>OW285236.1:102091378-102811378 GCA_935421215.2 Melolontha melolontha | reverse complement strand
AAATCACCGCAACACAAAAGGCCATGGAACAAAATGAATTGAAGTATCTCCTAAAACTAGATGAGACCGTTAAATCACAAAATTTACAGTGGGCACAACAACTAGAAGCTTCAACCACACAAATTTACGAAATAACAGAATCGAAAATTAATACAGCGAACAAGGAACTTCACAAAGATTTAAATCAAATAATACTCGAAAATAACTGTACATTGGATACAAAATTAACAACATATAATCAAATCAATGAGGAACAGACCCAACAATTAAGACGCGAGTTTAATACACAAATTAATGAAAATAAAGAAATACATACTCAAGAAATACAGGCGGTGAATTTAAATCTAGATAATATGAAAACGGTACAAACCGAAAATTATAATGAAACGCAGCACAACTTAAACCAACTAGAAAATAAACTTAGAACTTACACAGCACCTATACATAACATAAATACAGGTAATTCGATAATAAAAATCGAAAACTTACAACATTTTGACGGAGACATGACTCGAGTACACCCCATGGCGTATTTAAATGGGATACTACGGTATTTAGAGGACATGATGGACGAGAAACACCGGATCGAAGTAGTGCGAGCAACATTGCGGAATAGCGCACAAGAATGGTTTCAAAGGATAGAGGAACATTGCCACTCTTTAGATCAATTTGTTGTGTTATTTACGAAGAACTACTGGGACGAAAACCAGCAGAACAGGGCCAAAGTTCGTTTGTTAACAGGGAAATTTAGATTGGGACAAGTGACGAGGGAGATGTATGCATCTCGCGTATACAACCAGTGCAAACACATCAGCGACATGAGTGAATCAATGATCGCGCGCCTATTGTTAAACCATTTTATTTTCACGGATACTCAGGCGATTATCTGTCAGAAGGTCACTGACATGGACTCCCTAATCGAGATACTCCGAAGACTGGACGATTTCGCTGAAACCAACCAACAACAGCAGCCTAATAATCGGACGAACAACACTAGGAACCCACAAGCACCGAACTACATTCCCAACCCCATACCACGTTATAACAACTATTCGAACAATAACAACACAAATAATTATGCTCAAGACAATCGCTATCAACCAGGAACCTCTCGACCATACAACCAAAATAATAACAACTACAATAATCATCCTTATAATAATTATAACAATCAGAATCGACCGAATACACAACATGCGTATAACCGACCTTATCCGAACAATTATCAGAATAACTCGGCAAATAATAACTATAACAATAACCGACCCAACAATAACGATACTTATAACACGCAGCGCGCACAAACTCACCAATCGAGACGCGGAATAAATCACTACGCGATCCGTATCAGAACCCAACACCCGGACCGTCAAACCAACAAAACTAAATAATGATAACGGCTATAACATGCTCTGGAAGTTACAAAATATAAAATTCTACCAATCGCCAGAGGAATTCTTAAACATAGAAGACGCAGGGGACGCCGTAAATGAAGTACATTCTCTACCCATTATTATTTTACAATTGAGCAACATAAAATTAAATTGTTTAATCGACACCGGAGCCGAGATTACATTAGTTAGAGAAGATCTCGCAAAACAAATAAAGGGATACGAACAGCACGTTGTTCAAACCAAGGGTACCGACATAGTTACTGCAAATGGAAAGAAGATGGGCACTGTCACAAAGCAACTCAATACCGAAATAAGAATAAACGAAATCGGTTATTTAATTCACTGTTACGTAATAGAGAAGTTACAATATGACTGTATATTGGGTATAGATAATATCAATAGGTTGAAAATGATATTGAATTTTGAAAAGGGTATTTTATCAATTGGAAAGAACAATTTAATATTTAATAAACATTTGTCCGTAGAGGAAGTGAAAGAATATAATACTTATAAGAAAGAAGTTTTAGCAGTTTTAATAAATAATTTATTAGAATATAATGTACCGTACTATAGGAGAGCTGAAGAAAGGTTTATTGGTAGAGTTGGAAATGATAATATTATAAATAATGAATATATAGGAGTGAAAAATAGGCCAGATTTGTTAGGAACGAAAGATAGTTACGAGGGCGAAGGAGAAGTAAAGATTAAGGAGGATTTACAGACAACTGACATTATAAATGATAAGAATGATATAACGAATATAATTGATAAACAGGAAATACCATATTCAAACGTCGTACCGCAATTAATTAACATTTTAAACGAAAACATCACTTTAATTAATAACGATATTGTTTTCGCAAAAGGATATGAACATCCAATTAATATTGACAATGACTGCCCATTAATAAGTAAGAATTACCCTATTCCGTACCACTATCAACAGAAAGTTAGTTTAGAATTAGAGAGATTAGAACAATCCGGAATTATAGAGAGATCGAACACATACTTTATTAATCCCATTGTAATAATTCAAAAGAAGGACCTATCGATAAGAATATGCTTAGACGCGAGAGCTCTGAACAAACGAATTAAGCCAGAATTCGAAATGCCGCAAAACATAGACATCTTATTAACGAAATGCGGAAGTAAACAAATTTATAGTAAATTAGACTTAAAGAATGCTTTTTGGTTAATAAACTTAGAACCAGAATCCAGAAAATACTGTGGTTTCTTAGTGAATGGAATAGTATATCAGTTTAGAGTATGTCCATTTGGTTTAAAGACATCACCAGCCGCTCTGATACGTTTTCTGCATCGTATACTAGACCGATATGATGAATTCGCTTTACATTACCTAGACGACATTATTATATTTTCCGAAACTGTGGTACAACACCTACAACATATTAACATTATTCTGAACACCTTAAAAACCCATGGTATGAAACTTAACTTAGCGAAATGTCAATTCTTTAGACATGAGATTAACTATCTAGGATATGTGATTAATCAGAACAACATTTTATTAGACCCGACACGGTTAGATATCATTCCGGAGTATGCGAGACCGAAGAATTTAAAAACGTTAAGAAGTTTTTTAGGAGTGTTAAACTATTATAGGAAATTTGTCTCAAACTATAGCGAGAAAACATTACCCTTGTTGGAACTAATCAAAAAGGGGAAGAAATGGAACTGGACGGCTGAATGCGAATTATGCTTCACAACTTTAAAAGAGAACTTTGTAGAAAATCTCCGTTTACACCACCCAGACTTTACTCTACCGTTTGTTGTGCGAACAGATGCTTCACACAAGACAATTGCAGCAGAGCTAGTACAAATGAAAGACGATCAAGAAATCCCTATTTATTTTATATCACGCACGTTGAAAACATGCGAGACTCGATACACGATTTCCGAGAAGGAAATGCTTGCTATCGTATTTGCGTTAACGAAACTCAGATATTATTTGATAGGAAAGTCATTCGTATTAGAAACGGATCACAAAGCTTTAGTCAACATCATGAGCTGCAAACTTAATAACAGTCGCATTTATCGTTGGACTTTGTTAATACAACAGTACGAGTTTACAATAAAATATAAACCTGGAAAAGAAATGGTAACGGCCGATGCACTCACGAGACAGGAGGGGGACGTAAAGAGGCAGAATATTTGCATCAACTTAATAAATCTACAAAGGAGAGGCATTTTCTCGAAAACAAAAATCTTACAAATACAATCAAGCCCAGACTTCGATGAAATAAGACAACATTTAAGAACTGTAGGTGAATATAAAGGTATATCAATCAGGGACCGATTCATAGTAAAACAAATAGGAAGAACTACTGTATACGTCACAAACGAACAACACACCAGAGAAATAACAGAATATATACACCGAAGATACACACACATAGGTGCACGAAAATGCTGGTTACTCTACAGAGAAGCTTTCTACTGTATAAATGACGAACGAATAATAAACAGCGTGGTAAAACAATGTCGACTCTGCGAAATAACCAAAGATAAAACTTTCACTAACACCAACATAAGCCACAATATAACTGCATATGATAGACTAGAGTTAATATCAATTGATTTTCTATCAAACCTTATTCCTAGCACTAAAGGTTATCGCCACATTTTGGTAATATGTGATATATTTTCTAAGTTCATCAAACTCATACCTACGCAGAAATGCGATACCAACACCGTTTTACAAGCTTTAGTGGACTACTTCGCACAGTATGGAAAACCACAAACAATACTTTCGGACAACGCTACCTATTTCACTAACGATCGCTACAAGGAGTTCTTACATTCACACGACATCCACACCGTCTATACATCAATCCGCTACCCACAAGGAAATCCTACCGAGCGATATATACGCGAAACGATAAAATATTTACGTATATTACTGGACGAAAATCACAGAAAATGGGCCAGACTGTTACCACAGATAGAATTTACTATAAACAATACACCTAGCACAGTGCATAACCACTGCCCAATAACTTTATTCACAGGACAACCACCACAACGACCATGGACTGATTCTGAGCATATAAATTTACGTAACCGTTTACAAGAAGTCAGAGAAAGATTATCACTAAGAAAGCGAAAATGGGAGGAAAAGAGAAATACGGCAATTAAGAAGTATAAAACTTACAATGTAGGAGACCAAGTTATAGTTAAGAGATTAAGAGTAACAGATTTAAAACACAAAATAATGGGAAAGCTACTGAAAGCTTACCAAGGTCCCTATACGATTAAGAGAATCATTGGTAACAACACCTACGAACTTTTTGAACCCGAAACAAATTACATTAAAGGTAGATACCACATAACTATGTTACAAGACTACCACACTTAAAAAAATAATAAAGTATTTTTTTTAATATAAATATACATAACGAGCCGAAATAACTTTCAGAACAAACCAGCCAAGCATGTTATAGTCCGCAAAACAATAATAAGTACTACAGTACTATAGTATATAATCTATATTAATCACAAGTTTACATTTAGACTAGGCTAATTAAATTAATCATATTATTATTAAATAAGAAATAAAAAAAAAAGAAAGAAGAAAATAATTACTTAATATTAAAAAGGGGTTTTCAAACAAAAGAACCCGAACAAACAAAATAAAACAATTAACTTTAACCATTTAATGACAATTACTAAATAGGGAATTATTAACTAGAATAATATAAAGAACTACTTATAGAATTTGAAATATTTTTAACGTGAACACACACATTCATTAAATTTTCATCAGATCACTATACTGCATTTATATATTTCTGTCTTACTCCTAGATACGGTTGATTAAAAGCTCTCAATAAGTTTCTATCTTTTAATCAAGGGGGAAATTGAGGCATTGCAAGAAGGATGCTTTCTCTGAAAGAAACAAAGAATATATGTAACCTTAATATTTATACCATAATGTTTATATCTACTTTGTACTTTAATATTAAGAAGGGGAAAGATCGATTCAAAGAATAAATACGTTATTTTGACGACAAATTTACCTAGAAATTATTAACTTATTTTTCTAATTTTTTTTATTATTATGTTTATATTCATTTTTCTTCCAAATACATATTTAACGCGTGTTTATTCAAACAAATGTAACGTATTTATTTTCAAATGCATTTGAACGAGTAAGCCCCGCCCACAATTTCAACGGTGCAATAACCCGAGAATAAACCTATATTGACGGAGTGTTTGTAAACACATAAAACATATGTTATTCAACCAAAATCATTTTATAAATCAAATTGTAATTTTTTAAACTGTTTTATACTGTAAAATTGTCTAATTTAATAATATTAACAAATTTAATGCAAGTAAAGAATGGGGCGATTTAGCGGAAAGTTATGCAATTAAAAACAAATGAAAAAGCAAGCGTCGGTAATTAGTCGTCACAGTGAGAGGTCACGTTTTTTTGTGCTCCGTAATAATTAAAATAATTAAGCGAAATTATTAAGTGCAAGAGATTTTTAATAATACAAAACGTTACACCTACCTACAAACCACCTGTGGACAAAATTTAACAGCCGCCGACCAAATAGTCCGAGACTTACGAATTTTTAAAGATTTTTACCGCCATAAAAATCTCACCGTAGCTTGACCAACATCGTTGAACGATCGAAATCGGTCATTCGCTCAAGACGCTGTCGGACTTGGAGATTTCAACAAATTTCAAGTTATCCCGAGGGACTGCAGCAGAAACATTCTCCAGTTTCCCGTTGTGAAGACGTCTCCAGAACACAGGCGCAAGAAGCAACGGAGGTTATATACGAAGATTCAGGTTTTTGCTAATTTTAACAAAATTTCCCGCGCCATTTTTTTCTTGCGCATGTACATTTCTAGAACTTTACTTTGTTTATTCCATAACTAACTATTTATATTACTTTCACCGATATTTTACCACTGTAATCTTTAGTCAACTTATTTAAATATTGGCATCTACTATTTGTATTTGTAAAACTTGATGCCATGTCACTGTTATAAACTATTTTACTAAGACAACACATTATTGCACCTGTCTTACACCATATTATTATACTGTACGAATACCAACCGTCGAGTGTGTCTCACTTAATATTACTTGTGTGTCACGAAATTATTAATATAAATTTCTCAAACTTTGCAAAATCTTTTATCCCTAATAAAGTTAATTGTCAATATTTTACTTTGTTTTTTTTTATATACTTGAGATATTGTTCCGTTCCTAACTTAATAAATTACGTAAATAAAGTATAAGTGGAAGGAAGTGAACCTACCTTAGCCCTGAAGAGAAAAAGAAGCTAGCCGAAGATAATAAAACAGATAAGTATTGAATGAGCCCAATTTGAATTTTACATGACTTTTGTTTATGACATTCATTCATTTTATTATACCGTACGTAGAAACAATTTTATTTATCAACATATTCGTAACATATCATTTAGAGCCCAACGTTTTGGGGCAGTTATAACAGTAATTAACATTTTTTTTCATTACATTAACGCTCGTAACATTACAATATATATATATATATATATATATATATATATATATATATATATGAAAAAATGTGTGAAAGCCGTATCCATCGGGGATGTGCAGACGTCGACGTTTCATAGTTATTACTAATTGTCAATACACCTTACCCAGAAATAGATACGACTTTCATTTCTATACAGCGTGTATATATACTAATGATGTTAAACGTAATGCTAATGAGAGCTCATAATCATTAGAGCGGCAATGGCATGTATGTGGGAATTCAATGATTCTGAGTTCTCTTTAGCATTACGTTTAACATATATATATATATATATATATATATATATATATATATATATATATATATATGTATATATATATATATATATATATATATATATATACAGACAGACTGTCCCGTAAAAAATGCCAACAATCATAATTCCGTTTATTGTCCGATTTTATTGAAACAAAAAGTAAATTTAATAGCATCAAAAATATTACAAAGTAGCAATATTTTATTTGTTTTTAGTTGTTTTAATTAATGCCAAAGGATAGTCAACTTTTTTATTTTAAGTAGCAACATATATATTTTTGGCTATATTCGGATTGAATTTTTTTTCTAAATTCGACGATGTATAACATGTTTATCTTTGATAAATGTTTATTGAAAAACAAATTATTAAAATCAACTTTGTTTTTAATAAATTTTCGAAAATACCATGAAACATTGGAAATATAAGTATTAGAAGAAACAAAACAAATCACCTTACAATAATTGTTCAAATTGTCCGCCACCTTGTTCAACACATACCGCACATCGCCTAATTACTCCAAGAGTCGCATTTAAAAGACAAACGGCAGGTACTTCCTGACACGTATTAATAATTCTTTGTCTTAAAATGTCAACATTTTCTGCATTTGTTAAATAAACTCGATAGATGTAGATAAGCCCACAACCAAAAATCGAGGAGCGCAAGATCCGGCGAACGCGTAGGCCACTCGATAGGATCGGATGTTCCTATGGACATATTTCCAAATTGAGTGTTCAACCAATCAGTATTTACTCTGACGTTGTGCACGGTAGCCCCATCTTGTTGATAAAATATTCAAAAAAGTTTTGGAGATTTTCGTTTAATAAAGTGTGATATTTTTCTTCATTTAGACAACCATCTATGAAAAATTGCCCACTTAATTGATCACCCAAAATGTCACACCAAACATTTACGCTGAACCGTCTTTGAAAATTAGTATCAATGACAACTCTCGGATTGTCTTGGCTCCATTGTCGATGTATGTTTCAATTAAAAATACCATTGTTGCTAAAAGTGCAAACGACAAAATTGTATTCTTCAGCCAGGATCATTTTGTTCTAATGCATGAACTTTTCGAGCTACGTACGGTTTACGCTTAAAATACCATGGACTGTAGTGTTTGATACCCCAATATTATGAGCAATTTACTTTGTTTTGTTTTAGGTTTGTTAAATTCCAAAATTTCTTAAATTCGTTTTAATTCTCTGAAATATTTTCGAATCTTCAACTTCTCTGTCCGGAAAACGAACACTATAACGATGAACCGCTTGAAAGCGATTATTACATTCAAAGAACACTTGTAACATGTCCGTTAACTGATTGTTATTCATTTTTACAAAAATACGTTTTTTGTTGGGGCAAAAAAAATTGGAATTATGATTGTTGGCGTTTTTTACGGGACAGTCTATATATATATATATATATATATATATATATATATATATATAGTAAACCTAATCAGTAGGCGATTAAAGGTCTGTATATTACTTCAAAATATATATATATATAATCTGATAACCCTTTTACCGTAAGGTGTCGGGTAAGCTGTTATTCTTCGCCATGTACGAATTTCTTCCATACTTTTCTATCTTTCGCCATTCCTTTTGCTTCTTTCCAGGATTTATTCTTGTCTTTCAATATACTGCTTATTGTATCATTCCAAGTTTTTCTTGGCCTTCCCCTTTTCTTTCTTTCCTGTATTCTTGCCTCGTATACTTGCTTAGCCAGTCTTGTATTTTGCATTCTTTGGACATGTCCCCACCAACTCAATTGTCTCTTTTCTATAAACGTAAATATAGATGGGATATCCAGTCCTTCTCTTACTAGTGTATTTCTTATTCTATCTCTCCTGGTTATTCCTTTGACTCTTCTTAGATATTTCATCTCCGTTGCTTGGATTTTACTTCTGTGCTTATTCGAGAGTATCCAGGATTCACATCCGTACGTTAGGACTGGTCGGTACAACGTTTTAAAGACTTGTATTTTAGTTTTAACTGAGATTTCTGTTTTGCTAATGAAGTTTTTATTTAGTGCATGGTATAATCTTATTGTTTTTCCTATTCTATCGTTGATCTCTGCATCCTGCTGTCCTGACTCGTCTAGTATGGCCCCCATATATCGGAACTCCTTAACTTGTTCTATTTTTGCATTGCCTATTGTAATATCAAGTTGTTCTTCTCCGATTGCCATTACTTTGGTTTTATTTATATTTATTTTCATTTGGTTTCGTTGTAACACTTCGTTCCAAACCTCCAGATTATGTTTAAGTTGTTGTGTATTTTCTGCGATTATTACTATGTCATCTGCGAATGCTCCAATATCAATTTCTACTCTACGGAGGTCCCTATAACCAACCCACATTTTTTGGGTATAGTTATCACATTCTCTAATAATATCATCCATAAATATGTTAAAGAGCATCGGGCTTAGTCCTCCTCCCTGTCTCAGTCCCTCTTCCGTTTTGAACCCCTCAGATTTCATGTTATTTTTTATAACGAAGTTTACGTGATTTTCATAGATGCCTTGTATTAGATTTATAATTTTTCTACTTATACCTCTATTCTCTAGGCTTTCCCAGATTTTTGTTCTTGGTACTCGGTCGAACGCTTTCTCTAAGTCTATAAATCCTAAATATGTCTTCTTTGTTTGGAGTCTTCTTTTCTCGAGTATCTGCTTTATTGTAAATATATGATCCTGGGCACTCCTTCCGGGTCTAAACCCACTTTGCGGTTCTGCAAGGTGTGGTTCTACTACTATTTTAAGTTTGTTATTTATGATTTGTTCTAAGATTTTAGTAATAGTATTAAGTAGAGTAATTCCTCTGTAGTTGTTACAGTTTTTGCAATCACCTTTTTTATATATTGGTATTAATAGTGCTATTGACCATTCATCCAGAATCTCTTCCTTTATCCATGCTTTGTTGATTATTTCCAGTAGGCATCTTCTTCCTGTTTCCCCGAGGTTTTTTATCATTTCTGATGTAATCTTATCTTCACCTGGCGATTTCCCATTCTTCAGCATTTTTATTACTACTTCCAATTCCTCCATTATTATTATTTCGTTGTCTTCATTTACTTGTTTTTGCCTTACTATACTGGGCATTATTATAGTATTACCACCTAGTAGTACTTCAAAATATATGTATTTAAAAAACTCTACATGTTTCGGCTGTATACGCCTTTTTCAAGAGAATACCAAATATGAAAAAGGCGTATACAGCCGAAACATGTAGAGTTTCTTAAATACATATATTTTGAAGTAATATACAGACCTTTAATCGCCTACTGATTAGGTTTACCATATCATACCAAGGTCACGAAGTTATTATATATATATATATATATATATATATATATATATATATATATATAAGTGTTTAGATAATTTCTTAGCCGTTTTATTTAATATAACAATTGATAAATTATTGGAGTTTTTCGGCTTTTATATGAAATATTTACAAATATCAAATTAGAATGTATGTAATTGCAGAGTAAGTGGGGATGTAAACATTGCTGTCTACAAATTACAAAGCAAATCATACGAATTTTTTTTTTTTATTTGAAAAATATGGTCTACGTTGGGACTCGAACGCAAGTCTACAGCTTGCCGGGCTGTCGCTTTTACCACTAAGCCACAATAGACCCAGGTTCAAGATATTTAGAAATGCATTATAAAGTAACAGTGTTAATGAATCAGATTAAAAAAAAAAGCCCGGCAAGCTGTAGACTTGGGTTCGAGTCCCAAAGTAGACCATATTTTTCAAATAAAAAAAAAAATTCGTATGATTTGCTTTGTAATTTGTAGACAGCAATGTTTACATCCCCACTTACTCTGCAATTACATACATTCTAATTTGATATTTGTAAATATTTCATATAAAAGCCGAAAAACTCCAATAATTTATCAATTGTTATATTTAATAAAACGGCTAAGAAATTATCTAAACACTCATATAGCTATGGAGTAATAATTAGCATTTCCAACATTCAAATCTGACATCTGCTCTCAAAATACTGACATCTGCTTTCAATAACTCACATCTACTTTCAAAATAGGCATCTGCTTTTCTAATCTGACGTTTGCTTTCATAACTGACACCTGCTTTCAAATCAGACATCTGCTTTCATTAACTGACATTTGCTTTCACTAACTGACATCTGCTATCAAAACTGACATGAGCTTTCAAAACTGACTTCTGCTTTCAACTTGACATCTACATTCAATAACTGACATCTGATTCATTAACACTGTTACTTTGTAATGCATTTCTAAATAGCTTGAACCTGGGTCTATTGTGGCTTAGTGGTAAAAGCGACAGCCCGGCAAGTTGTAGACTTTGGTTCGAGTCCCAACGTAGACCATATTTTTCAAATAAAAAAAAAAATTCGTATGATTTGCTTTGTAATTTGTAGACAGCAATGTTTACATCCCCACTTACTCTGCAATTACATACATTCTAATTTGATATTTGTAAATATTTCATATAAAAGCCGAAAAACTCCAATAATTTATCAATTGTTATATTTAATAAAACGGCTAAGAAATTATCTAAACACTCATATAGCTATGGAGTAATAATTAGCATTTCCAACATTCAAATCTGACATCTGCTCTCAAAATACTGACATCTGCTTTCAATAACTCACATATACTTTCAAAATAGGCATCTGCTTTTCTAATCTGACGTTTGCTTTCATAACTGACACCTGCTTTCAAATCAGACATCTGCTTTCATTAAATGACATTTGCTTTCACTAACTGACATCTGCTATCAAAACTGACATGAGCTTTGAAAACTGACTTCTGCTTTCAACTTGACATCTACATTCAATAACTGACATCTGATTCATTAACACTGTTACTTTATAATACATTTCTAAATAGCTTGAACCTGGGTCTATTGTGGCTTAGTGTTAAAAGCGGCTGCCCGGTAAGCTATAGACTTGGGTTCGAGTCCCAACGTAGACCATATTTTTCAAATAAAAAAAAAAAAATTCGTATGATTTGCTTTGTAGTTTGTAGACAGCAATGTTTACATCCCACTTACTCTGCAATTACATACATTCTAATTTGATATTTGTAAATATTTCATATAAAAGCCGAAAAACTCCAATAATTTATCAATTGTTATATTTAATAAAACGGCTAAGAAATTATCTAAACACTTATATATATATATATATATATATATATATATATATATATATATATATATATAGACTGTCCCGTAAAAAACGCCAACAATCATAATTCCAATTTTTTTTGCCCCAACAAAAAACGTATTTTTTTAAAAATGAATAACAATCATTTAACGGACATGTTACAGCATGCTATTCTATTCTTCCAATCGTCCCCTTCTATGGTTCTATTTCTCATGATTTGGTCTATCCCTTCATTCCATGTTTTTACAAGTCTTCCCTTTCTTATTTTATTTTTTATTGCATACAGGAATGCCCTCTTGGCCAGTGATACCATTATCATTACATGTCCGTACTAGCGTAGCAATTGTCTAGTTTCTATTACGTCAGTGCTTGAATATACGCTTCTTGTTCGTCTTCTTATTTCTTCATTTGGTATTCGCTCCTTTTTTGATATTCGACATGCGCTCCTTAGAAAGTCCATCTTCACATTTTCTATACTTTTTTGGACAGTCGCCAAAATTCTGAGCCATAAGTTAGAATTGACTCAGCGATAACTCCGTATATCATTATTTTAATTGTTAGGTTAATATTATTTAACCACAATAGGGAGTTCAGCATGAATACATTTCTTGGCTTATTGTATTCGGTCTTATATGGCCTTTTTTTGACGTTCTTTCCTCCGACAAAACAGTTCCCAAATCGTGCATTTCCCTATTTTTCTGATTTGCAGGTTTGGGTTTTGTCTTCCCCTGCTTTCAAATATTCAGTTATCTTCATATTCATATGCAATCCCTACTTTTTATATTCTTCTTAGAGTTTTACAAACATGTAACAGAGTCTTGTCTTTGAGCTTTTGGCAAAATTGTGAGATCCTACGACTTTAAAGCTTTGAAAGGTTTAAATGTTCCTGCAAAAACGTGTGTATTATCGATCTCTTCTAATGATTTTACGCATAATATCAACATTAGCACAAACAACAAACGTCAACGGAAAATCTTCACGAAACCGGAGCGTGGTGCGTCCACGCTGAAATATTAAACCAATTATAAACACTACTCTTGGTTGCTGCTTAATCGTTAAAAGTCGATCGATGCATTGTTTCGGCGTTAGGTAAATGGCATTTGAAATCATAAAATTTTTTTTTACAAAACAGCTCTCTTTCAAATGCTGAAAAAAACTAGTTCGTTTAAGTACGGAATTTCACTGAGTTATTGGTTACAAATAATATTTTTTTACGAATATAGACACCACTTAAACTAATAGACTCTAGGAATTTTTCTGCAATCCTCGTAACCATTAATAAACTTGAGATTCTTTTCTTAAATAACCAATAAAAATTCGAATTCAATATTACTATAATTTGTCAATCATTGAACTACCTGCAAAACTAATTTAAATCAATTACCAATGACTTTGACTAGAGACCGGTAATCAGGTGTACATTCCAGGAGCGGACTTAGTAATTCGAAATTGGACACAGTAATAACAGTAATAAATAATACGTAACAAGCTGAACATTATATACAGGGTTAGGCAAATGTATGGATCAATTCGAACATCTTTGATATGGCTACTTAGATTTTAATAAGACTCTCCACAATTCATTAAATGCAAATCGGGGATTCGATGAGTATATTTATATCCGAATCAGGCTTCCGGTTTAGCCGAAGACGATGTTAACTTTTTCATTTTAAACGAAACACCTTGTAAATTTTTACGAATTTCAATAGAGCTCTGCTCTAGAAGTTCAGCAATAATAAGGTTTGGCACCATTTTGTTCAACAACGACAAAGATATTTAATTAAAACTAATATTTTAAAATCATGATGATCAGTACTTGACTTTAACTGTCAGAATTAACTTCGTAGACGTCCAAATATTAATAATGGTTCAGTTACCTGAAAAAGAAAGTATTGAAATTCTGATGATGATTGGTTTTGGTGACCGCGTCAAAACTCATGAAGTAGTATGCGATTTATTTAACAATTTGCATCAAGATCGGCATCCAACATCACGAACTGTCATTGGTAAAATTTTGAGAAGGTATAACTTGACGGGAAATGTTAGAAATCTACCGAAAAGCGGACGATCAAAAGTCGTAACTAATGAAATTATTGCTAAAGATATTGCTATAACCATAGACAAATCCCCAAGAAGATAGTATCACTTCATGATAAATAATTTAGACAGCGTTTAGCTCCATCTCGAATTCATATCCTCGAACTAAAATAGAACTGACCTACCTTAATTTATATTTTTGTATAAGAATTTATAAGTTTTATAATTTACTTCTTACTATTTGTTTTATATGTCAACTTTTAAGCGCCCGCCTTTGGTAGTTAGAACAATTTCCCTGCTGTATTACTATCATTTGTACTCTGGATATAAACGATAAACATTCAGGATGTGATATGTTTTATAAACCCTGTAATATTCCTTCTGGAAAAGATGTATTTACTCTTACTTCGTAAGTACTTGTTTCTCTACACGTATTTTGATTCGCGTGTGAAAAATGTAAAATCGGGTTTCATGACGTCCTCGCTCCGACCCAGGCACTAACGCCATGTACCCCTGACTACCCATCCTGCTAATGACTATTGTGACTGTTAAATTTTGATCATATTCTGATACTACATTCCTTCCTAAATACCGTCATTTTTTTATTAAAAATTTAATTGCAATTGTACAGAAAACAGATAAGAAATACGTTTAAAAACACATTATTTTCAAAAATAACACTCATAGTCATAATTGAAGAATTAAAAATATTTTTACAAGTTTATGATGTTTTCTTTTATTAAATAAATATTTAAGAAAATGAAGATTAAACATTTTACAGAAATATTGATTTAGTTTTACAACATTTAGAAATCTTATTTACATTTATGTATGCATATTAAAATTAAAGTTTTGAAAGATTTCTTTAGAAATTGTATTACGAGAAACAAAACATCTAATCTTAATGTAGTATATTAATATACCATATTTACTTAATGAGTAATTTAACAGTAGCCGTTTATGTACAAACCACACAGTTACGTGTCGCTTAAATATAAACAAGTTTGGAATACATAATATTAACAATTGACGTGTACTATGCAAATGTTGAAATATGTTAATACCCTGTGAATTATATGTGTGACGAGTAAATATTTAAAAAATCTGTATTGTCTTTATGTATACAAGACGAACGTATCTAATTCATTTAATACGAAAAAATTCTAAGTTTCATTTTCATCAAACTTCAAAAACAATAGTATATTGTAATAACAAAAATGTAATACATACATGAGAACTTCCAATAAAATTTAAACTCATTTAAATAAGTTATTTAAATGAGCTTGGAAAAACATACAGCTCATTTATTAAAACTACTTAATGATTTAATTATACGTATGAGTCTTATTATAAATACTTTTTAAAAAATAAAAAAAAAATTAGATAAATCTAATTTAATTCGTTCAAAATACTCTGGCTAAATTCGTGCCCTGGTTTTCCAATCAATAATACAGGTGGATATTATTTTTGTAATATTAATGAAAATGCTCTTTTTGTGTTTCATTCAGTTGGTTAGTAAAACACCTTTTCTCAGAAACGACCTACTACGTCTTATTTTCGGGTGCTGGTGTAAATTGCCTCCCTACAGGTAGTAGGATAAACGGCCACATTTAATTAGTCTCACAAATAGGTAAACTGCCTCGCAAAAGAAGGAAACAATTATTAATTTTAAGTATAAATATGGTTTACAAAAGTGTGAAAGTGTGAAAAGTGGTGAAACGTGGTGGACTTGCATAAGAAAACATGCAAATCTTTCCTTCTTAGCCTGAGCGAAGTAGACAATAATATACATATTCAGGAACATGCCATGACATTGAGATAGAAAAATTACACCGTAAAATTGTTAACACGTCCTGTAAAAGGAAAGCTACAGAAGATGTGTCTGAAAAACTCACGAAAATTATACGGCGCGGCGCGTACTACAAGAAAATCTGCTGTCAACGGTTATAGTTCCTTCCATGATATAGTGACCCGACCAAAGGATTAAAACTGTAAAGTCTATTATGGCCACGTACATGAGCAGAGCGGCAGATATATTTACACAAACGAGCGATTAGAAATATTAGGACACATCGATATAAAACCAGGTCTGTATTAAAACAAAATTACAAAAGTATTTTTAATAATATAAAACATTATTAAAAATCTGGTGTGAAGAACACAATACAAGTTCATTATTAATATTTTTGTGAACGTATCCTTCTCCAGAGACACGGATACGTATTCCATCTTTCTACAGATTCGTCAGTACGCCTCTGCTAGAGAAGGATACATTCACAAAAAAGAACAACTTCGCTATCTCAGCGCTGCATATTAGCAAACTACCGAAGCAACTAGCTTATGTCTACATGGCAACTGTAGCACTAATAAAGTGGTTCCATCAGATAGAACCGCCATATCTCTGGAAACTGTATTATGGTGTCTTCACTTCTCTATATGGATCAACCGCATGCGTACATAACAGAATAATTTGAAACATACTTGAGTGGGCAAAAACCTCAGCAATTTTGTATAATACAAAAGTATTTTTAATAATATAAAATATTATTAAAAATCTGGTGTGAAGAACTCAATACAAGTTCATTATTAATATTTTTGTGAACATCTTTCTACAGATTCGTCAGTATAATTTCTCAACTAAGACTCAATAAGATGTACTTATTCATATTCAAGACTCATATTCTTCTATTAGAAACTCAGCATAATAAAATTTAAATTCGTGCTTGTAAGTAAATTTAAGGTTATGTTATATTTAGCGACCGGACGCATCATGCCGATATTACAATGGACCATATAAACAGTCTATAACATCGCTAAGTACAATACGCAGTTATTGAATAGCACTATTCATTTAGTTAGCCGCATATCTGCTTTTTGTCGTTAAATAGTGACGCAATTTCGTCAATATTACACTTAAATTCCTTTCTTCATGGGCGTAGCTAGAAGCGTGAGGAGTTTTTATAATTCATTTTATTTATTGGTTAATATTTCGTTTCCTTTTTTCATTGTTGTAACTGTTAATTAGAAAACAAACGGGTGGTGATCTATAAAATATGAAATACATTTTCATTTGTTCATTTTGTAGTTCAAGTTGAGTAAAGGAGTATTAATATTAACTAGCAATACTTTCTTAAGGTTGTCTTCTGTAAAATTTATTCTCTTTGAATGAAATACATCCTCGTAGATAGAAACCGTCCTTTATACATCGCAACTGGTTATAGGTGCATACTAGAAATATTCTTTTATTTCAGCGTATTTAGCAGTTAGATTTTGAGGCGTTGTCCTCATACACAATTGACGCAATGTTATTAAATCTGGATTTCTATTCAAACCTGTATCTAACTCTTGCCGAAGGCCACATCCGAAGTCATTTGGAATATTTTTCAAATTATTAATAGCCACATCTGATGTGGTTAATCCATCATTTAATTTGAGACATTGAAATACTTCGAGCGTCGTCATTTAAACATATAACGAAATAAAAGCTAGTAGCTTCCAACCATGTTCCCCATCTAGTTATTAATGGAGAGGGAGGCAGTGACAAAGATGGAAGCTTTTCCCTGAAAAGAGCTACTCTCAATGGTGTTTTCTAAAAACTTTTTTAAAAGGGGAGACAAGTCTATCAACTTCCGGAAAGGTATCTCTGAGGAAACATGTCCTAATATGCTGCATATCACTTGTGTAGCACATGCTTTCCACAGAATCTGTAAATATATCAGAGACACCTTTCCGGAAGTTGTTAGACCTGTATCTGCTTTTAAAAAAGTTTTCAGGAAGGCACCATTGAGAGTAGCTCTTTACAGGAAAAAACTTCCATCTTTGTCACTGCCTCCCTCTCCAATAATAACTAGATGGGGAACTAGTTTTTATACAGAGAATTTATAAAATTTCGTTACATGTTTAAATGACGATGCTCTAAGTATTTCTAATACAAATTCCAAATTTAAAAAAACAGTTGTACTTTCTTCAGGAACGCTTTGGAAATTTACCAAAACTAATCACTTATTCTGAAGATAAAAATCTCAAATTAAATGATGGATTAAGCACATTAGATGCGGCTATTAATAATTTAAAAAATATTCCAAGTGACTTTGGAAGCGGCCTTCGGCAAGAGTTAGACGCAGTTTTTAATAGAAATCCAGATTTAATAACATTGCGTCAATTGTGTATGAGGACAATGCCTAAAAAATCTAACTGCTAAATACGCTGAAATAAAATCATATTTTCAGTATGCACCTATAACCATTTGCGATGTAGAAAGGACGTTTTCTATCTACAAGGATGTAGTTCATTCAAAGAGATCAAATTTTACAAGGAACCTTGAGAAGGTATTGCTAGTTATTATTAATATTCCTTAACTCAACTTGACCTACAAAATGAATAAAAATGTATTTCGTTTTTTATAGATCACCACCCGTTTGTTTTCCAATTATATAAATAAAATTAAAAACTCTTTAAAAATACAAATTTTCAACAGTACGCCCGTGGACGATGAGTCATCGGCATCTCGTGTCCTTCCCTAGTTATATTATTGACACGTTGTGAAGTATTTAGAAAAAAGTATTCGTTATTAAAACAAGAAATTATTTATACTGTGCAGCGTGAAAGAAGACAAAATAGCGGTAATCACTTTACCTACTTACTCGAGACTTTACTTAAACACAGCCATTCTCTTTGTGTTATTTTTAAATTGTTACAAAATTTGCCAATTAACTGTCAATTCGTATATCGTAATATTGAAAAGTATAATTAAGTAAATCTCCTCTATTGACAACCGCAAAAGACCAGGTCCACCGCGCTCTAAGAACTACTAAATTGTAATCTGTCAGAATTTGACTTTCGAAAAACCTAACGGTTCCACAGTATTCTCAAATTTACATTGAAATCATAGTCTACTCTAAATTAAAATTTAATTGAAGGCACGGTAGTATATTTTGTCAAAAAATCATATTAAATATTGCCACGCAAAAATCACCAATAAAACAACCATTGCCTTGGGCAATTGTAGGCGAATGTGTGGAAAAAGCAAGGGACTTATTCCTAAAGTAACTCTATTGCTATACACACAGGTAATTAGATCCATGATAAGCTATGGAGCAGTCGCATGGTGGTCAGAAACTAAGCAAAGGAGTTAATAAACCGCTAGTGATATACACAGGCTAGCATGTCTAAGTATCAGAAGTGCCATGAGAACAACTCCTACTCCTCCACTGAAAATGATACTAAACCTACCACCTCTAGATATCCATACACAAGGAGAAGTTTATAGATAGGGAGATCTCATTACAGAGAAACTGAGTGATGCCATGCTTCAAAAATTCAGCTTTGATAAGAAATATAAAATAGTCATTCCAGATAAGCCCAAGTCAAAAAAAGTCCCACCCGTCCAGGTATAATCTGTCTGGTACACTGACAACTCTAAAACAGGAAAAGGTGTGGGAGCCGGAATTTATAGGCTCAAAGAAAGTATAATGATCCAAGTACGTCCAAGTAGAGATATTATGGTATTTCAAACGGAAGTGGCCGTATTGCATCACTGCGTTGGAGAAATTACCAGAAAAGGTGGAATAAATCTCAACATGGCCATCTTCTCTGACGGCCAAGCAACGTTAAAGGCACTAGATTCGGTACAGGTTAAATCTAAACTTGTACGGGATTGTCTATGTGCTCTGAACGAGCTCACTGATCACATGAAAGTGACATTAGCCTAGGTCCCGAGGCACGAAGGCCACAGGTCTAATGAAAAGGCCGACGAATTGAACCAACAGTCCTCGTCTACAACCTTCATAGGGCCAGAGACTTCATTTGGCATTGCTTGCAAAAGCAATGATTAAAACAGCCACGAAAAGGTGGGCTGAATGGAGATCTGGAAAAAGGTGGAAGAACTCCCCAGGTCAAAAACAGGCAAAACAGTTCTTTGGGGATCATTCACCTAGTTTACAACGAACCTGCTGAATAGAGACAGAAAGTCTGTTAAGATGAGAGTAGCCCTATTAACGAGGCATTTTAAGTTCAACAAATATATAAATGGGTACGACAGAAGAAATGGTATGGATATTCTGTCAAGAGGAAGAGGAAACCGCGATTTATATACTATGTCAATGTGAAGATTTAACAAGAACACGGTTCCCACAAATGGGTAATTAATATCCTATTGCGCAACTATATATACTCGTAAAGGAACCGCTCTCGAAGCTGCTAAGTCTAATTAAAATAATAGGGCTAGAACAATTACTCTAGTGAGGCATGAGAACCATAACAGATCTGGAAAGATCGCAGTTGAAGAGGCTACACGGCCACCTCCGTGTAGCCTCTTCAACTGCTAATTAACCTACTCTAATCTACATGTGTCTTTGAAATAAAAAGACAACGCAAGAAAATGGAAAAATGTAATAATATAGAATATGAATTCAAAATATTTTCCCAAAATTCCCTCTCATAAACGAGAAAAAAAAGACAAAGATATTTGAAAAAAATTTGTCACGCCACTGTGTGATTATAAAAAGTATCAGAGACGATATCTTAAAGTTGACCGATAATGACAAAAAGAATAATTTTGTTATTGTCCATCTCATCCAGCTGTTACGTATGTAAATATACTCTATAGCATATGTGGGGTATTTATTATTTATACATATTCTGAATATTTTGAATTCATAGGCGTCACGTAATGGAATTTTTAGGGTGCTTTTAATTTCGAGGTTCGAGTCGTAATTGACTCACAATATTTTGAATTAATATTATATATAATTATATCTTTCTATTAATTATATGTTGTCTCTTTATTTCAAGGACACCTGCATTTTAAATATTTTTGAAATTCGGGATTATATAGTTCTTCCTTGTGTGGGAGACCTAAACGTAACGAGCGAATAAACTTAATTAATATTTATTAATAGGAAATTGGTTTCTATTTTTACTTTTACACCTTCACTATATTGTTATAAAATAAACTTTTGGCATTCTCTTTTTTTGACATTTTGTTTTTATTACAATATTTTTAGTACCTATTTTATTCTATTTTCATATAAATCTTAATGTCTTATGTCATTAGATAACTATAACTTTTTTTTAAATAACTTAAATACTAATTGAAACGTAGGCAATGACAATTTTTGAGCTGTAAACACAATGTACAGGATGACTAGCATTTGCATTATCTGAAATAATACTGAAAAATATATATAAACTTAAGTCCAAAACAAATAAAATTAATAAAATTTTACGTAATTTTATTCATTTTATTAACTACATGATTCGCCAGAATTAAGTGTAACAAGCGCTTGAAAAAAATGTTTTGAAGTATAATATCACCAGATCTAAATTCAGTTGTTATGAATCATAACTTATGATTGACTGAATTTGTTATAGGAATCCTTAGAACTTAAACTACATGTTCGGGAAAAAGAAGACTTTTATGACTTTACATACTTTGAAAAAATGTGTCGAAGATTTCTTCGAGTTTTAGATGTGCTTGTATAGATTTTTTTATATCTATCAGCAACCTGTCTTCTATATATTTGAAAACAATATAAAAATATTTAGATTTATCACAACACTTGGAATTATATTGCTTTTAATTAGATTTCTCATGAAAATATCCGTTTTTATAACTTAACTTTCTAGTTTATATGTACTTATTGAATTTATTTGGAATCATTTGATGATACTTCAATATAATCTTGAGAAGTTGTTTACCTAAAGAATAAATATAAAACAAATTTTCTATATTGTTATTTTTAATTTATCAGGTTGAGCACGTTAGTGCGTACCCTAATAAACTTGGCCTAATAAAAAGTTTCTATCATCTATCATCAGCAACCAATAAAGCTTCTTTGATGAGGTGTTTTTTTTAAATAATCCTCATATATACATTACAACTAACGTCTGTCAGCGTTTTTCACGAAATTGAACTGGGGCTGGGCTTGGGCACCTCCAACAGTATAAGTGGTACAAGACCCCTAAGATTTGGAACCGCTATTCACAATTTTCGGGAACTACCGCTAAACAACTTCAAATCTTGCGCGATCTAGTGGTTATCACGTTTGACTGTTAACTTACGTGGTCCTAGTTAAAGACCACTGAACCCCCAAATTTTTTTATTTTGCGTTTCATGTTTTATCAGGTTTCATGTTTTATCAGGTTTTATCGGATTTCGAATTTTAACTTTATTTTTCTGTCATACTATGTTTTCGTTAGATAAAAAGTAATTAATGATTTGTAATTATCAATGTATTTGAAACCTGCAAAGCCCATAAATTAAACCCAAGGTTAGCCTGGGATTTTAGAACATGATTTGCCCGAATTGCCGAGTTGCTTCAATGAATACATACCTATTGTTTTTCAAACGCTTGTCCTGCATACTGCTGTACCTTAATAATGTATTCTAAAATTCATGGATTAGGAGGGATGGTCCTATTCCATGGCCTCCACGTTCCCCAGACCTAATTCCTTTAGATTTTTACGTCTGGGGACGGGCCAAAGAACTCGTAAACCCTACAGAAATTGAAACAAGGGACGACTTAGTGCAACGTATTGAGGCGACTTTCGACACAATTAAACAAGAAATGCGTTTACACACAAGATTTATGATCATGTCTTCATCTCTCCCGATATATAAATTTAGCGAATTAGTGAAGTTGCATACTGTCGGAAATGGAATAGACTAGAGAAGTTTTTAAAAGAAGTAGAAGATCACGATTGCTTTTAATTATATTTTTATTGCAGTGTAAAGTTGAGTTTAAAGTTTATTTTACCACTTCCAAAAATTTTGTGAGTTAATAAAATGAAAGCTACATGTTATTTGCAAATAATTTTGAATTTTATACTTAAATTTGGAGGCAACAATTAACTTTTTTTTTAAATTTAAGTTTAAATGCTGAATTTTGAGATTTTGCTTAAAAGACAGCAAACGACCCCTTCTATCGGCCAATTTAATTTAGTAAACGATGTACCAAACACCCTATATATAGCAGCACTAATGGACCCTGGCTTTAAGTAGGTACTCTCTTCTTATCAATCTCATATCTTATTCGGATCTTTCTTCACTTCCTTTTAGTTACCTGGCCGCTAATCTGAAGGAAACACTTTTACGTTTTTGTCTTGTATATATATATATATATATATATATATATATATATATATATATATATAAATATAATATCTTTGTGACCTTGGTATGATAAGGTAAACTTAATAAGTCGGCGATTAAAGGTCTGGTTCATTACTTCAAAGTATATATATTTAAAACAACCCTACATGTTTCGGCAATGATGCCTTTGTCAAGGGAATACAAAATATTTTGTATTCCCTTGACAAAGGCATCATTGCCGAAACATGTAGGGTTGTTTTAAATATATATACTTTGAAGTAATGAACCAGACCTTTAATCGCCGACTTATTAAGTTTACCTTATATATATATATATATATATATA
The DNA here is from genome assembly GCA_935421215.2 of Melolontha melolontha. Lineage (NCBI taxonomy): Eukaryota > Metazoa > Arthropoda > Insecta > Coleoptera > Scarabaeidae > Melolontha > Melolontha melolontha. Next base: position 102,787,536 of record OW285236.1, on the reverse strand, counting down.
TATATATATATAGAAATAACATTTGAGTTCAATAATATTTGGGTTATTGGTCTGTTTACATTAAAACTCAAATGTTATTTCTCAATATTTTGTCATTTATTAATGACTTCATCAGGAGAAGCTCTAAAATTGCAATATACACTTTACTCTTATACTAATATATTCAAAAAATAAAACCTACCGCTAGAGTTAAGCATTGGCAGCCTTATTAATTAATTTACACATAATTATCACTAGCATTTCACAAATAAAACATGAACATTTTTAAACAACTAAAACTGTAAAATATTAACTTTTTCACCTACATGTCTGTTTAATATGTATGTGAAAAAAAGCTATCCTAATTTCTAGGTTGGGTTCTTATCCGGTTGTAAAAAATGTGGTGGTAAGAAAAAAAAAGGTCTATATACAAAAATCTATCTATATACATTATGTTATTGTAACTAAAATAAATTCCCTGGTAACATTGTTATGGACACGACATTAAAAATATTAAAAATGACTATTTATTCTCTGTTTAATAAATTTGAATAAATTACACTTAAACTATTGGTGTCCGGTTTAAAATTCAACGTGCGTTTTTCATTCTAAATGTGTATCATTTCAAGTACTAGTCTGCTTTTACAGTAATTTTCCTTTTCCAAAATTTGAACATTGTTATAATTAAAATTGTCATTATAATTATTAAAATGTAATGACAAAGCACAAGATTTCTTTCCCATTCTGCAATCACTCTTATGTTGACTAATTCGTTTGAGTAGTTTCGACGTAGCAATCCCCATAGTCTTGACATGGTATTTTATAAATGATATTTTGATTTAAAATGGATGTTTTGTCTTTGGTTCGTGTAAATAAAGCTTGTGAAGTTGTCATGTTATATTTGGCTAATTGTAAATTAATGTTACTTACTTCTTTAAATTGTTGAACTATTTGATCAGTTAAATTTTTTATATAAGGTATTCTTCTGTAAATTACGTGACTTTTGTCTGCATTATCGTCAGTTGGACCATCAAACGTGTTGGAATTATATAATTATATATATATATATATATATATATATATATATATATAATCTAAATATTTACTTAAATAAAATAAAAAATATAAATGCATTTATATTTTTTATTTCCTTGACAAAGGCATCATTGCCGAAACATGTAGGGTTGTTTTAAATATATATACTTTGAAGTAATAAACCAGACCTTTAATCGCCGACTTATTGGGTTTACCATATATATATATATATATATATATATATATATATATATATATAAGTAAAAATTAATTAACGGGTGAGCGGTCTGTCAAGTAAAAATAAAACTCCTTTATTCCACTCTATATTTCATAACGGATTTGTTACTTCATCAGGAGTGTAATTGAGAGTTAAAATTTAGCAAACAACGGCACTAAACATGTTAAAATTCATCAAATTTTTAAACATCAAATCAATATGCTGTTAGCTTCTCGTCAACCTTTTAAAAAACACGTTAGTTTTTAAAAATATAAATAAAATTTATATTTTTTATATCCTTGACAAAGGCATCATTGCCGAAACATGTAGGGTTTTAAATATATATACTTTGAAGTAATAAACCAGACCTCTAATCGCCGACTTATTAAGTTTACCATATCATACCAAGGTCACGAAAATATTATATATATATATATATATATGTATATATATATATATATATATATATATATATTTATATATATCTACTATTAGTAAGTCTATTGCGAACAAATAATTTTACCAGAATACATAAACATTAGCAAATACTACTCAACATCGATTTCAACGATCTTAATGGCAGATCAATTAAAAATGAAAACATTTACCAAACCTTTCTTATAGGATGATCCATGCGCAACAAAATATCTAAAGAATATATTTCTCGAGACCTTTTACCTCTAGATAAGTTCATCTGGTAGATCAAATCTATCAAGAAGTAAAGAAACCTATTTATATGATTCACTTGTTTTCTCTTATGTAAAACGGGTATTACATGTACATGTGTTTATTAAAAGCGGGTGGGTTACATCGATGCACAAAACAGCCCAGACAGATATTGTAGAAAATACAGTGAATATCGTGCATGCGGACAATTTGTATAAAGTAAAGTATAAAAAGGAAAAAAAATGTGCCTTTATTATCTTAGGCAAGAAGGTCTATAAATGGGAGCTATTATTATTACTATTATAGTTCCCATTTTTAGACGTCTTTGCCTAACTAAGAATAAAGGTGCGTTACTTTTCCCCTTTATACTTTACGTTAAATTTATTATTATTGCAATATTCAGTTACATCGTTTATGTAAAAGTTAATAACAAACTGTTGGCATTTTCGATACTGTAACTAAAATAAATTCGATAAGAAATATTTGGAGCGATAACATACTAACGTGTGATTAAACCCACACTTGATATATCTATGATATATGCAAAAAAAGAAACAATAATATCATAAAACTCGTAATTGTGTATATATACATATAAAACGAACATCTCAGTGGCGTCTAAGTCACTCGCGTATTCTGCAACACTTATATAAATTCTGTCTGCTGCCTATTACTACTTCTACTGCTAGGTCTACATAGAATAAGTGGGTACGACAATTTTTAAAGACAATTAAATTAAACAGGAGGAGTTCTGTATCAACTCGTTACAGCACAGTTGTTCTTAAAGTTTCTTTCATACTTTAGGTAACAACAATTGCTGCCTACCTATGCGGTGAATCATTTCTAAAGGTTAACGAGAACGTTGGGTAATTTCTACCTGTGGGCAACTTACTGTTAACCGTATACATACAATAATAGCAGCAACTGTCCGCTTAAGACATTTCGCGGTAGTTTGTTTAAAGTGATGCTTCAAATATTGACGATCTCCTAACGATCCTTAAACTAAAACAGGTAGTAATAGTGATTTAGTGAATTAACGGTTTTTATTGAACATTTGTGCAACCGAATTCCAACCTCAAATATGTACAATAATCATCAAGGAAGTGTCTACACAATAAGAGGCGATATGTGTTATGTAAGTATCCTAAAACGTGTATTTTACGATTTCTTTTATTTATATGTGGTTTATCGCAAGATATTAAGTAACTATAAACTTGTATAGTATATCTCAATCTATTTATTGTTTGTCTTTTCACAACAAGAAGCACCTTATATTTATTTCACTATCTAGCATAACTAGATTTAATGTTTTTACTTAGACGAAAATTAAAATATGTGGATTTTCTATTAAATTAAAACGTAAACTACTGTGGATATGTATCCTGTAATATCTAAGTAAAACGTGTTTTGAAATACCTCATTCAAAGAAATATGTTTTGGCGCCAAACATCTAATACCTAAGATGCATTTACATATACATATTAACAGGTATTGGGGTAAGTACAACACAAAATTAGTCAAGTTAAAAAATAATGTTCCGTAATATATTGTAAATATATCAGTCTTAATTTTTTCCTACAAGCACCTATAATTGCCCACATGCTAAATAAAAAACTTAGTTTAAAAATCAATGCTTCTGAACTTTTAAAGCAGTCAGTAGTCGCACTTACACCCCGTGTAAAAGTGTAAGTATGTAGGTTTAGTTTATTTCGAGGCAAGAGCGTCTTTCTTGAAGAGTTCCGAAAAGAAATGGTCTTTACAGATCTAAAACATAAAAAAGTTATAAACTAGTAAACATGTAGTGAGTTGAACAAAAAAAATCAAGAATACAAGAGTGAACTAAAACAGTGATTCGAATATACTTATTTAATTAAATAGAAGTTCCTACTCGACAGTATAACCAGTAAATGATAAATGGAATGATATTTCTCCACGTCTGCCCATTGTTGGAGTTGGTCAGAGCATTACAATATCATTTTCTGTAGTAACAGAAATGATATCAACAGAAGGAAATTTAAATACTGACTTATTCGTAATGCAAGCACTTTTTCTACAAAATTGACTAATACTCGTACTTCTTCCTCTTTTATTTCCAATACTTGGCCCAACTTTTTTTTCTGGAAACTTAACAAGAATCCAGTCTGTCACAGCTAAGTCTGATATTCTTGGTGATTTTCCCGGTAATTTCTTTTTCTTCTTCCTCCATCTGTTGAGCTATCTCGTCTATAGTTTCTCGATCTTCTTTTTCGTATTCAATTGTATCTTCATTTTCATCAATGTCGCCGTCGGGAATGTTATTTCGCTGTAAAGATTTTCATTTGAGATGGTTTTTCTTATCGTTGCTTCTGTTAATTGTTTTGTTAGTCTTGTTCTTTTTTTCGGCATTCGATACGGTAGATAGAGAGGAAATATGGAAATGCCTGAAGCAAAGAGAAATACCTACAGAGTTAATAAAAAAAATAAAAAGCGTATATGAAACAGTAAGATGTAAGGTACAGATTGGAGGAAAAAGATCCGAAGAATTTATAATGAGTAAAGGAATAAAACAAGAGGATAGTCTAAGTCCATTGCTATTCATACTGGCTATGGATAAAATAATTAAAAGAATAAAGGAAAAGGGAAAGCAATTAGAAACAATAATAGGATATAGGAATTTGCAACCGGTCAGAATGAGTAGCCTGTTGTATGCAGATGATATAGTGTTGTTGGCAAACTCCAAAAATAAAATGCAAAAATTGGTAAATATATGAAAGAGCGAAATTGGAATAATCAGAATGGAGATTAACGTGAGTAAGACAAAAGTAATGATGATTAACGAAAATAAAAATTATCAAAACAACAAGGAAATTAAATATGAGGAAAAATATAGAAAGGGTATCAACATACGAATATCTAGGCACAATGATATCAGAGGACGGGAAATAGACGCAGAAATCACAAATAGAGGCAACAAAGCAACAAGACTGTATTACTCAATAAACAAAACAGTATTGGACCATAAAAATATAGATATGGAAATTAAAAGAATAGTACACAATAAAATAACAGTACCAATAATAACTTATGCAACGGAGAGATGGGTAATACAAAGAAAACACGAGTCGAAAATAGAGGCAATAGAGATGATACACTTAAGAAAAATATCAGGGAAAACGATATGGAACAAGTGTAAAAACGAGGAGATAAGAGAAATGACAAAACAAACATAAATATTGGGAAGAACAAAAAAGAAACAGTTGAAGTGGTATGAACATATAGTAAGAATGAAGCAAGAAATAATTACAAAAAAAATAATGGAGGTGGGAAAAATAAGGAAAGGGCAACGAGGAAAGCCAAGAATAAAATGGATAAACCAAATAGACGAAATAGGAAGGAAGAAAGGGTAGACGATGGAAGAAATGAGAATGATGCCAAGAGATAGAAAGGAATGGAAGAAAGGGGTAGAGGAGGACTGGAACTCCCAATCCGACGCCTGAAAAGGCATAAGGAGTAGGACAAGGAAGAAGAGAAGTTCTTCTTTTCTTTGATTTGATTTTCCTTGTCTTCTCTTTCTTTTAAAGGTAATATAAATTCTTGTCTAGTAATTATTTCTGCGCCTAACGCTATTCTCTCATTTTTTTTTTAAGAATTAACTTACCACAACGCGTGCATGAATAAATTTACAAAGATTTTCTTTAAATCATCTTTAATCAATAACTTTGAAATATTCTCTATATTATTATCTAAATTATTCAAATTCGTGTCCTCTATATAACGATTATGATGAACAACATTAAAATTTAAAAGATTTTTTTAATATATAAACTTCGTTATATATATTATTATATATTCGCTTTTTCTAAGAAAACTTTAAGGTAGGCAGGTATATTACATATTTCGGTATTTATTTATATTAATATGATCATTTTAGAGATACTACAATGTGCCTAAACACATTGTGTCTTCTCTTTTTTTTATATAACCAAGAAGTATTCGGCAATCTATCTCTGGGGAATAAGCGTCGTGTTTTTTTATACTAGGCATGCAAAGTACTATTCCAGTGAATAATCTCTATTCTTAATGTAATATAAATAAATTAAATTTAAAGTCTATATATATATATATATATATATATATATATATATATATATATATATATATAAAAAAATTATCGACCGTGATATATTATCAAAAATTAATTAAAATTCGGGTAAGCGGTCAATTAAAAAACTCCTTTATTAAATTACCCTATATTTCGCGACAGACTTTGTCGCTTCTTCTGGGGTAACTACAAGATTAATGAGAAAAAAATAACAAAAAATAAATAAGAGTATAAAACAGTAGTAAAAATACTTACAAAATGTAGAGTTAAAAAATAATAAAATTGACGTACAAAATATAAAAATGATTAGATATAAAAAATAAAGTAACTATAGAAACTAGCCTTAAGAACTTTTAAAAAACATATATATGAAAAGTTAAAACATGAAAAATAAAAAATATAATGCAATATAAATTAAAACAACATATGGAACAAATAACAAAACGATTTAAGATCGTCAACTAACAGTCAAACCCAGTATATTAAAATAAATTATACTAAGACCATTAGTATCAGATATATAATTTATGTTATTTGTGTCTCTGTTGATGTGGACCATTTCTAAAAAAGTTCTTTTTTTATGGTTATTTTCAACGTCTAAGATTTTAACGTCAACAAAATTGAAAGTATGGTCACGATCAAGTGCATGGTCCACCAATGCACAAGATCTCTTACCAATACGGACATCACCTTTATGTTGAGTAATGCGCTGTTTTAGCCACTGTGATGTCTGACCTATATAAATGCCACAACAATCCGAACATGCTATCCTGTAGACAACATGACTATTTAAAAAGAAAGGTGTTATGTCTATTGCTTCAAAGATGTTGAAAAGTTCTTTAAGATTGTGATTTAAAGAACTTTTCAACATCTTTGTCAACAATGGCTATCCTAAGCATATACTTAATAAATTGATATTTGGCTCAAACTTTTTTGATGGCCTTACTGAGGACATTCCTGCAGACAGTGTGATTTACAAAAAAATCCCATACATTGGCAGTCTTACTCATACAATTGTATCACATTTTAAACAATTTAATAACACTAAAATTGCTAAATACAACACCCATACCTTGAAGAAGTTGTATAGTAAGATAAAAGACATAACACCTTTCTTTTTAAATAGTCATGTTGTCTACAGGATAGCATGTTCGGATTGTTGTGGCATTTATATAGGTCAGACATCACAGTGGCTAAAACAGCGCATTACTCAACATAAAAGTGATGTCCGTATTGGTAAGAGATCTTGTGCATCGGTGGACCATGCACTTGATCGTGACCATACTTTCAATTTTGTTGACGTTAAAATCTTAGACGTTGAAAATAAACATAAAAAAGAACTTTTTTTGAAATGGTCCACATCAACAGAGACACAAATAACATAAATTATAGATCTGATACTAATGGTCTTAGTATAATTTATTTTAATATACTGGGTTTGACTGGTAGTTGACGATCTTAAATCGTTTTGTTATTTGTTCCATATGTTGTTTTAATGTATATTGCATTATATTTTTTATTTTTCGTGTTTTAACTTTTCATATATATGTTTTTTAAAAGTTCTTAAGGCTTGTTTCTATAGTTACTTTATTTTTTATATCTAATCATTTTTATATTTTGTACGTCAATTTTATTATTTTTAACTCTACATTTTGTAAGTATTTTTACTACTGTTTTATACTCTTATTTATTTTTTGTTATTTTTTTCTCATTAATCTTGTAGTTACCCCAGAAGAAGCGACAAAGTCTGTCGCGAAATATAGGGTAATTTAATAAAGGAGTTTTTTAATTGACCGCTTACCCGAATTTTAATTAATTTTTGATTATATATATATATATATATATATATATATATATATATATATTATATTTGTCTATCTTTAAACTAATAGACAGCATGCTGTTGCTGAAACCTGATAGTAAGCTCTGAAGGTCTCTGAATCTTTTTAGTCTAAGCACTTCACGTGTGTTCAGTTGGTTGGCTAGTACATTAGGATGGTTTCCGAGTTCTTTTACTGTATTTTGCACTAAAAGTACTGATTGCATTTGGAAACACTTCCGCTAAGTTGGAATTCGCTGTTGTCGCCCATAATTTAATGCCCTACGTTCATATAACGTGATTTCAAAAACTTTTCTCATTATAGTAGGTTCTTTTTAAGTAATAAAATTGATGTACATGCGAAGCCTTAGAAAACTTCAAACTCTGACAGTTGTCATACATAAATTCAAACTATAAGCGCTTATATTTTTTAAATTATTTTATTATAATGTTAGAGTAATAACACTAATAACATAAAATATTTATTATTCAAAGTTACTAAAGAACTGGCCAAAAATTAAGATTGTAAAATTGTTCCACCACCATTTTTCTCAATAATTTTTATATACATAAATATTCAAACTTGTATTGTACATATTCAGTATTTCATCCACCTGATCTTAACAATATTATAGTGAATTTACAATAAAAGAATTTTTGAAACTAGAAGTTTAATTACTTATTTATTAGCGTTATAATGAAGATTCAACAAGTATCTCCTTCGTCAATTAACTATCACAACAAGTTCATTTGTCAGTCGGAACATGTCATACTATTTTTAAAAAGGACCTAAAGTTGTGTTCATATCAAACTCAAGCAGTTTCGGAACTCAAACAGGTAAATTTTTTTATGAGAACACAGCCTATGGGTTTTGAATAACATAATTAATGACATATTCGACAAATGCTTCATTTCGGATGAGGCTTGGTTCCATCTTTCGAGATATTTAAACAAGCCAAAACCCGCATGAATTTGTGGAAACTACGCTACATCAACAAAAAAAATAGGCGTCTGGCTAGCAGCTTCAAGTAGACGAATCATTGGGCCTATATTTTTTAATCAAACCATAACTGCTGAAAGATATCTAAATGAATTATTAGAGACGTTTATTAATGAACTTAATGATGATGAACTAACGGAAAGATATTTCCAGCAAGATAATGCACTAGCGCACAAATCTCGAGGAACAATAGTTTCTTTGAAAGACTTTTTCGATACAAGAATTATTAATTTTCCTCCAAGATCTCCAGATTTGAAAATTTTAAACTACATATTTTATTTTTCCATATTTAAAGAATACCATTTTCCAGACCAGACATCACACAATCGAGGAGCTTCTTAATGCTTTGTGAATTCCTGTGCTGACATAATCCAAGAAATCCTAATAAATGCCTTGAAGGCATTTGAAGAGTTCAACTTTGTCTTAAAAATAGTGGTCAATATTTCTAACATCTGCTTTAGTATTAATTATTTTCTTTTAATTTTGACTATTGTAATAATACAAACTTTTTGGAAAACTAAATTACTAATTATTACACACATTTACATGACATATCCAAACTATCAAAATTATACGTTTGTGACAGAATATGTGTACTGTCACCAACAATTAAAAAAAGCATGGCCATCTCTAGTGAGGAAAGCTGTTGAAGGCACGTCAGGGTTAAGTATGGGTTTGCATAGCGAAAGCTTATTTTCTGTAGATAATTTAGATTCCTCTTCATTAGCCAATACATTTGTCTGAATTTCTATCCAAGCTGAGTTCTCTTGTTTAATATATGTTTTTTCCAAGTTAATTTCCTGTCAAGGCGCATACTATGGCACTTTACTTCATTGAATTGTTGAAGCCTATGTCGTTTTCACTTAATGTGTATTTGATTTATGCAATTGTCAACATTTATACCTTTTAAATATTCTAAATAAGGGCTGTCCATGAACAAAAGCGGTCAACAAATATAAAGCAACTAAAGAATAAATATAACTTTATTTTACTTTTAAAAGATATACAATTAGCAACTTTTAAATAAAAAACAATACTGCAAAAGCAACTGAACTTGGAAAAAGCGCTAACTTTTCTTTTAGTACCACGCATGAATATTTTTACGCACTCATCCTTAATGATTGCTGTTTCCCTCACAGTATTCCACGCTCGTTTTAATTTTTTTTTATCCACTGCACGTTTTTACATCTTCTTCAATTCGTCTTTGATAATTGCCAAAGTTTTTCAATGGAACGTTATCGACGCTAAGCATAACCAGTATATATGAATAGCGTCTAAAAACCTAGGTAAGAAACAATTCTAGTTGGTGCACCACTGACTGATGAATATCCATATATTGAGAGATACATTTACTATTTGAGAAACCCAAAAAGAAACGCCTAGTCTTCAAATTTGGCTGTCCCACTACCGCATATCTGTAATACAAACTGTATGGCTGAAAGTCACAATCATCATCTGTGACGTATTATCTTTGGTGTCTCTTAACAAGACAATGACATTTTCACAATATATTCTACATCATCCGTGTAAATAGTCACTTCTTCTGTCCTACACAATCCATAAATTCCGAAGATTAAAATCACCTGCATTAATGCAATATGCAACGGTGAAATGCTAATCCATTTAATAGAGGAGTTGCACATCAGATGTACTTCGTCTGGAGCCTGCAGTAGAAATTGCCTAATTTGTTCGCCCCTTAGAACTTTAGACCTTTTAGAATTGTACCCCTCAGATTCAACAACGCACATACTGGATAGTACCTGATAAAATCATTATTTATTATGATACAATAATAAATTCTCTGTCACTTACTGCGAAATATAAATTTTTTTCTTTATTAACAAGGAAGCCTTTAATATCGACATATTACTCTACAAGGAAGACGGCGCAACTTGTGACAACTCCTGAACGCCAGAATTATTTATTCATTACCACCTTTCACATTCTTCGTGTGTGAACTTAGCACATTCCTTCTCGTACATCTTGCGCAATTTCGTGGGCGACAACGACGACCTAGCTTAGTCTGCAACATTCTGATATCTTCAGGAATATCTTCATTAATTGTTGATTCTATTCATTACAAGCTATTTTTAGAGCCAAACGTTGAACAAATAAAATTAGAAATATTTTTTTATAAGGAACCGGTGACAATGAAAGCGTTGTGTGCACTCTTAACAAAACGTTTTTTTTCGATGAAAATTGATTTTAAAAAGATAAGTATGAACGAATCAGAGATATTACAAAAACTATTGTACAGTACATGTCCGGTAGGGCATTTAGTGCTTTGCCTATATTATTCGACCCGCTCTTCGAAAACTCTCTGGGCTCGGCAGTAAAGTCTGCTCTAATGAACTTCTACTGTAAAATACTATTTCCAGTAATATGTAATTATTTATAATATAGCAAATGCACATATTTATATAAAATACAATTAAAAAATAACAATGCAAGTATTAGTAACTTTGTAAATCAACAATATGATAATATCCTGATATAAATCTATATTTAGAGTCAAAAGGGAAAACAATTGATATAAAAAGAATCTGAATCATATTCATTTATTTCTAATTACGAGTACTTAATTTACGTAAATTTGATTTTTTCGTGCCTCATAAATTATATATTTATAGCCAAACAATCTATAAGTTTCAAATTAAGTTCTGCCATGCCTCTTAAACTACAATAAGTACATGTAAGTGTATACTAAAAATATAGTGAAAAGATAAGTCACTATAACAAAAAAATTATATTATATTTGGTATCGTCGTGGTTAACACCAAGGAACCTTGACTTATTAAAAATCACATTCATCGAATGAATCAAAAACAGGTCTTTTCTGTGTAATAATTTCTAAAAGACCTTGTTCTCTCAATTTCAAGTTTGTGGTCTTGGAACTTCAAAAATTTCAATCTATAAGGTACAGTAGCTGGAAAAAGTATTGGTACACCAACACGGTCTCGACACTTTTCTTAATTATTGCAGTAATAACAATAATAATGGTTTATTTGCCCAACAGGTTTATATCCAGTAATACGGCAAAAACTGTATAATACAAGGTATGTACTTATATATTATATACATATGACTAAAGACGGCAGACTATGTGCCCCAGCAGTGGCGTTGCGTGGAGAGTTTAGCAGAATAACAGTGCGCTTACTTAAAAATAAATATATCGAATCCCTATACAAAACGTTAAGAAAAAACATAAATAACTTACCCAACATGTTTACATTGTTGCAAAAAAATGCGGATGTGCGCGATGAAAAAACTGCACCATAATATATGTTTCTGTATTAGTCTCGGTCTCGGTCTAGGTTCGTACGTAGCGACATATATATATGTTTATATACAGAGAAGGATTGTTCGACGTTGAGAGATGTTATATTTGCATAGTTAAAGCGCTCTTTGTATCTGTACAACGGATCTTCAGTATTGGTAAAAAGTTGCCCTAATTTTGTAAAATCTACATTTTTATCTAATACACTGTTAACTTTTTCACGGACACAATCACTTTTTTCATCTTCAAGGATATGCAGCACTAGTTTTACGTGGTCAATAATTGCTAATGAGTCCGATAAGGACAGCGCAGTGTTTTGTAATTTTTTTATTGCGTCCAGTATTGGAACGTAACTGTCGTAAATAATTTTTAAATTTGCTGCAACTTGAGGATTGTTAAATTGAACCTGGCTGAGCCGTATTGCAGCTGCTTCTTTTGCATCTAGTTGTAAAATCACTGATTTAATTTTTTCAAAATGTTTATAATAATAAAATGTTGCTTCTAACCAAGTACCCCATCGTATAAGAATTGGTTGCGGCAGCTCGGGTATATCAGGACACAGCGAATGAAATAGCCGAATCCGTTTCGGAGATTTACGAAAAACCGCTTTCGTTTGTCCTATCAGTTGATCCACATCAGGATAAGTTGTACGTATAGTGTTTGTTACAAGGTGTAAAGCGTGAAGCAAACATGTGACATGCAGCAGGTTTGGTTGAATCGTTTTGAGTAAGTTTGCCGTGAAACACATAACCTTGGCAGCATCGGTAACTAACATTAACACTTGCTTCGGTAAAATCTCAAATTTGTGTAGTGTTTCTATTAATACCTCATATATCGCTCTGGCAGTACACCCTTGCATTCGTTTACAGGTTAGTAAATAAGGAGGAGAAGGTCCTTGCGGAGTCAGCGTCCGTACTAGAATGGCTAGGATGGACTGTTTTTTAATATCTGTAGTTTCGTCTATTGTTAACCACAGAAATTTTTTTTTACCGTATTTTTCGTACAATTTACAATTCTCTCACGCACTGACCATACGTAATTCCATAGCGTACTTCTTGCTGGTAATTTCCACGTAGGATTGTATTTCTTCCAAAACTGACGAAACATTGGGTGTTCCACTTTCTGCATTGGTATATTGGTCGCAATTAACATCATTGTTAAATCACACACAAATTTATTATATGATCTGCGTCCACTATTATTCGATTTATGTTTGTCACTATTTATATGTCTTTGGCACTGACTTGCTTTCCAAGTTAATAAAGTTGTTTCACAAACTAAACATTTCACTACGGTACCGTCATATATTAAATCGTGAAACCGATGTAAAAATTTCTTTACTACGTTAGCATGCAACCGTGTCGATGCATTCTTTCTACGCACTCCCGACATTTTCAACACGATTGTGTTAACAATGTATCGCTTACAACGTCTCAACGGCAACTGAATTGATCGTCGTACGCCTCTACTCGATCCCTCCACATTACGCTACTGTTCGGGCACATAGTCTGCCGTCTTTACATATGACAAATCAGAAACGAAACATGGTAGTAATAAAATTTCAGATAAACATAAATAAAGAAAAACTATGTATATTTATATTACTTTAGACACAAAGTAATGAGACTGATAAAACACACAAGAAAATATTTTATTCATCCAAATTTATTATGTCTCCTTCATGGTAATCCCCTCCCACCCGAATACACTTATTCCAAACTTTCTTCCAGTCTTCGAAACATTTATTATACCCAGCTTCCGATATAGTCTCCAATGTGACAAGCGAATTCTCTTGGATGGCTTCTATTGACTCAAAGCAATGTCCAAGTTGCAATTTCAATCGAGGAAATAGAAAAAAGTCGGAACCATATCTGGCGAATACGGTGCTGGTGGAACGACATTCACTTGATTTTTGATGAAAATCTGACGAATAATGATGGCCGTACGTGATGGTGCATTATTATAATGCAAATATCATGAATTGTTTCGCCATAATTGTGCTCGTTTTTTTACGAATTAACTCACATAAACGACTCAAAAGGCCTAAATAGTATTTATTTGTTTACTGTTTGGAAGGAACTCTTTGTGGACAACGTGGTAGTCAAAGAATATAGCCATTTTTGACTTGCTTGAAGTTTCGTCGCCAGTAATTATGCATTTCAGATCATGGTCAGTCATTCATAGAAAGCATCTCTACAGCCACTTCGACATGACGTTGTTTTACAAACAAATTCAATGATTTTGGAGCAAGACCAGAAGACGCACGAGACAAGCTTAAATCTTCCATTAAAAATGGTTTGTACTGATCCTTTTTTGATGTACCAACAATGTCTACAAGGTCTCTCCACAAGTCAATTAACGATTGGAAAGTACAAGCTCCTTGATTTTGTTGATGTTTTCATCAGTAGTTGAGATTAATGGCCTTCCTGAGCGAGGTTCGCCTTCGACTACTTCACGACCCTAACCAAATAATTTGTACCACAAAATTTGTGATCTTATAAACACTGATCACCGTAACATTTTTCTCACGTTTTTGATGTGTCCGTACAAGAAATTTCGTTTTTAACATAAAATTTAATGTTAATTATGCTGTAATTTCTAAACTAACAAAGCAAATGTCCTGACATTTCTGTCAGCTGTTACAACAGTCATACTAACCTACCAAATAAATATACACATGAAAATGCCAACAGGAATGAATACATTAAACCCGATTTTTCACATAAACTGCAGTCGAATAGTGTTGCCGGGTTTGTTGGTGTAAGTTGGTGGCCTAACATAACCCCACACCTTAAAGATGTTATATCGCATAGGCGAGTGAATAATTCACTGGTCCATTTCTGGAAATAATCGATTCATTAATCTTCGTTTTCAATAACTGAATTGCTTGATTTTCAGTATGTTAAGTGTTAAAATCAAATGCTGTACAAATCAAGAGCATCAAATTCGATCAAAAAATCTAGACAATATTGAGCAATACCGAGTTCCATTTACAGTAAGATCCAACAACTTCCCTAGCAAGAAATGTACACCAGACACTCAGTTTAAATTGATATAGTACTTATTCGCGTCACTGATTTTTCAGACCAAATACGACAGTTTTGCTTATTCACGAAACGATTAAGCCAGATGTGAGTTTCGCAGCTGAAGATTATTTTCTTATGATATTCTGGATTATTTTCATGTTTCTCTAAGGTCATTTATGACGCGTGCCGCTTTTTTTCACAGCTTCAAGTGGTCTGAAATCTTGTTCCTTTTAACGCAGATTTGACCTTGGGAAGCATAAAAGTCGCATGGTGCCAGAGTAGGTGAATAAGGCGAATTGTCTAACACTTGTTATAGTCAGTAGGATGTTATAGACGGCTAGAAATGTCTTGCCAGATAATGCAGTGTGCGCCGGCGCGTTGTCATGATGAAGAACCCATTTTTCAACATATCAGGTCCCTTTTTACCGATTTTCTCAATGAGTTGAACAGGAACCTCAAGGTAGTAATGCTGATTAACAGGTTGGCTTTCAGACACCCAGTTAAGGTACACAATCCCATGAATATCGAAAAAAATAGTCATCAGTTGGACTCTTCCAATGCATTGATTGAATTTCTGGATCATTATCACCCTTTCCAAGAAGTCATTTTCAATGGCACTTAATTGTTAGTATAAATATTTTCATGCCTTCAGTAATCGCACGAGTAGTTAACCGACGATCAGACCGGATCAGATTACCGATTTTTTCAATATCTTCATCTGTTTTGACGTGGACAGGCGTCTCGGATGTTTTCGATATCTTCTCGGCCATCTTTAAAACATTTAAACCACTCAAATACCCGCGCCTTTGATTAACATTCATTGACATATACTTCTTTTAATAAAAGATACGTTTCAGTAGCAGTTTTTCCTAATTTCATATGAAACGTCACGATAATTCGTTCCGCTATTAAAACACTTAGGCCATGGCTACAGTATTATGTCTACAGTCACGGGAGGGGTGGCAATCGAAAGAGAAGGGTTCAAGCTACACAGCTGTTGGCCGTACGACTTAGGCGCATATGTAGTTTATCTGTAATAGCATGTCTCGTCATCTTATGGTTACACCTCGTATGTTGCAAATACCTCCACAATCGCCAGATTTGAACCCGATCCAGAATCTATCAGAAATATAATGAAATAAGGAACTACTAAAGGTTGCTTTAGTAGAAGCCTTGTCTAAAATTGACTGTAATATAAAATAGAATTTACTGCCAAGGCGTCTGCAAGCCACGCAGATACTAATGTTTTTTTTCCATCAAATATTAAATAATTTCTATGCTGTTTTCTTTTAACTTGAAACATAAGTATGCAAATACAACTTCTTCATACATAACTTTAGATATACTTGCATAGAAGTTTATCTTACTCTGTTATTATTAAAAGCCGGATTATATGCCAAAAAAAAATGAAAATATGCGCATAAATATGCACTTCCTAATGAAAAATATGCAGATAAAAAAATACGAGCAATGTTAGAAAATGGAATACTGTAGAAAAAAATATTCGATTATGTTTACTACAAGTTTATTTAGAACATTTTGGAACATAATTAACTATGAAAACAATTTACAATCACATATTTCTCAAAGTTTTCAACAGAAAAATCGTGATACTTGTCTGATAACATGTATTTATATATTGAAAGGGTTAGTTCTACGTCGACGCTTGTTATAGGAGCATATTTCAAATTAGAAATATTATCCACTGTCAACTCAATATTTTCTACTGAATCGCCACAAAAGATTTTAGCAATGTTCTTTAGCTTTTTAAAACCCTCATTTTTTCCTATTACACTTTTTCTTACACGGACTGTCCCACTCCTCCTTTAACATCAAAACATGGCGTTTCAAATTTGTTTATTATCTCAACGCTCTCGATTAGCCACATAAATTGTTTTTCTAACTGCAATATAGAAGTGGAAATAAAACTGTAATTGGCTTTAATAAACGCCAACTGTTGAGGTATTTCTTTACTCGAATACACCTTTTGGGCGTCTATCACAGACTGTGCATCCCAATCAAGATCCGTAATAATTGTCTTTATTCCTTCATAATGATTTGCATGAAAAATAGCAGCCTCCAACTACGTTCTCCATCGTGTGGTTACTGGTTGAGGAGAAAGCAGAACAACGGGTAGATGTTATTTGTAAAACTGAACTTGTAATGGGGCCTTTAAAAATACTTTCTATTTACTAAGTATTTACTAAGGGAAAATGGTTTCCGACTTCTTCTGCAACACCATTTAGTCCGTGCGCCAAGCACGTTTTGTGAATTAAATTTGGGTAAAAGATGTTCAAGTTGAAAGCTGCCTTCACCATGTATGGTGGAGCATCCGTCAAAAACCATAAAATTTTCTCTGTTGGAATTAATTTCGGTAAGAAGAAAGTTGCCAGTTCTTCCTGTATAAACCTTGTTGGTGTCAAATTATTTGCCTTTGCCAACTGTTTGGATTAAATGAAATAAGATTTTGCTGAAACCGATACGTTAAGGATACCAATCATTAAATGAACTATGTATCAGCCAATACTATCAGTAGTTTCATCTGCGCATCTATAAAGGTATTGGATCCTTCGAGTGTACTCAAACTTCCCCTGAGGAGGATAGTGGCTTTTATCGAGGACACAAGTCTAGCAGAGTGGAATTGAGAGATCTATTGGGGATAGTACAAAGAGCAGTGTGCTCAAGTGCCTGGACGTGGTGGCGTCCAACCCAAAACAGAGAAGAAGAAGAAGAGACATAAAGATATAAACAACCTTCTTGATACTATTCAATGTTTCTGCATAGATACAGTGAATATAATTTTTTCTTAAGGTGCTCTCGTCGGGAATGTTATATTTGCTGATGTACTTTTGCAAAAATAACTTGACATTTAAATTGTTTAATTTATGTAGTGGAATATCTGCCGGTACAAACATTTGACACAAATCTTCATTAAATTGTTCTTGTTCCGATTTTTTGGAAGTTGATGGCAAACATTGCGGTAATGTTACGATACACGAGTATATGTTAATAAGAGAAAATAAACTTAAAATTTTAGTCACAATCTTGCAGCATGCTACGCAAAACGCGTTTTCTCCATCCATACGCAATTCTGAATAAGGTTCAATCCATCCAGACACAGTCGCTATTTTCGGCATTTTTGCTATTATATATCAGAACTCACACAAGTTTACACTTCGAAAGGCCAACGTAATATGACGTTTAAAATAAAATTACTTTCGAATATGGGAATAAATTTCTCCGAATAGCAAAGAAACATATATACTCCTAATTTTCTGGTAAAATGTATTTTTGTATTTATTTAGAAGTTTTAAGGTATTAACTTTTCCTGGAATTTTGTCTCGGCCTAGATGTATGGAAGAGCATTAATAAATTCTTGGAGGCCCTTTTCGGAAAAGTAACCGGAAGAGGCTTAATAAAATGCTATTTTTAATTTATAGAGAGCTGTTTAATTTTTGTTTGTTTATTACATCCACGATATGTTTTTAGTAATGCCTATAATAAATTTGATTTAGTAAATAAATAAAACTCGGATACTTAAAATATGCAAAAATGCTGAATTACTACCAAATATGCAAATAATATACAAAATTCATATATTATGCAAATACGCAAATTTATGCAAACTGCATATAATCCGGCCTTTAGTTATTATTTATATACTCATATATAATACAGCTTTAATATGTAATCTGTTTTAAGTTCCTCTTATTAAGAGCAGTAACAAATCAAAAATATTAACTATTGTATATAGATATATGTACATGCAATGCCATTTTCTAATTTACTAAATGTGGTTATAATGTTTTGCACCGCTGAATAAAAGAATTATACCCGTGCATAGGAAGTGAGATCATGAAATGAGTCAGTGCCCGGAGATACAGTACATAAATTCAATGTTATTCTTGTAAAAATAACATGCTCTTAGTCGTACGTCAGTTACTTTGTTCGATGCCATGTTTTATTTCTTTTAATCAATGTAATTACATAAGCAAAATTTATCGTTTGTAACAATAATCTTCTTCCCTCTGCGTAATACCTTCGTCCACATGTACTAGGTTCTTTTTCGTTCTTCTTTAGGACGCTTACCATATGTCATGGCTGGCACGAGTATTTGTCCATCTTTACATTTCGATATTATTTTAAGCAATAAAATTATTTCCAAACAATAATACATGCGATTAAAATAAGTTAAAACTGTTAAATTGGACACGAAAATATAAACATTAGATCTTTGAAAGATTAGCAGAAAATACTTTGGGCAGACAAGCAAAATTTGAATCCTTTAATTTCTGAAAAAACATATTTCTGAAAATCGGATTATAAAATTGTGTCTGTGAGGGTTTCGCGAACACTTCTGTAGAAAATGTTGTTAATTTTCTTTTAAGATAAACAAACCTTTCATCAATTTTGGATGTAAGCACCGTAATATATACGGAACTCTTCTGCGAATAAAAAACAAAACACATTTCTAACTTAATCCAATATATGAAAAACACAAATTTGGCAAAATTATTGGGAGGACTGTTAACACTATGTGAAACAGTTTGCTTTATGACCAGAGAATAAAATATATCTTATATTTGAATGTATCACAGTTAGTGTTCAAAGAAATATTAAAAAGAGTTATTTTATGCTTTAAAAGTTTTTAAACCCATAAATGTAGGTCGGTCTTATTACTTGGAAAAATTAATTTATTTACCATTAATTTAAACAAATTTTAAAAGTGATAAACTGTGCCTATTTAACTTCTTCTGTCGCGTTCCTAAGTTTATACAATTTTTTTCCTGCACTCCAAACAAACAACCATTCAATTGTTTTTCGAACGGGCCATATTTCAGTGTTCTTTATAAGACACTGAAGCTTACTAATTATTATTTATTTATTGAAGAGTTTATAATAGCCTTCGCTTATACGAATTTATCATATTTCCAAGCATATCTATTCTTTGATATTAATTTTCTGCTTTTTATCAATAGCCCGCTTATAAAAATTTTCTTAAACTTATCTTCTTAATATTGATAACATTAAGGTCAATGCAGTATTCAATGATAAAAACGTTATTTAGAAAACATAATACACAGGGTGTACAAGATTTAGATATTTATCCTTCATATATATATTTAAGCTTCAAAAACTAGAAGGCACAGGCATGAGTATTAATACCAATAGGAAAAATCGTTAGTAATAACAAAAGATAGTAGGAAAGTAGGAAACATTAAAGCATTTGGGAACAGTTGTAGATAGTTCAGGAAAATTTTATGAAAAAATCGATAATAGAATACCCAAAACAATAAAACTATTCTATAACATTAAGAAAGGTTTGATAGCAGAAAAGAAATAAGGAACAACAAAAGTGATGGTCTACAAAACAATATTCCTGGCTATATAGCTGTGAGGCATGGGCAATTACTGATAAGTTACATAAAAAAATACCATACCGTAAGCGATGAGTTGGAAATTAAGTGCCAAAAATAATTTTGGAAAAATACATCTGAATTACAAAATCACACATCACAAATTTTCTAGACCAGGCCTAGGTTTAACAACATAATAATAACAAAATTACGTATTTTGTTTTTTCTTCTTTTAATTAATTAATTAATGATTCAAACCGAAAGTAGTACTTAAGCGTATTCTTATTTTAATTGGAGAAACAGTTTTCTTTATTTTAGAATTTCTTTTTGGGATTGATATCCATTTCGGTCCTGCTTAACTATTGAGAAAGAATAATCAATAATTTTTCTGCTTGAGATGGAAAATTTACGCACCCAAATGAGCACACACTATTTTCAGAACTGGAGCTTTCGTGATCTTTAAGGTCACGTATATGAATTCGAAGTCAAGTGGGCTCTGAACAAAAAATCGTATATCTTTACTTAAGTATCTGATTTGTAATAATTATTAAATGTCAACTGTTGTCTGTCAAAAATTGTCAGAATCTAATATCGAAGATACCAATTTATATTTTTTAATTTTGAAAATGGTATTTACTAACGTACACAAACCATTCATGGTTGAAGCATATTTTCGAAATGGTCAAAAGATCGATGGCCAGTGGAAGTATTCAATTCAAGCTTGTTTGGAAGAATTTCGAGATGAATTTCCCTACCTTGCTTGCTGATTATATTACTTTTCAGTGTACACTAATCAGAATTGTTCCAGTTTTTCGACAAACTGGTAGTTTGGGACACCAAGTGGGTGGTGGGCGACCAAAAGTCCGGACAGAAGAAGTGATTGGGAATGTTAGAGAAATAATGACTGATACCCTAAAACTTCAGTAAGAAAGAACTCTTGCTCAACAAACTGGGTTGTCAGTTGGCTCTTGCCATAAAGTTTTAAAAGAAGATTTATAGTTATTCCCATATTGTATAACTTGTTTGCAAGAAATCCTCGATATTGATTATCCGCGACGAGTAGTATTTTGCGAATGGTTTACAAATAATTTTAATGATGATGTCCTAGACAAAACTTTCTTTTCAGACGAAGCATGGTTTCATGTTAGTGGATATGTTAATTCGCAAAACATGAGAATGTGGAGTGATACAAAGCCCAATAATTTTTATGTTGAAGCTCCTTTACATCCTCAGAAAGTTGGTGTTTGGTGCGCTATAAGTAGAAGAAGGATTATTGGTCCAATTTCTTTTAATGGTACCTTGACTGCAGAAAGATATCGACAGGAAATACTATTGCCTTTCTTTAATCAACTTCGCGATGATGAACTAGCTTTGGGATATTTTCAACAAGATGGTGCTAGCTCACACAGCGGGGGAAACAATGAGTATGTTACAAGAAGTGTTTGGAAATCGTTTAATTAGTTTGAACAGCGATCATGAATTTCCTCCAAGATCTTGTGATCTTACACCGTGTGATTACTTTTTTAAAAAATTCAATTTATCAAGTACCAGTGCAAGGTTATATAGATCTCCAAGGCTGAATTATAAATAAAATTAGTGAAATTAGAAATAGTCCCATACTGCAAAATGTATTTAGTAGCATTCGGAAGAGGTGCGTAAAATGCTTGGAAGAAGGTGGAGGACATTTTCAACATCTTTTATAATTATGGTCATTATTGTTGGTAATTTATACAACAACAATTTATGATATTTATTATAAGGTTGTAATCTAAGGACTCTACAAACAATTTATTTGTTTCAAATTTATTTTAAGCCATTTCTTACAATAATTTATTGAATGTTAATATATTAAACTAGTACGATAACTAGATACTATTGTCACTATAAGATGAATAAAACCTTTACTTGTAAAGTTATTTCCTCTTAATTCTGCATTGTCTTTTTACATGTTACTACAGATTAGATGAGCTTTATTATACAAGAATGAATAGCATATTAATTGGATTATGTAATTTTTTCCAGTTATCGCATGAAGAGGTGCTATTGTTCAGCAAGAATTCTCTAAAATATCAAAATACTTAATTTGAAATTTGCAAATTAATTACTGTTACCTTCTAAAATCATTATTTGACTAGTTTATATTAATTAATATGGCATATTAAAGTAATATATTTCGACATAAACTGACATTTGAGTGTATGATAACCTATAAAATTGTATTAAGTAAATGTATCAATCTATATCAGATATGACTTCATATTTTCAAGGACTACTTTGACTTCGAAAGTTTCTGAACACCCGTTACATAACCATTTGGGTACGCATAATATTACCGCAAGATGGCACCACGATTTTTCTGCACTTCAACGTCAAATTCGTGTTGAATGTACGCACTCGTTTCTAAACATGGATTTTGGAGTCGATTGTCACAGGAGATTAAGTAATATGTAGTTCCATATTAAGAGCTTTCTTCAAAAAGAAGCCATTGGAATGGCGGTGATTATATGAACCTCGTCTCCTTTAGGCCTTCGTTCAACCAAGGAGAAAGATGTGCTAACAATCACAATATATTTTGTGGTTGTAAGGGCATTTTACTAATTCATTACTTAATTAGTAATTAATTAATTTTGAAGATCACAATATAACTTTCAACGGCACATATTATGCTTCTTTGTTGCATAAATTGAGAAACAATATTGGTGAAAAACGTCCAAAAAAATTCTTAATAGGCGTTCGATTACTGTATGCCAATGCGTCCGTTCATATTGGAGCAGTTTTACAAGATACATTTCGCGGCATGGCTCTCAAAAAACTACGAACAACTAATTATAAATTTTTATTCGTTTGTAATAAATATATGGTATATTAATTAAAAGATCTTTTAAAAAGTAGATAGTATATTCTGAGTAATTTGAAACAAACTAATGTCATTAAATTCTCGGACTTTCGGATGTGCGTAAAGTATCAGTTCCGAACACTCTTTCCGTAAATGATATTTCTAAATATTTTATTCCCACATTTATGAATTAATAATAATTAATATTACTTGTATGGATAAACATATACTCTTGTTGCTCTTCTTCTTTTACAATGACTTTGATTCATTATACATTACTCAATACCGCTAACAAAACATCAAAGCAATTATTGCTTTCAATATATGCTAACCTTAAATTTGAACATATGAGAAAAGGTATAAATTATTATCTATTTACATTTGCAAACGCTATTTTTATTAAATAAAAATGTGATTAAACTTTCATTGTCCTATTCTACAACAATATTTTCTATAAAACTTTCTATCTGTTTTTTTTTTATGAGAATTTGGTTACTAAATTATGATATGAAATAAAATTGAGTTCAAGATTATTCTAAATCAAAAGAGCAACAATATTACAAAACACTAATGTTTTGTAAGTTTAACAGAAACATAACTCATACTATAAATTGACAAATTGACAAAATTAAATAATTAGAAAAATGTAGAAGATGATATCGAAACACTTCCGATAAACTTTCAAATTACTAAATTGGTATGCACCACGTTGCAACGCCAAACATTTCTTATCTTATCTGTACTTATAAAAAAATTCAAATAAACTGTCATAATTTTCGTTTTCCACTTATTCTTTCTAAATGTTCATATAAATACTCTTAAATTATACCTATTTCTTACGTCTATAAAAACCTGATTTATTTTCACCTCAAACCACCTTTTTAAATGTCCTAGCTTCGGTAATTATATATTACCCTTACATATTCATTTTTTTTTGTTAATTGTATTTATTCTTCTGTTGATTCATTAATTCATTACTTCAAATTAATGCCCTACATTGATTCTCTGTTGTTACATTTTGGCTTTTTATACCTGCTTTGTTTATTTAAAATCCTTAATAATCCTTTATAGCTCCTTTTCACAATAGAATTCTGTCAATTGTTGTCAAATCCATTTTATAATACACCATTTAATAATCCAACATATAATATTTCTTCTTTATACTCTTTCAATTTATACGTTACTTCAGCATGTAATCTCTTTTTTTTAAGAAATATCTGATTCTAGTTTTCAATCATTATTTCTTCCAATATTCTTTTACATACCGATGTATAAAATTCACAATTTATAATTCTGACAGCTATTTTTTTTCGTTTCTATTTATTTGTATATTTTTAACAAAAACTAATCGTTTTTTATCATTTAGTTCCTATATGTCTTTATAAGTACAATATACACAAATTACATAACCTCACCAATTCATTAATTACATATTGATATACTATTTAAATTTTTAAATATTACTTTTCATAAACTGTATTGACAATCTTTTATAAATATGATAACTAACCTATTGACAATTTTAACATTTATTTTTTTATCCAACACCTCCTAATAATAGACCTATAACTATGGCGATTTTAAATCAATTATGTAGCTTATAACTCACTAGTGAGTTAAAACAAGATGAAATTTAGATTGCATAGAGACATTCAAACTGCTATAGTATTAACACATTTATATTAATTCTAAAGGGTAAACAATAGCAACTAATTAACATTTACATTAATTCTTTCAATGGAGACTGTGGTTAAATAAAAATTTAAAAAAAAGGTATATAACCCCTTACCACAATTATTAGTCGTATCCTAAATACGTATTTCGACAACTAAGTTGTCATCATCAGTAGGTAAAAACTACTAATTAAAAGTCGCACATGGGGCACAGTTAAACAAGAGAAACGCTTCCGCACACCTATTATGCACTGCAACCCTGTATAGACTGTATAGACTGTATAGAGTCTATACAGGGTTGCAGTGTATAATAGTTGTGCGGAAGCGTTTCTCTTGTTTAACTGTGCCCCATGTGCGACTTTTAGTTAGTAGTTTTTACCTACTGATGATGACAACTTAGTTGTCGAAATACGTATTTAGGATACGACTAATAATTGTGGTAAGGGGTTATATACCTTTTTTTAAATTTACATTAATATTAAAGTTGAAGGAAATCCTCTTTGTATCTGACTCTGCATTCAGATTCTTCGAATTTAGAGTTATACTAGAAGACGTATTTGAAGTATCCTGAACAGAAATTTGATGACCAGAAGTCGAGGACGTTAGACTGTCTGGACCTTGTATCTTTCTGGCTATATCAATCTTGTTGGATACTGAATCTTGTATATAACCTTCTGTCGCAGTGGACGATTTCCACCCACCATGTCGTTTAACTGTTGTAATATCAGCTCCTGCGTTTGCCAGAAGAGATGCTGACGAACGTCTCAGACTATGTCCAGTATATAATTGAGCGTCTGGTAGGTTCAGGAAAGATGCAACTTTCTGAGGTATCTTAGAAATGGTGTTACTTCCAACTGGCTGGATAGTGCATTTTTCTTTCTTGTAATTTAGGAAGAATCTGCCATGTGGAATACCTTTTGGTCTCATACAGACATATTTTCTGTAGAGGTCAAGAATATCTGTTGTAAATCCTTCTGCCATAACAGTGAAACTTCTAGATACGTTTGTCTTTATGTCAGGTATCGAAACATACAAGTATCCTCCTTTATCTTCTATATCGTCAACTTTCAGCTTAGTTATTTCATCACAACGACACGCACCTGATATACCCATTATTAAGACAACCTGCATAGAATACACGAACGAATAATGAATAAATATTTTGAATTAAATATAAGAAAATAAATAATACCTTCATCATCAAATATTTATTGTTAGGAGCCTAATTCAGAAACTTCTCTATATGTAGCCTCTCCAAGATTTTCGGCTTTTTGGACTTGTGGGTTCTTGCCTCACTCTTCAAATAGGAAATCAGTTTTCCGTATTTCGATATGTCACTATTCATATACACTTTCAAAGTACTTCTTAACATGGAATACTTCTTCCACAATGAAGAAGGTGCTATTTTCCTTCTATAAATATGGAAATACGCCAGCATAACTTCTTCGTTAATTCCAGTGATACTTTGCTGTTTTCTCCATTCTTCAAAATGACGAAATTCTTTGTCGTAATTATCCTTCGATTTTTTTGGCAGTAATTTATAACATGCTGCTTGAGCTTCTTTCTTAACTTCTAGCGGAATGAAACAGCCTCTTGCAACTCTTCCATTACCATCAACTTTTAACTGCAGTATTATTAATCAATCACTAATTTTGTTTGCTTGTTGATTTGCATTACTTATTCTCCATAGTAACTGCATTACTGTATATGAACTTTTTGCATTAGTCGTTTATAATTTAAATTTGACATGGAACGTCAAATTTATATTTTAAATTTGACATGGAACTTCAAATTTATAAAACATTAAAAGCCATTTTGAACGGATCTTAAGAGGTGTTGGATAAAGTTTTGTATTGCACACGTGTGTTAATTACAAATAAGTCACTTGAGAAAAGTAGCTCACTCGTCCTAGGACTCGTGAGCTAAACATTTTCTCGCGTGACGTATTTGTAACATAACACACTTGTAAAATAAATAACTAAAATTTGGCAATCTATAATCATATTTTGGTAATATACATACATCACATATGTATTACGTGTTCTTTCTTAATGTTGATTTGATTACTGGTATTAATGTTTTATACACATTTAACCGACACAATCGTTTATGTGCATTTTTTTAAAGTCATTTACTTTTAAACTTAATTTTATGTTAACATACTTTAACATTTTTTGCCCATTACATATTTTATATTTGCTAAGTATTGTTTATCTAAAACAATTTATTTGTTTGAATGATCAAATATCTATCTTTATATACTTCTTTCGCATACCTATATACCGGGTGTATTATGAAAAACTTTTGGGGCTGTAGCTTCCTTATATTTTATCCGATTTTAATGAATGATATGTCAAACTAAATGGTTTAGAAAGCACTGTAACCTGTTTAAAAAAAAAAAAATTTTGGATATTTCGTTTATGACAGACAGTAGTAATTTTTTTTTTTTAAATTGTACTACATATTTTTTTTACTTATTCTAATAAACATTTATTTCCTGAAGACACCTCCACTAAATTGAGTGATAAATTTATTATTATTAAAAAAAAACTACGAAATTTACAGAAATCAAGCTATCATATATTTTAATGAATCAAATGTTCGAAATTGGCCCAATTTTGTTCCAGACACATTTGACACCTTCTATTAACTCCAACTGCTGCGTCTAATATAAGATTTGGTGGTATTTCATGACATACTTGTACTATCCTTCTTACTAAATCATCTCTGGTATCAGGTGGAGTCAAATAGACATGATCTTGAATGTAAGACCACAGAAAGATCCAGTGGATTCAGATCTGGCGATCTAGCAGGCCATCGAAGGGGGTCCGTAAATCCGTAAATGCCCATCCATCTGACGCCAAAATAATTATTTAGAAATTCAGTATTCATTCGTGCATTATGTGGTGTGGCACCGTCCTGTTGGAACACCACCCTGTTTAACTCAGCAAGTGGCAACTCATCTAAATAATCGCCTAATTCATTGCGTAACAAATTATTATAGTTTTCTTGGTTTAGATTACCCTCCACAAAAAAAGGCCCTACTACTCTATCGCCTAAAATGCCACACCATACACTTACACTGAACCGATTTTGAAGATTGTGTTGCATCACAACATGGTTATTTTCAGTGCTCCAATGGCGATGATTATTTCTGTTGAATACACCATTTTTCCCAAAAGTGCATTCATCTGACCACAACACACGACGATAAAAAATTGGATCTTCCCTTAGTTTATTCATGAAAACCGTGCAGAAGACCCTTCGTTGAGGGTCGTTTTCACCGAGAGCATGCACCTTCCGTGGTTTATAAGGAAAGAACTTGTGCTTCTTCAGAATGTACTGAACTGTAGAATGTGATACCTGCATGTAGTGAGCAATTTCTCGCGTAGACGTATTAGGGTTTTCTTCCACATAGAGACATTTAAGACACTTAATTCTAAATTTTGATCTTGAATTACACGTGCGCTTATTTTCAGTTTTTTGAATGATCCAAAATTTGTTCCGCATTCAAAATATGCTTGAATCGCATCCACACATTCGCCATTATCCATTTCAATAACAAAATTTAGAAATAAATCGTTGAAAATGTTATAATGAATGTGTGACTGACAGATGTCACAGCTCTCTTCGAAAATTTGGAATGCACTTTTATCGTTCATTATGACTGCTTGATTTTTAAATTTTTAAAATAAACACTGTAAATGTTGTTGTTGACCCACCGCTCACTAATAACATTGGTTTGTAATCCTTTATGGGCTATATAGTATTGAATGTACGTGATTTTAAAAGATACACACATTTGCTGGTAATAAAATGAAATAGAGTATTTAAAATGCATTTAAGAAATCTCCGTGTTCGGAAAAACCAGAATAAATCGAACTAAAAAAAAACCTACAACTTCTCGATTTTTTCTCATACAAGGATATCGTTGTTTACAGTTTCATATTCAGAAAAAGTAATATATTTGAATAAGGAAAAAAAAAATATAGTGCAATTTAAAAAAAACACAGTTTGCAACTGTCTGTCAAAAACAAAGTGTAAAAAAAAATTCAAAGCGGATCACGTTACAGTGTTTTTAAAACGATTTAGTTCGACGTATAATTTATTACATTCGGATAAAAAATAAAAAAGTTACAGCACGAAAGGTTTTTCGTAATACACCCGGTATATACATATATCATTTGATAAATTTTGGAAATTCGGCTATATTAAATATGTAATTCATAATGTTATTTCGCGAAGTAATGTGAAAATGTAAATATTGCTATCTACAAATTACAACGCTAATTAACGAAATTGTTTGAAAAATTTCGTCCTTAGGTGGGATTCGAACTCAAGACCTTTAGTTCTCTAGACTAACGCTCTATCCACTGCGCTACCAAGGCTCTTGCGTTCGAGTATTGTTAGAAATGCCTTAAGTTACTTATTAAGGAACAGATATTAATATTCTGTCGTCGATGGAATTTTGCAAAATTTTTCATCCATTATCTATTTGATAATAATCTATTTCTTAGCCGTACAATTAATATATATCATTTGATAAATCTTGGAAATTCGGCTATATTAAATATTTAATTAGGATGTTATTTCGCGAAGTAATGTGAAAATTTAAATATACTATCTACAAATTACAACGCTAATTAATAAATTTTTTTGAAAAATTTTGCCCTTAGGTGGGACTCGAACCCACGACTTTCAGTTCTCTAGACTAACGCTCTATTCACTACGCTACCAAGGCTCTTGCATTCGAGTATTGCTAGAAATGCCTTGGGTTACTTATTAAGGACAAATATTAATATTCTGTTGATAATAATCTATTTTTAGCCGTACAAAGCCTATGGACGAAAATTTTCAAAAAATTTCGTTAATTAGCGTTATAATTTGTAGATAGCAATATTTACATTTCCACATTACTTCGCGAAATAACATCCTAATTAACTACATATTTAATATAGCCGAATTTCCATGATTTATCTAATGATATGTATAATTGTACGGTTAAGAAATAGATTATTATCAAATAGCTAATATATGAAACATTTAGCAAAATTCCATCGACGACAGAATATTAATATCTGTTCCTTAATAAGTAACTTAAGGCATTTCTAACAATAATCGAACGCAAGAGCCTTGGTAGCGCAGTGGATAGAGCGTTAGTCTAGAGAACTAAAGGACAACATTTTTCAAAAAATTGCGTAATTATCTAAATACTTGTTTATTTTCTTTCCTCTACTTTCATTTTTATATACTTTATCCACGCGAGATTGTCAATTCGCAATATATACATTTATTACAATAAGAAATGCATTATATTATTTTTTAGAATTACATTTCATAAAAAATTTATTGCTCGACATTCCTCATTTATTTTACAGACGTAAACAGGTTTTCCCGTACTATTAAATATTCAAATACAATTCTATTACGTTTATAAATGCATGAAAATCAAGGTTTATTTTTCAGAGACTGTATAGACGTAAATTACGCAAACCGGAAAATTATAATATCAAAAGTAAAATAAGTAATTAGAATAATGCAGAGGAATATTTATTACGCAAACTTCGTCAGCAAGTATTTACATATTTTTAAATATTCCAAAATATTCCAAACGTCATTTAACACAATATGCGATAAAAATTGACAATTTATTTTGTTTTATAAATTCGGTTACTAAATTATATCATTCTTCTCACATTTTTTTTTAATACGTAGAAAGATAATAACAGTATAGCTGATTTAGTTACCAGTGTTGAACGAAAGACACTAAACACGACTACAAGCTGCTGAAATCAAATATTTCATGACAGAAGGTATAAGAGGAAAAAAATGAAGACATTAGCCGAGAAGTAACATCTTTCAAATTAATGAAAATGGACAGGTAAGGAAGGTATGGGATGCAAGGAAAATTTAAGAAGACAACCATGGAACACATGGAACAATGGTGTACGAGAAGTTTTTAAGACAAGAAAAAAAACGTGGATAAAGACCAAAGAACTTGCCAGTAACCGAGAGGAGTGGCGTAAGCTTGTGGAAGGAAATTGACAATTAGCAAATTGATTCTGTATGTATGTAATAACTTCAAAAATACAGAATATTGCTTATTATGTAAAAAGAATTACATACTAATTCACGTAGCGGACATTATGAAATAATTAAGCATAATTTCAGAACAAGTGTTTATGTCATTAAGTTGCCTAAATGTCTAGTTATACAACATACTTTGATGCAGAACAATTACTGCAATTGATTTGGAAAAAAAATTGAACCGAAAATATTGTTGGTGTTCTGTTCTGAAAAATTTAGTCAGAAAAGCTGCGGAATTTTAAAAGAAAACAATTTTATTGCTTTTCTAAATAATCCCTTTTAGATGAAATACATTTTATTCTTCTCGATACAGGCAGAAAACTCTTTGTTTGTTAACTTATCAAAATGTCACTGAGATTCAGCAACCGCCGCATTAGAGCCAGAAAATCTCTGAACGTGCCTCAAACTTTTTCAGCGGCAATATAAACTAATCGTTGGGACAAGAGCGACTATATGACTGTGAACAGGTTACAAGTTGGACTCCGAATTCGTGTAAAAAAATATTGTTTTCCGGCTGCATGTTGAGCTGCGTTAATGTAAAAGCACACAGATTAAGATGAGTAGTTCTGTAATATTCCGAGTTCTCTTAATCAGTATTTTTGTAGCACAAATGTTTCCAGCACAAACAGTTACTACGAGTTGTCTAGATATACTTAGTCGACAAATTTTAATTTCTGTTTGCGTATATAGTGTATGCTTGTTATATCCAACGATGCCAGCTTTAAAAACAGTGGAGGGAGAAGCATAGTGGTGGACACACATACACATTGGACGTGCCCTATTCCCTAACAAACACTTACCGGGTGTACAACACTTATTTCTGTACGTGCGTATATTAATAACTCAAGAAAAGACACAAATCATAAAATGGTATTATGCCGGTAGACACCTCAATGTACACCTGTACATAGCCGATATCCATAATAATTAAATGCATGGGCTGATATTTTAAATAATTCAATTGTCGGTTCTTTCTATAGGGACATATCAGTAATGTCCGCCAAGAATTTTATTATAGGTTGGCATACTGCCAAGAACAATGTGCTGGATTATTTGAACCTTTAATTTAGAATATTTATTTTTTATTATTATCGGAGAAGAGTTAATTTATTTTCTTTTCATAAGAGTTACATTTATATATGTTTTTTACATAATTTAGAATTAATATTTCATTTCATTTTATTTATACGCGGAAAATATAAGCTTTGTTGTACGCCCTCATAAAAGAAATATAGCATGAAATAAATATTTTTCTGTAAATATTCATGGCGAATTTTATACGTATTTCTAAGATGCGTTCTACAACCTTCTGAAGCAATAGACTTACTGACTAGCTATAATCTGACTGAACCTTATCGAACTTATGCATGTATTCATTGGCAACCTCGCTATATGTCTTTCTTTACTTTTCTCTGTCGCGCTATTTTCTTCTACTTTCGTACCAGAAATTAAAATTTGTCGATTATGGCATATTTTAATGCATATAAATTCATGTAACCAGTAAATAATAGTAGCTAAGGAAAGGCAATCAACAAAACGCTACTAAAATTTTGGTGATAGTGAAACTCCTTTAAAACCATAAAAATAATATCCTGGAAAATATTTCGTCAAACTTCCATAATATTTACTGAAAAGTAAAGTAAGTGCGACTTAGACAATATTTTTTTTATCTCTATATGGTTTAACTTTGGCCTTGTAAAATGGCTACTGAAAACTGTCTAAACAATAGGCTGTCAACAAACGCAAACATTTTTGTTTTTGTTAGATTCATGGCCTACTACTAAAAATTTTCAGAACATTCCTCATACCTATCTCGCAATTTTCCTGCGATTTTAGAATTAAAAAAAAAACGTTAATTTAACACTGCGTCGATAAAAGCGCAAAGATTCTTCGAATCTTTTAGATTTGTTATGAATGAAAAATTGTATAAGTATGTTAAAATTAATAGAATCGATGATGAAAGGAGGTAGAAAGATGTTTATTTGGTAAAGCAAATCTCTGAATAATTTAACTATTTAATATCACAAAAGTAGCTGTATCTAGTCTAGTCCGTCCATAGATAACGATTTGAATTATTAATTAGCACTCGATTTTCAGAAAAGAAATGTAACCCAATCTTTATAATCCCTTTCGAGCACAAACTCACAAAAATTATTATATTAAAACTCTATTATCAACTCACAATAAAAAATTGGCAAATAACTTACTTTTATTTTTCAACAGTCTCCATTAAGGTTAACTAACACATCTTTCTCATCGATGCCCTTCTAACAGAACACCTTTGCATAACTGCCCCCGACATAATAAGCACCTGTAATTGTGGCACGTTCATCAGGAAATCCATTGAAATTGCGCCTTCAGCATCCCAAAATACGGTTAGCATGTCCTTCCCTGCTGAAGGTTACATCTTGAATTTTTTCGGCGGTGGTGAAGCTGTATGTACCCACTCCTTACTACATCATATTGATGGGTCCAGGGCTCATCCATTGTCACTAATCTTGCAAGAAAATTTTCTTTGTCGCGTCTATGTCGCGTTAAAAGACAACTTTCTTATCTTTTCTAGTTTGCTTGTGTGCTTCTTCGTCTTCTTCTAATAGATCTTTATTAGTCCTCGGTAAAAGCCACTATCCTCCTCAGGAAAAGTTTGAGTACCATCGTAAGCTCCAATAGATCTCTTCCGAAATGTTTCTGAGTGCTTTCAGTTCCTCACAAGTGCATATTATATGAAGGTTAGTTTCCTCCAGTTTTTCACACCTCTACACCAGGGCTCACTAACCACGCGCATGCAGATGGTTTATTAAAGAACAATGTCCGGTTATTAAACCGATAACAATTTTAATTTCTTTTTTGTTACTACGAATTTGGCTGCTTGTGTACATCTGTTAACATTTGTGGTACCCATCTTACAGACAATTTCTTCATGTTCAATTCGGTTGTAATTATCACATGGCATGAGAGACCAGTATCTTCAACTATTTGTCTAATAGTCACAAGTCAATCTTGCAGCACGAGATCATAGACCATTTTAACAATTTTTTGGGTAGTGACGTTTGTAGGCGCTCCACCCGCATGTTCGTCTGTACACGACTGTCTACCACATTTAAACTCACGACACCTCGTACTGCACCTGGTACTGCAGATTCCCCTAATGTATCCACCAAATCTTGATTAACTTGAGCTGGGGTCGTGTCTTTTAAACGTAAGTATTTTATCACCGCTCGTTGCTCGACACAATCCATTTTGATACTGATATGTGACTCTGTCGACCTCGGGCGTCTGTTGTAGGCACGCTTTAACAAGTTCAGACTTGTAGGTTTCTAGCGTTAGTCTATACATAGTAGGTTACAATATGACGTAAAGATAAATAATTGTTTTCGTTTCTAAATAGGTCAGAGGCGGAACAAAGAGATCAGCCCTAGTATATGTAATATATATATATATATATATATATATATATATATATATATATATGTATGTATATAGTAGATTAAATTAGTCGGCGATTTAAGGTCTGGTTTACTTCGATATGTATATATTTAAAGCAATCTTACACGTTTCGACACATAGTGTCTTTTTCAAAGAAATTAAAAATATATAAAACAGTATATCAATGTCAAACTTATATATCTGTAGATGTCATGGATAAAATTAAAATATTCACAGATACATTCAAGTTTAATAATAATAATTCATGGTTCAGAACACTAGACAGCAAAACGTCGATTACGGGGGCTTGGGAAGGCCATGAGTTATTATTATGTCTGCGTCGGTGGAGCGACTTAAGATTTTAAGCTGTCGGCATTCGCCTTGAACAAGAAGGAAACCCACAAAAAGCTACTCGGACAGCCCAGTCAGGTATCTAAACACGGAACCGCCAGCATGATAAGCCAGTGTACAAATATTTAAATAACATATGATATATAATTATAAAATAATAACATATATTCATGATGGTAAATTGCAGATTGTTACATTATTAGGTTATAGTATATACTGCTTAGATTTTTTATATCACTTTTGTTGTTAATTAAATTTTTTTCTTATTAATTATTAATCATTTCTTTAATTTCCCTTTTCATTGTGTGTTGTTCTTTATCGATTATCTGTGCGTTTTCAAAATCAAAATGGTGATCGCGTTGTAGTTTGTGTGTAAATAAAGCAGCTTTGTCTGTTTTTGGAGTATTTGTAGGCTTGTAATCTTTTGTATAAATATTGTTTAGTTTGGCCTATGTAGTAACTATCGCAATCGCGACATGGTATTTTATAGATGACATGTGTTTCTCGATTCTTTTCTATTTTAGGTTTTAGTTTTGAAAATAGATGTTTATTAGTAACATGAGAGCAAAATGAATTGAGGTAGTAGGAGGCTGCGGTTCGTATTTCGTGAATTACAAAGTAAATAAATCTTACTGACAGCACTTAAATGTCTCCTTGATACAAATTCAATTTACAACTTAAAATATTTATAAAATGTCATACAAATGTCATGTTTTATATTTTATTGAAAAGTTTACGATAATTGTTGAAGCTGTTGTCCCTTGGCATTCAAACATAAATTTACGCGCCGCTTCATGTTTTCAAAAACCTTTTGTAAAATAAATCCGTCTACTAACTCGCACTGTCGCACGATATTGTTCCGTAAATCGTCTATTGTATTCACTGGATTT
Organism: Melolontha melolontha; assembly: GCA_935421215.2. Lineage (NCBI taxonomy): Eukaryota > Metazoa > Arthropoda > Insecta > Coleoptera > Scarabaeidae > Melolontha > Melolontha melolontha. The sequence continues at coordinate 102,751,816 of OW285236.1, read as the reverse complement.
TTAAAAATAGAGTTTTTTAAGTATGGAAATAAAAAGTAATCCAGAGGAGTTAAGTCACACGATCTTGGCGGGAAACGGTCAACACTAATAATTCTTTCATCAAAAAATTCACGTAAATAATTTATTGTTTCACGGGCAGTGTGTGGTCGTGCGGAATCTTGCTGAAAGAAACCTAACTGTAACTCGTCATCATGCAGTTGATTTATGAATGTTTCCAGTATATTATTGCGATATCTTTCACCATTTATAGTTCCTTCGAAAAAGATCGGACCAATAAGCCTTCTACGTGACATGGCACACCAAACCCCTATTTTTACAGGATGCAACGTTGTTTCCCTATAATAATGCGGATTGTCTGTTGCCCACTTACGCATATTCTGAGCGTTTATGCAGCCGTTCAGGTGAAACCACGCTTCGTCGGTGAAAAACGTTTTAACCAAAACATCGTCGTCGTTAAGATTTGCATTAAAGAACCGACAATAGTTGCTTCGAACGTAATCTGGCGGCAATAGTTCTTGATACAATTGAACCTTGTAAGGATGCATACCAATATCGCGTTTAAGAATACTGCGGCAGGTTCCATAACTTATATCCAACTGTTGTACCAGTCTTCTGACAGATGTTGTAGGTTGTTCTCTAATTGCGTTTCTTGCATTATTAACAACATTTTGGGTCCTAACTCGAGAAGATCTTCCCCCCTTCCATTGTCTTTTTACAGACCCAGTTGTTGAAAGTTATTTATAATTCTCAATAGGTCACGAGAAAAGTTCTTATTTACTAAAACAACTTCAGGAAAACGTTGTTGGATTTCTTCCTTGCACATTTCTATTGAATAATACCATTCGCCGTTTGGCAAACGTCGACCGTTACGAAAGTAACATTCTAAAATGAACATCATTTGTTCTTGAGTAAACATTCTGAATGTGATTATACTGTTTTTTTTTTAAAAAATTGTATTGAAAGAATTAATAATTCACACTGACAGTCTGTCATTAAATGTTTGACAGAAAAATATTGTGAATATAATTCACGAAATACGATCTACGAACCGCAGCCACCTACTACCTCAATTCATTTTGCTCTCATGTTATTACTAAGTTTATATGTTGCAGCTATATCATATTTTTTTAAAGTATATTTAATTTTTTCTGATAATTGTGGAACATATGGAATCGTGATATATGTTGTTTCATTGTTTAAATTGTTATTGATGTCTGCAGTGTTGTATATTTGGTGGATTCGTTTTTTAAATGTTTGTTCCATAAGTTGTGGTGGATAGTTATTATCTGTTAAGATCGTTTTAATTTTCTTGATGTTATCTTTTCTGTATTGAGTGTGTGATAGTTAACGTCAAGAAAATTATATATATATATATATATATATATAGTTGATTTATATATTACATGTTTCGGTAAATATTACCTTCATCAAAGAATTATAAATGACAGTATATTAATGTCAAAGTTATATAACTTTGACATTAAGTTAGAACCTAAAGAAAGTTTTACAATTTGAATAGGATAATAAAATTATGTTATACAGTGGTTTAAACTTCAAAATTCACGTTGAATATTTATAAAATTGGAGATGTTTATAGTTTAATTCTTTATCATAGATTTACTTAGATTTAACAATAAAAAATGTTTGAAATTAAAATATTACAAATGATATTAAATGTATCCTCAATATACTCTTTGGCGTAAAAATGTATATTCGACAATTATTTGATTTTTATTAATGGTATGTTAATTAGTAACAATCTTTAGATATACATACATAATATGTGTGTATATATGTACCCAAAATTAGCGAAATCACTGAACAAGGTCAATAAAAGTAAGGAAGACCTTGAAAATTAATGTATTTTTTAAACAAACAGCAATTAATTTGTTTGTAAAGTGTAAGTAACCAGCAAATATTAATTTCTCAATGCATTTCTAAATAATTTATTATGACAGGATAGTAAAATAGAAATAAGTAGCTGGTATATCTATTTGAAGATCATTAATAATAAATGGTATGCAGCAAATATGAATGAAATAGAAAGTAGTAGACAACTCAGGTCAAGCATGCGATGTGTAATTGTATACGTTATAGTCTTTAAATTGACAATGATTCATTTTGTCCATTAATGTTTGACCTGTATTAAATTGTAGAGAACAGATGCATGTGTAGATAGGGTTTATTTAATACATTTATTATACGGAGAGTTTGGACAGGAAATAATAATTACCAAAAATTAAATTATAACATGAATAGTTCTAATGGAATAATGTTTTGGTGGCCACAAAATTGCATCAAATTTGCGGAACAACTTCTTGTGTTAAATATCAAATAAACCAAATTCTTGCGAGAGATATTTAATCAAGACCAATAAGTATTTGTATTAAAAGTGTCGATTCTATAAATTTTATTTAAAACAAATTAGTCTTGCAATTATTATTTTTTTAATAACTACGTTTTATTCATTCAATTGCATTCAACCACCACTTTTACTGCAAATTAGCAGCGGTAAACTTAACAAATTCCGGGAACGAGTGCTGGGTGATATTATTCATAATTCTTTTATTTTAATATGTAATTATTTAATATAATGTCTTTACAATTAAAATTTTTAAACAATTTTCCAAAACAGAATTTGTAGAATTTCCCTCACTAGTTTACAACCCGTTCTGAAATCACGCGTATGTGGTAACTCATTTAATTCTGAAAACAAATAATGAAATGAAAAGGTTAGTATTTTCCAGTGGATCCTTAGATACTCGTTTGACGATGACGATAAGTTTTTCATTATAAAGTTGCTGTAATAAATCGGTTATGTAACTTTCTAGATTTATTTCTGATAAGCATCTTACAATGAATCAAACAGATAATTCAAACTTTTCCAGAACATCACGATTAAAATCCTTTAAAGTTATGACGTCCATTTGAAGAAATAGAAATATTTTTTGTTATGCAATATGAATTTGCTAAAATTAACATTTATATTGATCACAATATTAATTATTCAGATTTTAATTGATGTTAATATTGTGCTTGTGCCAATTATTTATTTTGTTAAAATTTACATTAGAATAAACAAATGTTTTAACATATTATTGATTAAATATAAATTTCTATTTTCCGTTCAATCATATTTTTCTTATTTAATCAACTTTTTAATCAAAAGATAAATAATAAGTAATGAAACTGTTACATCATGCAATATGTCAGTATTATCGTATCGTACGAGGAAGGGTTAGTAATTAGTGAGGCTGATGAAATATGGCAGCATTAAAATAAAATCTTATGTCAAAATTTGCGTTCATGTTGTCCTTTTGATATTTGAGTAGAAAATGAACTGCCTTTAGCTTGTTTTGAAACATGAAAAACGTGGAGTATCGATAAGTGATTAAGTTTTTCTTTTTAAAACACAAACTATGAAATCAAAGTTGAACTGGAATCTGTTTACGGGAATCAATCTTCATAGATTAAAACCATAAAACATTTAACAACTGAGCTTAAACCTATCCAGACCAGTAAATTTGATGAGGAATGCAGTCTACGCCAAAAATCATGTGTATTCCAAGCATGATTAAAAAAAGTACATGATATAATGTTATATAACCGTCGAATAAAAAATAAAAATGCACGAAATAGCCCCAGCTCTACGCATCTCATCTTAATCAATGCATAAAGAATTGAGTATGAAAAAATTTAGTCTTCTATTTAGCGAAATCAAGGCATGATTTGAAGGACTTTTGACACCGAATAATAATAGTTGACGAGAAACTTTGATACCCTACTATACATTCTAAGTGAAGCAACAAGCTAAACACTGAATTGAAGCTGGCACAAGTGCTTCGAAGAAATCAAAGGTAATACACCCGACTGGAAAGGTTATGACTACTTTTGGGACTGCAGTGGTATACGCATCCATTTTAAATCAACTGTACGATACAATACAACTGCAAAGGCATCACTGAAAGAACTAGTGGTTTTTCTTCAGTGTTCACACTTCAACTGCTTCAATGATAAAAATTCTTGAACTATATTGCGAACTGTTTCCTTATCCAGCTTATTCGCCAGATTTGGCTTCTCGAAACTTGCCTCGGTGGCAAGCGATTTGCGTCGAATGAAGAGGTAATCACTTGGGACCGGATACGAGAGGCCGATGACTCATCGTCCACGGGCGTACTATTAAAAATGTGTATTTTTAAAAGTTTTTAATTTTATTTATATAATTGGAAAACAAATTGTCGCAATGTTATTAAATCTGGATTTCTATTAAAAACTGCGTCTAATTTTTGTCACATCCGAAATCACTTGGAATGATTTTCAAATTATTAATACCCATATCTAATGTGGTTAATCCATCATTTAATTTGAGATTTTGATTTTTAATTTTTTTCAATGCTTTTTTGCCTTTCTTTTAAGTTAGTCATATCAAACCCTTTATTTTTCTCATATATTGATTGTGCATAAGGTAGTTAAATGCTCTTTTAGCTTTCTCTTAACTTACATCATAGCAAAGCTTTTGAGACTTTTATTATTATTTTGGAAACTAGTAAAACGTTTTTAACGTAGATTTAAGTCTTCTAGATTCTAGAGATAGTGTAATATAAAAACATGGATTCGAATTACCGAAGTTCCTTCTATACCCTGATTCAGATCTAGAACATTTCAAAACTTCGCGAAAAAAGTTGTTATGGAATAAAAATACACAGATTCACAGAAATTTTAGTTAACTATAGCTATACCAAAATCATTATTATTTTCCATTGAAAATTAATAAATCTCTCAACGTTTTCAACCATATTCTAAAACAAGTTTTATTGATCTTTTAACGAACACATTTTAAAAACAGAAAGTTTTCGGCTTTCTGTGCTCAATAGAATTCAAAACAAAATTAGCGTCAGTTGCTCCTTAAATCGTTAAAAATCATTAAATTGAATTTGATCTCTGTGTCCTATACAAAATGGATACTAATTTATTGGGATCTATCTTATGAGTTTGGGAATGAAAAGCAGTGTGAATGTCAAAACTGGCAGAGAAGGTAGTTTTTCAATAAATAAAGATTTTACTTATTCTCAGACTCTGTAAGAAGTAGGAGAAGCTTTTAAAAAGTCAACAGAACGTTGAACGAAAATTTAACATTCATAAAAGCATGATTCGGTTAGTATGCCTAATACCGTTTTCCATCCTAATAACTGACATTCCTTAAAGGCTAATGTCTTTATTTTACTAATTTGGGAAAGACTTAGAAATGTATGAGTATTATAAATCATGTATACTAGCTATTACTTCGCTACTCAAGGCAGTGATACAAATATTAGATTCAGACATAATTAACAAGTGAAAAGGAATGAAATAGATCAACATCCGCTTACATTTGTAACTAGAGATTTTAAAATATCTATATTAGATAGCTCAAATAACAAAAAAAGTTTTAAAAAAATTTAAAAATCTTACATCTTTAAAGATTTTTCCAAAAATTGTTAAAATTAATTCAAATTATGATTAAGTAAGGTAAATGCCTCGGTATTGGAACTCTAGACAGATAATTAAGAACATATATATAAATATTATCTAATCTATAGTTTACACTGTCAATCATTGAGGTTTCACTTACAGTCTCATAAATAAATTATACGTGAATGAATGTTCATTATGTTAAGATTAATATTTTGTGTTTTTTTTTACAAGATCATGTAAACAGGTCAGTGACATATTCATTATTGAAAGGCTTGTATCTATTTTCATATAATTCGTTTGTACTTATTTTGTATTATGACTATCGCTTTTTTTTAATATTATGCTATTTACGAGTTCAGATTAATATGTATAATTAAAATTTGACCTAATTTTCATGCAGATATTAGCAAAATAACATTAAAAATATTTAGTAATTATCTTTATTTACACAAATTTAACAATATTGACTATTCAGAGTGATAAAGATTGTAATTCTAAATAAACAAATCCTAATAATTTTCTTAAGTAGCGCATGCGGACATAACAACACTTCTTTATCCATGAAACATAAAGGGCATATATTTAGAAAAATAATGAATATATTATACATAATTTCTTTATTATACTTAAGTTTAGCTTTGAACGTATTTTTTTATATTTTATTTTCTTCAGCGCTGTCAGTAAAAGTTTGAAGTTCGAGACTTTATATTAAATCTTGCACACATGTTAAGTCAAATTTGTTGTCTTATTAACCTTAATTGATAGCGAGAGCTAACTTTTCTATATTCTACTTACTTTTAACTTATGGTTCAGACTTTTATTTTCTATTTATGAGTAATAAATTAAATATGTTTTAAATTACTGTAGCAAAAATGTAGAATTACAAAATTGTATTAGCAATTATCCATTCATATCCCTAGCGATAATATTAATGGCCAATCCTTCAATGAATTTATTGGAATTTTCTTTTGTTTGCAAATATTTTTCGATTATAATATGTACTAATTTTCTTTTTTAACCGTTTAGTTAACAATTTTATTCTCGTTTTATATTTCTTCAAGCGTTTAGGCGTTAACAATTACTTTTTAAATTATTCAATTACAAAAATTCAAATAATAAACTACTATACCAGGATGATTCAAATATGACTTCTATTTTATTTTTTTCTGGTCGATAAATTAATATTATACGAAGACTGATCCCTCTACTCCGCCCTTGACCAATTTATAAACCAAAACAATTATTTATCTTCACGTCACATTGTAACCAACAATATATAGACTAACGCTAGAAACTTACAAGTCTGAACCTGTTAAAGCGTGCCTACAGTAAACACCTGAGGTCGAGAGAGTCACATATCAATCATGTCGAGCAACGAGCGGTGATTAAATACTTAAGTTTAAAGCAGACGACCTAACTCAAATTCATAAAGATTTGGTGGATACATTATGGAAATCTGCAGTCCCGTATTACATAGTTAAAAGGTGGTAGCGTGGGTTTAAATGTGGTAAACAGTCGTGTACAGACGAACATGCAGGTGGAGCGCCCACAACCGTCACTACCCAAGAAACTATTAGAAAGGTCCATTATCTCGTTCTGCAACATCGACGTGTGACTATTAGACAATTAGTCACAGGTCACACTAGTCTGTCATACCATGTGGTATATAATATAATTACAGACGAACTGAACATGAAAGAATTGTCCGCAAGATGGGTACCACGAATGTTAACACATGCACACAAACAAACTCGAAAAGACTCTGCAATCGTCTTTTAACGCGGTTTAGACACGACAAAGAAAATTTTCTTGCAAGATTAGTGACGACGGATGAGTCCTGGATCCATCATTATGATGTAGAAACGAAAATACAGAGTAAGGTGTGGACACCACCGCCAAAAAAATTCAAGATGCAACCTTCACCAGGGAAGGTCATGCTATCCGTATTTTGGGATGTTGAAGGCGTAATTTTGGTAGATTTCCTGCAGATGGGGGCAATAATTATAGGTGCTTATTCTGTAAATTTAATTCCCAAATGGATATCAGGATAATGCACCCAGTCACAGGTCCGCCATTGCAACAGCTGCAATAGCTCAAGCAGGCTTAGAATTTGGTCCCCAGCAATTACCGATTGTTTCCAAAACTTAAAGAACACTTACATGGTAAATGATTTCCGTCAGGTAATCAGTGGTTTGTAGAGGTTGAACAATCTTTTTTTTTTGAGAAGCATTAGAAATACTAGAACATCGATGAGCAAAATGTGTTAACCTTAATGGAAACTATATTGAAAATGAAAGTAAGATATTTGCCAATTTTTTATTGTGAGTGGGTCAGAGATAGAGCAAAGGATCCACCCTCGTATATACATCAATTCTCCAAGTAACAATCCACCTTTAAAATACGCTAGTGCCATAGCTCCGGTAGCTTTTGTATTCACGTCGAAAAAAATTCTTTTAGCTGATGACGTAACCACATTTTTGCACCGCATCTTTCACTTTCTCATTACAGGCAAATTGCTTGTTCCAATCCAATTTAAGCCAATGTGTTGTTCGTTAGATGGGCTGTATTATGCGTATTAAGAGACCGGGTCTTTTTGTGCGTATGGCCAGGCCAACTTAACCTTCCTAAGAAGCTCACTGTAATAAGCTAAATTAATTGTTTTTCTTCACTCTTTCTTCAATCGACGTAAATTGGTCCAATAGCGTCCCAGAATGTTCCGTTTTGAATTTTTTGGCGGGGTGAGCTTGAATGACGCTATTCCATGATAACAATCTTGCTTTCTGGGATATAATGGTGTACTCAGGTGTCATCAGTTGTTATGATACATGTGAAAACGTCAATGCCATCACACCAGTAGCGAAGCCACAAAGTTACCTGGCGCTAACTTTATTAAATTTAAGCTTATCGTGGAAAATAGTGCGAATACTACCAACACAACCTCTACAATTTTAGCAATTTCCTTCACATATATTCGCGTATTGCTTGGGATCAGTTGGTAATCTTTTCGAATGCCCCGAGATTCACAGCAGACGCTGCACAGGCAGCATGATAAATTCAACACGCGTTCACGAACATCCTGGAAGGATTTACACCACTCGAAGACTATTCCGAGTGATAAACAGTCTTCTCCAAACTGTTTGTGAAGTCTCTGATGAATGTCAGTCGCTTTTGCACCTTCATTGAAGAGAAATTTAAGAATTGTATGTTGTGCAACATAATTTGACACTGTTAATACAACTGACAGTATTGACACAATTAAATTGCAGTTGTTTATGGCGTTAGTTAACATGCCTACTTCGATCAATATAAAACCACTTTGCAATATCTCTTCAATTATGTTTAGAAAAAAAATAAAATATGGATCAAATTTCAGTTACACTCGTATAACACAACGTTTCGTAGCTTATTCACGCTACATTACGAAATAATTCTTTTTTTTTTAATTTACCACAACCTATTATCAAATATTTGCTTTCTTACTTTAAAATTATATTCACAATTATATTTTCTTATGCGCTATAATGCCATGTGTGGCTGGTACATGTTTCTTTCTTTGCACTTCTTAAGCGAAAGACATTTTCTTAAATGAATAACTCCGGCCATCTGTGTCCTGTCTTTTAGAGTTATTAACGGAGATGGTCTTTTTGTGTATACTAACATTTATTGTTTTCTTTATGTGTGCTTCATTTATTTGCTATTTATGTTTGAGCTTTTTATGGCTTAATTTAACATATTATTTGCATTAAACTAGACATTGCGAATATAATAGAAAATTATAAAATTCTAATATTATTTATTATAAAATAGGAAAATACAATGAGGAATATAATCTTCCCAATAGATTTTAAAATTCAACAAATGAATAATGCATCAAGGACGCGTAGGCTCACTGCCCATACATATTTAGAAAATTATTTTATATGATTAATTTCAATTGTCACAATATTGTATTGTAATATTTATTATGAGTAATGAGTGATATTATTGCAATGAATATTATCAGAAACTTAGGTGCGTTTACCCATTTTCGAAATTGCAATTTATTTGATTAAATTATGTTGCGAACATTTGCATAACATTGCGTACGCAAATGGAGAAAACGAATTCTCTTTAATTAAATGAATAATCCATAAAAATGATACACTTATTTACTGATATCGTTTGAACGAGTGTCCTATAGTCACCTATAGTGGTCGGTAATATACAGAAATAAAGGGTCACGAGAGTCGCGGTTGCGCAACAGCTACGTACCCCCTGTTCAGTGGAACGCATCTATCGTAGAGTCACATATTGCCGTTGTATTGTTGGAGATGATGTCCCAATGTTATGGTTGAGGTTGGCTCGTGGACCAAATGTTTGTGATGGCTCGGTTTCTGGCGCCGATGCTTCAACGTCAATTACTAGAATTATGACCCACCGTGCACAGGTTGTGAGGCTGTATATACTTTATTTTTTAAATCTTCGGTGACTGTTTGTTAAATGAATAAATGTACATTCCTCTAAATATATTTTATTTAGACTATATACATATATTTTGGATCTACAACGACTTATACTAACATAAACTGATGTCTGGTGTCTCTTATTAAAAAATTATTGTTTTATTAATGTCTAAAGTAAGACTGTGTGTCTTGTTCTTGATGTTGATACTGTGTTTGAGTTCATACTGATCTATTCTGTTCTGTTTTTCAAGTAGGTAAAAATATACCACTACCGCTAACTATTGTATATTACAATCATATTGGTTGAATAGTGTATTGTTTGACGTCATAGCGGGGAATTTTTGTGTTATTTAATGCGTAGAAATTTTACCTATGGCAATAAATAATACCCAAGGCTTACGATGGATTTTTAAAATTCTTACTAATAAATAAATAAGATATAATTACTAATTAAGTATTAGTAGTTGCCATAAACCGAAGTATCTATTATCTATTTCGGGCTGTTCCTTTTTCCAGTAATGGATTTTTATGGTACCTACATATATATTTAGGAATTGTGAGCCTATTATGCATATTTAATTAGAAATTGGTGATTATATTAAGGGTCTATTTAAATCGTTTACTAATAACACTAGGCAATAAACAAACGGTCTGATGTATAAAGCAATAAATTTGGAAAAAGATGGCGATTATTAAATAACCCTAGGTAATAAATAGATTTGCAAATGTAAAGGATATCGCTTTCCTAGAATTTAAAGAACGTTTTTATAATGTGCTAATAAAAGTATACCGCGGTTTAAATGTTTATGTCTAAATATATCCTAGATTTACTTATAATTAACGACAAAAAATGCTTGGAATTAAACTATTACAAAAAGATAGTAAATGTATCCTCAACAGTAGTAATTCAATTTGTTGTTTGCAGTTAATCTAATATTTTATTTTGTTAACGATAGCTTGTTTCTCTTTTCAATTGATTTATTATTATTTCCGTTGATACTGATTTTATATCTAGCTATGAAATTTTTATTGCTTTAGGGAAAGCAATTTCTTATTAAATGTCATCATCTTGGTCGATCAATCAGATAAATGATTTGTTTGAAACAGAATTTGAAAAACATAGCGTATGAGGCAATGCGTCATATTATTAATAATTTTAAAAGCTTGGTTGCTTATATCCGCAGCAACATAAACAGAAAAAACTTCACAAAGTGAAGAACGAGATATTCTCACATGTGCTGCAGTAGAAGGACAATCACAATTATTTAGCAGCAAAATTGCTGAGAAACTTACACATTCAAGCAATACCGTTCGTAAGATTTGCAAAGAAAATAAATATCGTTCTTACAAGTTCTACAAGAAAATGAAATGAAATATGTATTTCCAAACGATAAATACGAAATGTTTAAGTTTTGTGAAGCAGTTTTAGAACGATGGAACAATTATGAAAATTTTGTTTCTTCTTCTTGCTTTTTTTAAACATTTTTATATTTTATATTCTATTATAAATAGAATTTGGTTCTTTTATTTCTATACAACTAAGTGATTTTTAATTTTATGAAGTGACAATTAATATTACGTAATATTACTACAATATTCAGTTTTTTTGTTAAGCCTAGAGAAAATGTGATAAGGCTCCTTGTCCATAAACATTGCAAGTGTGTCTAACCAGAGATAAGGAAGAGAAGGGAAACTTAACGTTAAAAACTGTTACCCTGTTTATATATAGTTCCTGTTACAACTGTAAGTCGATTGAAAACAAAAAGCGCGTTTTTTTAAATTTAGCAATATATTAATTATAGTATTTTAAAGGCTTGTTCGTAGCGTTTACAGTATACACCATTTTACATCGTTGTAAAATGTGTAGTATAAGTTTAACGGTACACATACTACACCGGTGTAGAATACTGTAGAAAGTGTAGACATATCGAACAAACCTTAAGTTTTTATCACTTTTAATTCCTGTATCCCTTAAAAAAAGAACAAAAAAGCAAAGCTCGGAAATTCAGACACATACAGCCGAAATTGAAATTTATACTTTGCAAATTACATAATTCAGAAAATAGGTTTAATGGAAAGTATACAGCACTGTCATCTTTCGTTGAATTTCTTAAAATTCAATAAAATATGTTTATAGATTTATTTATATTTTCACAAATAGATGGATTAAATTTTGATTCGCAAAATTAAGACATATGAAGAGATTTTAGTACAGATAAGTATTAAAAAATACTCATATATAATAATATAATATAATTAAAAGTTTTTATAATGATAAATTAACTCCTATATAAAAATGTCCATATGCGGGTGACATTTTTGTCACTTTGACAGCGATAAAAACCTACATAGCTTTTTATCACCGATAAAAATGCTTCTTCCTCCGATAAAAATGCTTCTTCCTGTTACATATCTAGTAGCCCTGCATCACTTAATTTATTTTGGCAGCTGACAGGTAATAACTATTAAGTATCGTTGAACGTAAAATACGAGTCGGTTTGGGGAAATTTCAACAAATATCAAAAGATCAATACTGCAAAACACAAGAAATACAAAATCGTCAATATGGAGACAATTTAAAAAGTTTTATTCATGTCGTTAATTTATCTTGCCAAAAAACACTCGAGCTTTTCTTTCAATCGGATAAATTTCTTTTTAACTCAATATTTTTCCAATCAGTAATTTCGCTCGAAAAACTTACATTAGAAAAAATCGCTCGACTATCGTCTCGCGATTTTTTCATGTAAGTTTTTCTCGTCAAATTACTGATTGGCAAAATAATTTCGTTACAAAGAGAAATTTATCCGATAAAAAAAAAGCTCTTGTGTTTTTACTTATGATAAAATACATAATTGTAATTCAAAAAACAATAATCTTTATTCAAATTAAAATAAATAATTTAAAAATTCAGGCATTGTCGCAAAATATATATCACAAACACAAATAATTTTCTTAAGTAATTGTCTATACAATATGACTTTTAATTTTATTAACAGATTGCTTAAGAAGAGAGAAGAGAAAAGAACTGAGAAAAGCCTACATAACAGTTGTAAATGAATTTTTCAAGGGCTTGTCAGCCCTTAGCAAATTTAAAATCTAATCGAATCAAATATCTGAATACATAAATACATAGATTGAAAACAGGTAGTTTCAATTGAATAGTGAATTGTACAAATATTTATTAAATTAAGGACCGATTTTATAAGAAATTAACAAACATGAATGGGTAATTATTTCTTTTTTGATTTTAAATATTTATTCTTACACTTTTGAAAAAATATAAAAAACGGGAAGCTCTCCCTTCATATAATTGAAGATAATTAATTTAATAAACTCTTTTCTGATAGTGGCACAAAGTTGCTCCTGTGGCTATCGCACTTTATTAAGTATTCAAAACGAATTTCATTTGAAATTGTTGCCAACAATATTTTGTAAATGTTCTTTTTTAAAACAAATTTCCGACAATAATATCACACACAAATTGTACATTAATTCCATACTGTAAAAAAACTCATTATTGGAATACTGTAGCTTTCCTTGTTTTGAAAATTTTAGTAATTCTCTAAAACTGCAGCGTTTTTCAAATTATTCGGTAACAATGCTTTAACCTATATGCACTTTTCTGCAAATATACATATATAAGCAAAAGTCTGCTAAATAAAATATTCTAAATATAAAACACACTGTATATATATATATATATATATATATATATATATACCTATATACATACATATATATAAAGATAATTACTTCTTGACCTTTGTATGTTATGGTAGATTCAATTAGTTGACGATTGAAGGTTTGGTTTTACTTCAAAATGTTTATACATATTTAAAACAATCTTACATGTTTCGGAATATGATGCCTTTTTCAAAGAATTTAAAATATAAATAACAGTATAATAATATACTGTCGTTGGCAGTAATAACTGAAACTTACTAATGTGAGTAATTTAAGAAATAACTAAGTAGCCTTCAAATTATTCTAATCATAACTCTCACATATTTAACGATATTGAAATACTTACACGCATATATTGAAGACAATTACAATAGCTATTTGTAGTCGCATCACTTTCAATTGTGCAAGTTTCCTAAGTTCATGTGTACTTTGTTTTGTGTGTATATGTACATATAATTACAGAAAAAAATATACCCATTGTCTTGATTGAGTGAATAACGAATCCTTTTTTGCGTCATAATGTAACCCTGATTCAATTAAACAATGCCGGTACTTAAATTTTCACAACCATGCGGGCATAATAATCTATTTAGTATGAGAAAAACAGAAAGCCTAATAATATATGTATACATAATCCTTGGTTTACACTTATCGATTTTATAGTGGAAATATCAAATTTTGTTACTTTCTTGTTGGTTCATCGTATTGTAACTAATACATCGTTAATGAATTTCTAATATGTTTATAGTTTATGCCTTCCTTTTAAAATTTATTTTATTTAAAAGACAAAAACAGGGTTATTAAGTTATATACATAGATTGATTAAAAATACAATGTAAAATCGTTAATATGTAGTTTTTAAAGATTATAATTATTTAATTAGTTCTTTATGTTATTGAAAATAAAATAATCTAAAAAAACCATTAAGCATTATCAAATCGTCAATTAACAAAGGAGATACTGGTTGAAACTTCATTATAACGTTAAGTAATTGTTTCGTCATAAAACGAAATTTTATACATTTATACATGTTACATATATATATAAGTAAGTTTAACCACTGTATAACATAATTCTATTTGCGTGTTCAAATTATAAAACTTTCTTTGGGCTCTAAGAACCTTTACATGTAACGTTTGTTTATTGCCTGGGGTTATTAGTGAACACATTCAAGAGACGATATTTAATCTAACCACCCATTGTTTATTAAATATGTATAATAAAATTCCATTTCCAAACAATGGAATTCACCCGGGACTTCATAGATTTATAAATCCAAGCAATACTTAATTAGTAATATAATATATAATATATAATATATAATATATAATATATAATATATAATATATAATATATAATATATAATATATAATATATAATATATAATATATAATATATAATATATAATATATAATATATAATATATAATATATAATATATAATATATAATATATAATATATAATATATAATATATAATATATAATATGTAATATACCGATAGGACCAGCTCTGAACGGGCCATAACCAGCAATAAGTGGCAACAGCGAATCCCCTCCACGCGCAGTAGCTTAAATTGCCATACATTGCAGTTATGAATTTAGTAAGACTTAAACCGCGCAAGGATATAGTCGTTTGCATATTCGTTCTGTATACGTAATTTGCCCATTTGTTTCAGACATAATAAGGTCGTTATTTCTCCAAGTTATTATTATTATCGTATTCTTAGCTGCTACGGAAAAGTAATTTTAAGTAATAAAAAAACAATAACGTTTTCTAAAAGATAAAAGTTAAAAAAATCAATAATTCTGCAAAATAAATTTAAATTTTAAGAATTGTTGCGTTTTAGAATGCGCTTTACTGTACTTCTACTAACACCGATTTCGTCTGCTATTTGCCGGGTACACTTAAGGTCGCCCATTTCAACTAACGAACAAACCCTCACCTCTCGATCGGCAGGTATTAGAGGGATATGAGGCTGTTCGTCAATTTGTTGGCATTTGCGGCAATTTCCGACGACACAGCCATATTTCCTAAACGCATTTACGATCCTTTCAATCGTCGAATGCGAAGGAATAGGCCGATTTACGTACTCTAGAGCAAATAAATCAGCGGTTGTTCGAAAGGAATTGTCGGCAAGATGCCACGAAACTGTTTGTACCTTCTCTGCGGTTGTATACACTGACATGATAGCTACCCTTACGTTTACGTTTGCACAGCTAAATACGAATGACGGGCAATCTATTGCTCTCGATTATCGGACTTATGTATGCGCACGCGGAGTGGCATCGTACACACGTTGGCACATCGCATTACGATCCATACGTATATTGTTGCGTATGGCCCGTAGCGGGATGAACCAATCGGTATAATATATAATAGAAAAATTCCCCGTTATGACGTCAAGTAATACAATGCACGTGTGTTTAATTATGTAATAGTTTGTAGGGGTAGTAGTATATTTTTACCTACTTGTGAGACAGTACAGAACAGTACAGAGCATTCTCTTCACAACAATCATATCAAACAAGGTATCATATTAACAACAAGAGGCAGCCTCATAGAATAGTAAAGAGCTTAAGTTTTAAGTTTACATTAAGTGTTAAATTTGTGAGATTATCTTAATCAATTAGGATTAAGTTGTTCTTTGTAAAATAAATATAATATTCAGAAAGCACACCAAGTTTCAATATAACTGCTACCAACCAAAATAAATAACCAGCTTACACGGAAGTTACGTCCTGTGAGCAGTGGGTCAAGAAACAATTTATGGTCCTTCACGAGACAAATACAACCCTAACATTTGGTCCTTCAAGAGCCGGATATAAATTATACAGTAATGACCGAATCGTTTCATATATTTATTGTAACCACTAAAATATTGTTTCGTCATATAATAGCTTCATCAGGTGGATGAAAACTACACATCTAAAATCTAAACTGAGAATGTGGTAATATTAACTAGAATAGAAAGCGTGACAAGCTACAATCTTAAATTTAGAAGGAGAGAGTTGTTTAAGTCTACTTGATCATTTAAAGCTAAACCTTTTAAACCTTTTAAACTTATTATACCTGTTAACTTCTAAGCTTTAAAATAAGGTAAGTTGACTGCTTTTAGCCTCAATGCGCAAAGTTTTGAAATTTCTATTGGGTCTCTGATTATTTGCAAAAATCGAGCCCGTTTTCTTATTTAATAATTAAAAATAACAATTATCAACACCTTAGCGTCCAAAGAACCTGAAAACTAGAATAGAAATTTAATAGATTTTGCTCAGCTATAATCAGTTTTCTTAACTAATCTTATTTAGAACTTAAAATTACATTTATTGGAAATTAATGCATGGAAAACTATATCTTCTAGATGTCGCCCATTTCGCCGCCGGTACTCTTTCAAGCGATGCCATTTTCCATTACTCTTGTACAAGTTCAGAGTAATGACATCAATCTCTTCTGGATACGATTTTTTAGCTGAATCAAATTTGCCAGGGCGTTACAAACTCTACTCTTAAGATAACCACACAAAATCGTTTGAAACCAAGTTCTTGGTGGCCAGTTGATGTCGGCTCTTGTTGATATCAATTTATCCAGAAACAATACTCTTACAGCCTGTAATGCGGTATTTAATGCATGGCTAGTAGCTCCATCTTGCTGGAACCACCACTGGTCTCTAATATCAACAGTTTTTTTGAAGGTATGGCCAAAAAATTCACGGATCAATGCGGCGTACCTGTTAGAATTTACAGTAGCTATCCTTACGTTATTTTCAAAAAGTATGGGCCTATTATACCTCTGAAGGGCTATGTAGTGGAGTTCAATGTTTCTCCTGGGAGTTTTCTTGCGACCAATAACGACAATTTTGCTTGTTGATTAACCATGCACATGAAAATATGCCTTATCAGGAAAAAAATTCTGTGAAAGTAGTCAAATCATTTCGTCAATCTTTCATTGTCAAACATTTGGCTGGCAGACGTCAATTTTATAAAATAATCAGTTTTCTTTAGTTCTTGCACTAACTGCGTTTTAAAAGGGCGTAGTTTCGAGTCTTTTTTTAATATGCGAAAAAGGGTAGATCTATGTAACTGCATACCGAAGCTTATTTTCGCACTCATCGGTGTGGATCTTATGCCACTGCACCACAAACACGATCATTGATTAGTGCGCACACTTTGTGGGAGGCCAGAAGGGTGAATATTTACAGTCGAACCAGTTTTGTTAAAATTCTGTATCCAAGACTTGATTAGATTGGTACTAAGTGGTTGAAGAGCGTAACGAGCACGAAACCGATGCCGAACTGCGATGTAAGAATGATTTAATTCATAAAAACTACAAACAAAAAACACACCAAACATTCCAACATTAACTTTCCAAGGTTTGCTTTATTCATTGCAAAAATCAGACAATCATATCTCAACAGACTTTAAAGCCATACATAAAACAAAAGTGTAAGAGACACTTGTATGTTCTGACTTTGTTGCTTTTTTCGAAAGTGTACAAGTACTTTATTGATTCACTATCTACTTAAATCGAACGTGATTTCGACATCTACAAAAGTCTAGAAAATTATACATCGGGGACAAAAAAACCCGGACACTTGTTTTATGTCAGAAATTGTTAATTAAAGATCTAGTATGTTATAAAATTTCATGGTTAAGTATTTTAAATGACAGAAAAACGCATTTCAAACAAAGGTTCATGTAATTAATCATAAATACAGTATTAGAAAAAAAATCTTTTCATGAAAACGGAAATGGCGTAAACCCAGTAACATCATTTTACAGCTGTGGCTTAGATGCTTTGTGATTGTAACATTGAAATCGCATTTTTAGTAACGCGTGTTACTCCCTCGGCATTGGATAACTGCATCCATACGTCTTTGCATGCCTTGAATCAGGTTAGAAATGGGTTCTTGGGGAATCTTTTCCCATTCTTCTAGAAGTGCTTCTCTTAACTCCTGTAAGTTTTCCGATGGTCTCTGCCGCCTCCTAATACGCCGTCCCAACATGTCCCACACGTGCTCAATGGGATTAACGTCAGGACTCCTTGCTGGCCATGGAAAAACGCGAATCCCCACTCCTTGCAGATAATTTGTGGTAACGCGAGCGACGTGTTGGCGCGCATTGTCGTGCATTAGAAGAAAATCATTGCCTATATATGGACCAAATGGCACGACATGATTCGCCAAACATTCATTTATGTACCTATCAGCTTTTAGATTTCCGTCTAGGAAAACCAACTCCGTACGAGCTTTCATACACACTCCTGCCCAAACCATCACTACACCATCTCCAAATGGCGATCTCTCGGAAATACAGCACTGCGAATATCGTTTCCCTATCCTTCTCCAAACTTTTTCACGTCCATCAGGTGAGCGCAAATTGAAACGGGATTCGTCTGTAAACAGAACACAGCTCCACTGTTAATTTCTCCAGGCTCTATGATTCTGTGCAAAGCGCAATCTTTCGACACGATGCATCCTTAGTAATCTGGGACCGGTTGCAGGTTTAGCTGACATCAGTCCACTCGCTTTCAACCTTCTTCTAACTGTTTTGGCTGATATTGGACGTCCATGCATGTTAAAAAACCGTTGGGCTACCATCGTAGATGGCAGGTTGCGCTCCTTAAGAACTGACAACATCATGCGCCTGTCTTCATTTTGCGTTGTGCATCGCGGAAGACCCGAACCTGGTCTCCTGGTGTATTCTTGCGTCTCTCTAAAACGTTTTAAGGCATCATGAATGGTACTTCTAGTCATATTCATGACATATGCGATGTAACGCACACTGCGTCCATCATTATGTAAAGCAACGGCTGCAGCAATATCTTCGGGTCTCATTGTGTAATAAGATAAATTGTGACTACCGTCTTACACTCAAAACACTGATAACACGTGAAAATTAAACAAATAGTGATAATAAAGAATAATAAGGAAAACACAAATTCTGCAGTGACTGTGACTTTCGACAATTAAATGGCGTATCTCATAACAATGGCTTGTTTACACGTATCCATGGTAACAAAATTATCACAAATTGATGCATTTTAAATTGCATTATCTACAAAAACTCTGACTAACATGCATCTCATTTTTCTTTTTATAAAATAAATGTCCGGGTTTTTTTTGTCCCTGAGTGTAGATTAAAATATTTTTTTTAATAATCGGAAATTATGAAATTTAACTGAACTCTGGTGATTATTTTAGTTGAAAACAGGTAGTACATTTAAAAGAAAAACATGTGCATTTATTAGTGCTATCAAACGTAAAAGTCACCGATTTAAAAACAAGAAAATTGAATCAAGTGTTATCTAATCAAATATTTAGAGCATATTGTTGACAAGGCATGTAAATAATATATTATTCTTTTAAAAGTGATATATTAATTGTAAGTTTAGGAAAACCGAACTTATAATATAAAATAAAGAAATTCGATTATAATTATTGAAGTCATTTATTTCAATTAATATACTCTCTCAGAGTTTCGGTATAGTATTTGCCATTATTAATTATTAAATGAGTTTGTTTATAGCGATTAGCGATCACATTAATCAAACAAATTCTTTGTGAATCCTTGCAATCAAAAACAGCTTTGGGCTTTTTCAAGCGACTTTTTTTGGATGCGCCATTTCTTGCGGTCTTTATTCAGCGCTCTAAGGATTTGTTTTGTATTCATATACAAAACACCACTTTCCGTCACCTATAACTAGAGCTTCAATGAAGTTTACTTCCTTGCCAGCAGTTTCAATAAAGTTTTTGCAGTGCTAGATTTGATACACATTTGGTTTTCAGTTAACTTGTGAGGAACAAAACACGAATTCAATTTATAAATGCCTAAATTTTTGATCAAGATCTTGGACACGGTATACTGTAGAATCCTCAAATGCATCTTAATTAAATCTCGTGAACAGTTTCAGGTTTCGTTTGATGAAATCTTACACTAATAAACTTGAGTACGGAATAAGCATTTATTATTCTATGCTTACCAGCAGTTTCAATAAAGTTTTTGCAGTGATAGATTTGATACATATTTGGTTTTCAGTTAACTTGTGAGGAACAAAGCACGAATTCAATTTATAAATGCCCAATTTTTTTATCAAGATCTTGGGCACGGTATACTATAGAATCCTCAAATGCATCTTAATTAAATCTCATGAACAGTTTCAGGTTTCGTTTGGTGAAATCTTTCACTAATAAACTTGAGTACGTTATAGGCATTTATTATTCTATGCTTTTTGAAGCATTTAAGTAAAACTTTTAGCAAATAGCAAATATTTAACCCAAACGACAATCACAACTCTTTGTTTGAAATTTATTTTCCCATCGGTCCAAACACATAGTCACTTTTGGCACTAGCACTATAACTCTGCTTCTAATGGAATAAATGGCACGAGAAGTTAACAGCACTATTGAAAGTTACTTTCGACAAAAAATATATATATAGGTGGCGCCAATAGTTTCTTTTATTTTCGAAAAATTCAATTTCTCCTGTGGATGGAGATGTATATATTGGTGTGTATCCACTATCATACATTAGATAAAGAAGTTGTTTCATTAGGATGCACCTTAGACGTATGAGGCATTTTTTTTAATGTCATATAGGGCTTAACTCCCCCAAAAAGGTTTCCTTGTGGTATAAAAACATGTTATGGAAAAAATTAGGGTGATCAGATAAGGGAAAAACGAAAAAGTTTCTAAATGTACCAAATTTCTACAAACAGTGACACGGGCTGGCAAACAAGATATAAAGTTGATTATTAGTGTATTGTTCCTAACGTATTTTTGTCCACTACGCTACATAGGTTAAATAAATAACTTTTAAAATAATTTTTTAATCTTATGTAACCTAATTTCAATATTCTGTAAAAAAATATAATAAATGTCTATTGAAAAAAAAATTAATATGTATATTTATATCTTTCGAAGAGCGAAGTACATTCGTTAATATAAATCAATAAACTAAAAAGCGGCAAAATGAACAAGAATCTAGTAAGTAATACTAGATGATACCAATACTCATAATCATTTCGACTTCCATAGTTAAATTAATGTAATCCTACCTCTGTAATAGAATTTTGCTGTATGTATGGTTTGAATTCTAGTTGTTTTATTGCTTCATCCTACA
This sequence comes from Melolontha melolontha, assembly GCA_935421215.2. Lineage (NCBI taxonomy): Eukaryota > Metazoa > Arthropoda > Insecta > Coleoptera > Scarabaeidae > Melolontha > Melolontha melolontha. The sequence goes on along the minus strand of OW285236.1, from coordinate 102,730,121 downwards.
TAAATGATCTGTCTGCTATCGAGTGTAAAGTTCTAGCCTATACTGATGTTTTAAAAAATTTTTCATCAATTTTATCCACTTCAGACTGTTTAAAATTACAGCATTTTCTTATATTATTTTGCAACTAGTACGATTCAAATAAAGTTATGCTAAATGTTAATAAATACCAGATAATTAAATACTTTAAATGCAATAATTCAATCATCTATAATATAATTATTCAGTGGATAGAAGTGTTTTGATTATACACACTGAGTTTAATGATTTAAGGACTCTTTTCGACACACACCTAAGCTTTTCTAATCATATTCACTCCTATCAAATCCAGCTTCGCGTGCTTTTAGCCTTATCCTCCATTCTTGTAGGCAATTTTCGAATACTTCAACTTTTAACTTTTTATTTTACATCTTTGTGCATTCCAAACTTGAATACGTCGTCATTATTTGGTGTCTACATTAAGTGTACATATTTGCATTTGGTACTTAAAAGAGTGCAGAAGAGATTCTTAAAATATCGCTATTATCCAAGCACGAGTTGTTTAGTGCAACATTTTTGATTAGTAGTACTAATCAATAGGGCTGGGCGATACTAATGTTTTCGGTATCGGGTATTGATACCAATCGAGGTATCGATACTTAGCGATGTATCGGGTTTGTGCACGGTATCGATTCTGAGTACTGTAATCGGAAGTATCGATAATTTGGAATCGATACCTTGGAATCGATACCTTGGAGTCGATACCTTGATTCGATACCTAGGAATCAGTATTCATAACTCGTTTTCTATGTATAGATTGTTTGATATCGGTTTCAAGAGATATAAAATTAATTTACCGATTCTATCATATCTACGGTATGAAATTTGCAATATTGTGATATTTTGTTTCTTTTTTGTAATAATAATAGTTATTATGTCCTAATATTGATATTTGCTACGCATAATGTACAATTCAACAACATCCTTTTAAATATATATTATATAACATAAATATAATGCATACATACTTAAAAATTCTTTACTTAAAAAATCATTGTAACCTTTATATACATTTTAAAAAATGCACAAAGGTAAGATAATATATACAGATATGCGTGCTATTACCAAATTATACAAAAAGGCTAAAATATTCTATTTTAAAATAGAAACAAACCAAGCACGCTTTATACCTACAATAGCTTTATAATAATTCTCGACGCTCCCCCTTTTTTTACCTTATTAATCTCCATTTGTATGGTTCATAAATAGACTGCGGAAACGGCGCTAACCCATATCGGGTGTGATTCACCGGTGCCGACAATGTACAATCGTGTGTAATATGAATGTTATAGGACGATGGTATTGATAAAAGTTGTCTGTTTGTACGTCTTTTAATGCAAACAGACGGAGTTGTGAAATATATTTCGCCAGAGTCGTAATAGAGGTAATGAAATGTATATACGGAAATTTATTTTTACGAACATAAATAAAACACTGAAGTTAAATGAATTTAAATTAACTTGAATTGAAATTAAGTCCAGATATATATACAAAATGTATTTACTTTATACAGTGAAAAAAATTAAAATATTAAAAAAGTATAAACTTGAAATTAATTATATCGCCTATAAATATAATGCAAACAGACGGAGTTGTGAAATATATTTCGCCAGAGTCGTAATAGAGGTAATGAAATGTATATACGGAAATTTATTTTTACGAACATAAATAAAACACTGGAGTTAAATGAATTTAAATTAACTTGAATTGAAATTAAGTCCAGATATATATACAAAATGTATTTACTTTATACAGTGAAAATAATTAAAATATTTAAAAAGTATAAACTTGAAATTAATTATATCGCCTATAATTAAAGTGAATGCTTAGTCACACCACAGTAAACATTTTTTATACACATTAATTATTACGATATATTCTAAACTTTGTTCTGTAAATTGCGTTGTTTTATTAGACAGTATGTCATTAAATATTGAAAAACTTCCCTCAAGATCGGAGCTAGTGAGCTAGTGCATAGAAATAATAATCTTTAAATTAAAACGATTTTGTTTAGCGCATTTTATACGATCGTGTCGCCTTTTTTAATACGGCTTATCCGAGAAATCTCGCTTAATGACTTTATTTCGCGCAGTCCGTAACAGTTTGTCATTTTTTGTGAAGTATGTTTGTCTGAGTTTTTTTTTTGCTGTGACTATTCAAGCGAATGTGTTTTCTTTACGTTGCTTTGGACATCTTGCTTGGAGTTGATACCTTGGAATGAATACATTGAGATAGATTCCAGTCAATTTCTATAGTTAGCATCGATTTCTTGGTATCAATACCTTAGTATCGGTTCGTTGGTATCGGTTCCTTGGTATCGATACTCTGGTATTAGTTTTTTGGTATCGAGAACAAAGTATTGATTCCTAGGTATCGATATCTTAGAATCTATACTTTCGTTATCCGAGGTATCGGGGGATCGATACCACAGATATGGTATCGGGTATTGTATTGGACGATGTATCGATACTTCGCCCAGCCATACTAGTCAATAATTTCATTCATTTTCTTTCTATTTTGTCACAAGTTAACTTTCGTGTTCCAGGCGATTCAAGTCAAAGTAATGGTGCCTTTTGTACCCCAAGAGCTCTTAACACATAAAAGCAAAAAGCTAATACGTTATTTGGCAATCTATTTCGACGATTTTAATGTCCGTAGCCTCAGTTTTCATTTCTTTAATTTCTTAATTTCCTTATTTGTTGACATTTTGTTAATTAGTCACGTTAATTACAATTTTTAGTTTAGTTATAATTAAATGTTTCTTTTTTGGATATCTTAATGTAAGTATGTCTTGTTTCTGTTGTTATTTTTACTTTTTGCATTAATTTCTTTTCGTTGTCCTATAATTAGATTCTGTTAGGCCAACGAAGATTATTAGTATTACAAGAAGTACTAAATTAATCCAATTATCACTGATCCACTTCCAAAGAAGTTTTAGTGAAATAAATATCAATCACACATTAATTTTTTATCGAGACTTGTAAAAGTAAATAAACACTTTCCAAAAAGTCTGAATCATATGAGCGGAGATTCTGTTAAGAGGAAACACGCTCTCTGAGTTTTAATGATGGTTCGTGAAATCTTAAACTAGTCACACAGGTACGAGAGAATACCGAATTGATGTGTCATCAACAAGGCCAACAAGTTCAAATATGTTAATAGCAAAAAAGCATATACGTATTTATTTAAAAAATAGTTTAACTCATTGAATTTCGCCGTATTTTGAATGTCTGGAAGGTACAATTACATATAATTAAATTAGGATAAATATGTAGTTCCTTCTATAGAAAATTATGCTTTGTGGATTTTTCAAAACCCATTACTATTATTCGAATTTGTGTAATATTAATTGTTTTTTAAAATATAACTTTTTGTTTCTATTATACATTATATTTTCCATTGTCACACTATTAATTAGTGCCATTTTACAATTTTTTTATCAATTTCTGTGTTTAAATTATAAATAAATACAATAGTTGTTTTTAGATTTTTCAATTCAAATTCGTCTTTTTTAATTTTAAATTAATTGTAAGAATAGAATAAAAAAACCCTGATAATATATCTGTACATTAGGCAACTTAAATGGCATATCTAAGACATAATAGTCTAGAGAACAAATAATGCTTTCCTGTAACTGAGTTGTAGTCATTAGGTAGGTAGGTATTATAGCAATTTAATTTTAGAAACAGTTTTTTACAACCCAATTACATTATACTTTTTTTTGTTAAAACAGTTTGCCTGATGTACTATTCTTGTATTGTACCGGTATTTGCTAGTAACCAAAAATTGTGCAATGTGTTTATGTTCAAAACATAACACGTGTAAAACGTAGGTATATACCAAAGCAGGTTTGCAAAACGCCTTATTTGGTAAATCATAAACTAACTTTTGCAGTACAAAAACTCTAAGATGCATTAGAGGATCCTTAATAATAATTCCTATATCATATTATAACCAAAGTTAGAATAATAAAATTCTTCGAATACTTGAATATTGCAAGAAGCTTTAAGGTTTGTTAACGCAAAAATTCTTGACAAATTAGTACATATATTGTTAATTTGGTCATACTATATCAGATTTGAATCCACAGTAATGCCTAATATTCTAACAGATTTATTTAAAGGAACTTCTTTAATTTAGCTAAAGTGGCAGCACTGAGTTACATTTGAAACAAGTCATTTATATAAATTAAGAAAAGCGTCGGACCTAAAACTGATCCTTGAGCCACCCCTATGTAGATATACTGAATAAAGAATTGCATTAAACTCCTTGACAACGGCTAGATAAATAATTTTCTGTTAATTTCAACGTTGGACCCCTTATTCCATGTCGAGTTAATTTGTCTGTTAGTGTTGAGGATACATTTAGTATCCTTTTGTAATATTATAATTCCAAACATTTTTTATTGGTAAATATGTATATGATATGTAGGATATAGAATTCAAACATAACATTTCGATTTTTATAAATATTCAACGTACATTTTTAAGTTTTATTATATTATATTATAATTTTATTATCCTGTTCAAGTTATAAACTTTCTTTAGTTTCTAAGAAACCGATATCTTTACATTTATAATTTTATTGCTTTATAATGTAGACCGATTGTTTTATTGCCTTGGGTTACAGTAAACAAAGAGTTTAATCTGTATATTCATTTTTAAGATCATGTTCCATAAATATGTATAATAAATTTTATTACTTTAACAAGGGACTAGCCGGACTATATACTCAGATTTACAATACCAACTAATACTTAATTAGTAATGATATTTTATTATGTATTTATTAGTTATGATTAAATTTTTAAGACTCTATCGTAAACTGTGGTATTGTTGCCAGTAGGTACTGTTTCGGCAAATCTATCAGAAAATTTCCCTTTATGACGTCAACCAGTACACTGTACAACTAATCCGCGTATTTTAATTATGTAATAGTTTGTCGGGGCAGTGTTATATTCTTACCTACTTCTACACAACATTATCATTCGTAGCATCATAACAAGCAACGACATTTTCAACCAGAGTATCAACTCAACAACATGGCAAGACACAGTCCTACAATAAATATCAACATAACAATCACACTTTAACAAGAGACATCAGTCTCAACAGCAGTTTTTCGCTAGTATAGTCGTTAAAGATCCAAAAATAAATGTATAGTTAATACTTAAGTTAATACTTAAAATGATTTAAAATAATCATTTTAAATATTAACTTTGTGACAAGAACATGTGTGTGTGTACGATTAATTCTTTTGTTCGTCAATATTGCACGTGTGGCTTTCTTTTTAGATGTGTTTGTCCTGTGTTTTTTAAAATGTAAATTCGAAACAACTAAGTGTACGTCCGTTGACATTAGTTTTATTAATTTACAATATTACAAACATATGAGTAATTTCTCCAGAAAAAACAAGTTCACATTTTGATCCCCTGAGGAAGCATTCGAATTCGATGCGACATATTGGGCTAAAAAAATAAAGAACTGATTTAATTAATAGAGTTTAATTTTGCTGGATTCCCAAAAAAAAACGACCATCCCTTCCATACATGTTCTAACGGCAAAGACTCCTGGTCTATATATATATATATATCACATTCACTCTGCATTATTATATCATATTTTTACACACTTTTCTTATTGTTTCGCGTTATCATTTTAGGATGCCACAATAAAAATATACAGAGATAGAAATTATGCCATTACGATTACCACCAAAAAAAAACCTTTTTCCAGCAGTTATACTCGAAGTAAGATATTTATCGAAATGTCATATTAATGGTAAGATTGCAGACCACACTTCGTCCTTCTTTCTACGATAAACAAAGCCAGATATATATAATCGTGGTTCACATTTACATAGCTTCTATCCTTCTTTAAGATAATCAAACCATGCTTACCATTTAAAAGTTGTTTATTTTTCTAAACTACGCATTTGAATATCTTATTGTTAGGTTTTAATATTAATGCGTAAATCTTTAAAATATCTAAACCACTTTCATAATAATTATCTATTAAAATGTTCTTTATGTATACTAGGAATATAATTTATTGATGTCAAATAGTCCTTATATTTCAAGAAAATTACAACCCTATTTTTAAATTCGAATATATTCATATAAGAAGCACAATTTTAAGATGAATATTTTTTTTGCTTTAAGATTATTTCTTTAGATGTAGGTACGTTCACCGTTCTAATAGTTATTGTTATTAATAATACTAGTTCGATATATAATGAAACGCGTATAACGTCGCGGTTCTGCCGCACTGCAAATGAAAATATCTCGTTCTTCACTTTGGCAAGTTTTATTCTGTTTATGTTGTTACGGATATAAGCAGCAATAGCTTTCAAAATCATTAATAATGTGGTACACTGTCTCATGCGCGATGCTTTTTCAAATTCTGTTTGAAAAGAACGTATAATTTGAGTGAAAAGTAATTGTTATTACAAATATCTCTACGATATTATTAAATTTTAATAAATTTTATACATTAACTTTCCTAATAAGCAATTTTAAATAAACTGTAATAATTTATTAAGTACTAATTTTTATTTCCAATTATATGTTCTAATTAATATCTAAACCTGAATAAATCTTCTTAAAATCGTATTTATTTTTAATTGTCATTGCCTTTCCACTTATAGTAAAGATTGACCAGTGGAAAATATGCGAACTATATCGCCAAACACCCTCTGGCACCCCGACCCTAAAGTACACTCTTATCACATCAACAATTTCCTACAAATTAAAAAAATAATGGTTTAAGACAAATATAAGACATTCAAGTTGATTTTTTTGCATTATCAAAATAAATATCCTTTTATAAGTATAAAACATGCTATTTATTTACAAGTTACGTCAAAAATAATAAATATTATTCATTTAAAAACGATTGTGCTGCTTGACCGTTCAATCTTAAATGGTTTTACTATATACACGTATAATCTTTTATATTAAATTACTTGTCCTTTGGCATTTGTTTAATTCTTTATTTTATTATAAATTGATGATCCTTTATAGATCCAAATTTCCTTCCTTTACATTTACTTAAAGTTTATTTAAAACTCTTTATAATTCCATTTTATTTAAGAATAATTGTTGCAATCCCATTTAATATTACGTAATTTAGTAGTACTCTGTTACATAAAACTTTTTATTTTTACTTTTACATTTGTATTACACTTAATCTTTATTTAAAAAGAAATATCTGTCAGGTACTAGGATTTCAATTCATTAATTGCATCCAATTATAATTTTTAATCATAATATTATTTTGGTGCCCTTTCTGCGTAGCCGTTCTAATCTTTCTCGTTTTTCCTGAACCTTACAATATCTACTATAACGTATTGTTCTATACATATTCACGTTCTATATGTTCTATACATATTGTTCTATTGCTCTATTAGCCTACCTCTATCCATTCTATATAATTTCGCCTGTTATTTAGTTTTATATGAAATACGTCCTGAGGTGTTTCTCCACCGTATGTTAGGATAGATCGCACAAGAATACTTTAGTCTACTTTCATATTATTTTCTTTTTCTGTTAATTATTTATTTGTCAATACTAGTTCTTTTATACGAGGTGCTGCCCAGAAATTCCCGGAATGTGAAAAAACATTCTACCATCTACCATCTACCATCCCCTCCAATGTACTCTCCTTCCGCACGAATACTGGAAGCAGTACTGGAAGTCTTCGCGTGTTCAACGTTGCCTGCGATTCGGTCTGGATCTCCTTAATCGTCTCAAATCGGCGCAGTTTCAAGTCGGAAACAGGAAGAAGTGTGTGTGTTGGTACATTGTCGTGCTGTAGGATCCACGAATTGTTGCGTTACTTGGCAGGCCGCTTGCGTCAAATGTTTTCTCTTAGTCGCCGAAGAACATCGTAATAAAACCGCCCATTATCTCTTTCACCCGGTGAGAGAAATTATTTGTGCAGGATGCTATCAGCGTCAAAGAATCAAATTAACATTGACTTGACGTTGTTTCGAACTTACCGTGCTTTCTTCGGTCGTGGTACTTCGGTTTGTTTCGGAATCGTACCTGTGTACCCATGATTCGTCGCCAGGATTAATTCTGATACTGAAGTTTGCATCCTTTTCGACAGTTTCTTTTAGCTCTATACACACATGAACAAGGTTTTTGTTCAGTGCGGAGTAAGTTTGGTACAAACTTCGCGGCAGTACGCCGCATGTTCGCCGGACAGAATACGTTGACGAATACCGTACGATAACTCGACAATGTTACAAATGTCATGGCTTGTTCTCCTTCGGTCTTGTAGGATAGCATCACGCACTTTTGCCACATTCTGTGGCGTTCTTTCCATCGATGAACGACCGGAACGCTCATCAGCACTAAGTGACACACGTCCATTTTTAATACGGTTGTACCACTTATAAGTTTGCGTCTGGCCTAAAGCATTCTCACCAAATACTTGTTTAAACATTTTTAGAGTTTCCACTGCTGTTTTACCAAGAATTGAAACAAAATTTGATGCACGTTCTTTGTTCTTTCACAACAGACACTGTAGTGTTGCAGATTAACTTGTACTAGCAAAAAATACCGTTTAAAAGACTGAGTTAGTATAGACCAAGGAGTATGTCATATAAGAGTGCTACATTCCTTGTTAAAAATTAGACCCTTATACTGGCGCCGCTGATGTTGATATGGTAGTAGTCAATTTGTAAACAACCGCGATGGCGGCATATTTAAATTACTATATTGTTTTTTTTGTTATAAAAATGCTCTAAATACATGTTTCGATATTTTTGGATCTCATCAGTGTGGTGTATCTCTAAATATAGAAATCACAGACACAGACATATATACGTGCATATAAATAAAAATTAATTCTGTTAAAAAATAAATTTTAACCCCATGTAAGAAAAACAAATATTTAAAATTCAACAAATATATAAAAAAATGTTCCTGCAATAAAACAAAATAAACTATATATGTATTCATAACAATAAATAAACAGAAATTCTCATAAACAGCAATATAAAATAAGGACAATTCTTCATATGCACAAAAGATTAGAAAACATTAAACTTGCCAACGTACCAAGAATCTAATTTATCTTCTACAAATGCCTAATTTTTCTCGAGTTTCAATTTAGAGATCTATCATTAGAAGACCGAAAAATGTCATCATGAAATTTCCTAATAATTAAACTCATAGATATATTTAACAACTGCCCTTGAACTTTGAACTGAAGTTTGATGATCGGATTTAACACAAGTATACCATGAAAACTAACCCCTGCAAAGTTACCAACATTTTCTTGTGAATAGAATTTACATGGCCAAATGATTTTAACAACACAACCATCTTATCGTAAATGTTATTAACATATAAATACCAAACTAAAAGTGGGATAAAGAAGATTGATTTACTAAATTCCTTAAACATTGTAAATGTGTGATGAAGTTCTACGTTAGCAGAAACTAAAGAAGATTTGCAAACCTCTCAATCGGGTAAATTAAGCTTTTTCTAAGAAGAATCCACATACATAAGTGACCGCTTGATAATTAAAATAATTCTCATCATTAACAGGAATATTTAGAGAAGAATCTTCTAATTCACTCGTAACCAATGTACTAAACTTAGGATTTTTAGGCTCAAGAGAAGATATAACTGATAGCAGATTAGTTAATATATGCTCACTATCTTCCTCACAATTAACCCGATGAAATGACAAGACACTAAATTGTTTAGCATACAAGTTTTAAAATTGGCAATGAACTGATGACAACTTGGATCACCACACTGACTTATAACACCAAATAAATTCTCCAAGGATTTTGATTTAATGATCTTCTTCGCAAATTCTATATTCTGCAGTTTATTCCACAAGAAAATGACACCCAGAAGAGTATGAATTTAAGTTTTGTTCAAAATAATTCTCGCAAACATATATTCGTTTTGAATTCGAAGAAATGTCAATACCTGAAAAATTTTTAATAGAGTTTAACCATACCTGTTTTCTACCATCATCAGAAGAGAGCGCGAAGAAATGTTTATTTTGATAACTCGAATCAGGAAAAATAATTGAATAATAGCGATTTTCGCAACATGGAATTTTACATTTATATTTGTGCGTACTTGGAAAAGTCATTAGAAATGTAAATTTTTATGCAAAATATTAAAATTAATTATTACTACAACAATGATTTGCATTTTTATTGTATCCTCGGTACCGTGCACTGTTGCCATGTCGCCTACTCTTATAGTTAACCATATTTATTCATAGATTTCTTAAGAATATGAGCAACGAAGACTTTTTGGTGAAAATAACGCTAAAAACTATCTCATTCTTCATACCAAAACCTTCTTTGATGTTTCTTCAGATACAGAGACTACAAAGAGATGACAACGATACTATATTTAGTACGCCATATGAAATCGAGATAGCGCGCACATCTTGCCCGAAATTTCGTATTTGACACAAACGGCCGTGGTGTAGACGTAGCGCACGCTATCTATCGTTTTCAAGCTGTACTACCATCCCTTCGCACGCCACATTCAAATTCCGGGAATTTCTTGGCTACACCTCGTTTATATATATATATATATATATATATATATATATATATACCGCCTAATTCTGAGCAAACGCAACGATGCGAATGTATGAATATTTCTTCCGCTTCGAATACAAATCCCCTGAACGCGTTTAGCCAAACACAAAACGGTCTGTCGCGCAACGATTTGACAATTAATGTCACAAATTAGTGTCACCACTGTCACCCTATACGGAGTCTCTTAAGCGTTTGAATAGTGATAATGCCGCGTTATACACTAGAAGAGAAAGCCGAAATGATGAAATGGTACCACGCTGATAATTCTTATCAAAGAATATGTGATTTATTTGCCGGAGTTCCTAATGATACGTTCATTTTAGTATGCGTTGCAATAAAACTAAATTCAAATTTGACGCATAGCGATATTTCCAACGATTTAGGCATATGCTGCTCTTCCGTTAACCGCATACTAAAATTAAATGGTTTTCGTAATTATAAATATTCCAAACATCATCAATTATTTTACGGCGATGAGTTTAAACGGATGAATTTCCGTTATTATATAATTAATTTCTCATTATGAACAATTTATTTTATTATCTGTAAGAGTAAATTTTTCTTTACATTACTAGAATTTAATTTAGTTTTTATTTATTTCTGAAGTTTATTTAGTTTACTATAAATAGCTTTTGTTACCTTTATTATTAAAATTTATTTTATTAAATCTCTTGATGCCTTATTTGCAATTTTCTTAACCGCTTATTAATAATTTTATTACGCTTTGGGTGACCATCGTCAGTATAACGTATTGCAATTTATTTATTATAAAATCATTACAATAACACAGGACTAAACAATTTATAGTCCTTCAATAGTAATTTGGTAATCAGATAATTTTTCTTACGCGGCTCCATAATATGTAAGTATGTATGACATATGACATCGATGTTGACACGCCTACAGCATTCAGGGGAATTCTATTTGGAGCGGGAGAAATATTCATACATTCGCATCGTTGCGTTTGCTCAGAATTAGGCGGTATATAAATATATATATATATATATATATATATATATATATATATATATATAAATATATCCAACTGTCCAACGTAACTCTAATCCTCCGCCATTCCTTGAAATAAACGTCTAACATAGTTGCTACCATTAATTTAACCTTGCATGTATTAATAAATAATTGTGATAAATTTGGTGATACTGTTGACAGAGAACATGATAAAATTTTATTTGCATGAACTCCAAAATCTATTCAAAGAATTCAAAACAAGCATTAATAAATAATTCGAAAGTCTATAATAAGTGCAAATAAAATGTATTCGTTATTTTTTTTTCTTTAATTTTACGACGATGTACATTTGTTTGTGTGTGAATAAATTTTTGAGATATCATTACATACTTGTTAAATATAAACATTTGATAAAGTTACATCTAATGCCAGTTTCAAAATTGCATAAATAAGTAGTAAGTTGTATTGTGTTGGCCGGATATTGGAACTAATTTAAAAATATAAATTCATTTACTATATATTTTACGATAGATTACTAATACTATTAAAATTTTATTTGGTACTAATAATTTTACTACAACTTCCGTACTTCCAGAATATGTGTTGTAATATTTATCCAATTACACCCACATTTCTTAGAAGATTACTGTTTATAACAACATCGAAAATGATTTACGTACATTAAATTTCATCATTACATGATAATATGAACAAATGTGATATGTATTAATGAATTAAGGGGATTCAATAAAGCACGTAGCATGCTTGCATAGAAAGAGTACAAAATACTTTTTATGACAAATTTTATTTCCAACATTGTTTACGCATATTAGTCTTGATATAATTCGGAAGTTGCGGTAGACCACCAAATATCGAATAAAGATGTTAATAAAAATACCGCTGTTCGATCAAATAATCATAATTGTATTCTCGCTTTAGTGGAATGGAACGAAAATCGTTGCCAAGTTATGTGTTATTGAATGTTTTTGATCTACTTTCTGTTAAGGTCCATAATGTTGTGAGTAGTGTTTTGTTTATTTTAAGAAGTTACTTACCTTACTATTATAACTGTTATACATGGATAACTCATAATTGATCAGATTTTCATATCTTCAAAGGATAATAGGTAGATAGAAGAATATAGTTTTAGTTTAACGTTTGATTGTTTAATACAGAATATACCGAGATATCAAAAATTATCTTACATGGAGTGAAAAGCGTCTTAATTTATATCATCCTTTTGTGAAAATTCTGATAAAATTTTCAGGTTAAGTGTCATGCTGACGATAAAATTTGTTAATATCTTAATCTTAATGTCAGTATGTCACTTGACCTGAAAATTTTATCAGAATTTACTCAAAAGGATGATATAAATTAAGACAGATGTTTTTCACTCCATGGCCACTCTCGACCAAGATAATTTTTGATATCTCGATATAAAATGTACTAACTGCTTAAGTAGTTAATCTTGGTACTTAATTTTAGTCAATAAATATTATATTATTCTACTATATAAGATAAGTATTTCAGTAGACCCAATCAAGTAAATATTTTACTTGATTTTTATTGCATAGTCGCGTAATTGTGAACCGTGAAATACGCAATGTTATCGTTATAATTTTCTTTAAGCAAGAGGTACTTTACAAACAATCCTAACTGAAAAATATATCAAGCTATTAGCTAATAATACATTTACAAATAATTTCGTAAATTCATTCCATTATCATATTCATAAAATATTAATCACGTTTGCTTTTAATACTATGAATTCGTCTTACAAAATTCAAGTGGTTTTTCCGTAAGCGTATTATCCACATCAACTGCAAGTATAAATATTTATGATTTCTGATGGAGAGGTTTCCAATTCAAAAATTAAAATACTTCGTAACGAGCGTAGAATAACTAAAGGTAAAAAACGTCGAAAAAATCAACCAAATTAGGACGTTAATACCACGCATAAACTTTACTAAATACAAGAAAGAGTACTATTAAATATAACTCCTAAATTGAAGCCACGACTATGTAAAAATTATAATCATTTTGCTTAAAATTTTATAAAAACTATAGCTTTATTGTTTCATTCTATTGTTAAATTTGTATAAAGACTTGCAGAGAGCAATATTTACATGTTACAGCAAGTTGCATAAATTCAACTACTTTTTGGTAAACCGAAACCAATCAAATCCAATATCTTTTATCCTTGCTTTTTGCAGAAACGGGAAAAAAATAACTCTTTATTTATTCTGTGGATATAGAGATTCCCTTATGTATAGTATGTCCAGAAATATACCGTTGACTTTTAAGTAAAATTTAAATCCTATTCATTGCTCGGTAATTAACGCAGCTTGATGTGTAACCCTAACAGAACGAGTGTCATTAGTAGAGAACGGACACGCTTACCACCCAGTGCAGTACTGGCGAAAGGCTGTATTTCTAAAATATTTAATTTTATTTATATAATTGGAAAACAAACGGGTGGTGATCTATAAAATTACGAAATACATATGTATTTGTTGAAAAGTTGTATTTTTAAAGTTTTTAATTTTATTTCTATAATTGGAACATTTTTATTTGTTCATTTTGTCGTTCAAGTTGAGTAAAGGAGTATTAATATTGACTAGCAATAGTTTCTCAAGGTTTTCTTCTGTCAATTTTGTTCTCTTTGAATTAAGTACATCCTTATAAATAGAAAACGTCCTTTCTACATCGCAACTGGTTATAGGTGCATACTGGAAATATTCTTTTATTTCTTCATATTTAGCCGTTAGATTTTGTGGAATTGTCTCCATACATAATTGCTGCAATGTAATTAAATCTGGATTTCTATTAAGAATTGCTTCAAACTTTTGCCGAAGACCACATCCGAAGTCACTTGGAATACTTTTCAAATTATTAACAGCCACATCTAATGTGGATAATCCGTCATTTAATTTGAGATTTCGATTTTCAAAATAAGTGATTAGTTTTGGCAATTTTCCAAAGTGTGCGTGAAGAAAATACAACTGATTTTTTAAATTTGGAATTTGTGTTAGCTCCTTGCACTCACCAATACTTCTAGCATCCTCCTTTAGCAGTGTTACGAAATGTTTTAGACTATCGAAATTCTCAGCATAATAACTAGTAGCTTCCAGCCATGTTCCCCATCTAGTTATTACTGGAGGGGAGGCAGTGACAGAGATGGAAATTTTTCCCTGAAAAGAGCTACTCTCAATGGTGCTTTTCTGAAAACTTTTTTAAAAGCTGATACAAGTCTATCAACTTCCGGAAAAGTGTCTCTGATATATTCACAGATTCTGTGGAGAGCATGTGCTACACAAGTAATATGCAGCATACCAGGATATGTTTTCTTCAATAGTCTGCCTGTTTTTAACATATACGCAGCACTATCACTGACAAATAAAAGTATTTTTTCTTTGTACGTGGCGTCCGAATGAAGCATTTTTTGCATATTCTCCTTAATGGTTTCAGCAACTGTTTCCGCATCAACTCTATTTATAACACTTGTTGCTATTACATATGAGTTATAGGGAATAGTTGGATGTAGTACACCAGCTACAACATTTACCACACAGCGTCCTAACATATCCACCGTTTCGTCGGCGCTTATCCATATGTACTGATTTAAAAGATGGCTTCTAATGCGTTCTACTGTTCTCGTATAGCACCTATAAACATAATATTTGCGTAAAGTTGATTCATCAGGAACATTTCGACCAGTATATTTTTTCAGAAATATTTTTAAAGTGGGATTGCTAAGTTTATCTAATGGAATATTAGCCGCCATAAAAATTTTACAGAGTTCAGATGTGTTTGCGATCCTAAGTGACGAATTTTTGACGATATTTTACGGATTTTGTAATAAATTTCGGAATCACTGACAATGGACATACAATCAGTATGACCGTCAATTCAACTCGCCATTAAGTAACTTAAACAATGCTCTAGATCTAAATAAATGAAAACTAAAAATGTGTGCGTAAGTTGTTGAAACTGAACGAAATTCAATGCACACTCTTACGTCGAAATAATTGGTAGAAATAGATTCAATCAAACGATATTAAACAGGATCTATCACAAAAATTACGATGTAATTAACAGTTAAAACTATGAAAACAAGAAACTTACTCACAGCACTTTATTTATCTTACGAAATATAAACTAATAAATAAAATACATTATAAAAACCCCGCTTCTATCTACGCTCATGAAAACACTTTAAAAAACACTATATTCTCCGAATACAATAGCTGGCTTGTCCATTCTTATCGCGGCGAGACCAGGTGTCCGAGTAAGTCAAACAAATACTTCATTGAATTACGCCGGGATGTACTGAGCGACGTTATACACAATTCCAATTGCCGATTGCGTTTTATGGAAATTGCGTCCGTTCTGTAGTTATTAGTGTACTGGAGTCGGTCTTAGTTTAAATTTGTGGCTGTTAAAATGTCATTAACTAATACCTTCAATTAATTCTAATGCAAATGCACCTACACATAATAATTCTACGAATACTTTTGATTCATTAGTGAATATAGAATTATATATTCAATATCCCTATTTTTATAGCCTTAAATTTTATAAATTTTATAGTGATAATATGTATGTTTGAATACGGTTCTGTGTGGGGTTATTTATATGTCGACTACCTACAGCCCTGTTAGGGTTAGACCTCATGCTGCGTTAATTACGGTGTAATGAATAGGTTTTAAATTTTTCTTAAAAGTCAACGATATATTTCTGGACACACTATACACCTATATATCCATCAGATAAAAATTCTCATTCCTGCGCAATCTCCCGCGATGAATACAACATTTTTTCTTTATTCCACCGTTTGAAATGATAATATTGACCTTATTAACCAAGTACATATTGCCTTAAACTATATCTCATTTTCATGTAATAATAATTCCTCACTTTAGCCTCTTAGCAAGTGTTATCAAACTTCGCCAACATTTAATACGTAGATGTTAAAAGCATACAACTTCTTATATTTCATGCTAATCATTAAATTCCACATTTTTAATACCACGTATCGAACTTAAGGGATTCTCTATTGCAACAAATCCCCCTCATAAGCAACATTCTTTATTATTAGAACACCAATTTTCTTTGTAATCCAATATTTCGTTAAATTCCTTCAGGATTTTATCTTGGGTGCACAGACTATGAAAAGCTCCTGTTTGATGTATTCCAAATCATCCTCCTTTATTCACCAAGTTTATTATATCGTAATTTTTAGTTCGGCAGAATTTGTCTAGCAAAGACACTTCATAGTATAATGTCTAAATTCAATTATCATTACTTTTTAAATTCTAATCGCTTTAAAAGATATTTTTCATTTAAATATTTAAAGTTTTGAATATTTTATTTTATTCTGATCAATATTTCAATACATGTATGTATGTTATTAACATGAAATATAAAGCCAAGGACCCAAAACATATTAGTATCAACAGTGGAAGTCTAGATGCATAAATTTAATTTTAATTTAAATAACTACTAATATATAGGTTTTAGATGAAATTTAAATAAACTAAATTTGTTATAAATGAAACAGATATGTATTGCACATATCTGTATCTGTACACATGGACATACACCTCGTACTTTCCAACATTTACTTCATCCTGGTCGAGCATAGCTGATCGAAAGAAAATCGCTATTTTGGGCGTAATCTCTTTTGTCTGTCAGATATCACTAGATTATCTGGTGCCGCCTAATACGACAGAATTTGCTACTTACCCTTGAAGCGAACCATCAAATTTTACTTCACTAGCCAAACTGACGATGTATATTGAGACAGAAACACGTGCCTTTGGATGAAGTAAGCGTTGGAAAATACGAGGTGTATGTCCATGTGTACAGATACAGATGTGTGTAAAACATATCTGTTTCATTTGTAACAAATGCGAAATACGTATTTAACGTATTGATGTACTAAAATTTCTATGGTACACCAAATTTGATCCAAACATATCTCAAATTCATAAGAGGAAGTAATAATAAAACTATAGAACACAAACTATTATAATACTTCATAACTTAGCAACCTCTAAAATTATTGAAAACTTAATCGGTATAATAATCAACGTTCCACTACTCATACCAACAGCTTTTTCAATATCTACAACTGGCTCTCCTCATTGCCATTTCTCTTTATATATACATATTGGTATTTCGTACTAAATTCTTACGTACTAGTACTCTTGACTAACGTTTTGATGTTCTTCTATCTTTACAATTTCTCTAAAAATTTCTCGATGATAATTCTTCCTTGATTTCAAGCACAAACAATACCGAGGATCTAGTAGTCGGTGATTGCAAATTATAAACAGAAAATTTTTAGAAAAGCCATCGTGGTAGAGAAACCTCCAACTTTAATCAAGATAACAATTACAAATTTAACACCTTGAGCAATTGACTACGGAAACTTATCATGGTCAGTGAAATCCAATGTTGACGGATTAGTTAAGTTTCAATAGAAATAGATATAGAAAGAAAAATGGCAATGAAGAGAATCACTCTAATGGCAGGTCCTTAAAAATGTAGCAGAATGATTGTCGAAATGTTTACTGTTGAAAGTTTAACGTATTTTATCTTCGACATGTACAGTGAGAAAAAATAAATCTATTTTTATATATTTCAGTAATAATTAATGGATTAAATACATGGAAAAATAGCAAAATTTGCAAATATATATGCACATATTTTGACAAAAATATGCACAAAATATTGAGAAATATGCTGTAATATAGAAAAATATGCATGAATATACTTTTTTTTTATGACATTCTATCAAAATTCAAATCTGATTCTATGAAACAATACTTTATTTTACATTTTAGGTCTGTTACATAACATAACTGTTACATAATATTTGTGTAACACTATTAACAATTTGCTTACAAAATCTTTAAATATCAGACATTATAACTAGTATTCAAGAATATATAATTACTAATATTTAGTAACTATTAATAATTAATAATATCTTATATTTACTTATGACTTACGATGTGTGATCTATCCAGTTATTACAATTACGTATTATTAAGAAAAGTTGACGATCAGATGCTCTTCTAAATTTTCTATTATGAAATGAAGGTCATCTGTCGTCTAGCAAGTGTTTAAATGTGAAAAAAGATCGTTGAATATCGTCGGAAGTAATTGGAACATTTTTTAAATCGCTTACAATGTAAGGCTCTAATTCAATGTCATATACACTTTCCCTTTTCAAAATATTTGAAACTTTTGAAAGAATTTTAAATCCTTGATTTTTTTCTAAAACAAAGCTCCTGTAATAGTTGACAATGCGTTATGGCATCTGCTTATTGAATTTACAGATTAAGTCAAAAGTAATTCTCTTGTTTCTAATTTCGAAGTCCTTTCTGCTACTACAGTATTTGTTCCAACAAATGCTAAATGTTTTGGTATTTTTAAAGACGCTTTTGCTTTTTTATAGCATCTAAATCATCAAAGAACTCTAAATTAAAATTCTTAATATTTCGGTACTTTAGCCATATTCTCCACTTAGTGGTGACTAGTTGTGGAGGTAATTGTAAACCGGGAAATGATTCTTTGTACAACTGAACTGGCAATGGCGGCTTTAAAAAGATTTTGGAAAAGACTTCATTTCATTCACAAGAGGAAATTGATTTCTGATTTCTTCGGCAACTCTATTAAAGCCATGAGCCAGAAAAGTAATAGGAATTAAATGAGGAAAATATATCTTTAAATTAACTTAGGCTTTACGTATATAAGGGCAGCATAAATATAATTTTATCATTTGATATATCATTTGATATTACGTCAGACCGGAAAAATTTTACTAATCCATTGTTAATCAAACGGGTTATTGTAATTAAACTTGCCGCGCAGTAAAGTAGTAAAAATATGAAAATATGTTTTTTTTTAATTGCATTATTTTATTCAAAAAACTTTAAATAAACCCATAGAATTCATAATTTTGTTTATATGCCTTTTAACAAATATGGATTATGCATATAATCCGAGCTTTAGTAATAATCATTCTCACATTATATAGAATTTGTTAGATTAAATGTGTGGCTAAATTCTGCATCACTTCTTTTGTTCATATTAATTTTTGTATTTATTATTTCATCATTTTACTAGGTAATTTTCTTTAATGTGTTCTCAATACATGGCTATTCCACACAAAAACTTAATATTGAATTATTTCTGGTGATTTTCAAGACAAAAACTTGAAATGTTGGGTGGTTGTTCTGAATACAGGGGAACAATGAACTGTATATTTCAAACCGCCCCATCCTGTCACCCATCGCCCCCAACCACCCCCAATCCAAGATTTTAAATGATACCCTGTATTCTTTTTGATTGATTTTGAAAGAACACAATTTTCTTGATATTCCTATGTGAAAAAACTAGTTACTTACATCATGAAATTTATGGAATATTTAAAGTTAAAAGTTTCAGATATCAGAAATTATAAACTCCGAAAAATCATCAAGTTAGTCATGGAAATATTTAAAACAAGATTTATTCACAATATTTCAGTTAAATTAAATGATTAAATTGTTCATTGTTTACATTTAAATAAAAATCTTAAAAAAAGTCTATTTTCAAAAGCATTTTCCAACATTTTCGAACACTTACAGCGTTAAATTTCGACATTTCCCTATTATTCTATTAGTAAATCAACTATTGATTGCGACGATGTCTTATAAATAGCAGACTTCAAGTGTCCCCACAAAAAGAAATCTAGGGGACTTAAATCGGGGGAGCGAGCTAGCCATTCAATAGGCCCCTATGTCCTTCTAATGTCCTAGAAAAACATTATCAAAATAATTCCTATCTTCTAAACTGTAATGTGGCACAGCTCGATCTTGTTGGAAGTATAATTGCTCCTCGTCTATTTCATGCAAGTTTTCTTCTAGACACTATATGATAAGAGGATGTATTAGCTCTTCCAAAAACTGTAGGTACTTAGGTCCAGTTAAATTTGCCTGGAAAAATATTGGGCCAATTACTTGGTTATTAAGAATTCCTGTCCATACATTAATTTTTTGTGGATATTGTGTGTGACCTCAGAAAATATGTGGATTTACGTCGCTCCAATATCGACAGTTCTGTCTATTCACAAGACCATTTAAGTAAAACCAACTTTCATCACTGAAGCAAATACTTCGAAAAACATTTCTATTTTGCCGAATTATATCTGTCATTACTTCACAAAATTCGACTTTTCTGTCAAAATCACCATCACCCAACTGTTGGTGAAGTATAATTTTATAAGGGTGCATTTTGTTTAATTTTAATATCTTATAGCAAGTTGATTTTGGCACTTCCGAAACTTCGGAACTTTCAACGAAAGCTCTGGATCTAAATTAATATGCCCAAGAGTTGGTGGTTGCTAGTTGCGAAGTTTCATCTAGTACACCACGATTATTTGTATTCCGTTTTTTATTACTTACTGATCCAGTTTGCAAAAATTTTTCTATTAGCGTTCTCACATAAACAATAGATACGTTTCTGTCTGGATGGTTTTTATTAAATAACGTCGCCGTTTGAGAATAATTTTTGTTTGCAATTCCATATAAAATCACAATTTCAGTTTTCTCTTCCAGAATGTAAACCATTTCAGTAAAAAGAAGCCGAATCTTTAAGAATAATATTACAAGTAACTATTTTTTTTACATATCATCAAGAAGATTGTGTTCTTTCAAAATCAACCAAAAAAAATAAAGGGTGCTATTTAAAATCTTGGAGTGGGAGTGGCTGGGGGTGGCAGGTGACCCGATGTGGTGGCATGAAACATAGTGTTTATTGTCCCCCTATATCCTGAACAACCACTCAAGATTTCAACTTTTTGTCTTCAAAAACACTGGAAATAATTCAATATTAAGTTTTCGTGTGAACACCTGGTATGTTTCATGTATGTTAAAATAAGTATGTTTTACTAACAAGAGAAAAAATATATACATGTATGGTTGGTTGAACTTTAAAATTTTAACCGTTTTGTATTTATTCTTGCAACAAATAATATTCTATATATAAATGTATTCGCCTCATTACTTTAAAGTCAAGAGTGCTTGACTGCAAAAAAATAAATGTTTAACCGCAATGTACATACATATAATTTACCAGCAAAGTTCAAAGCTCCAAAAGACCTCGCTATTTCTTGAAAATGCATTTCTAATTTGAAAAAAAAAACAGTTACTCGTTAATTTAAATAACTACATTGCGTTGAACTATATATGGTTTCAATAACGCGTATTAATTAAAACTTAGTAACAAAGTGCGGTACAAATTCGAGAAATAAATAAGTGAAATATTTTTATTTATTTATATTTTAATGACCAATAATTTAGTCAACAAACTCTAACATACATTTATTTGCGTAAAGATTTACACAAATAAATATGTGTTAGAGTTTGTTGACTAAATTATTCGAATTTTGTGTTAATTCTAAAATTTGGATTTTGTTTAATAAAGCCGATTCCATCCGAAAAGAAAATTTTGTGACAGAAAAGTCGCCAACCCAACCTAAT
Source organism: Melolontha melolontha (assembly GCA_935421215.2). Lineage (NCBI taxonomy): Eukaryota > Metazoa > Arthropoda > Insecta > Coleoptera > Scarabaeidae > Melolontha > Melolontha melolontha. The sequence continues at coordinate 102,708,003 of OW285236.1, read as the reverse complement.
CGCATAATATGCAAGATTCGAAATATTAAAAAAATTTGGGTTCGTAAGGGCATATCTTATTTTGAATCTAAATTTTTTGTAACATACTTTTGTTAACCACGCAGAACTTGTCATTTACGCAAAAAAAAATTATCATCGCCTACTGATTCATAGCCAACAAAGTTAATATATCATCTTTATTGTATTGCTTTCACAATGATTTTTAACGTATTATTTGTAATATGAATGGTAAAATATTTTTCATTAAATTTATTAATGGGCATTTGGTACACCGTTTTTCCAATTCTATAACATTTTACTAAATAAATCTGCTGCGGCAACGTAGGCATAACACTAATTATTATAACAGGTATTAATAAATAATAAATTTAATTAATAACTGATAGTCCCGAATAATATGAAGGTTCTAAATGTGAGTTTGAACGAAAATATGTTTAAATTACATTTAGAGTCTTCGATTGTACAGGTGGCCCAAAATGACGGAAGGGGTTTGAGTTCATTATAATTTCTTATTTAAGACATAATTATTAACACAACTTTCTCGTAATACAGCAAATCTTGGTCTCCTCGAATTTACCTAGGCCTCTACAACACATTGGTCTCGAATAAAACCAGTTTTTTATCTCACACATTAAATTTAAAAACATTTTGAATATACACTTGTATCCCAAATAATTGTACATTTATTTTAAATATTTTAAATTATTTTTAATTAAAAATCCATAGCAATATGTAAAATAAAAAAGATTTCCTATTTTGCAAAAAATCTATTGACACGGTGTATACAATCAAAGTTTTGTATAGCGGCAAAGAAAAAAAAAGGGTGGAAGATACAAATGACTAATGTCTTCATACAAAAAATCGTGATCCAGTGTTTATGTAGTAACGAGAAATATTTATTTAAGTAATAAGGGAGGTAAGTAAGATTTACCAGTCGAGGACTAGTTTGCGCCCGAGGACTTATAATGAACTTCGAAGCTGGTAAATGTTACCTCCCGAATTGCTTATAACATTTTTTCCAATCCCCAGACAATAAAATCCTTAAAAATTTAATGTAATTATGATGAACGGTAATAGTGAACAATCTCTGAATTTAATATTAGATACATCTGAAATGTAACCAAGTGTTGCTGATAAAGTGGGTGATAATAACATTGACTTATCAAGAAATGTAAATAAATATCCCAATTTTGTTAATAATGCTACCAATAGTACAAACTGTAATATTACCATAAATATAAATTAATAGAACACGTGTTCTGATGCACTTTTTTCCCTAGAGGACATAAGTAAATCGCTTACGGCCCATTGTCATTTCGGTAAAACCAACTCGCGTCTATAGAAGCAATGTTTAATGGTATGCTTATTATAGGTCTTTCACGATAACAGACGAGACACGTGATAAATAGTTACAAAACAGGGTTAACAAATCTACATTGCATTGAGTCAGCTGTTGTTAGTAAATAATCTATGAGGTTAGGTTTATGTAATTTTAAAATATTAACAACTCCTGCTAATATGCTTTATGTTGATATTATATATAATATAATTATATATATTATATTATATATAATATTATATATATTATTATATTATATTATATTATATTATATTATTATTATATATTATATATAATATACTATATTATATACCGTATGTGTTAAATATCATTAGGCATAGAGAATCAACGTATGAGTACATACAATGTATACGTACATCATCGTACATGAGAAAGCCAGTTCAATGCCAGCGAAGACCGCGACGACTGACGATTGTCTCCGATACCGATTGACTGGAAATTTTGCATTCAGTCTAGCTGCGGCCGTTACAGTTTGAAAGCGTACAATAAAATTAATGTATAACGGCTCTTTATACAGCTTTATACAGCTTTTATAAAGCTTCAGTTAGTGAAATGGTTTTATGCTGGCAAGTCTGCAATGGAGTGCATGAATTTGTTTGCGCTGACTTTTGCAGACCGTTTTGTACCTCGCAGACAAACAACTTATAATATTTCTGTCTCAATAACTGTACGAAATGCAAACCAAGAGAGCTATCACTACAAAAAATTGAGAGGAAAGCGTATTAATTTGTAGTATTGTGGAAATTGATAACACGAGATCTACTAGAAGTGCTGCCGAGGAATTGGGTACAAGTAACATAACTTTTTCACGTATTTTGAAACGTAATGGTTTAAAATGTTTCAAATATTCTAAAACTCAAGAAATATTTCCCGAGGACAATTTCCGGAGAATGGAGTTTTGTCAAGACGTTATGGAAAAGATACATCGCGATGAAAATTTCGTTAAAAATATTCTCTTCACCGATGAATCAACTTTTCCATTACACGGAACGCACAATGTTCTTCGATATTGGGCTTCGGAAAATCAACACAGGCATTTTGCAAATCGCACTCAGTATCCTCAAAAACTAAGCGTTTGGGCAGGTATTTTAGGTGACCATTCTATAGGCCCCTATTTTATTGATGGTATATTAAATGCCGACAAGTATCTCGAATTACTGAAAAATCAAATACTTCCCGCCATTCAAAACATTGGAATAAATCAAGAAACCGTTTGGTTTCAACATGATGACTGTCTAGCACCGTCTTATTACTGGAACAGGAAACATTAAATGGCCCCCGCGATCTCCTGATCTATCTCCAAATGATTTCTTTTTGTGGGGATATCTAAAAAGTATTGTTTATACTCATGAAACTGGTAGAGCAGAAAATCTAGTTGCCTTGAGAGAAAAAATAACTGAGGCTGCGAATTCATTAACTGCCAACATGTTAGCAAATGTAAGAGCTAATTTCTACGACCGCCTAGGACAATGGCTTGCTGTGCAAGGAGGAATTTTTGGACCTCTTGTATAATTTATTATAATTTTTAGAATCCTTTTTTATTTATTTTATTAGGATTATTCTTTAATTTTATTAGAATTACGCTTTTGTTTATGCGACGTACCGCAGCTTAAAAATTTCCTGCATCTACTGAAAGAAATAAGAAAAGCAAATCTCTTGCAATTCGTAAATGTTATTTTAGAACGCATTACAGGTACCCAAATGATTACTGCTAACTTGTATTTGCGAATCAATCGGAGATAATCGTTGCCGGCCGTCGCGGTCTTCGCCGGCATTGGATCGGCTTTTCCATATACATATATGTACATCGTATGTACTTAAACGTATCCCCTATGCCTAATGATATTTGACACATGCGGTATAGGCATGACTTAGTTGTGAAAATAACTGATCTTATATATAATATATTCACTTAATAGAGAGAAATACGATTATTAGGTATTATTGTAATTTAAATGTTACTTCTTCCGACATAACTGTTTCTCACCTGTCTCGTCTGTTATCGTGAAAGACCTATATAAGGGGAGTGAGAAAATGATTTTTTTTATTCGAGTCCGGCGCTGTCGCAGTTAATATATGGGCGCCAATACGGGAATCCACCGCTTACACTTTTATTTAATACACCATAAGCTTGTTGACATATTCGAGGTAAATGCAAAATCATTTATATATATCCACAAAAAAACTACATACTATATGTGCGGCTAACTATATAGCATTATTTGATAAAATAAAGAAACACAAACATAAACAAAAAAATAAACATTCATTATCTATCAATAAGTCTAAGGATTTTATCGAATCTTTTCTGCAGATCAATGAACTTGAATTATCCGTTGTTTTTTTTTAATGTAGGATAAACAAAGATATGAATCGACTTTAACTACATTTTGGTCTAGTAAATTTTTGATAAATTTAGAAATAAATTTATTTTTTGATTTTCAGTTAGACAGCTTTGTCACTATTCAGCTGTAACTTTATATAAAAATAAATCATTTTGTTAAATCTTCGAAACTAAAACTGATGTTTTCCTACAACTATCTTTCGTGGACGATTTATATAAGTGTTCCTCTAAATGATCTAAAACGTGAAAATTGTAGTTCTTTTCGATCCGTCACTTTTGTTAATTATTAATCTCACAAAACATAAGCTCAAAATGTCACTATGGTATTTGTATAAATAAGTTATTACATTAAGAGCATATTTTTCGCATTTTTGTTGAAGTAAATGCAATAGTATTTACTTCATATACGAAATTCATATTTGGTTGAATAACGTTTGCTAGTTTCTAGTTAAAGCAAAATTCATATATATACAATAAAAGCGGGGAAGTTTGTTTAATATTCGAAAAGTTTATTTTAATACGCTATTTCCTATAGTACAGATATAACGCGGTTGAATAAAGATTAGTATATTAAAAGTACCTAAATACTACTTAATACACATATTTACAAGCATAGAAACAGCTCACACGTGATATACATTTACAGATAAACAAATGATAAAGCTGGGTACAATAAAAAAAAACTACAGACTAATCATTTAATATTGTTGGGAATACCACATAAAACCAATGCGTGCTTAGCGATTAGCGCTTTAATATATTTTTCTCATTTTTTAAGGAAATACATTAATTATTTTCGTTCCATTTCGAGTAAGTAATTTTTACTATAAACTTTCAAAAAATTAATGACTGACCTTGTTTAAATAAAGTACATACATAATCAGAAATGCTTTATATTGCTTGTCTGAAATCTTTAAATTATAGTGTATATCATAAATGTATACTAACATATTCTTTTACTGAAAACGGTTCCTGTTATAAAATCCTGATTTAAATTAGAATCAAATTTTTTTCATTCTATCATAATCCATACTCGATTACCGGCAAGGGTCAATGTTGAGTCAAATTTGCTACATTAACCAATCTTCTTTTATCCTATTCCTCCAATCGGTTCTATCTTTTACAACGTTTTCTGCATTTCTCCAACTCAGTCATTCCAATTCACTCTTGGTCTTCCTTTTATATTCCTTTTGATTTTCTCATCTTCATAACATACTTTCGAATCATTTCATCGGTTTCTCTTATTTTCCAAACTAAGGGCTTCACTCCTAATCTCTTTTTATTTCTAATTTCAGTGTTTGATATTTTTTCGACATGGTCTTACCTCTGGAATTTTGCTTAGTATTTTCATCTCTCTTTGCTTGTACATATTATTATTCTTTGTTCTTTGCTCAGTATCTACACTTCAAACTCAAATATTAGTTCTTTTCTGCTAAATACTGACTTATTTAGTGAAAAATTTAATCTTATATTAGTTATTTCATCTAGCTTTGTTACTATTTTTTTTTATCTCGAGCTACCATATTCCCAAATATTTAAATTATCTTACTTGTCCAAGTTCCCTGCTTTCTATTGTAATACTTATTTTCTTTAGGTTTCTTGATGTTACCCTTACTTGTTTTATTTTGATTTAGTTTCTCTTTTCGTTTTCTCAGTTCTTCAAACAAGATTTTTAAGTTATACCGTAGATCTTTTTTAGTCATTAAGGGTTGATTCTGCTATTAAAATCAATCTTATTGTTACGTAATTTGGAGAAATGTAATTTTTTTTATATACTGGCCAAACTTTAATACCCTATATGTATTTCATTTAATTATATTTAAATATCATTAGTACAAAATAGTTAGGTCTTAAGATATCGAGTACATTTTTAGATTTAGAAAAAACTTAGAAATAGCAACACCTACCTAAAAAAATTATATAATTTAAAATTTTCAAGTTATTGTTAATTATCTTTCCTTTTATTTCAATTTGTTAGAACTTTAACATCTTGCATTTCAAAAATCACTCATTTAGAGCAATAAAAAACAACGTATTTCCAACAATTTCAGAAACTCAGTATTATTTACTAAATAATTTTAATTTTTTTGTTTTCTATTATAAATATCTGACCAGACAGTGCTTTAAGGTAATGAAAATTGTTTGGTAAAATAATAAAATAATATCGATTATTGTTATATAAAAAGTTTACAAACATGTTTCCAATTGTTAATTAATGTTAAAATACAGAAGATAGCACGAAAGCATTTCTGTAAATAAATAAGAATCAGAAAAAAAAGTTGTAATCTGACTAAAAGAATCAATAGAAGAATGTTGCATTATATGGATGCTAACTATAATAATTAGAGAACGGACACGCTTACCACCCAGTGCAGTACTGGCGAAAGGCTGTATTTCTAAAATATTTAATTTTATTTATATAATTGGAAAACGAACGGATGGTGATCTATAAAATTACGAAATACATATTTATTTGTTGAAAAGTTGTATTTATAAAGTTTTTAATTTTATTTATATAATTGGAAAACATTGGTGATCTATAAAATTACGAAATACATATGTATTTGTTGAAAAGTTGTATTTTTAAAGTTTTTTAATTTTATTTCTATAATTGGAACATTTTTATTTGTTCATTTTGTCGTTCAAGTTGAGTAAAGGAGTATTAATATTGACTAGCAATAGTTCCTCAAGGTTTTCTTCTGTCAATTTTGTTCTCGTTGAATTAAATACATCCTTATAAATAGAAAACGTCCTTTCTACATCGCAACTGGTTATAGGTGCATACTGGAAATATTCTTTTATTTCCTCATATTTAGCCGTTAGATTTTGTGGAATTGTCTCCATACATAATTGCTGCAATGTAATTAAATCTGGATTTCTATTAAGAATTGCTTCAAACTTTTGCCGAAGGCCACATCAGAAGTCACTTGGAATACTTTTCAAATTATTAACAGCCTCATCTAATGTGGTTAACCCGTCATTTAATTTGAGATTTCGATTTTAAAAATAAGTGATTAGTTTTGGAAATTTTCCAAAGTGTTCGTGAAGAAAGTACAACTGATTTTTTAAATTTGGGATTTGTGTGAGCTCCTTGCACTCACCAATACTTCTAGCATCCTCCTTTAGCAGTGTTACGAAATGTTTTAGACTATCGAAATTCTCAGCATAATAACTAGTAGCTTCCAGCCATGTTCCCCATCTAGTTATTACTGGAGTGGGAGGCAGTGACAGAGATGGAAACTTTTCCCTGAAAAGAGCTACTCTCAATGGTGCTTTTCTGAAAATTTTTTAAAATCGGGTAAAAGTCTATCAACTTCTGGAAAGGTGCTCTGATATATTCACAGATTCTGCGGAGAACATGTGCTACACAAGTAATATGCAGCAAATTAGGATATGTTTCCTTTAATATATATGCAGCTCTGTCAGTTACAAATAAAAGTACTTTTCTTTGTACCTGTCGTCGGAATGAAGTATATTTTGAATATTCTCATTAATCGTTCCGCATCAACTGTATTTATAACTTTTGTTGCTATTACATATGCGTTATATGGAATAGTTGGATGTAGTACACCAGCTACAACATTTACCACACAGCGTCCTAACATATCCACCGTTTCGTCGGCGCTTATCCATATGTATTGATTTAAAAGATGGCTTCTAATGCGTTCTACTGTTCTCGTATAGCACCTAGAAACATAATATTTGCGTAAAGTTGATTCATCAGGAACATTTCGACCAGTATATTTTTTCAGAAATATTTTTAAAGTGGGATTGCTAAGTTTATTTAATGGAATATTAGCCGCCATAAAAGTTTTACAGAGTTCAGATGTGATTGCGATCCTAAGTGACGAATTTTTGACGATATTTTACGGATTTTGTAATAAATTTCGGAATCACTGACAATGGACATACAATCAGTATGACCGTCAATCCAACTCGCCATTGTTTTACGATGCCGTTCTCGACGTTCTTCCGTATCATATCTGAAAAAGTAACTTAAACAATGCTCTAGGTCTAAATAAATGAAAACTAATGTACGCGTAAGTTATTGAAATTGAACGAAATTCAATGCACACTTACGTCTAAATAATTGGGAGAAGTAGATTCAATCAAACGATATTAAACAGGATCTATCACAAAAATTACGATGTAATTAACAGTTAAAACTATGAAAACAAGAAACTTACTCACAGCACTTTATTTATCTTACGAAATATAAACTAATAAATAAAATACATTATAAAAGCCCCGCTTCTATCTACGCTCATGAAAACACTTTAAAAAGCACTATATCGTCCGAATACAATAGCTGGCTTGTCCATTGTTATCGCGGCGAGACCAGGTGTCCGAGTAAGTCAAACAAATACTTCATTGAATTACGCCGGGAAGTACTGAGCGACGTTATACACAATTCCAATTGCCGATTGCGTTTTATGGAAATTGCATCCGTTCTCTAATAATAATACAGTTATTTCTGAAAGATAAAGATCTTGAATTGAGAGTATTTAGTGTATTTAACGTATGACTAATATTGTTGTCAGAATATATATTTTTTGATTTTAAATTAGTAAACGATTACAGATAAAATTCTTGGATTATATATTTCTCAAACATTCTCAGAAGATAACATCATTAATTCATTATCGTCAGAATTACACCGATAGTTCTCAGAAAGTTTCCAGCTGTAGAGTCGAATTTGTAATCAACTAATAGAGCCCAATTTGCACAGAAATCTAACTTTCTACCTTTTCTGGAACATGAATTTCATTTTTTTAATATACACGATTTTCATCATGACAATACATTTCTACAACAGATTAATGAATTTCTAAATCGTTTGATGGTCTCATTATCTCAACTTATAAAATTTTAAAGCCTACTTCTCATTGAATGAACTGGTTATGTATACATATACATACAGTTCATAAAATGTGTTTCTTCGCAGTTAGTACTGCCCATGTATGAACTGCAAATTGAGCTTTATCTCATTCTAACACACATAAACCCGCGCTGTAGTACTACACACTTTTGTTATTTTAAGTTAAGACGTTCATCTTTGAAATATTATATTAAATAAAAAGGACAAGTTGTCCAGGAAATAGTCTTTTGATATTCGGCTTACTGTCAAGTTATTTCAATACTGTTGTTTATTGTCTTTGCTTCCGGCATTCTGACTTCTTGGTTGAGCATTCTTCAGATTTGAATATTTAGTTTGTCATTAAAAATTACAAAGTAACATTTTTAATAATGCAAATACTTTTTAACATTAATAGTTATTTATGTAACAAGTACATAAAGTAGGACTTTCTTGGTCGAGTCGAGGCCAAGGAATTCCGTAACTTACATAATTTTACGAGGAGTGTTCGGAAACTACGTGGCCTAACACAGAGATGGCGCGAATTCGCAGGAATCTTCTTTATCACTCTGTAGAATCATCGTTTAATAGGTTAAATATGCCAGTACAGAGCGAACTGTCAATTAGTCTGTTTTTGACAGTACGCCAAAGTGAACGTCTCGTGTGATTTTGTAATAATGGGAAAAATTGAGTTGAGAGCAGTGATAAAGTACTTTAATTTGAAAGGGTTAACACCAACCGAAATCAAAGCACAACTGGATTCAACACAATTAGAATTCGCTCCTTCGTTTTCATTCGTTAAAAACTGGGTTGCCGAATTTAAGCGTGGACGTATGAGCACAAATAATGAACCCCGTAGTGGACGTCCAAAAACTTTTACTGTTCCTGATATGATTGAAGAAGGCCACTGTATCGCCTTGGATGACGGTGCAGTAAAAGTGCACGAGATAGCTGACATTGTAGGTATTTCAAATGACAGTGTGTACAGAATTTTAACTGAAGAATTGGAAATGAATAGTCGGCACGTTGGGTGCCGCGGTTACTCATACCGGAGCAAAAACTGAATCATTTAAGTGTTTCTCGCGACCTTTTGGCACGTTTTCGTCGCAATCAGAAAGACTTTGTATGTCGTTTCATTACCGACGATGAAACTTGGGTCCGCAATTACATTCCCGAAACCAAAAAACAATCCAAACATTGGACAAAAACAATTTCATCAACAGGAAAAGGTTATGGCGAAGTTTTTTTTTGGAATTTTCATGTAACTATCTTAGTCGACTACTTAAAAAGGGTAAAACAATAAATGAGGAATATTATGCCAACTTGTTGCAACAATTAAGCCACAAAATCAAAGACAAGCGGCCTCATTTGTCAAAGAAGTAAGTGCTTTTCCAGAAGGATAACGCACCTGCCCACAAATCTGCGATTGCAATGGCAAAAATTCATGAATTGATGACTTGAATTACTACCTCATTCACCCTATTTCTCAGATTTGGCTCTCGGCGATTATAATCTCTTTCAAAACCTGAAAAAATGGCTCGACTGTAAGAGATTTTTATCTAATTCCGAGATAATCGCTGCCGTAAATAGATATTTCGAGAACTTGGATTCATCAACCTACAATGGAGGCATTACTAATTTGGAATATCGTTGTAATAAGTGTATTGAGCGAACAGGAGACTATATCGAAAAATAAAATGCGGTTTATTTGTTAGGCCACGTTGTTTCCGAACTAACCTCGTATGTTCGGGTTAATACTGACATAATAGCGGGGTATTTTAACAGTATTGAGTTAACTATATATTTGATGTTAGTTTGCAAAAACGCGAAACAAATTATACAGAATACGCAATACAGAATGAATGCGCACGCTATATAAGATATCAAAAAATCAACGGCAAATGCAAGAGAGTCGCTTTTGCCTCGTAAATCCAAATTTCAGTATGAAACTATGTAAGCAGCATGCCGCAAATAATTCATATCAAGAAAGATAAAAATGATGTTTATGTTTTACTGAAATAAAGTTTTTGAGATGAGTGTGACAATTATATTAGACACCGACAAGAAAGTCTAAAGTCAGCAATTAATTCATCATGCCGAAAGCCCACCAAATCACACTTGTATGTATTATATATAAACCGATAAAATTGATCAAGAATATTTATAAAACTCGAAATAAGGGGGGGGGGGGGGGGAGATTTTTTCCTTCTTTGAAAATAACTAAGTATGTATGTGTATATCTAAATAATTCATAAATTATATTACGCGTGTTTATATATTAAAGAAATATAGACATATATTAACATCAAACACGCAACTAAATGAAAATTATCATTATATAAAATTTGTGGTATTGCGGGGTGTAGGTTTTATAATTCACCGCGGGATTCCTAGACTTCGATTCCAATTTTAGAAGTAATGTTAAGTATATATATGTACATATGTACACAAACCATATTTTTAAATAAACAAATATTGGAACGTGCGCTCTTTCAAACTCCCATGTTGAGTTATATATACCACACATGAAGAACTTACACTACTTATCATACTTTCAACTGCTCTAAATTTATGTGTCTATACATAAATATACATACAGAGCTGTTAAAAAATTATGTAACTTAATTTTGACAAAAGAAATTTGAAAATTGTTATTGCCTGATAACATTTTTAACTTGAAATTACTCGAATAAATAATTAGTACTGGCTGATTATTAATTAATAATGAGATTTTATTTAGTTTTTTTATTCTAACCAAAAAAAGTTTTTATTTAACAAAATATTTTGAAACACTTGAGTAGGTAAAGTCTTACTATATTCGTGTGTCCAATGTAGAATGGAGGCACATCAAGTGCTTCTATTTTACATTGCAAATTTCCGCAAGTTTCGGATGTGTCCGTCAAATGGAAATCCCTAACTAATTCTTACATTTGTTATGAAGACAGCGATAGTTATTTTGTGGTTCGTGATGTTGACATTAATCAATGAAGGGCGATGAATATTCTTCTACGCTAAGTCGTAATGACTTTTGTAATGTAGTAAGGATGTTATTTATGGTGAAAGTATCTCTGCAGCGCATGTACTAATTATCCTATAGTAAGATGAAGCATACGTCTGCATGTCTGGAAAGATACTTTCACATAAATATGTATCGTGTTCTTCACACCCGATTTTTAAACATATTTTTATAATATGAAAAATAGAATTCTTATTATTATCGTATACTTATTAAGATACTGATATAAGAAAATTTCGAGAAGAGTTTATCATTCATGTGCAAGAGCTACTATAAAACATAGGAAATAATAATAGTTTTCTGGAAGAGGCTGAGTTATAACTGGATGGGTTCGTGATAACTAAATCCCTAGAGTATACTAACAAAGCAAACTGACTAGTGCTACTTAGCGACCGCCTATCTCAGATACTTATCTTCATTAGTCATTGAACACAAGAACGTAATTGATGTTCGAGATTGTAGCAGAAAATTCTTTATAGTAGACCTAGATATTTATGTCTCATCTGCACAACAACACACTACAACTCACTCGTATTCCGTTTAAACATGTCCAAACTTTAAATTTAGCCATTACGAGGACCAAGATAGTCCTCTTAGATAAAAACTGACCCCCATTAAATAAAGTAATTTGACTATTGACGCTTTGGCTTTGCCTTTAAATTTTATTTTTCTCCAATTTAGATACATTTTACTACATTAACATATAATATGTACAATATGAAACAAACATGTAAATAATTTACATATCTGTAACTATGCACATGGACAATACACCTCGTATTTTCAGCATTTACTTCTGCTTAATACATATGTTTCTGCCATCTAGGCGTCCTCGGTTAAGCTAGTGAAGCAATGTATACAAATTAATACAAACCTGTTATAAACAACTGGTGTGTATCTGTATTTAAATTTACTGAAATAGCCCGCATAGATCAAGCAAGTTCCGTCCTATAAGAAAACAACTATTTAATAATTGACATCTTACGGGCGAAAGAGACTTTGTCTGGAGGGCTACCTATCGTTCGAACAGCTAAGCTGCTACGGGAAACGATAAAATACGTATGCAGATGTAGTCCATTAACAACCAGCCAGATGGCGGTAAATATACAAAAAGGTTTTGTTTAAGTATGACAATACGTTAAGCACGTATAAAGCGTTTGTACAATATGCAACAAACATGTAAATAATTTACATATCTGTAACTATGCACATGGACAATACACCTCGTATTTTCAGCATTTACTTCTGCTTAATACATTTGTTTCTGCCATCTAGGCGTCCTCAGTTAAGCTAGTGAAGCAATGTATACAAATTAATACAAACCTGTTATAAACAACTGGTGTGTATCTGTATTTAAATTTACTGAAATAGCCCGCATGGATCAAGCAATTTCAAGCGGGCTATTTCAGTAAATTTAAATACAGATACACACCAGTTGTTTATAACAGGTTTGTATTAATTCGTATACATTGCTTCACTAGCTTAACTGAGGACGCCTAGATGGCAGAAACATATGTATTAAGCAGAAGTAAATGCTGAAAATACGAGGTGTATTGTCCATGTGCATAGTTACAGATATGTAAATTATTTACATGTTTGTTTCATATTGTACAAACGCTTTATACGTGCTTAACGTATTGTCATACTTAAACAAAACCTTTTTGTATATAATATGTGTTAATATTATTGAGTTTTCACATATATGCGATTTTCATTTTCAAACGGCTTTTCATTATTCTTCTTATTTCTTTTTATATGTTATATAAAACTAAATATATTTTAACAATCAACTATGAAATACGAGTTTTCTATAATAAAAAGTAACCAATAAAGTAAAGCCTTTAAAATACCACAATACAACAATATTAATTCAAAATAGACTATATCGACCTATCTAACATGCTGTTTAATGTGAAACGTTAACAAAAAACTAGAAAATTTTGTTAACTATTCATAATCTGAAATATAATATACGAGAAATAATTACGAGACAGAGCTTAAACCGATATCTACTATTTCACATTCACCTAAACTTTCAATTTATCGGAACAGCAAAATTTAAATCATCTACTTTAAAATTTCTTCTCATACATTCAATATCGGAATCGCTAAATTTGTCGAATTAGAATATGAATTGCTGCCTCATCAACTATATTCGCCTGATTTCGCTCCAAGTGATTTTCTTTATTTGCAAACTTGAAAAAATGAGAAGAAAAGAAATGCTGTGGTGATAGCAGCGTCTATTTTTTTTTGACGACCTTCCAAAAGATTGTTTTCTGCACGGCTTAAAAAAAATTTGAAAGTCGCTGGGCTAAATGCAGAATTAAATGGGAATTATGTTGAAAATTAAACAACTTTTTTTTATTCTGAAATTAGTATTTCATTGAAAAATCACCCTTTTATATGCAACAGACACAAACAAGAAAAATTCCTAACCACAATAAAATAATTTCTAAATGCGTATTTCAGCAACTAAGTTGCAATCTTTAGTGGAACACTCTGAAGAAGACAGATAGTGTTAAACGTAGCGTATTTGGTTAACCTTTGAAAATATTATCTTCACCAAATCGCCACTACAAAGTAAACCTAGCGTAAAAATTAAAGAACAGTCAAAAGGAAAAAAATATGAAATGTAAAAATACGAGGGCTTGTCAAGAAATACATGAAAATTAGAACAGATAGCGCTAACACTTCAAATACAACATTGTGCTTGTCAAGAAGCATCTTTCTAAAGTACCCACCCAAATTTTCAGACTGATGTGTCTAGTAGTTTTGTTGTGACAGCCATTTGAAAAAGACGTCTACGAGCATTTTCGTAAAAATAGAAAAAAGTTAATTTCGTATGCTCATTAAACACTATTTCTTGTGTGAAAAATCCATCCCTCAAACCAAAAGGAAGCTTGAAAAGTATTATGGGGACTCTTCACCATCGATTGGAACCATCCACCACTAGTTTACTCAATTTAGATGCAGTCGTACCAACACAAGTGACGGCGAAGGTTCTGATCGCCCAATTGAAGTCATCACACCAGAAATGGTCGATAAACTCCCCAGTATGATATTAAACAAACAGCGAGTGAGGGTGCGCAAACTCGAAGAAGCTACAGGTATATTAGTTGGATCAGCGATTTCAATTTTGTATAAATATTTGGATATGAAAAAGTTATCCGCAAGATTGGTAATTGGATGCAGCGTTTGCTCACAATTGAGGTTGTCAAACGCAATCGTTTGCCAACTTCAAAAGAATGTTTGGCGACGTTTAATCGCAATGCGAACGAGTTTTTGCACCGTTTCGTAACCGTGGACGAAACATAGATTCATTACAACACACCAGAAACCAAGAAACCGTCGAGACAATGTACTTCTCGTGGTGAATCGAAGCCAAAGAAATCCAAGGCGGGTCTGTCATTCACACCGATTACCTTGAAAAGGGTAAAACGATCACCAGCACATATTATGCAGAGCTGTTGGATCGATTCGACACCGATTTGAAGCAAAAATTAGCATTTGGCGAAAAAAGAACCAAGCCAATGTCGCAGTCACAAGTTACAAGTCACAACGACAAAATTGCATGGATTAGATTACGCCTCATCTGGTAAATTCTCCAGATTTAGCCCCTTGCGACTATTTCCTGTTTCCAAATATGAAGAAATGGCTCGGCGGTCAGAGATTTTGGTCGAATGAAGAGGTCAACGATGAAACAAACGCCTATTTTGTGGGCCTCGGGAAATCGTATTACTTAGAAGGCATCAAAAAATTCGAGAAACGTTGAATCAAGTGTATCGAACTGAAAGAAGATTATGTTGAAAAGGAAAACGTTTTTTTGCCGAATAGAATGTTCCTTATCTCAATTGTAAGGGACTTATTGGCCCACCGTCGTTATTAGTACAGCCACAGTAAAGCATACAAACTGGACTTAGAAATTAGTCCATTATCAGAATGAATTAATTTTTAATGTTAGGAATTTAGTGTTATTCCACTGGCGATTTGCTGAAGAGCATATCGTCAAAGGTTATACCTTAACTAAATACACTAAGTTTAACATTATCCTCTTTTTCAAATTGTTTTACTGACGATGACAACTTAGTTGCTGAAAGATGTATTTAGAAGTGTATTAATTTATTGTGGATAGGGATTTTTCTTGTTTCTGTCTGTTTCAGATTCCAGGTCACTAAGCTCCACTTGTATATGCTATTTAATTATAATAATTGCAAAATAAGTTGTATTTTACCTAACAGCCTGTACCTAAGCAATAAAACTTAAAAGGTGAATATGAAAATAAAATAAAACGATAATCTGTAAAAAGATAATAATGACTATAGTGAGCATGTATTTTTACCGGAAGTCAAACTTTTTTTTCATTATTAAAGGCAATACAAAGCGCGTATGATTTTGCTTTACAATAGCAGCGGATCATAATTTGGAAATAAAGTAGAGCACGACGGTTTTACAAAAAAATCTCTAAAATGGTAAAACATATAAGGCCATCTCACTTCTTCGTATTCTTACACTGTTTTAGTTGGGAGAAGGCCCCTTTTCGAAGTGCATAAGGCAGTAGTGTATAGAACAACGTGTTTTCAGGACACGGTAACACATCTTTTTAACTTCACCCTCCGTGAGTGGTTTAATTCATTCTTCCGTAGTTGCTTAATTGACCCTAGCCCGTTGTTATACGTTAACATGGTCTTCATTATGTGCCGTACTACCATTAACATTAAATACATTGTTTTTTACTCTTAAATAACGGTCTCAATCGTCTT
This sequence comes from Melolontha melolontha, assembly GCA_935421215.2. NCBI lineage: Eukaryota > Metazoa > Arthropoda > Insecta > Coleoptera > Scarabaeidae > Melolontha > Melolontha melolontha. The sequence continues at coordinate 102,691,668 of OW285236.1, read as the reverse complement.
CCGTTTTCGCTCGTATTTAATTAGTCATTGTTGCTATGATTTATTTATAAGTGAATAACGTGTTATAACTTGAGTGCTCGTATTACTAAGGCGGATAAAATTTTTCCCTTGATGTCTACCAAAAAAAAGGTAAAATCCTTGAAAGTTTAGAAATTAATGGTAATCGTCCTATATGTGTTCTTATTACACTTATTACAATTAATTTTATATTTTCTACATATGAAAAGTAAAAGATTGAAATGTAGATAATATCAAATTTCACTTAAACATGATTCAAATTAATTAACATACCTAATACTTAATACATAATAATATTAGTTATTTTTAATTTTATTGTATTATTTATTAGTACCTACACCAAACTTTGCAAAAAGTAAATGAAATAATGGTATAATGCATATACCCGAGTTTCTAAAAAATAGGTACAAAAAACTAGTTTTGAATTAAAAAATTTATACAAAACATTCTATAACTGAAGTTAGTGTTTGATAATTGCTGTAATACTGAAACATATGTTAGAAAATCTAATAAAATAAAATAAAATAAGTGTGTTTTTATTTTATCTAAATTGTAAGTTCAAATGTTTCACCAAGACGGAATTGCGGCATCAATCAATAACAATGCACTTAAATGTGTCATAATAAATTGCTCAAATCTCTTTTGTTCGAAGATTTAATATATTCTTAATTGCAAGAAATTCCGAAATTGAAGAAATGACGCTTAATATTTATGTTTTTGTAATCAATTCACTTAATAATTTCTCTGAAATTATAATAATAATATAACTGCTAAATTAGTTTATAATATTACTACGAAGGTAGTAAAGTATTATATTTATATTTAACTGAACAATAGTTAGTAAGTAATAAATTGACAAAACTGGCACACTGTCAGCCCTCACTTAATCTTCGGCACGCGCAAGTACTATTATGATTATGATTGTCCGTTTAAGTCTAATACCGAATATTTTCTATTTATATTACATACAATTAAGAATTAAGATGGATTTCCTAATTTAAAATTTTGTAATATATTTACGTTACATTAAATTAAATTTATTGTATTGGAATTGGTAAAACACCTTCATAACTTTTATCCGTTGATACAGTTGAGAGTTCAAAGTTTTACTAATAATAATCTATAGACAGACCCTTAGGAATCGATTTTATATAGAGAGCTGCATTATTAATTTGTGTGTGGAATTTTTGATCGATAGCAAGCGCCAAATAGGATGGCGAGAGGAGGGGGTGCGCAGAAGCCATTTTATAAACGCCCACGTTATATATTTTACTCTAATAAATTATGAATTTATTAAATGATAGATGTGTAATTTACACCACCTATGCCTTCTTGCAAATTGATGTAATACTACATACAAATCTCCCCAATACTTCTAATGCTGCGCGAATTTACCGCTCCGCTCGCCAACTTATCTGGCGCTTGCTATACTTAGACTAGATTACTTGAGGTGGTGGTAAAGCCTATCCCACTGCAATCTTTCTAGATCTATTGTGTTCCTCATGCCCCCTCTAGCCCTGCTCTTTTAACTATGCTTAGCAGTTTCGAGAGCGATTCTCTTAAATATAGTTCCGCTTCAGAATATTGATCTCCCATTTGTAGGAACCACGTTCTTGCTAAACCTTCGCATTGGCACAGTACATGAATCGCGATTTGCTCTTCCTCTTGGGAGAATCTATATCCTATTTCTTCTGTCAAGTCCATATTATTCAGTAGGTTCATTGTAAAAAAAAGGAGAATATTCTCTGAAGAACTGTTTGTCCTGCTTTTAACCTGAAGAGTTCTTCCACCTTTCCCTAGATCTTTTTTCAGCCGACTTTTTCATGGCTGTTTTATTAATTGTTAATCTCCCCAACGCAATGATGCAATATGGCCACTTCAGCTTAAAATACGATAGTATCTCTACTTAGACTCACCTGGATCATCGTCCTTTCTTTGAGCGCATATATTCCGGCTCCTTTTTCTATTTTAAAGCCGTCAGTGTACTAGAAAGATTCTGCCTGGACAGTTGGGCATTTTCCCACTCCTCCCTATTTGGTATGACTATTTCATATTTCTTAAAATTGATTTTATATATATATATATATATATATATATATATATATATATATATATATATACAGGCTGATTCATTTTCGGCCCTCACCATGGGGATCTCTCTTATTATTGGAGATAGAGTATAGGTTTAAATTTGGCAAAGTTGTTAAATTTTGTGTTTGTTATAAAGCCGTAAATAAAATAGACCTGTGACAAATGACCTTCGTTATTTAAAAAAAAACGCGAAAACCCCATTTTCTTCTTTTATCTGTAGCACCGACATTTGGCCTTGTAGAGAAAAAATAAAATCACATCCTTGTGGCCATTTCTAAACCTCTATCCAGTAGTGTACTCTAAATTTTTATACGACGTTTCGTTTCTTTCTGGCCATCATCAACTATCTAATTTCTTATAGGCGCCATATTGGATTTAGACATCTTCAGAAAGAGTTTTTTTTTCTGATTTCAACCATTTACCACATGCCGACTAAAGTTTTTGGCATTGGGTTTTATTTGAAAGAATAAATTATAAGATTAAATAAGGTCGCCTTTGGAATTTCAATCTGTCAAACATTTCATTTATTGTTCATTAATAATACAAAAATGTCATACACTAACGAAGAGAAATGTGATATGATAAGTATTTTTTATTCTTCGAAATGAAATTCAACAGTAGCGAGTACAAGATATCTACAATTATATCCAGAACTACAACAGCCTCATCGTACCATTTTTCTAGATCTCGACAGAAATTTGGTCGAGAATGGATCGTTTACTAAGCCGCGTAATGGTCAAGACAACAGGAATTTAAATGAAAATCGACAAGATATTTTACAAATGGTAAATTAAAGGCGTGTTTTCAAATTTCATGTTAATCTTGTATTTTTATAGATAAATAATAATCCATCAATTTCTACACGCGAAGTAGCGTCAGAATTAAATTTGTGCCAGTCCAGAGTTTGGAGAACTTTACATAAAAGTAGGTTTAAACCATACAGGATCCATGTTAGTAACTCTTTACTGCCTGGAGATAATTTTAGAAGGCTAGAATATTGTAATTGGTTAATGGGAAGGATAGAAAATGACGAAAATTTTTTAAGCAAAATAATCTGGTCAGATGAAACGAAATTTACAAATTCTGGAATGTTCAACATAAATACGGAGCACTATTGGGCAGTACAAAATCCCCGACAAAACAGGGCTAGAAGACCACAACATCGTTTTGGAATAAACGTTTTGATGGGTATTTTGGCAAATCGTCTCTTAGGACCAGTTATGTATGAAGAACATTTAAATGGAGAAAGATATTTAAACATTTTACGTACATACGTATCTGACTATCTTGACGACAATATCCCATTAAATCAATTACAATATTTATGGTGGCAACAAGATGACGCACCAGCACACAATGCAGCTGTTGTTAGAAATTTCTTAAATCAAGAGTTTGCAAACCGTTGAATTGGAAATAGGGGAGTTGTTGAATGGCCTGCGAGATCACCTGATTTAAGTCCGCTAAATTTTTTTTATGGGGATAGGTTAAAAATAATATTTATAAAGTAGATGCGCCACAAAACATTGAAGAATTACGTGACAGACTTCAGAATGCCTTCGATGCAGTTCCTAGAAGAACTATACAAAGGGCAGTACAAAATGCCAGAAGGCGTGCCCAATTGTACATTTCCGAAGATGGGCAGATAATTGAACATTTACTGTAATTGTTTATTGTTTACGTTTCTATGTATTTTTATTAATGTTTTTGTTATCTTGTACTCGCTACTGTTGAATTTCGTTTCGAAGAATAAAAAATACTTATCATATCTCGTTTCTCTTCGTTAGTGTATGACATTTTTATATTATTAATGAACAATAAATGAAATGTTTGACAGATTGAAATTCCAAAGGCTACCTTATTTAATCTTATAATTTATTCTTTCAAATAAAACCTAATGTCAAAAACTTTAGTCAGCATGTGGTACATGGTTGAAGTCAGAAAAAAAACTCTTTCTGAAGATGTCTAAATCCAATATGGCGTCTATAAGAAATTAGATAGTTGATGATGGCCAGAAAGAAACGAAACGTCCCATAAAATTTAGAGTACACCACTGGATAGAGGTTTAGAAATGGCCAAAAGGAAGTGTTTTTATTTTGTCTCTACAAGGCCAAATGTCGGTGCCACAGGTAAAAGAAGAAAATGGGGTTTTCGCGTTTTTTTTTTTAATAACGAAGGTCATTTGTCACAGGTCTATTTTCTTTACGGATTTATAACAAACACAAAATTTAGCAACTTTGCCAAATTTAAACCTATACTCTATCTCCAATAATAAGAGAGATCCCCATGGTGAGGGCCGAAAATGAATCAGCCTGTGTATATATGTATATATATATATATATATTTTTTTTGTTATATAATTACATATCTTAAGTTATTTAAATATCAATTACATTTAAATATTCTATACAATTGCTTATCATGCTGACTGTTCCGTGTTTTGATTCCTGTCTGGTTGTCCGAGTAGGTTTTCGTGGTTTTCCTTCTCGTTTAAGGCGAATGCCGACAACTTTGCATCTTAAGACGCTCCACGGGCGCATACATAATAATAACTCATGTCTTGCTTTTCCCTGTTTTTGTCGTTTATCTGTTTTTGGAATACTAAGGCATGATTTATTATTATTCAATTGGAATTTATCTTTGAATAATTTTATCCATGGCAACTCAATTATATGACATTTGTATACTGTCATTTATATTTTATATCCTTGATAAAGGCATCATTGCCGAAACATGTAGGGTTGTTTTAAATATATATGCTTTAAAGTAAAGCCAGACCTTTAATCGTCCACTGATTGAATTTACCATATCATACCAAGGTCACGAAATAATTATATTTATATATATATACTGCGTGTCCTTGGAATAAGAAGACGACGTATGAAAAATGGAAAGAGAATGTATTCCCAAAATTCGCTCTGATAAGTGAGAACAAAAAGTGACAAAGATATTTAAAAAAATTTTGTTAAGCCGCTGTGCAATCAATTATATTATAAAAGATGATATCTTAAAGTTGACCGACAATAACAAAAGAAATAATTTTGTTATTGTCCATCTCGCCCAGCTGTTACGTATGTAAACATACGCTGTAGCGTATGTGTATATGAGGTATTTATTATTTATACACATTCTGAATATTTTGAATTCTTAGGCGTCACGTAATACAATTTTCAGGATGTTTTTAATTTCGAGGTTCGCGTGGTAATTGACACAATATTTTGAATTTATATTCTATATAATTAGATTTTTCCATTTATCATATGTTGTCTCTTTATTTCAAAGACATCCTGTATATGTACATCTATATATAAGATAAAAAGTACGTGTTTCTCGGGAGTAGCGACCGGTGTAATTAAAACGAAAGTTAATTTACTATGACGTTTCGGTCCTGTATATAGTACCTTTTTCAAAACTGTAATATTTATTAAAAATTACAAAAAATTGTAAGAGTACAATGTTAAATTAAATCTACTTACATTAAATTTGTACTGTTAATATATTGTAATGTATTTGTTTTTGGTTTGGATTTCTAAATAAGACTTACTGTGTGTGTAATTTTGCAGGTTTAGACCGCTTTCGGACATGTGTTTATTTTCGTTTTTGACGGGTAGAAATATTTTGGATCATCACCATATCAGGGGGCTTTGCTCGGGCAACAAATCAACAAATTATATACTAACGGCATATACCATCTACATAGAATTAACTTAATGATTGGGAAGTCATTGACCAAATGATCCAATTCAAAAACCGCCACTGCATATAAATGAGAGAACAGCATATTATTTTAATAATTATAAACAAAGAAAACACCTTTAAATCTAATACGATTTACAAATTAATGTTTAAATAAATGCACTATATTGTATTAAGTTACTATAGCTCCAGAGCTGAGGAAAGATAGACATTACCAATTCAGCAAATACATAAATGCGGTAATTTTCTAACCTTACAATATATGCAGCGGATTATTATTAATTGAGTGTTTATTGTGAAATTAAGCTATCAGATATGGAAAGTTGAATAGAATGTTTACGAAAGCCCACAGGTGATTATTAAAAGATTTTACCTCCCATCTCCTACATATATTATTCTCGTTTACATTAGAATTTCTTGCTCTTTTTAAATAAAACTTTAAATGAATATATAAAATTATTCTACCAATTTTAAGTAAGTTGGACGATGTGTGATGGAGAATTAAATAACAAAATTACTTTAAACAAATTTCTTGTAACGTTCTATATTGTTTACATCTTAAAATATAAATTTATCATTAAAGTGATATTACTAATGTCGGAATTATTTATCTGTTCAGGTTATAAACTTTCAAGTAGATAATTCTAATAATTACGAATAAATGTCATTGCAAAAACGGTATCAGGTATATATTAGACAAGATAGAGAATCTTTTTACATTTACTAAGATTACTTATCAAGTGTGTGTATACAAAAATTTGTGAAAATAGGTAGTGCTTTTCCACACATTGGCTAGGCGATTATGTGGAACAACAATAATTCTGTTATAAGTTCTGTTAATTCTATATATGCCGCATATAAGGTAATATTTAAATTTATAAGAAAATAAATTATTTCAGCTGTGTACTTAATGATACTTATTAAAAGTAATTCATGCTTTAATTTGCATAAAGAATAGGTCGTAATATAAAGTTATATTCCTGTTGCCATTTTTAATTTTCTCTCTGTTGGTAACTATTTCATTTACTATTTAATTAATATATTCACAAACATTGCGGTTTTCTAAAATATTTGTTGTGTCAATTTTTAGCGCTGTGTAGTAAGAAGCACATTACAGATATTTCTTAAAAGCATCTATTAAAATACGCATTCACTGCAATTAAAAAATAAACCTTATAAGGTATTTCATCCTATGGAAATTGGTTCTGGCAATAACCCAGTTTTTACAAAATGTGAATTTGTATTATTATGTAATTTAATTATATAATTCAGTTATAATTGCCTGAAAAAGTCAAGTACTTCAAATAAGCAACACTAATATTTACATTCTAAATCCTCACTAACTTTACCAAACTAAGTTATAAAGAAAAAGCACGAAAAAAAATTTTTTTAGACTTGTATTATTAAAACTGTTAATTTCTAAAACAGTTATTTCTGCAAAAATGTACTCTAATGAAACAAAACTAGGGTTGGTTTGTAAGTTTACATCAAGTAAGAAATCAGAAAATATCAACAGTTTTCATTCTGCAAAAATTGTGTTGACCTGTGTTATAAATGTAGATTTAAAAAAATAATTTAAAAATAAAAATATAATTGTACAGGCTGGGCCAGAAGACAGAGTAGGATTTAACATTTAAATAACTTTGTTAGTTGTAAACCAATAATTATTGATACTCCACACAGTAAATGTTTAACATATGGAGATTATGTATGGAAAACAACATCCTTCAAATGACTTACATTTGCGGCCTCGCAAAGTCGTGCTCTTTCGATTGCATTATTCATAACATTGGTTAAAGTGTGAGGAATTAATGCTCGAATTTCTGCACGGATATTTTCCTTGAGCTGCTCAAATGTACGCGGTTTGTTCACGTACACACGTTCCTTAAGGTATCCCCACAAGAAGTAATCGGGGGCCGTAAGGTCGGGAGAACGTGGCGGCCATTAACATGGGAATTTCTTGGAATTATCCGCTCACCGAACAGTTGCTTCAGGAGGTTCATTGTGACATTGGCTGTATGGGGGATTGCCTCATCCTGCTGAAACCACATTTCGGGACGATTTTCTACTGTAGGACGTAAAAAATTATCAATCATATCCCGATATCTCTCACCAGTAATTGTCACACTGTTACCATTATCAGTTTCAAAGAAGTAAGGCGGCCCGATAACTTCCTGCGAGGTCACCTCACATCAAACCGTGCATTTCAGAGGGTGCAGTTGGCGCTGATGAATTCTCCTTTGATTTGCCGTACTCCAGAACCGACAGTTCTGTTTATTGACAAAACCATTCAGCTGAAAATGAGCTTCGTCAGACATGATAAGTTGATTAATAAATTCATTGTTTTCTCTGGCTAATTCTTGGGTGCGAATCGCATAATTTCGGCGCTGTTCGTGGTCCACAGGTTTCAGTTCTTGCACTAACTGTATTTTGTATGGAAACATCTTTAATTCATTTTTTTAAATTCTTCTTAAGGATGTTCGGGACATTCCCAATTCCCTAGAACGTCTTCTCGTTGATGTTTCTGGTTCTTCTTTGACACTGGCTTTAACTCTTTCAATGATCTCTTCAGAGCGAGCCGAACGTAATTTGCCAGTAAAGGGAAGGTTCATCACAGAACTCTTTTCCTCTAAGCGTGTCATTAGTTTCCGAATCATCGTCGTTGAAGGTCCTTGTCTGACGTGGAAATGGTTGCGATAAGCTCTTTGCGTTAGAATAATAGACCTGTTATTTTGAAAATATAATTCGACTTTTTTTAGTCGTTCTTCTTTGGTGTAATTCATCGTGCCCAATCTCCAAGGAATCACTTATGATATGCAAGTAAGTAAAGAAACAAAAGCGTTACCAAACAAGATATTTACGGACATGTCAAATCCTACTCTTCCTTCTGGCCTACCGTGTATATGTACACAACTTCATCTTAATTACCAAAAGAAGACGAATGTAACATAAATTATTAGTTTTGTAATAACGTTACCATAAATTGATGTAGTATAATATAAGTTAAGATGAACTAAAAAGTTATTTTTCAAGTAATCAGATCAGTGCATAACATTACGCAGACAAATGTAAACATAACCGTTTACAAACACTTGAACAAAATCTGTTAATGTTGTTGATAAACTAGTGCAATACTGAAACTAGTATTGCACTTAGTAGGAACGTTTTCCACCGTGCATATTGTAAATGTTTGCATCTATACTGTACATACATATGTTTCCGTATGGTTTAGGCACATATTTTTGCCTAAATAAACATAGACGTTTTGTGTAAACTTAAGTTCATATATACATGTGTAGATATGCGTTCATTCATCTATATACAACTTTTTCGCTAAGACAAAACAATCACTAGACATAAATAAATAATAAATTAAATATTTGTATTAATAATAATAATTCATTCTTAATTATCAAGAATTATATAATTACATATTCCGTTCAAATCACAAAATATTTTACTGTTTGGCCAAACTTCCGTAGATCATATACAGTGTGTATAAGCCAAATGGAATAAATTCATTATTTCGGTTACTGTACATATTTATAAAAAATCCCGAAACATGTCATATTTAATTTATAAATTAACATTCTTCAACGTGAAAATGCGATCCCTACCTTCAACCCCCTTCGAATGACAGGTACAACCCCCATTTTTTTAAATGGAAGTATAGGCTTGTGATATATCGTTGTAAAGGTCTCTTTATTCTCTATTCAAAAATGTTATAATTTTCATGTTTGTTGCAACAATTAAGATAGAATAAAATAAAATCATGTTGTTATCGAAATTCGCTACAATATACTCAAAAAATAAAATTTAATGCAAAATGTAAAGAAAAATTTAAAACGCCAGAAAAAAATATGAATGTCAATGAAGTAGATGCTCATTTGCGTTTATAAAGATTTAATACATACATCAAAGGCATCATTGCATTAGTACTTACTTCCCGTTTAGGTCTTCATAATAAGAAAGTGAGTAAAAACCATACCAATGTGTTTTTTAGATGGTATCCATTAAAAATACTTTAAAAAGTTTCCGTGGCAACATTAGTTTGTTTAAAACGCCTTAGTAAATTGTTTTGTATTTAAAAGTTGTCATTTAAATTAACAGTTTGATAATTTTAGTTTGAATTTCGTAAAATACAATTCTGGGAAATTGTTAGATTTACGGAAATGCATAAAATAACAGTCATACAAATGATTGGTTACGGAGATAGAACCCGAACACAACAAGAAGTAACCCGCCTATTTCATGAGAAATTTCCTGATTTACCGCCTATAGCTCAAGGAACAATAAGTAAGATAGAGAAGCAGTTTCGAGAGTTTGGTCATGTAAGGCAGATAAAAAAACCAGCTGCCAATGCACTGAGTGATGAAATCAAAGTAGATGTGATGCTTGAGTTTATGGAAAACCCACATACATCGAGTAGACATGCATCCACTACATTAAATGTTAGCCATACATCGATAGTAAACATATTAAAAGAAAATAAAATGCATCCCTATAAAATGGTATCTACTCAGGAGCTTATGGAAGACGATTTTGATAGAAGAACTTATTTTTGTGAGCGAATGATGGACATGCTGGATAACAATATTATCAATTTAGAAGACGTTATGTTTTCTGATGAGTGCACTTTTTCTCTTAGCGGTCATGCTAATCGGCAAAATTGCCGCTACCGGTTTACGGAAAATCCTCACTGGATGAGGGAAGAACACACAATACCCAGTAAAAGTTAATGTTTGGGCAGGTATTGTTGGAAACCATATCATTGGTCCCTTTTTCATTGAGGGCAATTTGAATGGCGATCGTTATTTGGCACTACTTCAAAATGATGTCATTCCAACTTTGGCAAATTTATATCCTGATCCAGGAAACCCTCAAGTTCCAATGAATACGATATGGTTTCAGCAGGATGGAGCACCACCACATTACCAACGCAATGTCCGGCAGTACCTCGATGCAATATTTCCCAATCGGTGGATAGGAAGGCGAGGATCGATAGAATGGCCAGCGCTATCACCTGATCTGACCTTACTTGATTTTTTTTTTATGGGGATATTAGAAGAGCATTGTGTACAAAACTAAACCTTTGGATTTAAATGACTTAAGAGAACGAATAACGCTTGCGATTAGGTCGATCACGCCTGATATATTAAATAATGTTAGAAGACAGTTTTATTTAAGATTAGGATGTTGCCAAGACGTTCATGGTGAACATTTTGAACATCTACTTCATTGACATTCATATTTCTTTTTGGCGTTTTAAATTTTTCTTTACATTTTGCATTAAATTTTATTTTTTGAGTATATTGTAGCGAATTTCGATAACAACATGATTTTATTTTATTCTATCTTAATTGTTGCAACAAACATGAAAATTATAACATTTTTGAATAGAGAATAAAGAGACCTTTACAACGATATATCACAAGCCTATACTTCCCATTTAAAAAAATAGGGGTTGTACCTGTCATTCGAAGGGGGTTGAAAGTAGGGATCGCATTTTCACGTTGAAGAATGTTAATTTATAAATTAAATATGACATGTTTCGGGATTTTTTATAAATATGTACAGTAACCGAAATAATGAATTTATTCCATTTGGCTTATACACACTGTATACTTGACGAGTTTTGATTATTTGTTATAAATTAAAAGAAATTATCATTGTCACTATTTTGCGAAAAAATTATTCTCGTTATTAAGGACTTCGATTTAAATTGTCTACTTTAAAATATCAGATCGTGCTGTCTTTTAAAATACTTATTCTGTCAACTGTGTATTTGTTACAAAAAATACCTTTCATTCCTATTGACAACTCTTTTAATCTTGAGCGGCAAATTATAAATCACCATTTATTATAGTAATTAATACACATGTAATAATATTGAAAACAAATGTTTCAAGAATTGAAGAATTTATTTATTGTTAAGAATATAATTATTTATCAAAAAACAATAAAAAAGGTAATTAAATTACCACAATTTGGTTGTTTATTACCGCGAATTATAATATGCAAATTATCAATATTACTCATTCTAAATTATTATAGATATTTGAACCCGATTTTTATAAACATCCATTCACATATTTATAAACTCATGCAATACGATGGAATTTTTGTGCAAGTATTTCTCGCCGCAACATTCCCGATTTTAATTTTAAAAAAATTAAACAAATTTCCATTTTTAGCATTTGTTATGTCTATTGTATTACATAAACAATAAGTAAACAGGATATTAACTTTAAATACACTAAATGTATATAACATAATTATTTACTGGCGAGCTAATAATAGCCAGGTTTCTTAGAAGGGTTACAACAATTTATTACAATTAATCAGTAATATACTAATCGTATGACTGTACGAAAATTACGGTTATGCAACTGACTAAATACATATATTAAATGGTTCTCAACCATTAATGCTTTTGTGAATAGTGCTAATATTTGTTCTTTCCACGTTGGATAGCTCTCAAGATATAATTTTCCCAATGCTCCAAAAAATGTACATATTGCTATGAACTGTGGTTTTTATATTTACTGTACCACGATTCACAACTAATCTACCCAACTAGGATCCTCAGTCGGTTTATTTCCAAAAAATGGGACTGCTTTCTTCTCAGGGTTCCAATCGGAAACGTGGTTGTCTCTACGAAAATACTTGGCGCCAGTCAAAATGTATTGACAAATATAATAATTATATTTCTTTAAGTTACTTATTAAATTCGTGGTGAAAGGTTAATTAAATAATGAGCACAATATAAAATTTAAATGAATGTTTAATACAAAAATCAAAAAAAGAAAAAAAAATTTTGTTTATAAAGTATAAAGACTGTGTAAAATATAATTTACAACCAGAGGTAAAAGAATTCATTGATTATGACCGCTAAATGAATTAAAAATCCTCTATGACTTCCGAACAAACTTATTTTAAAATAATAATAAAGATTATTTTTAATTTCTCCCCAGAGAAACAAACTGTATAAACTTAAAACACGATCAAAATTTACCACATGCGCGATCACATCAAACGCATACAAAAAATGCCCTTGATTTCCCAAACGAATAAAATTTTACAATGATATTTTTTTACTTAGAAATGTTAATAATACTCTTTATTATTTTTCTATCTAATAATAAATCTCTAAATAACAATATTAATACAATTGAAATACAATATTCAAATCTTTTAAATTAATAAGTCGACTTATAATATATTTATATATTTTTACTTACATAAAAAATAATGTGAGACACGTTGACAAGAAAACGTTATTTAATCAAATATTACGAGAACACAATCTCGTAGAATCAACGGGAAATTGAAATACAAACACAATCAACTATTAAAACTCAAATTCAAACCGAAGTTACTTTCAATATAAAATTATATACTCTTTTTAAATAAAAAGAACGTTCTTGTCTAAACGTTTAACTATGTCTCTCAAGTCCACATCAACCACTGTGGCTTCGCATAAGGCTGACCTTCAAAAATACAAGTTTTTGCACCAGGCACATCAATTACATTTTCAAAAATATACACTTAAATTCAAAACAATAGTACATAGATATATAAATAAATTTTTAATATTTATTGGGGAAAAAACCATAGCAATATGTATAACATATGTATAAAAACTTTGAACTTGTGATCGAAATATTTTCTAATCAGCAGTAATTTATAAACGCCGTGTTTCGTCTTTAATATCTATACCATCCGATCTTATCACAAGAATAGTAAAAATATATTGATCTTCATGGCAAGACGAATAATTTAACTTTTGCACAATGGATTCGCATAAAAGAATAATATATATAGATCAATACAGATTACCTTAGAAGCGCAAGACACGAAGCGCAAGACACCGGGCGGCGTGGCATCGTGTACTTGAACAGCACGATGAGTAAGATGTTTAAGATGTTTAACCTAACGAAGGTTCTAAGAGAAGATATCTGATAGTTTGTGTCGATAGAACACTGGTTTTAGAAAACGGTCTGTTTTATGACCAAAGTCGAAGAGAGGGTCGATATCTTGAATAATAATGAATAAGAAGCGCGACCTGAAGAGGTGTTCTATCGATGGCATAAATATGATTAAAATAGCCCTTGTGACTTAAGCTTTCTAATGATATGAAACACAACATATAAAAGACGATGTATATAATTAAATTAAAACAATTTAAAATGAAATGTATATAGAAATTCCACAGGGTCAGGTAGAAAACCAGGGTTTCGGTTAAGGCTATAACAAAAGAAATGCTTTCTATTTGAACACGAATATGTACAGAAAAAATGTCTTAAGTTAAATATTTTAAAACGAGATATTTAAAGAAGAAATACATATATTATTTAAAAATAAATTAAAATATTTTTATATGCGAAGCGTAACAGCGAAAAATAATAATAATGATAATGTCTTTATTGTGAATACATTAGTTGGCATGTATACAGTGTGGTCATAAAGTTAGGAACCAAGCTTATAACCGCATTATTTTACATTTTTAGGAAAAACGTTCGGACTGGTAAATTTTCTTTTTTAAAACGCCATCTTTTGACATACAATTTTTTTCTATGACGTCATTGGTTTTCGAGTGATGACGTTATCAACACTTTCTTTAAATGACTACCATATTATTTTCTTCTCGTTTTTGGTAGATCTTTATATCCACCAAATAGTGATATAAAACAATTGGTATGTTGCATCACAATTTTTTTGAAAAAATGATATAAATTTAGAAAAAAATGCGAAAATTTTATTTTTGTATAAAATTAAAATTAAATTAAAAAAAATACATCTGAACTTAAATTTATTGTAACAGTTAAAGTAAATTTTCAAAATGGACCCCACCAACCAACTGACACTGTCCAAGCCGAGTGTAAACACTTCGTATACTCGCCTCAATTATGTCTGGGGATATTTGTGTAAGTTCTACGCGAATTCGTTCTTTTAAATCTTCTAAATTGTTCGGTTTGTTAAAATACACTTTCGATTTCAAATAACCCCACAAAAAAAAGTCTAACGAAGTCAGGTCAGGAGAACGAGGTGGCCATTCCATGGCACCTCTCCGTCCAATCCATTTATTGGGAAATATTTCGTCAAGATAGTGGCGAACCTCTACACCATAATGGGGAGGCGCCCCATCTTGTTGAAACCAAATATTTGGATGGGGTACATTACCATCCTCGTGATTTGGGAAAATAACAGCGAGCGCTGGAACCAGTTCAAATCTTAAAAATTCTAAATATTGCACAGCAGTCAAATTTCCTTCAAAAAAATATAGTCCTAAAATGCGTCGCCCAATCATTCCAACGCATACGTTAACTTTTCCTCTGCGCTGAGTATGACACGCTTGAGTCCAATGCGGATTGTTCTGCGACCAATATCTGCAACTATGGCGGTGAACAGATCCATTTAGGCAGAACGTAGCTTCATCTGAGAAGACGATGTTTTCCAAGAAATTTGGATTTTGGTCACAACGTAACATTACGTCTTCACAAAACTGCAGTCGACGACCTTCGTCATCCTCATGTAATTCCTGTACAAGTTGAACTTTGTAAGGACGATAGTGTTCTTTTTTAAAAAAGTTGACGACAAATGAGTGAGCCACCTCATTGGCTAACGCAAGTTGTCTGGTGGAAACATGATGCCTTTCTTCTGCTTCCATTTAATTTCACATCTTCTCCTACTTGAGGTCTACCTTGCCGTGGTCGATCTTTTACGGATCCAGTTTCGGTAAACTTTCCAACTAGTTTTGTCACCGTAGACCTGGTAATTGGAGGTCTATCAGGGTGTTCATGGTTAAACAATTCGCATGCTTCTGCATGCGTTCTTTGTCTGTCCCCATACCCAACCATAATTAAAATTTCGATTCTTTCTCGCTCAGATAAATGTGCCATTTTTTATATTAGCGAAAATGAACAATTTTTACGCAATATCTCAAAAATCTAACGTCAAAAATAGAAGTAAATAATTCAACAATGTTGTCGCCATAGAAACAATTTCAAACTAATATTTTTGTACATAAATTGTATAAAAAGAGGCAAGAATGTCATAAAGAAATATCTTGCAAAAAAGTGCGTGTTTTTGTTTTTGTAAATTTTTTGCATAGTAACATGAGTACATGTGCTTTTGACGATCCGGTTTGTTCAAGAAGAATATTTAAGTCTTCACACAAGACAGAAGTGTGAAAAAAACTTACTTACATATTTCAGTAAATTTTGTAAGCTTAATTAGTTTTTGAAATCTTCAATTTTTGGGCGATAATTTTAATTAAGAAATGGTCTGCCACATCATGTCAATTTTTTTAAATAAATTAAACTTCTTTGGCCCTTTTTTGTGAAACTATTTAATGTTAAATAAGATTTTTTAATAAGTAATTGGCCGATTGGGAAGACGAATTTCTTTTGACCTGGAGCGAATAAAGCAGATTACTATTGATCGCAAAGCATTTACACACGGCTAGGACAGTGTCAGTTGGTTGGTGGCGTCCATTTTGAAAATTTACGTTAACTGTTACAATAAATTTAAGTTCAGATGTATTTTTTTTAATTTAATTTTAATTTTGTACAGAAATAAAATTTTCACATTTTTTTCTAAATTAATATCATTTCTTCAAAAAAATTGTGATGCAACATACCAATTGTTTTATATCACTATTTGGTGGATATAAAGATCTACCAAAAACGAGAAAAAAAATAATATGGTAGCCATTTAAAGAAAGTGTTGATAACATCATCACTCGAAAACCAATGACGTCATAGAAAAAAATTGTATGTCAAAAGATGGCGTTTTAAAAAAGAAAATTTACCTGTCCGAGCGTTTTTCCTAAAAATGTAAAATAATGCGGTTATAAGCTTGGTTCCAAACTTTATGACCACACTGTATAGAACAATAACCTGCAAGTATGTATAAACAATCACGAGATAGAGGGTACAGACCAAACGGACTGCTTTTAAACTAAAACCTCGAATGATAAATAAATGCTTATGAAAGAATTTCTTAATACTAACTGTAATACTGTAAACGTTATAATAAATATTTTAAATTAATTTTTAGTTTTTATTTTATTTGGCATTTCTTAGTATTAAACGATATTATAGAACTAAGCTAAAATTTCTCACAAAAACATATATAATATATGTCTTAAATTTCCAAGTAGAAATAGAACCTACTGTTAACGTAATACTCTTATCGCAACACTATCACCGAGCAAGTGAAAAAAAATGCTAATAAAAGGGATTCTAGAAAAGCAATTTCTTTTAACCTCGTAAACGTGTCCAAACGGAGGGTTATTAATAAATCAATGCATATAAATTTTCCTATATATCCGGTAGTTACATAATATTATATATTCCCGGGTTGTTCGAAACCAACCTGAATGATGAGAACGACCGATAACACAAACAGGTGTAAATTCGTTAGAGTTTGTAAATATTGCCAACAAAATTAAACTTTCTCCTTGCAGGAAACTGATAACGACCCGCCGTGTCGCCTCAGGAAACAAAACACTATATTCCGGAAAGTGTGTAGTGCAAAATAAGCGTCTCTTCTTAGCGTCTGGTCTAGATAAGGGGAAGGTCGTGTTAAATTCCATTACGAGTAATTCATACATTGAACAAAGTTCCCGTGTGAATAAATGATATTTAAACATGTTTAAATAATAAATATAAATTTTTCAATTTGTAAGTATATTAAACTAAAGAATATTTTATGTAAATAAATTAAATTTTTAATCCAATTATATAAATTAAAAAAGAGATCTATCTTTTATTTCCAACATATGAAGCAAATTGCAACTAATAAAACAAAGTTTCTCTTTGTTACGCTAGAGATAAACTAATTTATTAGCTCATTTGTGAATCTTCATAAAATCGTTTATTGTATGTCTGCACTCAAGTTCTCAAAATAAACTAATCTAAGTAACTATTTGCCGCTTCATTAAATTTAACAGCCATTTATTTTATTCCTTCCAGTAGTGCACGTAATTTAGTTAAAAGCATCCGGTTGCAAATTTGTTACTCCATTTAAATCCATTTAATTGAGAAGATACACTGTGTGTAATACTTACTACTCTGACATATATAATAAGTTAATTGGATATTAAGTAGGTGTTTTTTCAATTACAATTTAGTTACAAACTGTTTTAATTTTGAATTAATATTGAAACAATGCGACGTTAAAACTTCAAAATATCAATTCTAGTGTATAGCAAACGCCACTTAAGTTGGCGCGAGAAGGGGTAAGTTCGCGCAGGATTAGAAGTAGTGGGGAGATTTGTATTTGGTTTTACATCAAATGTCAGATAATTCTAACCTCTGAGCGTGTATGATCCCCTAGCAAAGACATTACAAAATATGTTCTGTCAAACGTCAATGACAAATGTATTCTGACAATTACTTGAGTAGTGGGGGTGGACGTTTTTAAAAACGGCTTCTGCGCACCCCCTTCTCGCGCCAACTTAATTGGCGTTTGCTATACTTATGTATTTATTAGTAAACACAGGCAGTCGATTGATATTATAATTAATATAATTAGAGGTTTATACACACTGGCCCAGAGAAGATTGCTTAAATCAATTTAAAAAAAACGTATTTTTTTTTGTTAATTACTTTGGAAAATATTTTAAAAATATGTATGAAGGATGTCCTTTTAGTTTTGCATATAGCTTCATAGAGGGCGCCAGTAATAAAACACGCAAAATAGAAAAATAATATATTTCTATTTTGCGTTCGAAATGAACTCATTATGAAACCCAAAACAGTATCGAAATGAGCTTCATTTCGATACATTTTTTTTCATTTTTCAATGTTGGCGTTGTTCGAATACAGAAATAAATATCATTGCTGTCATTTGATTTTAAGAATTTATGTACATTTAACAGATATGATATATGTCCGTATTTTACACAAACAACGTATGTTGTATACAATTGACAACAACATATATATGTTTCTATGTCACTCATGTTTATATTTTTAAATGAAGTATCAAGTAATGTTAACGAAAATTAGTAAATAATATGTAATATAATATACTTCGCGGATAGCAAGATTTAAATTTGAAAATGTCAAGTATCAATGTGACCAACTGCATGCTTTATATAAAAATTAAACTCTGAAATTTCAAATTAAATAATTTCAATTTAAGCAATTTATTAATGTAAAAAAACGCAAAATAGAAAAAATAGTATAAAAAACTCGTTTCATAAGGCCTTTTGCCGCACTCGCTCTTTAGAAAACTCGCCGCTAACGCTGCTCGTTTTCTAAACTGATCTCGCGCGGCAAAATGGTGCCTTATGAAACTTGTTTTTTAATATACTATTTTAAAAAAGGAGATATCAATAAAACACGCAAGTCATTGTCTACTACGATGTATTGTTTCCGTTTTGAATTTCATACAATAAACAGTCTCAAATAGATTTTATCCAAAGTATTTTTTTTTGTAAACGCACCAGGCATAGGCAGATGCTTAAAGACTTTTGGGAGTATTACGGACAGGTAATGTTAAGAACAATACATGATTTTGTTAAAACAATTTAGTAACCGATATTTATTGGAAAAATACAGCAGAACATTCCGCTAAGTCTAATACAATACAAAATGTTATATTAAACTTTACATTGTTTATATGTGTATGTGGTATGTATGTATATTATCTGTTCAACAAATAAAACCTAGTTATGAAGTTATTAATTAGGGCGGATGTCTGGTTTATCTTTCACTTCAACTTTATCGTAAAGATAGTAATAAATACTTAAGGCGGAAAGCAAATAATCTAAATAATTAGGGCAGCACACGTCAAATCCCTAAAATATCCAACGTTAAAGCAAACAAAATTAAAACCGTAAATATACAAATATTTGCGAAAATATTTTACTGTTGAACAGACGTCATAAATTAAACAACTCCCTTAAAAATGAATCATGTAAAAACAGGAAAATTGGTGGAGATAATTTAATATTGTAATCAATTGATAAATATATAAATAGAAAATCATGTGTAAAACACGCAAACAAATGATTATTCCATTATACAATATTGTGATCTATTTTTGTTCTGTAATTTTTAATCTACATTGTAAATTATGATTAATTTTTTGAAATATTACAGTCAGTTACTGACGCATGCAATTATTTTTATAACATCCGATAATTAGGTAAATACTGTACATCAATATAACCTCACCAAATGAATGTAAAACAAAACTAGTACTAAAATAATTATACTTCCTATTCAGTAAAAGAAAAGTTTCTCTTGTTATACTTATGTACTATTAGTTGCTTTTTAAATGTCAGTAGAAATATATAAACTTGTATTATGGGTTGCTGAAGTTCACACACTGAGTGATACGATATTAAGAATATTCCCTACATTACTCAATTATTATTATTATTATTATAATTAATTCCTGTAATGTTATAATAACAATATTCAGCACAGAAGAAAAAAAAAATAATTAATTTAAAATAATTGACCGGGTGTAGCATTTGTTCTCTTGGGCTACATGATATTGATAATCTATACCGGTCTGGAAGATGTAGAAAGGGCTGTTAAAATACATAAGTACTGTTGCAATATGACCACTATAGTTTCTAATACTCCATTAAATAAAAAAATATGGGTTCGTTTCAGAATTCTTAAAATATTGACAATTAATAACAAGTAACAAATAGAACAATGACTAAAATAAGTAATTTAACATTTCCATCTTTAGCTTTAATATTATTTTTAAAAAGAAATAAATCATAAAATTTTAATTATAAAAATAAATTAATAGTGAACCTGTATTTGTCTTCTTCACACCAGGTTTTTAATAATATTTTATATTATTAAAAATACCTTTGTATTATAAAAATAAACATGATAACCAGTTATTTTAAATATTTTAAAAGCACAGAAATTGATTTTATTTTAACATGTGAAATATGAAATATTGTTCTTTCTTTAGGGGAATTTTATGTCATAATATTATATTCTTTTAGCTAATATAAGTGAAAAATATATAGATACATACCTATATGAAAATAAAATCCATTTCCATATTTTTTAAATATTTAATATTTGGGATATAATATTTATTTTCATTATTTATGATTAGATGAGTTATTCTTTATCTAATGGAATATAAGAAACTATAGTACCTGTGTATTTTAACGCCCATCTGTTTACGATACTTTCCAGACCAACATATAGCGATGCTAGACCCAGGTATTTTTTAAAATTTTATCTTTTGTAATTATTTTAAAATAATAATTTTTTTTCTTCCTTTTTGAATATTACTATTATTATTATTGATATTTTTATTATTATTACTATTATTAAATTACATGAATTAATTATAGTTATACAACAAGCTGTACTTTTGATATTGGTTAATTTATTTTTATTTATTTCTGACATTTAAAAATCTGTGTATGTGGTAAACGCCATAAATTCTCAGCATGCACGTTTGAATAAAATTGTGCCGTTACACTATATTGACTAATGCGTTAGTAGAGTTGGGTAAGATTTTAGACTTATAGTGTTACTAGCATATGAATAATTTACGTACGAATACCATTATGTCGCAGGTAACCAAAATAAAATGTCGCCACAATAAAGATAAACAATTTAATTAATCAAAGTGCGTGTATGGAGATCTTAATTCACTAAAATATTTATTGAACCCGATTTTTGCAAAGGTGGAATTTTAACTATGAATTTTAAAGAAAAAAAACTCCATTTTAGAGGAATTTTTTGTATTCATGTGAAGGAAAAGCAAGACAGGTCGTTCTTTTACTGCATGACAATACATCTGTCATCATCCCTACTGTTGCTCACAGTGCAACTCGTGACTGTGGTTTTCCACAATTAAAAAATCTCTCTTGTAGACCTGCTTTAAGTCCTAAGGATTAAGTTCTGCTTTATAATCTAAAAGAAGGAGTTTCAAGAGTAACGTTTTTGGGAGTACAAGAAAGTACAGATTGTGTGGCTCACTTTAACAAATTTAACAATTAGTTTTAGACGGATATAAAATTATTTATTCAGTTTTAAGAACATAATATTGTTTTCTCCCGACCGAGAATAAAGTGTCATCTTATACATCTGACAATTGACATATATTAGACTACTTTATTCTCTAGGGAATAAAATATTCGATTTTCCCTAGGGAATAAAGTGAATACTGTAGTGAATGACTTTTGGTTCATTTTTTTAAGTCAAAATTAATTTAACTGTCAGATTGACGAAGCATTTAAATATATCAATGAATTTTATTTTGTAATCGTAATAGTAACATTAGATGAGTTTACAATATTTATATATGGACAATCATCTGATATCTTAACTTGGCGGTTGCTTACAGTAGTGCTTGTGCAAGGTTCGTTCTCATTTACGTGTAATAGTATATTACATACCGAGCGGGGAAGTGCTCTATTACAGCCGAGCGTCAAGGTAGCTTACCGAGGTGCAAAGCACCGAGGTAAGCTGCAGACGCGAGGCTGGAATGAGTTCTCCCGAGGTATGTATACGATTTTACTAACAATCTACTATTAGTAATCCTATATAAGTTTTATTTTAAATAATAATAATAATAATACATGAGTATCGGTATTTATTTTTATGATAATTTGATAAACTATTTTAAGGAAGATACTTGTAAAATCGTTGCTAGGCAATGTAATAAGTTTGTTGAATCTGACAGTTAGGTAATTATTTTGCCAGTTACAAAATATAGTACGGCATTTTTAATAATAAAAAATCTTTATACGTGTATACTAAGAAATATGTCCGACAGTGAACTTGATTGCACCCCATCAGAACTGTAAATAGGTTTATTATTGTTTCTTTACTAAATAAATACAGAGTTTGATTCCAATTTATTCTTAAAAACATGTTTTAATGCCAAAATGACAATGATGTCATATTTGTGACTAATGAACTGACACTTGCTAACTGGGAAAACACTTTTCCGGCTATAGCTGGGAAAGTGAAGTAGGTAAGCAATAAGTCGCTTCCCAACTGTTTCGAAGGGTACAAATCTACAGATTACTAACCGATTGTGAGTAAACTCGTTTTACCTTAGTAACCAGAAACTATGCACATTTTCATGACAAACCAACTTAATTGAATGACATCAGATCAATCTATCAATTAACTGTCAAACTAATAATGAAATAAATTATTACATTTAAGGTCGGGAGAAAAGTTTTGTATTTAATTCGGGAATAAACGTCTATAATCCCTCAACAGAAAATGCCCTCGCTCCCTTCGGTCGCTCAGGCATTACTTACTGTCTCGGGATTAAAACTGTCGTTTATTCCCTTAATACATAAATATCTATTATATGCACCCAAATGCGGGAATTAGATTGTCTTTATGACACGGATCATTTAGAAATTGCTAGGTAACAATGGAATTAATAATTCAAACAAACGTCAGTATGGAACATCTATTAACGTCAAGAGCATAATAATATATTCTTTATTTATGTAAATTAAAAGTACAACAGCTTGGATTTGAAATTGTAGCGTGACATGAACCAACACTTAAGCAAACAGGTACTTCATTTGTTTGTGGTATGCTTTATCGAAGCTGCTACACAGATATTCTGAGCAATTTTAATCTTATTCTGCAGATAATTTTCTATATTTTCTACAAGATTGGGTTACCTTGTCAGACCGCTATACATTCAACGTTCTTGTGTCACCGCCGCCTTCAATTAGTATGGCTGCAGCACATCTGAGGAAACAGTATCCTGTGTATTTATTTGTATTTGGTAATCTAAAATTCAGCAATAATTTTAGGTATTTTCTCTACCTGCTGCGAACTATACTTGCCAGTGTGATAAGACATAACAATTATCAATTATGTCGTATTTTTGACGTAAAACAACATATTTGTTGTAAAAAATAATATAATCCAGGGAACCATTGCTTGGAACTATCGTAAATTATCTGGAAGTCTAAATTTTGGTCTTACAAATTTTCACTACCAAGACCGAATCTTCAGGTGTCATTTTGAATACGTAAATCATTCATTGCATTGGCGGGCTGCAACAAGCTACAACAACCTAGAATACGCAATTTACTAAATTTATATAACATAAGAACTGGAAACTGGCTTTACCTTGACTAATAAGTAAGATCCGATGCCTTTAACATAAACTCCTCAATTCCCCTTCGCTGAAGTACCCACGACTTGTTAGCTTTATCACCCACGGAGTTGCTGCTCATGTATTCTATACCAATAAGAAATCTAGAGATATCAACGTCTTCCTTAATTTTTAACATCTTCTTGGGGTTAAACTAGACACACCAAAGAGTCGCAGCTTTGTATACCTTTCACTACCGAAAACGAAACTCAATTTACTAAATAATACACTTTCTTGTCATTTGAAACAAGAATGCCATCACTTTTTCATCGCAACTGCTAACCACATTTTTTTCACACTACCACTCGCAAAACTCCCAAGTTTTTTCACAAACAATTTCTTTAATTTATGAGAAACAGTTTTCCTTAAGCAGCTTCAATTTCGGGTAAAATTTCTTTTGAGTAAACGTTTTCCGCTTCTTCAATTTCCATTTTCGGAACGAATTCTTTAAATCGTACACAGTATCCATAACATCAAAATATACAACTAGCTACACGATCTATAGTCTATACGATACTAAAATTAGCATCGGCACAACTTACGCGCACTTGTTGACACTTGCTGCAAATATTAAATACTTTTCGAAACTTTTAGAAACTAAAATAAACTAATGCACCATGGACTTAGTTATCGATAATGGGAAATTAAAAGCCCTGCTTCGTCGTGTTAAACATTCCCTCGAGCCATTATTTCCCCTTAATACATAAATAACTATAATTATGTCATATTAATCATAAATTTATAAAAATACAATTTTAAACCAGACGCGAATGAAAACAGAAGATCATCAAATGATATTGTGAGCAGATAACCTTGAATTCCATAACAGATCGAAGATTAAATATCTACTAAAAACTAAATGACTATCTATGTCTAAACATTGCACTTTATATGCATATTTGTGCATATGATTTAAAAAAACTTGCTTTATAAGCAGTTATGAATTAATTGATCCGTTAATAAGATTTAAAAATAAACTACTTTTACGAGTAAACAAAAAAGTTGAAAGCTTATTTGATTCATGGACAAAATGGCAGCTATAACATTACTAAGTAAGTCTGACAGAAAACAAAAAATTATATTAATTCAACCAAAAATAATACTTATTACCTACACCTTTCACTTTGACTGCAATTGTGTGAAAGGGTGTTTGCATTTTCGTCACCAAGGAAAGAAAAGTGATAATCGGACATGCATTTTCGTCACCGTCCTGAAAAGCAGACGTTACTTACACATGCATTTTCGTCACCGACCATTTTCTTATCTTATTAAGTAGATACTTGGCAATTGAAAATGAAACGAAACAATTTATATAAAACAAGGTTGTTTATTCAAATATATATACATAGGTACAGAGCTATATAAAAAAATATGTAAAACATCATTTTATGTAAAATAACAATGATATGAGAGACATTTAACTAGATGTAACCTGCTTATTTCATTGTTTTGGTATTGTGTAAGCATAGACTCAATAAATTGCTGCCTTTTTTTAACTTTACGATTGTGAATTTTTGTAGACATATGCAAGCTTTGTATTTTAATATAGGTATCTATTTGAAATTCCTTCAATTTTTTCTATAAAAACAAATAAATTTGGATGATCCTTGTATAACGACTCGTTAAAATGTTTATGGAAGGATTCACACGCATTTGTTGTTCGGGTTAAGGTAGCTGAATGCTCTGCCCAGATTGAAGGCGGAAAAAGTGATTCGTCAGAGATATACGTATCAACCAAATAATCAGCATATTTAACTAGTCCCAAACATCTGTTAAGGCAAGGTGTATCGCTTTTTTAAAATCGACCACTATTTCTGTTATATTTAGTTCTATATTTTTCTTTGTGCATGCACTTATAATTAATCTAAACAATTGCCTATAAGTAGTAGAAGTCTTATCAGGCAGTAATCAAAACAGAATGGGTATGTAGTGACCATTTGCATACCCGTGAATGGTAAAAAACTGACAAAAGTACTTTGTGCAATAGTCAAACGTTCCATCGAGATAAATTCGTGACTCGTAAATTCGCTTCGAGACTGTGCCAAGTGTGCGTACATTTGTTTCACACGAAAAAATTACAATATTGTCCCTTTCACTGTTCAAAAAAATTAAATTACTCGTAACCTCGTAATAGCCCGTTGCTTAAAGGAGTAATCCGTAATTAAGCACTTTGGTGACGAAAATGCATGTGTCATAAATGCCCCAACTATTGCGCACGGTTTATCTACCTGGTCGGTGACGAAAGTGCATGTACCCGTGTGAAAACACTATAGATACTGGTTTTTATTTTGATTTAATTTTTAAATTTGATACTAATCTCAGTTTTTGATTAGATAAATACAAAATTTATCAATTTAGAATAGGAATGAAACGCAGCTTACACCTTAACATATCTTCCTTTACTTATTGTGATTTACAATTCATGAAATCTACAGTCCTACAATCTCTCAAAAGTTTCTATTTCTTTTATGTATCTGTTAGGGAGCCAGGGTTTTTCAGTAATCGTTCCACATATAAGTCAAGAATCCATCACATAGTATTGGAATAAACGATATCTGTTACGCGAGTTCATTGTTGTTGAAGTATACCATAGCGTTTTTTAAATTAATTTTCCTAAATCTTAATTTCTAATATAAATTATAATACTTTCTAGACAATCCTTCACGTTTTGTTTTGATGCTTTAGTATTCGAACGTTCTATTGAATTAAAATTGATGGTATTGCAAACAGATTATCCAGGACATTCTTTCTGTTGTAGATTAGCCATTTTCACACATAGATCTGATTGTATACATATTTTTTAAATTGTTCCATGGTTTAAATTTAAATATCATTCCTACTACCTACCAGATTATGCACAGTCTTTTCCTCCATACTTATAGCTTATTATTGATATACATCTTTGTAATTTACATAGGAAAAACGACCATCTTTAGCAGGCGACTATATTATTAACTGAAGATAAATATTATACGTATTCGAATATCATTAATTAATAACATAGTCATCAGCGAAGGCTAGGGGTTTTACTTTACGAGGATGCTTTAATGAATAGTGAGACTTAAATACAAACACTTGAATTACGTAAAAGATTTTTTTAAATTTTTCAACATATTCCCATTAAACATGAACACACTTGAACCACAGCTGCTGGAGTGCCATTATACCAGTTTTATAATCATCATAGTCGTCAAAATACTACTCTACTCCTGCAATAACTTCCTCGTTTGTCTTGAATTTCCTTCCGACGAGAAACAGCTGGAGTTTTGGAAACAAATGGAAGTGTGAAGCGACTGTATTCGGTGAATAGGGTAGCTGGGCACAATCGGAATCGGAATTCATATAGTTTTTTCTGTAGTAATACCATAAGAGCTTTGAATTTGTCGATAATTTCACGAATGCTTGTTGCATAGCGACGAAGACGAGTGTCAGTTTGACAAGCATTTAAGCATTTGTCAAATTGACACGAGTCGAAGTCGTTGTGCAGGAAGTATGAGTGAAATTATCGATTTTAATTCAAAGCTCGTATGGTATTTGATTAGATTATTTTACGTAATACAAAATGAAATTTACCTAAACTCTTTATTTATTAATTCATGTATAAATTAGTACACTGAAAGGTACAATTGTTATATACATTCTGTTTTTTATTGGATGTGCATGAATCAATATTTGCACTGTTGTAACCATTTCCTCGCATTTGATTAATAATAGTTTCATGGTGTTCTTTATCTAGTTGTAGATACGGCTTAATAGAATGCGAACTACTATGGCCAGAAATTTTAATTAATTGTTGCTCATTTACACCAGCTTTTGCTAAATTTGAGACAGCTGTCGCGCGACTGGAATGGTTACTTATTTTTTGATTTTCTGTGTTGAAACCAGCGAGTTCAGATACTTTTCTTAAACCATTTCAAAATTTCATTTCTTCCAATAGGCATATTTTTATACCAGCTACCTTTTTTCTTATTCCACGCTAGATTGACAGTTCAAAAGAGTCTATCACTTTTTATACGAGCGTTTTCTGTCCTCTTTGAAATGAGTTTTTTAAAAAGTCTGGCTGGGCAATTACTTGGTTTTACTTTATTGGGAATCAACCATTTACTGTCAGCACATTTTTGTGCTCCACCTTGGGTAGTTTTCGTGAATATGGGATTGTACTCTATTCTTCCAGTCGGTGTATTGTATACGTTCATTTCTTCTCGGAAGTAGTGAATCAAACATGCCGCGCCTTCTCCTCCTCGCCATGCCAATTCAATCGACACTATCAGGTAAAATTTCTTTTGTAGTCCATCTGGATTTTCTTCATCCCAAACATTTATCATTTTTTCATATTAGTTTTTCTGTAAAGCTGCAGAACTCATTTTCCGTTTACCAGGTATCGCTTGAAGAATTCTCCTTTTGGAGTTCCTTGCGTCGCGGGCTGCTTTAAATACGACGCTCTGAAAAGGTTCAATTTTTCTGTTATATTTGTTATTAAACTTCTCTTGTAGCAAATTTGCCGTGACATTCCACATCGTTTTAACAACACCTTCTTTATATTCTTCCCCATTCACCTTCCTCATATTGAAGGCCCAGTCTTTCAGAATATGTGCAAGTTCCTCTTCTGTAACATTTTGTTCGATGCTGTAGTTTTTCGCATCACAAAACTCACAAAATTGTCGCCAAATTGACGCTTTACTCTTTTTCGTATTAGCCGGTTCAGCTTGTTTTACTATTTGATCAATGTTTACAACTGATTCTTCCCCAAATCTCAGCATTGTTTTGTGACAATGAAACTAGTTTTTTGACAGAACTTTAGAAATGTCTATCCTTATTAACCGCATTTCCATAACAACGCCTAATTATTCTACTATGAAAATTATCGATAAATTACCGCTGTAATTTCGAGTTGCTTCAGTAATACGTGAATCTGATTGGTTTATATTTGTATGTGTAAAATAATCCAAACAATGCGATTGGTGTGTGACATTGCATTGTCATGATGGGATAGCAGTTTCGTCATTACGGATCTTCTTTGTGTAATGACCACTTTCACTTTGTCCAGAAGGGCAGTATAATGCTCCGTTGATAGTTTAGCCCTTTGCGAGATAGTCGATAAAAAGCACCCCAAATATCCTGGTCATTACCTTTCCAGACGAAAGAAATATTTTGATCTTCTTTGACGGGGGCTGCTACGATAGGATTGTCGTTTCGATTCTAACAATAGTAATAGAGCCAAGTTTTATCGGTCGTAACAAAGCGACGTAGAAAATCTACTAGGTTGATGTTAAAGAACTCCAAATTATCATTGGAAATTCGCACTCTTTCACGTTTTTTTAGCTATATTTAACACAACATCATCAACTTTTGCA
Source organism: Melolontha melolontha (assembly GCA_935421215.2). Taxonomy (NCBI): domain Eukaryota; kingdom Metazoa; phylum Arthropoda; class Insecta; order Coleoptera; family Scarabaeidae; genus Melolontha; species Melolontha melolontha. Next base: position 102,662,377 of record OW285236.1, on the reverse strand, counting down.
ACCATTTCTGGAATATGAATACGTTTTGTGGTCCCGAACGTTCTTCGTCTTCGAATCTAAAACGAGCAATTCAGCGACAAATAGTGGCCTTCGAAGGAGCATCGTTATCCAATATTTGTTGCATATTCACAAAAATCTCCGTTGTGCTCATTTTCTTGAAAAACAAGTACTGAATTGCACCACAAGGAGCGATTTTATTAATTTTGCAACTTTCACTAAACACGTCATTTTTAAACAACTGGATTTGTCAAATTAAGCGTCAGACGATAGAGAAATTTTAAATAGTCTCTTGTAAGGACATGGACTACTCTAAAATAATGTAAATTTTTTTAACAAACAAACATTGACAGACGAGTCCTAGTTTCTGTCAAATTATCCTCGTACTTACTTCAAATCATGTATTCGTATGTATATCAATCCTCTAACCAATGTTATTGATTTTACAACAGATTAGTGCAATAGTGGAAACCTTGATAAATTCTTATAATGACTGATCTCGCAATTTTACATTACTCGAACGGTTGTTTTGTAAGGTAGGTTTGATATAGGTTTAGACAATTTTACAAGACCACGCGAAATAAATTACTTACCTACTTATTTGATATTTAAGTTAATGCGCTTTTCACCAGACATTCTTTTATTTTTCAAGACCCTCTAATAATTTCCATATATGTATAGTATAGTGTAACAGATACTTCCATAAAACAGGTGTTCATTTGAAAAGTCAATCTAGGTTACTTTGAAATTTTGATTGAATAAGACGCAAATATAATATATGATCAAAAAGTCTTTGGATCGCGATAGCCATGAAGTGTAAAAACCATCTATAGAATTATTTACTTCTGTACTTTGAAGTACACATAAACACAAGTCACAAATAATATAGATTTTAGGTTATGGTAATTAGTTGCATTTTATGAATATTTTATAACCAGCTGACTTGAAAGTTGTCAAGTAAATGTCAAAACTAATTGAAATAAATAATTTCATAGATATCTCGTAAATTCCACGGCAATAGCGATCCAAAGACTTTTAGATCATATGATATTAGTATGTGTTTGTTGTTCCGTAAACGTAAATCCAAATAACATTTGATAATGTCAATCACAAATATCAGTTAGTACATAAAATAATCGTGCGTCGATTCTGGTTTAAATAAATTGCTTCTCAGTTTTAAAATGGCTTTCACTTTAGAACATAAATTTTTTTTAGTCCAGGCTTATTTTCGAAGTGGTAATAAAATTGATGGTTTATGGGTTTATTCAGTTCAAGATTGCATGGTAGAATTTCAAGGTGAGTTTCCACATTTTGTAATAGATTATATACAATTTAAGAATACTTTGGATAGAACTTTAAAACATTTTTCTGAAACTGGTAGTCTCTTAAGAAAATCAGGCAGCGGAGCAGTTAAGAAACGTACACCTCAAGTTGTCAATCGTGTTGAAGAAATAATGGAAAATGAACCACAAAAATCTATTCGACATTTGAGTCAACAAATAAACCTTTCTGTTGGTACAACTCACAAGTTATTAAAAAAAGATATGCAACTTTATCCATACCGTGTCACAGCAGTACAAGAATTGTTAGAAATTGATTACCCACGTAGACTACAGTTTTGTAATTGGTTTGTAAATATGAACAATAATGGAGAACTTTCGCAAAGAGTCATCTTTACTGATGAAGCATCGTTTTATAAAACGGGATACCTGAATTCACAAAATACAAGAATTTGGAGTAGTGAAAATCCACATGTAATTAATGAAGAATCGCTACATCCAGAGAAAATTGGTGTTTGGGCAGCGATAAGCCAAAGGCGAATCATTGGACCAATATTTTTTCAGGGAACGTTAAATGCTCAAAGGTACCGTACGGAAATTTTACAACCATTTGTCAATCAGTTGCATGATGATGAACTTCAAAATGCCTATTTGCAACAAGACGGAGCACCTTGTCACTGTACTGCAGAATCTTTAGATTATTTAAGGGAATATTTTGATGAGCGTATAATTAGTCGAAATACTGAAATTGCCTGGCCTACACGTTCATGCGATTTAACACCTTGCGACTTCTTTTTGTGTCCTTAACTAAAAAATAACATATTTGGAACACATATATTCAATTTGAATGATATGCTATAGAGAATCGAACAGAAATGAATGGGAATTAATAACAATCCAGTAATGTTGCAGAATATCATCAGAAATTTTGAACGGAGGATTTTAAAGTGCATTGATCTTGAAGGACAACATTTTCAACATTTGTTATAGTTTTCAATAAATAGCTATTATTTGTTATTTATTTGTATGTATGAAACTGTCAAAATATAGGACTTCGTAGGTTATGTAGTAAATTTTAATTTACGACATACTTCAAAATGTTCTCAGTAAATCACATGCTACTAGACTGACTTTTCAAATGAACATTTGTTATGCTTTATTATTAAATAAAATTTGATAGTAAATGAAAAAAAATTTTTCTAACATTAAAAAATCTATTGAATAAATATTCTAAAATTACAAGTAAAAAAAGTATATAATATATTTTGGAGTTCTTGTAGTATACATATTCCCTGGACAAGCACATAAACTTACCATTTAATTTCCTCATACCCTTTATCCAAAACCAGACATTAATTGACTGGAAGGCAAATTATAGCTTATATAGAGACAAGCGTTTTTGAACATCCCGCGTACGGAAATAAACCAAAGCATTATTTATTATGCCTTATAGAAGTCACAGAGTTCCAGCTGCACTATCATAACCCTGAGGCTACAATGTAATAACTCTTAATTACATATAATCACCCTTTTTAAATATCCTGACACTGAAAATCTGAAATCTTTAAATATGCCTTTATGTACCCTAAAGCCCTACCTTCAACAGATCCAATGACGTGGCTATAATAACATATAAAACTGCTGGTTGTTATATCTAAACTAGAATGCAGTTATAATTATTGAATGAGGTTGCTTTTACAATATAGAGTTAAAAACGTATGAATATTAGCCATTACTAAAAAAATTAATTATTGATTATAATATAAATTTTTGATTTTATGTAATACAAGTTAGAATAAGTATATAATCTGTGAAATAAATATAAAGAAAGTTATCCAGTGAGAATATCATATAATTTCTAAAATAAAAGTATGTCTTAAGATAAAATATATATAACAGATATTGTTTATAACAAAAGTCTATTTTAAAATACAGTTACAAGTTAATTTTATTCTGTAAATTCAGCAAATTTTATCGTAATTTCTTTATCTGTTACTAGAATAATTTATTTTCTATTTGTCGTTTCTATAAATATGTATAGACAGCAGCATTATACCTTTAAAAAAATCTATATTTTTGACATTATCATTTCAAATAAATGTCAACATTTAAAATTAGGAATATTTGTTTAAAAAGTAAACTGTTTTGAAATGACTTTGAAATGATTTTGAAACAAATATTAAAACCAAAATAATTAAACGTATAATTTTAGCAGTAACATTTGTAACTAAAAATAAGTAACCATAAATTTAGGATGAAATGTCTAGAACAGCCCGGAGCGATTTAAATTAAACAGACGGCTCTTAACCCGAGATTTAATGTTCAATTCAACTCTTGGCGACAATATAAGTTTTATGTAGAAGAATACTGTATAATTGTATAAAAGTTTCAAAAGTAGCTCAAGTTAGAATCCTAGTAAAATATAAAAAACCAATATAATATTCTACCAGTAAATGCCTAGCATTATTTTTATACCATTGCTTTATTTTACCAAAATGAAAACATTTAAACTATTTTTGTCCTTTTAATGCTGTGTGGAATAGAATGCTTTTCATAGTTCTAAGCAACAAAATTGTAAATTTTGTGATGTTACGATATAACAATTTAATTACTTAGGCTGTATGGTATTTTTAATTTTCAAAAATCGGTTTTATCCTAATCTGCTGAATCGCTAAAATGAACTTCAATTGTACAAGAACAAAACATCTTGCAGCAAAACTTTTGCAAAATGGTGATGAATTTCAAAATACCTACTAACCATAAAATAATGATCTTATTCTAATGGTAAGTGTACGAGGGTGCGCAGAAATGATAGGATTGTGCTTAATAATAAACGGAGATATACAACTATGATTCACAAATATCGGGACTGGTTAAATAAAACGTAAAGTATTTAATCTTCTTCGAAATTTAATTCGTCTTCTTGAAAATAGTTTCCTTCTGAAACAATACATCCATTCAAATGTTTTTCCCAATCTCTATAGCAGTTCTCAACGCAACCGTGAAATGTGCGTTCTGCATACTGGTTCTATATGCTGGTACAAACTTAGTTTATCAAATAGTAGTAATTAACGCATCACATAAGACGACATTTACATGTAAAAATGATTTAATAGTCATTAATTCTCACTTGCAGTAAGTTCAGAATGTTAACATATATGCACCAAGTATAGAAATGAAAAGTCATATCTGTGTCCAGGATACCGTATATTGACAGGCTCCAATAAGAGCGAAATGCAACTGTACGTTCCAGGGATAGATGTGACTTTTCACGAATCTTTAATTATCCTAACAATCAGGAAGATCGACGTCGCGATCTTGTTGCGTTCAACATACCGGCTCAAGCTTAGTTTGTCAAATTGTAGTAATTAACGCATCACTTAAGGCGATATTTGCATATAAAAATGAGATTTAATAGTCATTAATTCTCATTTGCAGTAAGTTTAGAATGTTAACTATCATAGCTGTTCATGTACCACATACATAAAGCGCGCGAAATCATAAGACATCCGGGCTAAGTATCTCGATCAATTTGGACAATACTTGGTTTGTTGAAATATTAAATAAAATAATTATACATCTAGTTTCAATATATTATATTACTTTAAAAATTTTAAAAATCTCTGAATTAAAATTATAACTTTGGCGTATTAGGTGTATTAATTGCAACGTCATTGTTTACAACTTATTCCATTATTCAGCAAATTTTAGCAGTCAATTAACTAATCCGAAAACAGTTATAATTACAAACAATGTAGTCCTTAATAAAAATCCAATTACTAATCAAGTACGACTCACCGTTATCAGATAAATTATTAAAGTTGGTACGTGTCAAACAAGTAAAGCTATTCAATTGAAATTTTGCTGTGTAAGTAACATCCACCGCTCGTGTGATATCAAAATACGTAGAAATAATATATCACAAAAAAATCCAAAAATATGTATTAAATTATTTTGCTTATACCGGATGTACCTACTTGAAATAAAAAGACAACGTATGAAAAATGGAAAGATGTAATTATATAGAATGCCATCCCATAAGCGAGAAAATAAATGATTAAGATTAAAAAAAAAATTGTCACGCCACTGTGCGATCGACTATATTATAAAAGACGATATCTTAAAGTTAACCGATAATAACAAAAAGAATAGTTTTGTTATTGTCCATCTCATCCGGCTATTACGTATGTAAACATACGCTGAAGCGTATGTGTTATTATTTTTATACATTCTGAATGTTTTGAATTCATAAGCGGCACATTATACAATTTTCAGTATTTTTAATTTCGGGGTGCGTGTAACAATGACTCACAATATTTTAAATTTATGTTCTATATAATTAGGTCTCTTTACTTCAATGATAGCCTGTATATCTATATGTATAAACTAGAATGAGATTTAATTGTTAAATAACAGTATCAAAATAACAACAAAAATTTGATAACAAGTGTATAATACAAAATTACTAACATAAATCTCAATAAACGTAGGATGTTAAAGATGATGGATATGAGTTTTGCAATTTTTATTATGTGCATGAATAATTTTAATGCTATCTTGTCTATATGTATGTGCTTAACATTGTTTTTTACAATGTGTGATTGCTTCTATAAAACTAGGCACAAAAATAACAATTTTCTTCAGACGTGTTTCCATACTTTTCCTCTTATTGTTTAATAGCATTTACAAGATTAGTGGGCCCTTGACTTTGAGTTCTGGTACTTTTCTTTGCCATTTTCGTGTATCTTTTGCCTCGCCTTTCCAATCCGTGACTCCTGCCTTCTTCAGATCTTTCTTCACTTCTTCTGGCCATCTTTTCCCGGATCTTCTTCTTCATTTTCCTCCCTCTCCTCACATTAAAATTCTTTCAACCCACTCGTTGTCAGACATCCTGGTTATGTGTCCCAACCATTTAAGTCCTAGTATTCTCACTACTTGGATAATACTTGATTTGTTAAATAACTTGTGCTTTTGAAATACTAAATAATAGTATATTATTCAACGAGCGTCTAAAGATGGACATTAGTCATGAGGATGACGTTTAAGACACGAGACCTTAGACGAGTGTCTTAAGTTATCCGAGTGACTAATGTCCATTTAGACGAGAGTAGAATACTATACTTTTTCCACTTCTTCCCGTGACTTATGAATGTCAGTGAGTAATAAGTGTCATAAATTAACAGAAATCAATATGTTATATGCATATTATGTAATAGAAGTGGAAAAAATAAATTATACGTCTAGTTTCAATATATTATATACATATATATATATATATATATATATATATATATATATATACTATTAACATTATCGACGGTAGTGTATAAGTAAAAATTAATTAATGGGTGAGCGGTCTGTCAAGTAAAAAAAAACTCTTTTATTTCACTCTATATTTCATAACGGATTTGTTACTTCATCAGGAGTGTAATTGAGAGTTAAAATTCAGCATACAACGATACTAAACATGTTAAAATTAATTAAATTTAAAACACGTATAGACTGGGACAGTCTATACGTGGACGCGGTGTAAAGTAGTTGTTGCGTAAGCGGTTTTCTAGCTTTACTGTGCCCCAGTAAAGCTAGAAAACCGCTGCTGAAACTTAGTTGTCGAAATACGTATTTAGGATACGATTAATAATTGTGGTAAGGGGTTATATACCTTTTTAAGCTTTTAAAAATAAATATCTAAATATCACAAACAAATTTGTTAATATATATATATATATATATATATATATATATATATATATATATATAGTATTTTCGTGACCTTGGTATGATAAGGTAAACTTAATTAGTCGGCGATTAAAGGTCTGGTTATTACTTCAAAGTGTATATACTTAAAATAATCCTACATGTTTCGGCAATGATGCCTTTGTCAAGGATATAAAAAATATAAAAATATTTTTATATTTTTTATATCCTTGACAAAGGCATCATTGCCGAAACATGTAGGATTATTTTAAATATATACACTTTGAAGTAATAACCAGACCTTTAATCGCCGACTAATTAAGTTTACCTTATATATATATATATATATATATATATATATATTAATATTGTCTAAAAATAACTTTTTTAGACAATAACGATTTTTTTGCAGATCAATGAACTTGAATTATGGACCGACTTTAACTACATTTTGGCCCTAAAAATTTGGAAATTTTTGATGAATTACAAAGAAATTTCTTTTTTATTTTTCAGTTAGACATTTATATGTATTCTTCAGATTAGCATATCTTTGGCGCTATTTAGTGGTGACACTATATATAAAGCGTTTAGATGCCTTTTTAGGCCCATTGCTTAGTAAAGTTATTCAATTTCTTCCTGTCCCTTGCCAGCAATCTCCAACTTTTGAATTCCCTTCCTTCCACGCGATAACAGCATCTCTTCATTTTCTCCTTAGCTTACACTTCCTTCTCCTTCCATTTGGTACCTTCCATCCTATATTTTTAATCAATCTGTCCTGCTAGTCTTTCAAGGTAAGAAGCGGCGCATTTGTTAAATGTGTTATGAGCGCTTCTCCATATAAACTGCGAATCTCTTCATTCGTTCGCTTCTGCAATCCTTCTTGCGTCAATTTTGATTCTAAGTTTTATTAGATATTCATATTTTAAAATTTAGATTTATATATTCAAAGTTTCCGAATCGCTAATATTGTTTTATGAATTATCCAAGTATAATTATTGTAATTTGATTACTTATTCGGTTCATTTAATATTTTAATTTATATGAAACATCAAAGAGAATGAAATATCCAATATTTTCCTTAATCTACATTACCTACTCAAATTTAGTTTAATTAACTAAATAACTAAAGGTTGCCTAAAAAAGGAGAACATTAAGAAATGTCCTTTTTTTTGCAAATAATATCTATATGTGGACAAGAAAAATATACTAAAAGGTAGTATAAATTAAAATATGACATTCACTTCTAACTTAGACCGCCAAAGAATAAAACTACCATTGAAGTAATCTTTTCCTACTAGGTGAGCGATATTTATAAAACAGACAAAATATAAAAATTGTAAAAAATAAGATTTTTAGGTAATTATTAAACAGTAGGTAGGCAAGCAGCGGTGTCACTGCGTTCGCTTTACTGAAATAAAAGTGTTTGTTATTTAGAAAAATGCTTTCCACTCGAGTTACACCTATGTATGAGGATTGTTCGGAAATTGCGTGTCCTAACACGGAGATGACGCGAATTCGCAGGAATCTTCTTTACCATTCTGTAGAATCATCCTTTAATAGGTTAAATATGACAGTACAGAGCGATCTGTCAATTAATCTGTTTTTGACAGTACGCCAAAGTGAACGTCTCGTGTGATTTTGTAATATTGGAAAAAATTGAGTTGAGAACAGTAATAAAGTATAGCAAACGCCTATTAAGTTGGCGCGAGGAGGGGTAAGTTCGCGCAGGATTAGAAGTAGTGGGGAGATTTGTATTTGGTTTTACAACAAATGTCAGATAATTCTAACCTCTGAGCGTGTATCACTTTATGATCCTCTAGCAAAGCATTATGTTCCGTCAAACGTCAATGACAAATGTATTCTGACAATTACTTGAGTAGTGGGGGTGAACGGTTTTAAAAACGGCTGCTGCGCACCCCCCCCCCCCCCCCCCCCCCCCCCCCCCTCGCGCCAACTTATTTGGCGCTTGCTATACTTTCATTTGAAAGTCTTAACACCAACCGAAATCAAACCAGAGCTTGATTCAACACTATTAGAATCCGCTCCTTCCGTTAAAGACTGGTTGCCGAATTTAAGCGTGGTCGTATGAACACAAATGATGAACCTCGTAGGGGACGTCCAAAAACTGTTACTGTTCCGGATATGATTGAAAAGTCCACCATCGTCTTAGATGACCGTCGTTTAACAGTGTGCGAGATAGCAGACATTTTAGCAGATAGCAGAATTTTAACTGATGAATTGGAAATGAGAAAATCTTCGGCGCGTTAGGTGCCGCGGTTACTCATACCGGAGCAAAAACTGAATTGTTTGAGTGTTTCCCACGACTTTTTGGCATGTTTTCGCCGCAATCAGAAGCGCCTTGTACGTCGTTTCATTACCATCGATGAAACCTGGGTCCACCATTACACTCCCGAAACCAAAAGACAATCCAAACAATGCACAAAAAAAGGTTCACCACCAAAGAAAGCAAAAACGCAGGAAAGTCAACAGGAAAGGTTATTCTGGCACCTGCTTTTTTTTTGTACTTTAATGGAGTTTTCTTGGTCGACTACTTAGAAAAAGGAAAACAATAAATGGGAAGTATTATGCCAATTTATTGCAACAATTAAGCGACACAATAAAAGAGAAACGGCCTTATTTGGCAAAGCAGGAAGTGCTTTTCCATCTGGATACCGCACCTGCCCACATGTCTGCGATTGCAATGGCAAAAATTCATGAATTGGGGTTTAAATTAGAGCCTCATTCGGCATATTCCCCAGATTTGGCTGAAAGAAATGGCTCGGCGGTAAGAAATTATCATATAATTTCGAGGTAACCACTGCTGTAACAAGCTATTTTGAGGACTTGGATTCATCGACCTACAATGAAGGCATTACTAATTTGAAATCGTTGGAATAAGTGTGTTGAGAGACTGTATTGAATAATAAAATAAATAATGTCAAGAAAACTTGCATTTTCTTTGTTAGGCCACGTAGCTTCTGAACCATCCTCGTATGTCTATAAACAACTTCACACTATCATAGCTGATCATATACTATACAGTGTGTATAAGCCAAATGGAATAAATTCATTATTTCGGTTACTGTACATATTTATAAAAAATCCCGAAATATGTCATATTTAATTTATAAATTAACATTCTTCAACGTGAAAATGCGATCCCTACCTTCAACCCCCTTCGAATGACAGGTACAATATCGTTGTAAAGGTCTCTTTATTCTCTATTCAAAAATGTTATAATTTTCATGTTTGTTGCAACAATTAAGATAGAATAAAATAAAATCATGTTGTTATCGAAATTCGCTACAATATACTCAAAAAATAAAATTTAATGCAAAATGTAAAGAAAAATTTAAAACGCCAGACAAAAATATGAATGTCAATGAAGTAGATGCTCATTTGCGTTTATAAAGATTTAATACATACATCAAAGGCATCATTGCATTACTTACTTCCCGTTTAGGTCTTCATAATAAGAAAGTGAGTAAAAACCATACCAATGTGCTTTTTAGATGGTATCCATTAAAAATACTTTAAAAAGTTTCCGTGGCAACATTAGTTTGTTTAAAACGCCTTAGTAAATTGTTTTGTATTTAAAAGTTGTCATTTAAATTGACAGTTTGATAATTTTAGTTTGAATTTCGTAAAATACAATTCTGGGAAGTGGTTAAATTAACGGAAATGCATAAAATAACAGTCATACAAATGATTGGTTACGGAGATAGAACCCGAACACAACAAGAAGTAACCCGCCTATTTCATGAGAAATTTCCTGATTTACCGCCTATAGCTCAAGGAACAATAAGTAAGATAGAGAAGCAGTTTCGAGAGTTTGGTCATGTAAGGCAGATAAAAAAAACCAGCTGCCAATGCACTGAGTGATGAAATCAAAGTAGATGTGATGCTTGAGTTTATGGAAAACCCACATACATCGAGTAGACATGCATCCACTACATTAAATGTTAGCCATACATCGATAGTAAACATATTAAAAGAAAATAAAATGCATCCCTATAAAATGATATCTACTCAGGAGCTTATGGAAGACGATTTTGATAGAAGAACTTATTTTTGTGAGCGAATGATGGACATGCTGGATAACAATATTATCAATTTAGAAGACGTTATGTTTTCTGATGAGTGCACTTTTTCTCTTAGCGGTCATGCTAATCGGCAAAATTGCCGCTACTGGTCTACGGAAAATCCTCACTGGATGAGGGAAGAACACACACAATACCCAGTAAAAGTTAATATTTGGGCAGGTATTGTTGGAAACCATATCATTGGTCTCTTTTTCATTGAGGGCAATTTGAATGGCGATCGTTATTTGGCACTACTTCAAAATGATGTCATTCCAACTTTGGCAAATTTATATCCTGATCCAGGAAACCCTCAAGTTCCAATGAATACGATATGGTTTCAGCAGGATGAAAATACATTACCAACGCAATGTCCGGCAGTACCTCGATGCAATATTTCCCAATCGGTGGATAGGAAGGTGAGGATCGATAGAATGGCCAGCGCGATCACCTGATCTGACCTTACTTGATTTTTTTTTATGGGGATATTTGAAGAGCATTGTGTACAAAACTAAACCTTTGGATTTAAATGACTTAAGAGAACGAATAACGCTCGCGATTAGGTCGATCACGCCTGATATGTTAAATAATACAAAGGTATTTTTAATAATATAAAATATTATTAAAAATCTGGTGTGAAGAACACAAATGCAGGTTCACTATTAATATTTTCTGTGAATGTGTCCGAATATATCCTATCCCCGTACCGACGATGAGCTTGTAGAAAAGCGAAATACGTATCTACGTCTCTGGGGATAGGATATATTCGGACACGTTCACAGAAAATATTAATAGTGAACCTGCATTTGTGTTCTTCACACCAGATTTTTAATAATATTTTATATTATTAAAAATACCTTTGTATTATACAAAACTGGTGGGGTTTACCTTCTCATGTATGTTTCAATTATTCTGATATGTTAAATAGTGTTAGAAGACAGTTTTATTTAAGATTAGGATGTTGCCAAGACGTTCATGGTGAACATTTTGAACATCTACTTCATTAACATTCATATTTTCTTTTGGCGTTTTAAATTTTTCTTTACATTTTGCATTAAATTTTATTTTTTGAGTATATTGTGGCGAATTTCGATAACAACATGATTTTATTTTATTCTATCTTAATTGTTGCAACAAACATGAAAATTATAACATTTGTGAATAGAGAATAAAGAGACCTTTACAACGATATATCACAAGCCTATACTTCCCATTTAAAAAAGTGGGGGTTGTACCTGTCATTCGAAGGGGGTTGAAGGTAGGGATCGCATTTTCACGTTGAAGAATGTTAATGTATAAATTAAATATGACATGTTTCGGGATTTTTTATAAATATGTACAGTAACCGAAATAATGAATTTATTTCATTTGGCTTATACACACTGTATACATATAGCACATGAAGCGCAGGTGAAGTTCGACACCTCTTGCTTGTCCGCGCCTCTGTTAGCGGACTGAGAATGGCGGTGTTTAGTCATTACTAACAGTCGCTAACAAATTTTATTAAATTTTTATTCACTGACGCTTTAATGTTTTATTTGAACAGTTTTTGTTTGGCATACAAAATATTTTATATTACATTATTACGTACACGAAAAGTCAAGACTGTACATACAAACCAATATATATTTTAACAAAATCTAATCACCAATAAATTTCTTGCTATGGTATAAAGAATCAAAGAAACTCTTAAATCACTGATAAGATATTTTGAAATGTTTATATTTCTTGAGTTAACAATACCCTTAATCTAGTCTACACTATATTCGAACCGAAATGGGAACAAGCTCAACTGATAAATGAATCTTACCTTCACATTGTGTGTCACCTGTTTGAGAAAAACAAGACGCGTAGGCTTAAAGCATTGTATGTATGTATATGCATATATACATATGTAACATACTATATACAGACAATATGTTTAGATATTTAAATTTGTGATCTACTAAAACACTCCCTTTTTTTCTCACAAATATACAGGATACTTCAATTTGTTGTGAAAAGAATAAAATAAATTTTTGTAGCAATAAAATTATACGTATATGACGTATGAGTTTCTATATAAAAATTTCATTTTCAAATAATAATATTCCCCGACTTTGGAGCTTTCATAAATGAGAACTATTTTTAAAAGTATTTTAAGAGTTGCTACCTGCAGTTGCACAAAAGAATGCTATTTGCTTAGTTACCTTCTGAGTCGGCATTATGTATATATATTGTATATGTATACAAAGTCTAAATAGCTTTGGAAAAATGTGAACAGTAACATTTTTATTCGAACGGAGAATGTTGAATTGAACAACGATTTATCTCAATTGTCACAATGACGTGTTTGATAAAATTTAATTATTATAATATCTAATATTTGATTGCTGTAATTATATATAAAAACTGTATGATATGTATTAAAATGAGTAATAACAAAAAGTAAATTGATAACTTCACTTCCATTGTATTTGTATAAAGGGGTCTATTTATTTAAACGGAATGAGTTAAAAGTGTTTTGATATGTGGTATCTACTCTATAAATGTTTTTGTGTAAAAAGTGTTTATTTATTTATTTTTAAATAATACATTCATCCAGGACTATTCTTACATGGACAATAAGCATTAATGTTAAACCCAACTTTTGAAAGAGTTTGATGGATTTGTACATCAATTTGTGCGTCTGTAAGTGCAACACTTGTTATTTATATTTGTTATCGAATGCAATTTATACTTATTAGGGCGTTTCATTTTTTATGTAGCATAATATTTAGGGTGTGCGGCAAAAATACTAGATTGCAATTAGATTGAAAATTTTTGTCCCAAATATATGAAATTCCTGAAAAAGTTTATATTTACTGGTCACGATTACTGAAGTTAGGTTGCTTCGGCAATAGCCATAATATCCAAACTCAGAGAACGATTTTTAATGGTAGTTTTATCCCTCTTAACCCTCACTGACACTGAAAAAAGTATATGGTATAGGTTAATAGCCCATACATACTACAAACGATTATAATGACATATATAATGATTATAATGACAGCTATCGAAGTGTAATAAAAAATATAACATTATTTGGGTTTGTTAAGGTGTTTGCTTATCCAATGCAACTGTGGTAAAATAGTATAATAAGTTGTGGTAAAACACACACAATACGGCGTAGGAATTCTTAGAGTTGATGTACAAAAATAGTATCTACTATGTATAACGAATTGTTTTTCCTTTCTTTATTCAATTATCAACCACTCCTCTTACCTTTCAGTGCTAATGGGCTAAACGAACTGAATTGTACTGCCATTTATTTTTCTACTAATCACTAGAGCTGAGGATGTTTGCGGTATAACCATGGTTATATCATGTAACCATAGTAATTTACTATGGTTACATGATATAACCATGGTTATACCGCAAACATCCTCAGCTCTACTAATCACCCATCCAACCACCACGGTAACGACTATGTCATTTGCAAATACTTTTTTACCTTGAGTACACACACGTATTGGATAATGTCAACTTATGTCTGCTTAAACTCTTGTATAATATTATTACATATATATATATATATATATATATATATATATATATATATATATATATAATCCATCCCTCTTCTACCGTTAAGTGTAGAGGGTAAGTAAATAATATTACACATATATCGCCCCTAATCTACCCATCTGCGTAGGAATCATGAGAGTGCAAAATAGTACTATGTATAATAATAAAAAATGAATAATTTTATTATTACAGCATAGTATTAGGTACTTATAATAAACAGTACTAATTGTTTAGATTTATCTCTTTGGATAAGGATCGAGTGCACATTGTTCTTCATAAAACAAATATGGTTTATTTTACTTTTAGAATAGTCAAATTTTATATTCACGTTTCTCTATTTGACTACTAATTGCGTTATATATTAATACAGCATGTATAGTTTTATTTACATATCAAACGTTTGTAAAATCTACCACAATACTATACTATAAAAAAATAGTTTCTTGTACTATTACTCTAGGTGGATTTAACACTAATTATTGTCTGCTGAACTACAGTTGTAGTGTACATTTTTACAATACGAGGTGCATTCAAGTTCTAAGGCCTCCGATTTTTTTTCTCCAGACTGGAAAGAGATAGAAGCATGTGCATTGTTTTAAAATGAGCGTGCGTTCGTTGTCAATACGTCACAGAGATGGCAGCACTGTACGGCAGATGGAATTGTAGCGGCAGCGTCGAGAATGAGAACTGTTTTAGATACTTAAAATGGCTACGTTTTGCTTACTTGAACAGCGTGCAATCATTCGTTTTCTGAATTTGCGTGGTGTGACACCAATTGAAATTCATCGACAGTTGAAGGAGACATGTGGTGATGGAGTTATGGATGTGTCGAAAGTGCGTTCGTGGATGCGACAGTTTAATGAAGGCAGAACATCGTGTGACAACAAACCGAAACAACCTCGGGCTCGCACAAGCCGGTCTGACGACATGATCGAGAAAGTGGAGAGACTTGTTTTGGGGATCGCCGAATGACAGTTGAACAGATCGCCTCCAGTGTTAGCATTTCCGTGGGTTCTGAGCACACAATCCTGCATGACGACCTGAAAATGCGAAAAGTGTCCTCCAGGTGGGTGCCACGAATGCTGACGGACGACCACAAGGCTGCTCGTGTGGCATGTTGCCAAGCAATGTTGACGCGCAACCAAGGCATGAATGGGACTTTTTTTCGTCGATTGTGACAATGGATGAGACGTGAATGCCATTTTTCAATCCAGAAACAAAGCACCAGTCAGCTCAATGGAAGCACACAGATTCACCACCACCAAAAAAATTTCGGGTAACCGCCAGTGCTGAAAAAAATATGGTGTCCATGTTCTGGGACAGTGAGGGCGTAATCCTTACCCATTGTGTTCCAAAGGACACTACGGTGACAGTTGCATCCTACGAAAATATTTTGAAGAACAAGTTCCTTCCTGCACTGCAACAAAAACGTTCGGGAAAGGCTGCGCGTGTGCTGTTACACCAAGGGAACGCCCCGCACATCGGGCTAACGTTACGCAACAGTTTCTTCGTGAAAACAACTTTGAAGTAATTTCTCATGCTCCCTACTCACCAGACCTGGCTCCTAGTGACTTTTGTCTGCTTCCAACAATGAAAGACACTGTCCGTGGCCGCACATTCACCAGCCGTGCTGTTATTGCTTCAGCGATTTTCCAGTGGTCGAAACAGACTCCTAAAGAAGCCTTCGCCGCGGCCATGGAATCATGGCGCCGACGTTGTGAAAAATGTGTACGTCTGCAGGGAGATTACGTCAAGAAGTAACACCAGTTTCATAGAGTTCGAGTGAGTAGTTAGATAGAAAAAAAATCGGGGCCTTAGAACTTGAATGCACCTCGTACATTCAGTGCAAATATTTTGTTTTTGATTAATAATAATCCATTATGGCCTATTCCTAGTTTATTGGGGTGAATCATCATAAATTAAAGTGTTTAGATGATCCTCAACAACGTCCGATGGTATTCGTGAATCTTGAGAATCATTTATGTCAAAAACGGCGCTTTTTAAATCGAAAAAAAACATTTCCATGCAGTTCTCTCCCCAATTAAGTTTTCTCGGTAGGCAACACAAATGGTTGCAGCGGCTTTCAATGCATTAACTCTTCTGTTGAGCTCGAAGGAAGGGATATCAATAATAAATATAATCTTTTAATCCAACTTATTTGCAAATTTTAATTCTCCCATATCGATACTCGCACGTTTACCAAAATAAGTTGTCATTTTCATTAAAAAAAGGTGTTTCAATTGGTTCACCAGAAAATATTTCTTAACAAAAAGATACCGTATGTCCTTATAACAGACAGGGTCTATTAGGTAAAACTATTTAAACAGTTCGTATATTTTTCATCATAGTATCTGAACTAATTTTATTATATTTTCCGTTATACTTTTCGAGGTAGCGAGTAAAGCATATAAATTTATTAAAATAATCTTGTTGAACGTCATTTCCAGATATTGCTTTTTTAAAATTAGTATTTGTGAAAAGTATATAGATAATAAATCGAATTGTACTGGTAAATTAGTTTTCCTAGTCGCAAATGATAATCAAATTAAACTTCTTTTATTAAATTTTATCTACAGGCTTACCATCATGTTCATATTTTGGCCATAATTAGTATTATGCTATTCATGATGTATTAGTCATTATAATTGTATGTAGTATGTACGGATATATATTATATAAGCTCAAATAAAGATTTCTTTTACTTGATTGTCTCAGTTGTAATATCTGTGTAAGTTTTACATTACCGATTTTTTGGCAATTTTTTCGTAAGTATGTAAATATTTCTAAAATAATTGATATTTTCAACCTTTGTTGTCATTTCGGCACCATGTTGCTGAAATGGTCATATAGTTAAATAAAATTAATATGCTTTGTTTTCAATCATATTGATTAACTCACTATAATTTCATATCTTATTTATACCTTTTCACAACCAGCCTTTTAATTTTAAATAAAGGGTTCATTTCAGGGATTTCTTGAAAAATAAACTACCTAGGTACACATGTCCTTGTGGCTTTCCATTGCTCTCCGCAATAAAATATACATTTCTTGTTTAGTGGTTTCAGATAAAGCCGTTTTCACTCTGTTAGAATTTAAAGTAAATGCCAATACGGTATAAAATAATGCTTCTGTTACTATATAATATGTACGAGCACACGAGATCGCGAGTTTTGTTTTTATAAATTACTTCCATAAATCTATTTTGAGGAGTATTCTGTTCATTTTTTTGAAATTATGTAAATCGTACAATTCTAAAATAAAGTCAAATAGTAACTAAATATGTACGATAACTAAAATTCACTTGAAAGTAAGAATAAAAGTATACCAAACCGGCATCTATTCATTCAAAACTGACGCTCTGCTGTTATTTTGTGAAATAAATATAAAATGTGTGTATTTAAAGTTTTAATTTACATTACTTTCTATTAATTAATTAAAAATAAATACAAATTTTATTAAAAATAAAATTCTAGTTATATACTCATTTATATAAAAAAGATCAGTTTATTTAATTTTTATGGTTCTTGAAAGATTTGCAATTATATAATTTTGTTTTTAGTTATTATTACTTACTATATATTTCTTTATAGGAAAACAAAGTTATGTCTAACTCAGCGCTATCTGTTGCCGGATCACCCGAAACAGTCAGATTATCAGTACCGGAAAATACGGAACCACAATCTAGTCAGAAGAAACCAAGAGTGTATAAGATTCGTCTTGCATATATCGTAAACGTTCTAATAATTATAATAGGTAAGTGTTTTTTTTCTTTTGCATTATTTTCACTGTCCCTTTAACATACAGGACATATCATTTTATATTTTCAATTATGTCCCTACAATTCAACCCAATTAATTAATAATTGCTTAAACGTTTCGGTTCGTTGTTCTAACCCATATGACCTTAAATAATTAGAAAAGAACATCCTAACAAACTTAATTTTTATAACATTTTGGGACATTAGTAATACATAAAATGTATCGCATCGTTATTTGTCAAGATGAGGTTATGTTCTCCTATAAATATATTTGTTTTAAAAATTTATTATAAGTGTAAAGACGTATGTACAAATTATTAAAAATGAATCAGGCCATATAACCACGTGTGAAAACATAACAGTCATACATCTATTGTTTACCGTGACGAAGCTATTTATTATCTTTTTAAATACATCTACTCGTTAACCTGTCACTTACACTTAGCGAAATAATCAATGTTTTAGAACTTAATTTTATTTGTACCTATTACATCTTGAATAACATTAGTAATTAATTTATTGTTAATATATACGTTTTATGTAACAAAAAAATCTAATGTCTAGTACTTACAGGTACGTAAATTTTCTCTGATTACATAAAGCATTTGATTCTGTTGCCATGTTTTAAATCATGAATTAATTTACATTTGTATTGGCTATATTAAGTCGTATTAAATTTTAAACTAGTTCATGCTTATTCAAGATAATAGCATTACAGTTCATAATGTCAACGATAACAATTGTATTACCTAATTGACTATGAGTTAACAAATTAATAATTGTTTCTACTATACAAACAGCCTTCACACAAGTTCAATTCATACAACATACATACCCACATACCCATATCATTTACATTAACGAAATATATTTATTATTTAATTTAGAAAAAAAGAGAACAAGAATTAAGGCTGGCTTTGCTTTTCCCTACATGTAGGGAATTTTGAGCAACATAGGCTAGGATTTTTTAAATCGTTATTTTGTCGGTAAATTACGATTTTACAATAAATTTTTCTTGATATAATTGCTTATTTAATACTAACAATAATAATATTTTCTAAAATAGTATACTGTTTTTTTACAATATTAGGAATTGTAGTGTCATCTATTGGGTTATATTATTAGTATTCGTACTTCTTAAATTTCATGTAACGTAATAATATGAATGAACACCTTGCTAAACCTCTGGTGTTTTGAAATCGCTTATTTGTATATTTATTATTTAGTTCAATTTTTATGCACTTTACTTACTTTACTTATTATAGGTTCCTATTAAATTAATTTTTATATATTTGCGAGTATATAAAAATAATTTTTAGTTACTATATTACATTAATAGCGAACCCAAATAAAAGAAGATTAGTTCCTGCGGAAATTAATAATACAGATTGCAAAATGAATCTTAACTTAAATACTTAAAAAACCAAAACGGTCAACTTGTCCAGTACCCTCGAGTTCGTCATTCTTTCCGACAAGAAGCGATTTCAAGAGCAGAACTACAAGTTGGAATTCATTTCATTCAAGATAAATTTTACTTACTCACCAGGCTCTTCATCTTTTTTCTGGCGTAGAGAAAAGTAGTAATTTTTGTTTTAGGTCTTGGAGGAGGCGTTGGGCCTAAAGTTTCTGGTAACACTTAACAATAAACCATATAATACCGTCGCGTACGTGATTTCCACAATATAAAAACTGAGATTACTAAAATCGAATATACTAGAATATCTTACTTTTGTGACAATTCGAAAAATAACCCGTTCTAAAAAACGTTTCTTGTATATTACAAATTGTGTTAATTAATCCATTTCAACAATATTTCTTCTCTAAAATTCGATACGCAAGATTCAAATAAAATTTCGTGGTAAGGGAAACTTTTCCCACAGTTAAAATATGAATTAATATTTTATTATTTTATTAAACCTTCGCCTCCTAAAAAGGTTGCGAGATTACACTCTACTATTTGCATTGCTCAAAGTATCTAGAGATGTTGTGGTCTTTATGTCTAATTAGAGTTCTTTCACTGGCCCTACTCTTTTAAATAACCTTAATAGTTTTGAGAGCGGTTCTTTTAGGTTTATAACATTGACTTCTTATTACAAGAACTGCGTTTTTGTGAAACCTTTGCATTGGCATAGTGCATGAATCACGGTTTCCTCTTCCTTTTGACAAAACCTGCATATCTTCTGTCAAGGCTATATATTGTTCATATGTTTGTTAGATTACAATGCTCCGTTAATAGGCCTACTGTCATCTTAACAGACTGTTCATCCATTCAGTAGTTGCGTTGACGGACTGTTTTGTCTGTCATTGATTAAGAGAATTATTTCACCTATCCCTAGATCTATTTTCAGACCACTTTTTCATTAATGTTCTGATATTTGTTTTTGCAATGCCAAAGAAAAGTTCTGGTCCTATGAAGGCTATAAACGAGGCCTGTCGAGCGGGATTGTTAGGCTTCTTATTAGAGCTATGACCTTCGCGACCTGTCAACCAGGCTAATATCACTTTATTGTGACCACTGAGCTTGTTTAGGGCATATACAATACAATATAACTCTATATTTATCTTGCATTGAATCCAGTGCCTTTAACATTGCTCTGCTGTCGATGTAAATATATGAAGATATCATACAGCGACAAAATATTTCACTTTTTTCTATTCAGTTCAGTATAACCATCTCTTTTTAAAGACCAGCAGTAGTCGCCCAACATAAGTGAGCTTCAGTATCCTTGGTATCGTGGTATCCATTGTCTTAATGTCCTGATAAAATCTCGCCTTGTTCGTTACTGCGCCAAAATTTTCCGGGAAAAAAAATACAATTGCGAGTGCAAAAATGCATTTTTAAGGACACGCTACATCCTAGTAGTTCATAGGCTTTTAAGAGTTCATGTATGAGAGTTCTGCAGTTCTCATCTTTATTGTTATACAGACATCCCTTTGCTACACTTACAAAACAATTGCAAGCTGTCAATTCCTTGTCATTTAATATTTCTTGAAAAAGCAAATCACTTCAAAGTTTCCTTATTTCAGGTCCGATGAAGTACTCGAAACTAATACCTTCTTTGTCCATAGCTTTAACAAAATTTTGTATTAGTCCAAGCTTAATATGGAGAAGCGACAGAAGCACTTTTTTTGGGTTAACAAGGAGATATTTTATGTTTCATATACCTGATCAAAAAAGTTGTAAGTGGTCAATCTTATTGAAATAACCTTTTCTTGCTCGACTGCCGCATAGACACCAAAAACAACAACATTTTGGATGGTAGCTAAGTTATCATAGTTTTCTTTTATTTTCACTGAATGGGCTAGAATGAATAGATATTTTTTTTGTTTCCATTATGAAGGAAGCTTTTAGGCTGTATTTCACCGAATCTATGAAAATACGATATGCAAAGATACATGTTCCATTTCACAAAAACTTGAAATGTAATATTAAAATGGAATATTACATTTTAAAGTGAAATGAAACATTGCATTTTTATCTAACCTAAGGAGGATCATTGGGAATCACCGGGAAACACAATGTTGACCAAGTTTAAACTTAGTGCAGAAGACAAATATGGATACTCAATATTGTCCCTTTACTTTCTTGAATTCCCTTCAGCTTTATTGATATAGAAGTCACTTACATGATCAGTAAATTTTCGCCATACTATAGGAGCAGCAAACGGTATAGAATTTTTCTTGAGCCGCATCCACTGCACTAAATTTACGTGACAACTTACAGAGCAAATATGAAGTCTCCAACTTTTATTTTGATTTTCAATTTGGCACTTAAAATATAAAAGATAGGCTTTTTTAATTCCTCAGATATAGATCTTAACCTCGCATTTTAAAATATATTGTCCACATATATAACAAAATTATCCGCTGGATATTTGCAACATCGATGACTAGAACTTTCCATTTTATATAAAATACGATAAAAGCACTTGATTGTATTGTACACAAGACAGAATCAAACTAATCATTAGTAAAACGTAAAAGTGCTCGTAATGGTTACCTCTCGTGGTATTTCTACCTACATTATTTAAAGCTAGGCACAAATAATTTCAATAATCCCATGATATAAAGGGCAGACAGGTACTTGAAAATGAGACCTGGTAGACCATTTCTGAGAAAATATGTTTTAATAACTACCTAAATAAAACATAAAATGAACATTTTACTACAAAAATAATATCGACCTGTGTATTTAACATAATATTCTCTAGTCAAACTATTCAGTTTGGAATAACTAGACTAGAACTTTAAGATCACATATTAAATTGAGGATGAAAAAATAAATTTCGTATTATACTGAAAACATTTTGGTACCTTACTTACTATTTATATAGTTATATAAAAGACAAACGAAATTTTCGAATTTTATTGTGAAAATTATTAATATGAAATACCAAGGCGACAAATTTTTTAAAATAACCTAACCTTTTAAGTATTCTAGAAGTCTCGTACAACAATAATGTGACCCGTTTTTAATTCTAAAACAAATTATTTTTTTTTTATAATGTAGATTTAATTTCTACCGCAAAAGACAGTGTTTAATATATATATACACTTGTCACAAAAAGTATCGCATCATTTCAAAATAAATGGATTTTGACAAAATGCTTCTCACGATATACATATATACTTTTATTTTAAAAATGATAATGATTTTTCGTTAAGTTTAAAAAATGTTTGGTTTTTTTATTTGAAAATTTTTGAGGAAATTGCAAAGATAATTGTTATTCTCCAAAATAAGAAAATTTTAAAGTAACAAAAAATGTCTTAAAGTAAAGTAAACGATTTTTAGTATCTAGTATTGCCACCTCTGACCCTAATAACAGCTCGCATCCGTTGTGGAAGGCTTCTTATCAAATTCCTTACAAACTCCATATCTAAAGTTTCCCATTCTTCTAATAATGCGTGTTCAAGGTCATCTAAGCTGTCTGGAGCGATATTAAGAGATCTTATGCGGCGTTCTAGGTTGTCCCAAACGTGCTCTATTGGATTCAAGTCTGGGCTTACTGCTGGCCATGCTAAAGCTTGAATACCTACTTCTCGAAGATAATCGGTTGTTATTCTTGCAGCGTGCGGACGTGCGTTATCATGCATTAGAACAAAATTTATTCCAATAACAGGAGCAAATAGTACCACATGTTCTTCTAGAACGTCTCTTATATACAGATCAGCTGTCAAAGATCCCCTGCGAAATACAGCTAACTCTGTGCGACCTTCTAAACAAATGCCTCCCCATACCATAATAGAGCCACCGCCAAAATTCCTTGCTGATCTTATGTTGCACTGTGCAAATCGTTCGCCTTCGCGTCTGTAAACTGGAATACGTCTATCTGACCTGAAAATTGAGAATCTGGACTCATCTGTAAACAGGATATTAGCTCAGTCGTATACATTCCAATTTACATGTTGTCTTGCGAATCTCAAACGTGCCACACGGTGTATTCTGGTTAGCAATGGTGCAGTAACAGGCATTCTAGCTCTAATTCCGACTTCCCTTAACCTGTTTCTAACAGAATTAATGCTTATTTGGAGATTACGGACTCTGGAAAGATCATTGCGCAGTTTTCGTGCAGTAATATGACGTTCCCATAGGGCTTGTAGACGTAGAAAACGGTCATCTGCAGGGATGGTACATCTTGGACGTCCTGGAACTGGTCTTCTATGGTAAACTCCCGTTTCTCTGAACCTTATTAATATTCTGGATACGCTCGATTGGTTGATATTCATAAGTTGGGCTATATATCGCTGTGATCTTCCATCCTCACTTAAGGCCACAATTTGGTGTCAATACTGGTGTCAAATTACTCATTTTTGTCCAAAATCTGTTTAATAAAAAAACAGTTAACAAATGCCTAAGAAAATTAACTTTTTAACAGTATTAATGAACTACGCCTTTTCTTACACTTTCCACTTTTTACGTTTTTTGACATTAACAAAGAAAAAAGATCTGATAAAAATTAACTGTCAGATAAAATAAGTAAAGTATGCCATTTACGAAATAAGTCAAATATTTTCAGTTGAGATTTATTCCATAATTCAAAAAAATTCTTACTTTTTTACATGATGCGATACTTTTTGTGACAAGTGTATATATATATATATATATATATATATATATATATATATATATATATATATATATATAATACTAGTCAAATTATTCAGTTTAGACTCGATAACTAAACTCGACTTTCAAATCACACTAAGAAATAAATTTTGTATTTATGTAATTTACAAAATTTTAAAAAAATGTACATTTGGTACCACTATAATTTTCTTATGCACTTTGATTCGTTAAACCCGAAAATCGCATTAAAAAATTTTTTTATGGATAAATTTTCGAGATATAAATTTTTTATTTTTTTCTTGTTTTATTTTGGAGGTAGTTTAATCATATCTCGAGGTAGGAATGGCCAATCTGGTCGTAATCGATATCAAATTAAAGATAATTGAATTGCCTACAAATATTCTTAACATTTTTTTTCCAATCGCTTCAATAGTTTAAATATAATGTTCCAAAATATAAGAAAAAAAATCGCTTTTTAAGACCAAAATGAAAAAAAAATCACTCTATCAGCAGGGAAAAATAAAAATCATGAAAATATGCCCAGTGATTTATTTTGTATGCGGAATTTACATATTTACGAAGATGACAAGGTATCTACGGATAAATACCGATTATGGGAAAGCACGAAAATTCAACTTTTTCTCTATTTTTATATTTACATTTATTTATAGGGTTGTTTAATTAATTACATCTATCTTAATTGTAGTATTTCAATATAACTGACTGTATTAGAAATAATTTTGATTCTTCGATTGTCGTTTGTTCGTTTTAAGATCCGTTTCTCTTATGAGGAACGAGGAACCAAATATAATCTCCCATCATTCTCTCGTCCTAAAATACCTGGTAACGCCGCTCAATGGACTTCATTTCTTGATGGAACCTCTCACCATGTTTATCACTTACGATACCGAGATTATTCGTGAAAAAAAGTAAAAAAAAATCCGAATGCAAGAAATTAATCTTCAGACATCTTTACGCCCTCTAAAAAAACAAAAAAAATTAAAAGCGTAAAGCAGAAAATTAATTGAATAGAATAACAATACATATTTCATACCTATCTTTGCAAATTGTTAAGTAAATCTTCAACAATTATCTTGTAGCTTGGGCTCTTATTGTTTCCTAGAAAATCAGAAACAATCAAATGAAACGGTTTTCAAACGATCGGATGACAAATATGTTTGGAATTTTTCATCTTTGACCAATTTATTTATTTGCGGACCATCAAAAATTCCTTCCTTGATTTTCGCAATAGAAAAATGTTTAAATATGGTTTTCAAATATGCTAGCGCTTCGCTCTCTTTATTTAATGTTTTGACGAAGTTTTTGGAGAGTTCAAGTTTAATGTGTAGTGGCGGAAGAATGATGTTTTCTTTCTTTAAAGTAGTGAAAGTAGCCCTCTTAAGCAAATACCTTTTAAGAATTATACACAATCCGGGTGCTAAGCGTCTAAGAAAAGAACGTACAGATGCAGATATACAATAATAAATTATGTAGTATCAAAAACAAATATATACCTAGTAATCATAAATACTGTTACAAAAGTTTATGTATAAATCACAAGGGCTGTGACAAATAAAATAAACAAAAGACGGATATTTACTGTCAGTTGACATTCGTGCTATTCAAATATCGTGGTATGTTCAAATACCGAGCCATAAAATTATGCAACGACACCGGTAATGTTAGATAAAGAAGACTTCGCACTGCTAGTACTCAACAAGCGATTAAAGCGCTAATTAAGCGTAATCCATTAACGAAACAAAAAGTGATGAGCCACGAAATTAAAATATCGACCCAATCAATGTCGCGCATAAATCAAGACCTTGGTTTAACAGCATATAAAAGATACCCAGGACATTTTCTTACCGATGATTTATAAAGAAAACGGAAACAAAAATCGCAACAACTTCTGATTCGATACGCGAATGAACAACATTAGCGAATCATTTTCACAGATAAAAAGATCTTCACTGTTGAAAAAGCTTTTCCTAAATAAAATGACAGGATTTATGCTAGATCATCAAAAGAAGCAAAACAGTTGGTTCCAAGGGTACAAAGAGGTCGTCATCCTTAATCCATAATGGTGAATTGATGACAAAAATTAATTTTTGTGAAAAAAGGGTTAAAACCTCAACAGCCGTGTATCAGCAAAATGTTTTGGAATACGTTGTTAAACCATTGAACCACACATTGTTTAACAATGAACATGAACATTCCAACAAGATTCAGCGCCGGACCACAAGGCCAGAACAACTCAACAATGACTTCAGAGCAACGTACCAAATTTTATTTCTCCGGATGAGTGGTCTTCCTCCAGTCCGGACCTTAATCCCTTATATTACAAGCTATGGTCGGATTTAGAGAATGTGGTGTGCTCTAAAAGACATCCGAATTTGGAATTTCTGAAGCAATTCTTAAGGCACGCAGTGAAAAAATTCCCAATGGAGAACGTACGTGCTGCAATATTACTTATTTATTGGTCAATAAATGCTGTAAAGGAGGTTATCAAATCTTTTCTCATTTCTATTCTACAACTAAAAATTCATGTATCAGTATTTATGATAGTACTAGGTATAGAATTATCCTCTGGAATTAAATTGTGTTTTCATTCAATAAAATAACATACGCTGTATGGAAAAAATACAAGAAATGAGAAAAAGTGGAATTTCGGTATTGTTGCATTAATACTCATAACTTCGGCACTTATCCATAGATTTTGTTCATAAATACCTTATTCTCTTAAGTAAGTAAAGTGTAAATTCCACATACAAAGTACGAAAATGGGCATATTTATAAAATTTTTGTTTTCACCGGTGATAGAGTGAATTTTATATTTTCATTTTGGTCTTAAAAAACGACTTTTTCATATTCTGGCCTATTGCACTTAAACTACTGATCTGATTATAAAACAATGTTAACAATATTTGTAGACAATTCGATTCTCTTTAATATCGTAATTGACAGCAATTACGACCAGATTGGTCATTCTTAACTCGAGATATGATCAGAACACTCAAACTACCCCCTAAAAACAAAAAAAAACAAAAATTCATATCTCGAAAACCTATCCGTAAATTAATGTGATTTTCGAGTTTAGCGGGTTGAAGTAGGTACATAAGAAAAATATAGTGGCACCAAATGTACATTTTAGCTGTAAACTAGTGTAATTTATTTTCTATTTATATAATGATATTCGACTTTATTTCCTGCTATACATATTCTTTCTATCGGTACATTTTCCTATTCCAAAAAATGCTTACTTGTTTGTATATGTGGCTATCTTATTTATCTATTAGAAAAAATATATAACAATGAGGGTGTGTTAGAAATTTTTAATTAAAATTTTTAAATTATTCAACGTTGTCTTGCATATTTTTTGTTTTAATCGCACTATTTATTATCATTTTATAAATTACTTTACTCAAACATCTTCCTCTATATATCTTCAGATAAGATGCGATAGCATTAACTTCTGGAGGCACGGCTAAAAATAATATTCTGAATTACTACCGCACCCCTATTTCTTCTACTAACATGAATAGGCGTTACCGCTACTCAATATGTAAGTTTCGCCTATCAATTTCTTTATAACTAGCTCACGAGTTTTTTTCTATTTCAGTTGGAGTTACTGTAGCTTTTATCGAATTCGATATAATACCATCACCGAGAATCGGATACTATTGTGGAGATCCGACAATCTCGCATCCTTTCACTGGTGATACCATAACAGCGACCACATTGGTTGTTGGATCTATTGTGGCACCTCTCGTGCTAATATCGCTTCTCGAGTTTCGCAAGGCAGATCCGAAAGGTTGCGTAAGATTAATATGGATGTGGTACAAGGAGATGTTGGTGGGCTTAGTGGGGACATTAATGATCACAGAAATAATGAAAGTTATTGTCGGAGAACACAGGCCGCATTTTATCACCACATGTGCTCCTGATACCGAAGACACCTGTACTCCAGGAGAATTTATTAGAGAATATAAATGTACGAATACCTACTATAGTTTTTACACCGTGGGTGACTCTTCTAGATCTTTTCCTTCAGGACATACGTCTATATCCATCTTTGTGTCTATATTTTGTGCAGTAAGTAAAAACAATTTTTTTTCTTTGTTAATTCAAACGATTGTAGTAATTAATAAGTTATATGTCGAACTTGCTGATATCCAGAGCTTGGAAAATATGCACTAAAAAAGTTGAAGAAAATGCATGCAAATAAACTATTAAATTATGCCCTTAAACATGCGTTTATGCTTTAAAAAATACAATTATTGTACTAAATTTTATAGGTAATAAAATAATTATTATATTAATAATAACAACCTCTAATATAATAAGAAAAAGTACGTATTCATGTTCAAGTTACATAGAGTGTTTAAAGTTATAAAAAGTTATAAAACAACTGTTTTGTTTATGAAATTATTTATTTTAGGTAGTGTAAGAACAAAAAAAAAGGATGTACAGAAAATGTCGTACTTTCCTATTAACAATATATATACTAAATTTTAAACATTACAATTTTTCTAATCATAATTAATTATTACTTGAATAATAACAGTAAATAATCAAATGCTTTTCTAGATTGTCAATTGTAAAAGTCTGTCGCCGTTCACTTAAAATTAACTTCTAACTGGAAAATGATCGTTCAACTTCACAAGAAATTATTGGAGCATACTTCAATTTGCACATTACATTTGTACTGAAATTGATACTTTCTTCAAAAATTTCTTGCAAGATATCATTAATTTACATGAGCTTTTTAAATCCTAGGTTTTTGTCTAACACCGGATTAAGTTTTTTACAAAGACATTATTTTTGTCTACCTAATTTTTGAGACGACTCTTTACAAAATTTGTTAGAGAAATCTTTCGTCAATTAAAATCCTCTGCCTTCTAGTTTTGTGATTGCGGTAGCAATACCCAAAAAATTACTTTTCATAAAACAGAAATGATTAATAATTAAAGGGTTTTCAAATAAACTAATGCATTTTCTAATTACTGCCGAGCAATCTGGATGAAAATCCCAAATAACATTCTTCATTTCTTCATCATTTTCGGCAAGAAAATTTACGGTGTTTAACCACGTTCCCAACCGAGTAACAACTGGTTCTGGGAGTTCTGGAAATTCTGGATATTTTTCTTTATATACCTGAACTCAAGGTGGAGCTTTAACAAAAACTTTCTTCACGTTACTTACTAAACCACTAACTAAAGAACATTCAGCTTTAATACTTTCGGCTACTCTATTTAATCCATGGGACAAACATGTGCAAGGTATTAAATTAGAGAAAAAAAATTTGAATTTTCCACTGCTGTCGCCATATACGAAGCAGCATCAGTTCTACCATTAGTAATACGTTTTCTACTGGTAATTTTTACAATAAAAAAATAGTTAACGTATTTATTAACTATCTATAAATTATAAGTTTTTTCTAACCCCTTTACTCCAATCAAATATCCTTCTCCTTGGTTACCCTCGTTCCATTAATAAAGTTGGCAATATACCTTCCATGAACATCTGCAGTTTCGTCGACAGGAAACCATACATTTTTAATTTCATTTTGGACGGCTTCTATTACGTCTTCAAGGTTACGGTCGACATACTTCTTTCTCAAAGTATATGATGAAGGCACATTAACATTTTATTTAGAGTAGCGTTTCTTTAAGAAATGTTGGTTCAATTTCTTGTCCAAATTAGGAACCGGATTATTACTCCCAATTAAACATTACACAGATCTTTTGAATAAATTTCTTGCTCGCTGTGTCTCGATGTTGACCGGTTAATTGTTTTTGTATCATGTGATTTGGTCCACGTTTTTTGAACTCATGGCTTTAGGTTCCTAAGTGTTGATCTACTTGGAATTTTTTGTCACATTTTATCTATAAAAATATGTAATATGTTAGTTTAAAAAACAGATAAAAATAACAATACAATAATTTAATAACTTAAAAACAATTTAGTGTTTTTTTTAGTTTTTTTAGTGTAAGAATGATTTCCTAAAAAAAATCATTCGTGGTTATGTGTATATATATATATATATGTTACTCTTGATGTTCTCGCGGACGTATGATGAAGGTGTAGTTTCTCGGGTTCTTGGCCGCGTGTGAGTTTTGTCCTGAAAAGGACTATATACTCTACGTTTCAACAAGATCGCACTCGTCATCTTCAGTAGCTAGTCGGTCTGTCGCTGGTTAGAGCTGGAGATCGTCTAATGTGCGCCTAGCACTACCTCTTGTTATATGCTGCTGTGTCGGGAGGGGGCGTCCCACTATTGACGTCATGCGTTCGCGGCTTCGTGTAATTGGTCCGAGTGCCTGTAAGTTCGCTGGTCGGTCCGTGTGTCTGTGTAGAGGTTGCGATCTGTCGGGATTTGGTTGTGTTTTTATCTGTCGGTGAACTAGGAGCTTCTAGTTCACTCCTCCTTCACTTCCTTCGCTCCTAGTCCGAGAAACTACACCTTCATATATACATATATATATATATATATATATATATATATATATATATAAATATAGACAATGTTAGCATTAGTTTAGTAAGTAACGGCTGTTGTATTGACTATATGAAGAAATATTAACGTTCGGAAATTTACGTGGAAAAATAACATTCAAATTTTGAACAGAAATTTAAATATATAGCAGAGACTTACATCACAATGTAATATTTACAAGTGGTGGTACAGTGTGCTTTTAAAGAACTATTAAAAAACTATTAAACTGTCTCATTATAAGATCGTTAACACGGCCGGCACAAATTACAGGTAAAAAGGTCATCTTTGAACGTAATGTTACAGTCCACAATAAAATATTTTAAAAGTATAAAATAAAATTTATTTTTGGATAGAATCTTTCATATATGCATTTATCGAATTTTGCATATGTATTAAACAAAATTACTCACAATATGCTGTTAAAATTGAAAAAACGGATATTATTCGTAGTTTTTTTGTAATATTCACTATTAGAGAACACATGCTTATTAACCAGAGCTCAATCGAAAGCGTGAATTAACGTCATACACTCTCTGTTCCAAAAATAACTGGAATGGTTTAAGAAAAATAAATATAAATTAAGAAATTTTGTTAACAGTAATTTTATTTATTCGAAATAGTATCAATGGCGTTGAAGATGCTCGTCGTTCAGCGTTGAATATTTTCAATTGCTATAAAACAGTTTCTTTCAATTATTATAAATGCAGTTTACAGACAAAAAAATATCACGTAGTCAATTCTGGTGAATGCAGAGGATGTGGAAATAGAAGAGAACGACCTTTTTGTTAAGAAATCAGTGAGACTCGAACGATTAGAAACAATTCTCGATATTCAGGGAGAAAACCACGAATACGGCCTACGAAACACTTCAATACACCAAGATAATACTCAACATTAACCAATTGGATTAACCCAACCACTTGGATTGAGTTGTTTGTGGCTAATATCTTTGGAATCATAAAAGGCAATGAGCATTGTTTTTATTGTCGACTTCTCCAAATTAAATATTTTTGAATTTTCTTCATGTGGTAGCTGTGATTTAACACTTTGAGGTTTGGTTTCTGGATGGTATTGAAAGCACCAAGTCTTATCACCAGTTACTATCGTTTCTAACAAGTTGTTGTCGCTTTGAACTTCTTATTGTATCCAATTGGAATAAACATTAAATGTAGCTTCCGAAAATCAATTTGTTCGGTTAAGATACGATTTGGGATCTTGGGTATTCCAAATTCCAGTCCCATGAATCTCATTGAAGATTTTTTCAAACCCTTCACGAAATCATGCACTTCTTCTACATTTTCTTCAGCTGGTCAGCCTGAATGTTTATTATTATCCACATCCTATTTGCCGTCTATGAAACGTCGGTGCCATTCAAAGTTTTTAGTCACTTGGAGCGTTTCACCAGGACTTACCATGTTGAACACAACTTGATACTGCATGTTCTTCATTCATTCCTCTATCGAAGTATACAAACGATTCGCACAACGCTGTACTTTTGAGATATTGATAATAAATGGCGTCACTCATTTCGTTTATATAAAGCCACTTCACTTATTTTCTGGACATATAGTGAATATTAGAGGAACATACGATGAGATGCCGTCAGACAATACGAACTATGTTATTAGTAAACCTAGACAAAGCAAAGGAAAAATGACATTGGGCATGTCACCTGTTGTACACGCAATATTTCAAATAAATATATCTTCCTTCCAACAAACAAAACCTCTGTAAAACACCGCTTTAAAGAGGAATGCTTCTATTGTACCGTGATACACCAATATTCGAACACGTAATCCGAATGGAATGGCTCTACTGTGTCCTAGATTACTAATCGAAACACCAATATATGACAACACAGCAGAGTAGCATTTTACAGAAATTCGATTTGTGAGAAAAAAACACATATCTATCCAAACTGTTACATGTACACAGGCCAGACACAATAATGTCGTGTCATATATGCTTTCATTTGTCCAGGTTTAGTTGTTAGTATCGATTGCCCACTTTGATTACAATCTATAGCGCCTATTCGATAAATACGTAATTGCGCTTAAGCCAGAATTTATAATTGATATGTTACAACGAAACACTATTTACACATTGAGTCAACGATAACTTCAAATAATTCAATAACCGATACGCCCTCACTGGTCAGATTAGAAACTGCTTGTCGTAATGCTTTGAAACTTTTTCAAACGCCTTGAAGCGATGAATTGTAATCGACCATGCGCAGCCTTACTTATTACTCTAATTAGTATCATGGGAATTTAGCAATTTAACTTTTAACGCCTTTGGACTGCTACCAATAACAGGGATAATTAATCTAACGTATACCGCCAAGCCAAGTATTTATGTAATTTCTTAATGAAAATAAAATAAGTCTATCCTAAATTGTTCTAATATAAAATTATAATACTCTAACGTAGAAGATTTCACAATAAAAATCGTATTTTCATCAATAATTAATTTCTTTCTTTTAATTTCAGTCGTTGCTGCACTACCGATACAAATCTAGAAAATTAGGTGAATTCGCAAAACCGTTCTTCATGCTAGTCTGTTTAACATGGGGTCCTCTATGTGGTTTAACCAGAATCACGGATAGAAGACATCACTGGTGGGATGTACTAGCTGGTACCGCGGTGGGTATTGCTGGTGCCGTTTACACAATTGTAGCACTAGTTAGGAGATTTAGATTACCTGAAAAAAGCGTAAAATCACAATCAACGACGACTTTAATAGACAAGAAAAATAGAGACAGCGGAAGTGTGATAATTTAAACAAGACTTGTAAATATATTTAGTATGTAATTATTTATTGTTATAAGTATTATGCGTAAGTATTATTATACTTTGTATGAACTTTATTTAAGTTTATTTGTGTACATAATGAAAAATCGACTTTTTGTATATTGCCGCGGTATAGTACAAATAATAAATATTTTTGTACCATTGGGTTGTTTTATTTTTGCCATTTCCAAATTTCTTAACAAAAATATCTTCGAAATATGTACTAATCAGCATATGTTCCTTTGAGACCTTAAAGTAAAAAACGAAGAATAAAATACAAATGCCACACAGTTTTATATTACCCCTAGAGCGAATTGATGTACTAAATACATACATATAGGGCAATTAGTAGCTTTTTATCATCGGAACCAACAATGCTGTGATAATATAGTAACAAAATCAATGTTGGTTGTTCGAAGACTACGTGATAAAAAAAATCTTTCACTGCTGACCAGCATCAAACAAAAGCTTTAATTAAAAACAACCACCGCTGCATTCTGAAACGGATAGCAGAAATGTTGATAAAATGAAATATGTGTCAAACAGTACTGTATTTCAACAGTAAAACTCCAAACGTGGATGAATATGACATTTGGGTGGGTGCCTCTGGAGGCCTCAGATCTGTAGCAGGAAGGAATTACGAAAACCGCTTCTCTTCTACCTGCAATGCTTTACTAGGGTGATTCGGAAATAACAAAGAAAGCGCAATTTTATTTTTCAATATAGTCTCCTGCTCACTCAATACACTTATTCCAACGATATTCCAAATTGTAGGTCGATGAATCCAAGTCCTCGAAATAGGTGTTTACAGCAGCGATTACCTTGAAATTATATGAAAATTTCTTACCGCCACGCCATTTTTTCAGGTTTGAAAAGAGGTGATAATTGCTGGACGTCCAATCTGGGGAATAGTGTGAATGAGGCACTAATTCAAATCCCAATTCATGAATTTTTGCCATTGCAATCGCAGACTTGTGGGCAGGTGCGTTATTATGATGGAAAAACACTTACTTCTTTGTCAAATGAGGCCGTTTCTCTTTGATTTTGTCGCTTAATTATTGCAACAAATTGGCATTTATTGTTTTCCCCTTTTATAAGTAGTCGACTAAAGTAATTCCATGAGAATCCCAAAAAAAACAGTTGCCATTATTGTTTCTGCCTTCTTTGGTGCCGGAGAACCTTTTTTGTCCATTGTTTGAATTGTTCTTGGGTTTCAGGAGTGGAATGGTGGACCCAGGTTTCATTGATGGTAATGAAACAGCGTACAAAGCCCTTCTGATTGCGGCAGAAAGGTGCTAAAAGGTAGCGAGAAACACTCAAACGATTCAGTTTCTGCCCTAACGCGTCTAATATTTTTTTATTTCCAATTCTTCAATTAAAATTCCGTGCACACTATCATTTGAAACACCTACAATGTCTGCTATCTCGGGCACTTTTACTAGACGACTGACCAAGACGATACTGTGACTTTTTTATTCATATCCGGAACAGCAACGTAGTGGATAACCACTACGGGGTTCATCGTTTGTGCTCATACAACCACGCTTAAATTCAGTAACCCAGTTTTTAACCATTGAAAACGAAGGAGCAGTTTCCAATAGAGTTGAATCCAGCTCTGCTTTGATTTCGGTTGGTGTTAAGCCTTTCAAATGAAAGCACTTTATCATTGCTCTCAACTCAGTTCTTTCGATTATTACAAAATGACGTGAGACGTTCACTTTGGCGTATTGCCAAAATCAGACAAATTGACAGATCGCTATGTACTGTCATATTTATCCTATTAAAAGATGATTCTACAGAATGTTGAAGAAGATTCCTGCGAATTCGCGTCATCTCTGTATTAGGACACGTAGTTTCCGAACAATCCTGGTATTTAGATCACCTGGAAAGTCAGAGTAAAATGAGATTTTGTTTCAATGGTTGTAAAAAGAGCAGTAATTTGATACACTATTCACTCCACACACTTTCTCAGTGATTATAAGATGAGGGGTAATATATCATGTTCTAGTCTGGGTCCTAATCAAGACTATTAAAGCATTTTTCCAGGATTGGCGTGATCTACATTATAATTTATGTTGATCATAACTCGATTTCTCCCATTTAGTTTTCTGGTCCTAAAAAATGTGCATTTAATAAAACGTTGCTAGATCCCACACTCACTTCAAAATTTTTTGAATGGTTAAATGATAATAATCCTACATAAGCTTACTGAAAAATGTGCAGTAAATCATCTAAGCTTAGTAATATGGGCAGATAGGCTATAGTTCCACACGGCAAAGGGCCAAAACATATAAAGAATGTTGAATTAAGAAAATCGCAACTCGATATTTAATTATTCTTAAAAAAATCGAATCATCAACACATGAAGAACCTAGAGGTGACACCAACTGGTAATGGACCGACAAAAACCCAAGAAGCAAGAAATATGCAACACTTTTCATACAATGGCGATAATGTTCTATCGGCCGTGTTAGTTTGGGCGTTACAAATTGTGTTCGATCAAATGTCTCTAAATTTTTGTGACAAACCACTGCTGCGTTTAAAAAAATGTTCTCTGACAGCGAAATAATCCATCATTTTTCAATTTAAAAAACAAAGGCCTCTTACGTGATACATCGCGTAATAGTACCATATTAAAAATTTTCATTACAAAAAGAGCTTGGAGACTGCCAATTTTTTATAGTTTCTTTTAATGAGTCTCTGAATAAAGTCTCACCAAAATATCGAATGAACTTGGTCGTAAAATTTTGAAATAAAAACACCGACAGTGTTGAAACAAGCTACTGGACAAGCATTTTTCTGAGCCGTTCAATTACTAACCATATATTTGACGGATTTTTGGAGGGTTTATCAGATCTAAACCGTGGAAAATTCAGATGGACGGACCTAATGTCAACCACAGTTTTCTCCAAAAGCTAAAAACCGAACTCACCACGATAGAATCAAAAACTTCATTATGTCATGTATAATTTTTTCAAAGGCTCCACAGCTCGTCGAGCACTGTACATAGCAATTACTGGAGGTACCGGATTTCACCAGAAGTTGACATTGATAAGATGGCTTAAAAACGGCCTTTACATAGAACAAGATCTGAAAATTTTTGTGAAAGTAAACAAACTTGTTACAAACAAATCTGTTGCGAAAAGCCAGAATAAATAAAATTAAAGGCTACAATAAAAAATCCTTGAACTAAAGCCAAATTGGTAACTCTAAGGTTTGTTATAACAGACTGTGAACCGATTTTAAGGCATTTTCAATGCGACAAATCACTACACTACCATAGTGTAATAGTTAATGACAATCTAATGGCAAAGATCGTGAAGTCAAAAGACTCGAGGCCGCTTCCCGTCAAAATATCATAAACCTGGATTTCAAAAATACTGAAAATATATTAGCAACAGAAAACATCTACATTGAGTTTGAAGCAAAACGTCTTCTAAAGGATGCAAAATCTACTGAAAAAAATTGGCTTTTAGAAAATTCGTTGTTGCCTTGAACAATTGTTGGAAAAAAACCCTATCAAATCCCGTTTTGTATGTGGTTTGTCATGCTTCTATTCAAAAATCGTGAGGCATCAACCCGAAGTGACCATGAAAAGTGTAGATGTCCTATTGGAAATTAAGCACGAATCTAACAAAAATAAAGGACCGGTGGCGGACAATGTAAAAAAGCAGTATCAAGAACTGGTGTCAGAAGCTCAGGATACTTGTAGAGAAAAGTTTGAAGATTATAATGATGATAAAATCGGTCTTGATGAGTTTTACCATTCGCTTATTGGAACCGACAAACAATATGTAATGAAGATTTGTTTCATAATCTCCATGGCAACGTGAGCGTGAAAGGAAAGTTTTCGATAAACAATCACTTTTAGTAGAAAATCTATTGGAAGACTCCGTAATACCTCAAAGGATTATATACTATGCCTTATAAAAGATCAGTGTCCCACAAAATTTCACAGTAACAAAGTCTTCGATTACCACCTCACGAAAAAGATATCACGTACATTTAGAGAAAAAAAGGCGAACAGTATCAAAAGAAGAAATGAGAAAGAAGGAAAAACGAATAATTGATTAGCAGTTGAAAGAAATCGAAGAAAGAAAAGGAAACTTGAATTGACAAGAGAAAAAGAAATCGTCGAATTGGAAACATAGAAAAGAAAAGGAATGTTTAAGGGTGATTTTTATATATTACTCAAATGTGATTAGTATACCAAATGATTATAATCTAATCTCATTTAAGACTTACTAGGTATTTGATTGTTTTTTTTATATTTCGCTGTTATTTCCTTAGAATAAAATTCTGATTATTTACTGCAATAACAGCATTATCTTAGAATAAGATTATAATTTTTCAAGGTATTCCTCTGCACAGTCAATGTATTTTTACATCCATGAAAAAACAATATTAAATTAGGTTGTTTATTTCATTTTTAAATGTGTCAACTGCTTCTTCGCTCGATGTAAAATATAGGCCCCGTTTCACACGAAAAAGAAATTAAATCATTAGGTGCTAGGTCAGAACTATACAGCGAATAATATAACATGAGAGCAAAATGAATTGAGGTAGTAGGAGGCTACGGTTCGTAGATCGTATTTCGTGAATTATATTCACAATATTTTTCTGTCAAACATTTAATGACAGACTGTCAGTGTGGATTATTAATTTTTCAATACAATTTAAAAAAAAAAAAAAACAGTATAATCACATTCAGAATGTTTACTCAAGAACAAATGGTGTTCATTTTAGAATGTTACTTTCGTAACGGTCGACGTTTGCCAAACGGCGAATGGTATTATTCAAAAGAAATGTGCAAGGAAGAATTCCAACAACGTTTTCTTGAAGTTGTTTTAGTAAATAAGAACTTTTCTCGTGACCTATTGAGAATTATAAATAACTTTCGAACAACTGGGTCTGTAAAAAGACAATGGAAAGAGGGAAGATCTTCTCGAGTTAGGACCCAAAATGTTGTTAATAATGCAAGAAAGGCAATTAGAGAACAATCTACAACATCTGTCAGAAGACTGGCACAACAGTTGGATATAAGTTATGGAACCTGCCGCAGTATTCTTAAACGCGATATTGGTATGCATCCTTACAAGGTTCAATTGTATCAAGAACTATTGCCGCCAGATTACGTTCGAAGAGTTGCCTATTGTCGTTTCTTTAATGCAAATCTTAACGACGACGATGTTTTGGATAAAACGTTTTTCACCGCCGAAGCGTGGTTTCACCTGAACGGCTACATAAACGGTCAGAATATGCGTATGTGGGCAACAGACAATCAGCATTATTATAGAGAAACAACGTTGCATCCTGTAAATATAGGGGTTTGGTGTGCCATGTCACGTAGAAGGCTTATTGGTCCGATCTTTTTCGAAGGAACTATAAATAGTGAAAGATATCGCAATAATATACTGGAAACATTCATAAATCAACTGCATGATGACGAGTTCCAGTTAGGTTTCTTTCAGCAAGATTCCGCACGACCACACACTGCCCGTGAAACAATAAATTATTTACGTGAATTTTTTTATGAAAGAATTATTAGTGTTGACCGTTTCCCGCCAAGATCGTGTGACTTAACTCCTCTGGATTACTTTTTATTTCCATACTTAAAAAACTCTATTTTTAAAAATCCAGTGCATACAATAGACGATTTACGGAACAATATCGTGCGACAGTGCGAGTTAGTAGACGGATTTATTTTACAAAAGGTTTTTGAAAACATGAAGCGGCGCGTAAATTTATGTTTGAATGCCGAGGGACAACAGTTTCAACAATTATTGTAAATTTTTCAATAAAATATAAAACATGACATTTTATAAATATTTTAAGTTGTAAATTAAATTTGTATCAAGGAGACATTTAAGTGCTGTCAGTAAGATTTATTTACTTTATAATTCACGAAATACGATCAGCGAACCGCAGCCTCCTACTACCTCAATTAATTTTGCTCTCATGTTATTATTTATGCATTTTCGACATCCAAATGCACAATCGTTCGAGCAGCAATAATCCCGAGTATTGACATAATGCAAGGTAATCGCCTTTGAAGCAAACAAACTATAGCGTGCCATTCTGCATTAACATTACGATGGCTATCGAACGTTACAGTGAAAGCATGTGTAGCAATCTCGTCCTTCTTTCGTCTGCGTGGCGGTTTCTGTACCACCTTCTTTGAAATAATGATACCATTTGAAGATAGTGTTGCGATGTGGGCATTCACTGCCATATGCAGCATTCAATTTGCGTGTCGTTTCCACTAGGTTATCACCTAGTTTAACGCAGAACTGAATATTAACACGAATTTTTTCGGAACTGTTCATTTTCGAATAGAGTTTACGGTTCGAAACAGGCACTAACTTCCAAGCTCCTACACAAAAACACAAATGAAGTAAACACAGCTGTTCAAGAGAACTGGTCACTTAGTTCAAATTTCTTCCGCAACCGGGGCCTGTATCCGGACTTGTCATTCAGCCCAATACTGATAGTAGAAGTAGAGGCTACAGTAATTTCGGCCTTCGTTACATTTTTCCTTAATTAACTAACAAAATGCTCATGATGATCACTATCTAACTGTACATAACTTTTAATAGAGTTTACATTGCTGTGACCACTAATTTTCATCAGTTGGTGTTCCCTAACGCCAGCTTTCGAAAAAGTAGACAGTAGTAGGTGATCTTATTGAGTTGGATATATTTCTTCTTTCAGAATTTATACTGGCTTGTTCGGCTGAAACGTTTCACTCATTTATTCCTTTCATTAACTCCCACCGAAAAACTTTTAAACCAATTACTTGAACCTGACATATTCCAAAAAAGGATTTGGTGTTTGAAACATTCGGTTGGTCTTAATATTTTCTCCTCTTTTGGAAATTAGTTTGTAGTACAATCTAAATAAAAATAAACATTGAAATAAAACAAACTAATCGAAAGTACACGTACGTACCTTACAGGACACAAATTTCGATTTTCTTTATTTTCAATTAGCCATTTGCTTGAACAAAGTGGTTTAGCCCCTACTTGTGCAGTTTTTGAAAATATGCTATTTTATTCTATTCTACCAGTGGGCAAACTACCATTGTTCAGTTCTTATTTGAAAAAATTCGTTAAGCATTGTACTCCTTCTCCACCCCGCCATGCCAGTTGAAAGGAAACTATTAATAAAACCTTTTTTGGAGCCCTTCCGAGGTATCTTTATCGAAAGTAAATAGAATATTAGTAATCTCTTCTTGGGTAATAGCTGCTGTACTTTTTATTCGTTTCACTGCGCACATTTGCAATCTCTAGCTTCTCTGGCAGATTTAAAAGCTACATCGGATTGATAACAATTTTCCACTTATTGAAGTAAAACTCCTGGACTAATTTAGAGGTAATGTTCCAGTTATGTTTTACCACTTCTTCCTTAGAATCTATACCATCTTATTCTTCATATTACACGCCCAACACTTCAATATAACAACATAATTTGAAACATACTTGAGTAAGTAAAACCTACCAATTTTGTATAATACAAAAGTATTTTCAATAATATATAATATTATTAAAAATGGGGTGTGAAGAACACAATACAAGTTCATATGTATTATTGAATGTATCTTCTCCAAAGACGTAGATATTATTAAAAATACTTTTGTACTTCAATATAATATTAATTTCAGTAAAAGATGTGGATGCGTCCAACTTGTAATTTCCTTCTGTTAACAAATCTGTAAATTGCCTTCACACACAATCTCGTGCTTTCTTCGTATTTAATGGAATATTTTTCTGAATATCTTTATCAATTTTACCTTCTGATTTGTCAGATTTGTCCTTTTTAAACTAGTTTCCATATCAGAACGCAATTTATTTCCCTATTCGTCAAAAATACTACAAGAAATTCTAATTAAATCTAATTTTTCAAATGGACAATAGTTTGTTTACTCGTTTCTATGAAAATTAAGTAATGTATTACTTGATTCACCGGAAACTGATAAAAATTAACTCATGAAAGTTGCTTATTTCAAACTTTACTTATTATAAATATTAATAACCAATTTCTTACAATTAGACACGTTTATTTAAGTAGAAGAAGTAGCGAAATTATTGTTTTCAATGGAATTGTTACTATTATAAATACTATTGGTTTTCCTCCAAAAATTTGACAGGCTATATTTTTTTTTCTTTGTAAAGAGATTTGTACATAACTCCGCAACGCTACCTTCACCCTCCATGTCTCATTAAGGTTTGTATGTCGGCACCAGCATCTGCGAGTAGCGAGGCGGAGGACCTCCGAAGGCAGTGGCCCGTAAATTGTTCAGAGTTAGATATTCCTAGAAATATTGCAATTTCTTTTGGTATGAGTCCAAAAGTATTAGTACCTATTGATTGGGAAGTACAGTTTTATAAAATATGAAAAACCGATCATGCTTTACGTAGGTGGACGAAGGCGAAAATATGTTCGAAAAGAATCAAGACAGTCAAAATCAGTGATGTTTCCTGTAATAATAGCGAATTCTCTTAAAATATTGGTTTTAGTATTTGATATTCTAATTTTAATAAATGTTGTGTCATCCATTATATTAGTCACTTTTAGTTTCATTAATTCTTCTCTACGGCACACACCGAAAACACCAACAATTAACAGACCTACAAAGATATGTCATTTTAAAATAAATTGTACTTATATTTCGTGTTAATGTGTTACCTTTTTCAACGAATGACAATAATCAGTAGCTTCTATTAGAAATTTGTGTATATGAGCTCTAATAAAAACACTGGATTTTTGCGGCCTGTAACCATCACTTTTTCTCTTCAAAAACGCCAATAATTGGGTATACTTACTGATGTATATGTTTTTCTTCATTGAAATGGTACTCCTCAATATGAAATAATGTGTCCACAATGAAGACGCCTTTTCTATTTCGGCTTTACCAAAAACAAAATTTTCTCATTTATATTAACTACTTTTTTGTCACTGCACCAATTTTTTCCTCATTAGAACTCATGATTGTTAGCAACGTTAATTTGTAAATAACTATTTATTTGACACTGACAACATCGTTAATGACAGGACGCGATGTGTGGTCACAGCTTACTATTTATGCAGCATTCGTTAATTTAGTACGACTCTATTATTCTAAAATTATGAACCAATGAAAATGCAGGATTTTCCGTAGTTGTCATGTAACTCATGTATTACAGCGGTTATTGACGTATTATGACACAAATCCAATAACGTGTGTTCATTTGAAAAGTCAATCTAGGTTACTTTGAAATTTTGATAGAATAAGACGCATATATATTAGTATGTGTTTGTTGTTCCGTAAACGTAAATCCAAATGACATTTGATAATGTCAATCACAAATATCAGTTAGTGCATAAAATAATCGTGCGTCGATTCTGGTTTAAATAAATTGCTTCTCAGTTTTAAAATGGCTTTCACTTTAGAACATAAAATTTTTTTAGTCCAGGCTTATTTTCGAAGTAGTAATAAAATTGGTGGTTTATGGGTTTATTCAGTTCAATATTGCATGGTAGAATTTCAAGTTGAGTTTCCACATTTTGTAATAGATTATATACAAGAATACTTTGGATAGAACTTTAAACCTTTTTTCTGAAATTGGTAGTCTCTTAAGAAAATCAGGCAGCGGAACAGTTAAGAAACGTACACCTCAAGTTGTCAATCGTGTTGAAGAAATAATGGAAAATGAACCACAAACATCTGTTCGACATTTGAGTCAACAAATAAACCTTTCTGTTGGTACAACTCACAAGTTAAAAAAAGATATGCAACTTTATCCATACCGTGTCACAGAAGTACAAGAATTGTTAGAAATTGATTACCCACGTAGACTACAGTTTTGTAATTGGTTTGTAAATATGAACAATAATGGAGAACTTTCGCAAAGAGTCATCTTTACTGATGAAGCATGGTTTTATAAAACGGGATACCTAAATTAACAAAATACAAGAATTTGGAGTAGTGAAAATCCACATGTAATTAATGAAGAATCGTTACATCCAGAGAAAATTGGTGTTTGGGCAGCGATAAGCCAAAGGCGAATCATTGGACCAATATTTTTTCAGGGAACGTTAACTGCTCAAAGGTACCGTACGGAAATTTTAGACTGCCAACACTACGATTAGGTTACTATGGTTTCGACTTCAATAATTTGACAGTACTGAATTGTCAGATTTGTTAGTTATCATTAGAGCTGAGGATGTTTGCGGTATAACCATGGTTATATCATGTAACCATAGTAAATTACTATGGTTACATGATATAACCATGGTTATACCGCAAACATCCTCA
This sequence comes from Melolontha melolontha, assembly GCA_935421215.2. Classification (NCBI taxonomy): domain Eukaryota; kingdom Metazoa; phylum Arthropoda; class Insecta; order Coleoptera; family Scarabaeidae; genus Melolontha; species Melolontha melolontha. The sequence continues at coordinate 102,618,375 of OW285236.1, read as the reverse complement.
GCTCTAGTTATCATCATGACTCGTTTCGCACTACTTTTTTGCTTTTTATTTTCATGATATAGTCTACCTGTATACAACTCGACACTTGAAAATTCTCGAAACTCGACGTATTGTCCAAAAAAAAACACCATTCGACCTTTGGTCGCGTAGTGTTTCAGGCAATACCTCTCGTATAATCGAGTATTTTCAAGTGCCTTGTTGTATAATATATGAATATTTTTGAACTTCTCTTAAAAAAATAATAAAAGTTAGTGATAGTAGGTAAAGTTTTGTACAATATTCGTATTGTCATAGCTATTTATGTAACCAGTTATGAAATGGGTTATTTTTTGTAACGAAATGGAATATTTGCAAGACGAGCGAGTGTAGCGAGCGAAATCTTGCAAAATGAAATGAGTTACACCATAGTATATTAAAAAACAAGTTTCATAAGGCACCATTTTGCCGCACGATATCAGTTTAGAAAACGAGCCGCGATAGCGGCGAGTTTTCTAAAGAGCGAGTGCGGCAAAAGGCCTTATGAAACGAGTTTTTTATACTATTTTTTCTATTTTGCGTTTCTTACATTAATAAATTGCTTAAATTGGAATTATTTAATTTGAAAGTTCAGAGTTTAATTTTTATATAAAGCATGCAGTTGGTCACATTGATATTTGACATTTTCAAATTTAAATCTTGCTATCCGCGAAGTATATTATATTACATACTATTTATTAATTTTCGTTAACATTACTTGATATTTCATTTAAAAATATAAACATGAGTGACATAGAAACATATATATGTTGTTGTCAATTGTATACAACATACGTTTTGTGTAAAATACGGACATATATCATATCTGTCAAATGTACATAAATTCTAAAAATCAAATGACAGCAATGATATTTATTTCTGTATTCGAACAACGCCAACATTGAAAAATGAAAAAAAGCGTATCGAAATGAAGCTCATTTCGATACTGTTTTGGGTTTCATAATGAGTTCATTTCGAACGCAAAATAGAAAAAATAACATTTCATAACATGTTGCATACAAGGTTTTATCTAATTTTGCCCAAAACATAGTTTTATAATTTTCCAGTTGATCTGACATTAAACGCCATAACTAATTTTCTTAGAAACGCCATACGACATAAATCGTATTAAATTAGTAATGACACTTTTCATGCTATTGATGATAATTCATTTGATTTAACAGATGTTTGTTAATTTAAGTATAAATATTTATTTTTATTAGCTAAATATTTCGTTGCAAAAAGCTTCAACACTCTGAACTCTTTATTCCATGTTGAGAAGTGAATTGTCTTTGAAGAAGAATATTGATATTGCAAAATATACCAGTTTACATGCATTTCTAAATGCAATCAGAGGGACACCATGCAAAAAAGACTATCTTGTCGAAAGAAAATGTCTCCCGGCTTATGACAGAAGCTGACAATAAAACAAATTTAATTATAAAGGTCGCATTGATCGTTAGGGCAGCTGGTGCTTGTCGAAAAAGTGAGTTAACTTTTATACATGTGGAAGATATTTGAGACGAGTTTTCTCATTTTGTAACAAAAATACCTAATACAAAGACAAAAGTAAAGCATGAGTTTGTGATCACAGAAGGAAATATTGAAGGGCAAAATTTTCTTGATCTTATTAGAAAGTATATTTCTTTGCGTCCACGAACGTTAAACACGATGGGTTTTTCGTCAAATATAATAATGATAAATGCGGCGCACAGCCAGTTGACATTAATACAATCGGTAATCTACTGAAAAATATTGATCAGTTTTTTAAACTACCAAATTCTTTCTTTTTTACTGGACAGTGCTTCAGAAGGTCGTCGGCTACCTTTTCGCAGACTTTGGTGCAGATATTTTGAAGGTTAAACGACATGGAGGCTGGAAATTCAATATTGGAGCGGAGGGTTACGTAGAGAATTCTATAGAAAATAAGAAAAGGATTGCCACTGATATTCTTGGTGAATCAAGCAATCAAATGCAAGTTTTGTTTTGCATCATGAAGTCAGAGCAGCTACCATGAATTCTACATCTGCAGGAATTAACCTCATCATTTATTCACATTGTATCATAAATGTTTATAATGCATGAAATGAAGATTCAAGCAGTTTGTGTCATTAAACGTTCCTCTTTTCTGTGCTGTCTTTATTAACTGGTGATGAAATGAATTTTTTCTATTTTGCGTTCGAAATGAACTCATTATGAAACCCAAAACAGTATCGAAATGAGCTTCATTTCGATACACTTTTTGTTGTTCGCACACATTGTTCGAACACAGAAATAAATATCATTGCTGTCATTGATTTTAAGAATTTAAGTACATTTGACAGATATGATATATGTTCGTACTCTACACAAACAACGTATATTGTATACAATTGACAAGATCTTTTAGTTTCTAAGTCACTCATATTTATATTTTAAAATAAAATATCAAGTAATGTTAACGAAAATTAATAAATAATATGTAATATAATATACTTCGCGGATAGCAAGATTTAAATTTGACAATGTCAAGTATCAAAGTGACCATCTGCATGCTTTATATAAAAATTAAACTCTGAACTTCCAAATTAAATAATTCCGATTTATTAATGTAAAAAAATGCAAAATAGAAAAAAAAAGTATAAAAAACTCGTTTCATAAGGCCTTTTGCCGCACTCGCTCTTTAGAAAACTCGCCGCTATCGCGGCTCGCTTTGTAAACTGATCTCGTGCGGCAAAATGGTGCCTTATGAAACTTGTTTTTTAATATACTATTTCATCACAGGTTACGAAATATATTTTTTGAAAAGTGTCACTTTACGTGTCAAAATTAGATAAATTCATATTACGACTCTAGATGTTGTAAAAAGAATATTTACAATACTTATATCCTGAATAATTATTTTTATTTTGCGTTCGTAATGAACTCATTAGGAAACCCAAAACAGTATCGAAATGAGCTTCATTTCGATACGCTTTTTTTCATTTTTCAATGTTTGCGTTGTTCGAACACAGAAATAAATATCATTGCTGTCATTTGATTTTAAGAATTTAAGTACATTTGACAGATATGATATATGTACGTAGACTACACAAACAACGTATATTCTATACAATTGACAACAAGATATATTATGTTTCTATGTTTCTATGTTTATATTTTTAAATAAAATATCAAGTAATGTTAATTTAAATTAATAAATAATATGTAATATAATATACTTCGCGGATAGCAAGATTTAAATTTGAAAATGTCAAGTATCAATGTGACCAATTGCATACTTTATATAAAAATAAAACTTTACTTAAATAAAACTGAATTTTCAAATTAAATAATGCAAAATAGAAAAAATAGTATAAAAAACTCGTTTCATAAGGTCTTTTATCGCACTCGTTGTTTAGAAAGCTCATGCGGCAAAATGGTGCATTATGAAACTTGTGTTTTAATATACTATTTAACTCCTGGAATAGTCATCCATATACTATGCGTAGATAAAGTATTATAGGCTATTTCTGGGGTGCTAATCACTCATGTTTACTATGTTCAAACGCAAACACAATAAACGTGATAGCACCCAAAAAATAATCTATAATACTTTAACTACTTATGGTATAATAAATGAATATTTTTTCAACTGTCACTGTTATTAAGTTTGTAAATGATTTTAAAATGTAAAATGCAATGTTAAAATGTGAAACAAAATGTGTAGGAAAATTGCATGGCTCCTGCTAAAGAGACTTAGCAAAAAGACTTGTACGCTTATGATAATAAAAACCTTAAATTTTTATCCTGCTCTATTAACACATTGGGTAAACCAACGCTAAGATATAAATTTATTCAAATATAATTAGGCAACGAACTTGTGAAGCTTACTTTGTTCTTGAAATTTTAAAAATTATAGAGTAATAAATTAATGTCAAATACCTAAAATTGCATATTTATAATATTCTTTAAAGTTTGTCGTACATAGAAAATAGAAACCTCTAAAATTGCTGTACTTCCTTTATTGAATAACAAAGAATAGAATACCTCATGTCGATAATATTTTATATATAAAATTACGTTGGCAGGCTTGAATTTGATCTTAATGAAAATCTGTCAATCATAACGCTGGCGGATATTGCGTACAAGTCTGTACAAAATGTATCGATAAGCGTCAACACCTATAAATTAGGTATTTTAGATTTCGATATCAGACTATATTCCTACCTATTGTGTAACATCCACTATCTACAAGATATTCTCTAACTTTCTTTCTATGTATATTTTCTTTCTTATTATATCTATTGATATGTTTTATATGTATCACATTCAGCTTCACTACTATAGAACAATGTATGGTTAAAATTTATCATTACTTATTTGGTAAGAAACTATACATTTTTGAATTCATTGATATTATAGGAATATATTAAAAAGTAACTCACGCGCTAAATTTAATGGACAGAAAAAAAATATACATAACAAATTACTACAATTGTAGTATATTTTCTGCACATTGTAGTTAAATACCAACTTATTGCAAACTATAGTAATTTTTACTACTCTGTTACATGTAAGTGATTGTAGTAATTGCTTATACACATAACAAGTGTTCATTTGAAAAGTCAATCTAGTAGCATGTGATTTACTGAGAACATTTTGAAGTATGTCGTAAATTAAAATTTACTACTTAACCTACGAAGTCGTATATTTTGACAGTTTCATACATACAAATAAATAACAAATAATAGGTATTTATTGAAAACTATAACAAATGTTGAAAATATTGTCCTTCAAGATCGATGCACTTTAAAATCCTCCGTTCAAAATTTCTGATGATATTCTGCAACATTACTGGATTGTTATTAATTTCCATGCATTTCTGTTCGATTCTCTGTAGCATATCATTCAAATTCAATATAGGTGTTCGAAATATGTTATTTTTTAGATAAGGCCACACAAGAAGTCGCAAGGTGTTAAATCGCATGAGCGTGCGGCCAGGCAATTTCAGTATTTCGACTAATTATACGCTCATTAAAAAATTCTCTTAAATAATCCAAAGATTCTGCAGTACAGAGACAAGGTGCTCCGTCTTGTTGGAAATATGCATTTTGAAGTTCATCATCATGCAACTGATTGACAAATGGTTGTAAAATTTCCGTACGGTACCTTTGAGCATTTAACGTTCCCTGAAAAAATATTGGTCCAATGATTCGCCTTTGGCTTATCGCTGCCTAAACACCAATTTTCTCTGGATGTAGCGATTCTTCATTAATTACATGTAGATTTTCACTACTCCAAATTCTTGTATTTTGTGAATTTAGGTATCCCGTTTTATAAAACCATGCTTCATCAGTAAAGATGACTCTTTGCGAAAGTTCTCCATTATTGTTCATATTTACACACCAATTACAAAACTGTAGTCTACGTGGGTAATCAATTTCTAACAATTCTTGTACTGCTGTGACACGGTATGGATAAAGTTGCATATCTTTTTCTAATAACTTGTGAGTTGTACCAACAGAAAGGTTTATTTGTTGATTCAAATGTCGAACAGATGTTTGTGGTTCATTTTCCATTATTTCTTCAACACTATTGACAACTTGAGGTGTACGTTTCTTAACTGCTTCGCTGCCTGATTTTCATAAAAGACTACCAGTTTCAGAAAAAAGTTTTAAAGTTCTATCCAAAGTATTCTTAAATTGTATATAATCTATTACAAAATGTGGAAACTCAACTTGAAATTCTACCATGCAATCTTGAACTGAATAAACCCATAAACCATCAATTTTATTACCACTTCGAAAATAGGGCTGGACTAAAAAAAATTTATGTTCTAAAGTGAAAGCCATTTCAAAACTGAGAAGCAATTTATTTAAACCAGAATCGACGCACGATTATTTTATGCACTGACTGATATTTGTGATTGACATTATCAAATGTCATTTGGATTTACATTTACGGAACAACAAACACATACTAATATATTTGCGTCTCATTCTATCAAAATTTCAAAGTAACCTAGATTGACTTTTCAAATGAACACACGTTAGAAGTAATCTGTTTGTTTTCTTTGTAGTAAACGTTATTACAATATATTAATAGGTATCGCATAAAATATCATTAATTTTATTTGCAAAAAGTAGTAAAATTTCATACAACTAAGTATTTTAATTATATTATATATTGGTTTGTACTCATAATAACTACTTCTGACAAAAGCGTTGCGCGCAAATAGCGTTTAATGTAACAGTTTTGGTTGCAAATAGTATTAACGCAACTTTTGTAGCTACTTTATCTCTTGTCAGTGATGTACTTACAACTATTATTACAAATCATCATACATTTTTATTACCACGATGTAGGCGTTTATTTTAACAAAGTTTGTATACTACTTACAGTATACTATAACAAAAAAGTATTGGAACTAATTAAACAAAATGCATTGTAAGTTCCCTTCCGAAAAAATATACTTATTTCAACTTTTTCCAACCATCATAGCAGTTCAGAAAGTTGACTTTCTATTAGAATTAAGTTTTATTTCCACAATCGATTCAAAACTGTGGCCATGGAACGAGCGATCTCTTGAATCGTAGAAATAGAAAACTTAGATAGTGCTAAATCAGGCCAAACGTGGTGGCTGTGGAACAATATGTACTGAAGGCTAGGCCAAATATTCTCAAACAAGTGATGAAGTGTGACATGGTGCATTGTCATGATGCGAAAATCACGAGTTATCTTTCCATATTTCAGGGCGTTTTAGACGAATGGCTTTGCACAAGCGACGCATAACACTGATATTATATTTCTTGTTAACAGTTTGACTAGTTGTAACTAATTCATAATGCATTATGTTGAGGATACATTTGCTGTCCTTTTGTAATACACCCATATCTCACTTAGCGGCCTAGATACGTTCTGTAAAAGTTGGCCGTAAAACGAAAAGCCGTTTAACGAATAAATTATTTCATACAAATCCATACAAATTCAATCAGAAATAATATTTAAAGCGTTTAGTTCATCAGGAATTTTATTCTTTTAATTTTCTATAAAAATACATACTTAAAAATAAAATAACACAACAAATAAGAATACATACATAAAATAAACACATTACATAGTTCAAAAAAGAAAAATAACAGAGATCATATTCACATACAAAAATTACAAAATATTTGGAAGCTTTTTTAATCTGATAAAATGCTGCCGTCGTCAATTTCCGTTGTTGTTGAATGACTTAACTTAAAATATCCGCCCAACTTTCTCTGCTTCGCCCTCCTTTCTGCTTCTTTTTGCAACGTTTTGTAACATCTAGTGGCCGAGTTTACTTCTCGAGATACTTTATCGCTGCGTTCTTCGTCGGGATTATTTTGAACAAGGATGTTCATTCCCTTCTCGAAATAAGAAAGTGCATTCGTCAAGGTTTTTGCTGTTAGCTGCCTGGATATAGCAGGCTCTGGCTCCTCATCAAGAGTTTGTTCGGTTACTAACTGGATCAGCTCCTCGTTTGAAGGAGGTTCTCTGTCAGCATCGAGCGAGTCAATCAAATCACCTTCTTCTAAATCTTCAAAACCAAGATCTTTTGCTAAGCTGAATATGTTTTGTCGAAGTTCAGGAAGAGAATTAACCTCAGACTCGTTAGATTTTATGCATTCTGGCCATATTTCTTTCCAAACATGATTCATTGTGGTTGATTTTAAGTCTTTCCATGATTCGCTAATGTTGTACACGGCATCTTTAATGTTGTAGTTTTTCCAAAATTGTTTCATCGAAGATTTACCATCGATTTGCTGAATAAGTTTACGAAAAGTTCTGCGTAAATAATAAGCCTTAAAAGTTGCTATAGCACCCTGATTCATTAGTTGGATCAGAGCCGTTGTATTTTTTGGAAGGTACTCAATTTCCAAATCTTCTAATAATTCTGGTAAATTAACCGGGTACCCTGGAGCATTATTCAAAATGAGCAATGCCTTGTTGCTCAAGTTCTTTTCGTTTAAATATTTTTTTACTTCTGGCCAAAAGTTATTTTTAAACCAGTCCTCGAAAAGAATCTTAGTCATCCAACCTTTCTTATTGGATATCCAAATGACAGGCAATTGTTTCTTGATCAGCCCTTTAAAACACCTTGAATTTTCTGAATGATATACAACAGTGGTTTTAGCTTAAAATCTCCAGCAGTATTTGCACTAAGAAGCAAAGTTACTCGTTCTTTAGAGACCTTATATCCAGATGCTGACTTTACAGATTTTGAAATGAAAGTTCTTTCAGGCATTCGCTTCTAATAAAGTCCTGTTTCGTCTACATTAAAAACCTGTTCTGGTTGGTATCCACCTCTTTCTATAACTTTAAATATACAACTATAAATGTTCGGATATTCTTTGCTTGCGTTATCATCGACACTAGCTTTTTCGCCTTTCATTATTAAATTAGGCAAATTGTGGCGATTTTTGAATTTTTCAAACCCACCTCGGCTTGCTTCGAATTTTTCATCTTTCGCAGATTCATTATTATCCTCTCTCTTTAAATTTCTAAAATACTTTTGACCTTTTCTTGGATAGTCATCTAGCTGATTGGCATCTTTGTTCATTATTGTCTTCAATCCACATAACTAATAATTTTTCCAGTTTTTCCATAACTCTGCTTCTTTGGCGAGTTAATTTTGAAACACTTGAAGGTGTAGCGAACAGCGAGTGTATTTCAATTTCTTTTTTTCTATCACGAATAGTTTGAACGGTAGACTTCGTCAGTCCCATTGCATTACAAATTTGAACAATTTTCTCACAAGCTTCAGTGTGACGTAAAACTTCTAATTTGGTCTTTAGCGTTACAGATTTTCGGCTTCTCTTTTTATTATTAGTAGCATCAATCTTCAAATTGAATGAACGTTTCGGTGGCATTTTTACTAAAAAAAGGAACGATTATATTTAAAAGAATTATTGGATTAATAACAAAACGTACCAACTGTGTTTTTAAGTCAGCAATTAATAATTATGCTGGTCACTACAATGCGCAATTTCCATCAAATGCATGCGTTCTTGTGTGCTTTTGCTTTTTTTATCAAAACGTTATTTTAGGGTTCCCCGTTTTATAAACGTGTACGAACGTTTAGTCTCTGTCGGCGTGCGCGCTACGTTTTGCTCAGTTACGAATAATATCTACATACATACAAAAATAAAGCAAATACATACAACCAAGCTATTGGTCGTATAATGAAATATTTTAGGCCGTAAATCGAAAAAGTGTCATAATTAAAAAAGGCGAAATGCTGTATAAAGAGCGGCCTTATAGCGAGGTATGGGTGTATTTTAATTTTTAAAACATTTTTTATTGTTAAATATAAGTAGATCTAGGATATAGAATTCAAACATAACTATTTTCGATTTTATAGATATTTAACGTGCATTTTTAAATTTAAACCACTATATAATATATTTTTATTAGTACATACAAGTTGTAAAACACATTCTTTAATTTCTGAGAAATCATTACATTTGCAAATATATTTGTTGCTTAGGCTTATTAATAATCGGCATCTATTTCCCAATTTATTTATTGCTTTATACACCGGACCATTACTTAGGGTTATCAGCGAAAAACCAAATATGTATAATAGGCTCATGATTCCTAAATATGTATGTACCATAAAAATCCATTAGTGAGTAAAAGCTTTAATTTGGATATTCATTGTAAAGATCTCCTTTCTTGGATATATATAATAAATTTTATTACTCTAACAAGGGACGAGCCGGAAATATTTTATGTATTTATTAGTTAAGATTGGAATTTTAAGACTATATCGTAAACCTTGGGTATTATTGCTTGTAGGTATAAGTTCCACGAATTAAATAACACACAAAAATTTCCCGTTATGACGTCAAACAATACATTGTTCTACCAATACGCTTTTAATATTTAATAGTTAAAGGTAGAGGTACATTTTTATGTACTTGTAAAACAGAACAGAATAGATCAGTATCATTCAGAGTCTCATACCAGCAACAAGAAAATCAATAGTATAAACTCGAACATAGTATTGAACATCAGTACAAGACACACAGTCTTCTTTGTAACATCATAACAATCTTTTTTTAACAAGAGACACTAGTCTCAACAGCAGTTTATGTTGGTATAAGTCGTTGTAGATTCAAAATAAATGTATATAGTGTAAATAAATATATTTAGATGAAAGTACATTTATTCATTTAACAAACAGTCGCCGAAGATTTAAAAAGTAAACTGTATACAGCCTTACAACCTGTGCACGGTGAATCAACATCGGGGTCGTGATTTCTAGTAACTGACGTTGAAGCATTATCACCAGAAACCGGATACGGCCATAACATTGGTACATCATCCCCATCAATACACATTACACCACGATGATCAAGGAAAACTATTAACATAACTTTTCTTCACTTTTTGCACGAAATTCACTGAATCAAGTTATTCCGTAACCATAAACATAGATCCATGTATCATTGCCGATAACGATACGTTTTGTGACAGAGTAGTACTCAGAATCATCTCTGCTCAAACATCGTTCTTTTTCTAATGAATTAAGCGATTTTTGAACCAATCGATAAAAGAGACGTATAAGCCAAAAATAGTCTTTCAAAATTGCTTGGATCGCTTCAAATTAAAAATCCCAGTATTATCCAAAAAGGCGTCTAATTGTCAACCGATTTTTTGCGTACGAAATCTTTTATTTCCTTCACGTGGATTTTATCCATTGATGTTGAAGGTTCTTCAAATAGCTGTTCGTCTTCAATGTGCTCTCTGTTTTATTTGAATATTTTGTTCCACTCAAACAGTCTTGTCTTAACATGCACTTGTTAATGAAACTGTTTTCTAAAATATTCAATGTATTGTAATTTTTTCGTGACAAAAAAACAATCGTTTGTTTACTCACGAACAAGATACTGCAAAGATGCCAAAGATCATGCTACCAACTTGGAAAAAATATTGAGTCCGATTCAAAACAACCAGTATTGATACTTTTTGATCGCAGTAGTAGAATATTGTATAACATGGGATCTATCAAAAAATAAATACTAAAAAATTTATTTAGTTGAAATACATAAATAGCGATTATAGCTTGCACTATTTTTTTCTTTTTTCTCATATTAGGACATAAACGAAGATTCCCAGTTTCATTTTCATTGATTGAGTCTCTTCTACACGTGAAGTACTACTAATTTTAACCGATTTAACTTATATTGATTTAATATTAATTACAATGTTCAAGTAGATTTATTTCACTTAATAGCTAATGGCAAAGAAAAATCCAGGAACCTGAGGTAAGATAGATTTAAAACGAATATAAATGATAGAAGTGATATTTTAGTATTTTACAAAATTAAGAAAATAAAAATTTTATAATATTATTAAAATTGTGTCTTTCAAAAAATATTGCATTGTGGCAACTAGAGCATTTATTAATTTTTTTCTCTATAATATTGAATTTTTATATAATTTTTATTTTAAATAAGTCTGTACGTATGAATTAGCTGTAAATATTAACTTGTAATTATTGTAATGAAAACAATTAAATAATTATTTCATTAGTTTATATTGGCTCTATAACAGGATTTTAAGTCTGTTAGACAATAAGGGCTTTATTATTATATTATATATTGAACTTTGTTAATACGAGATATTGCAATACATACGAATGAAATAAATGACTCAATTCCATTGCACGAATATGTAACCTAGTGTAATTACAAGTAAAATTACAAGTGAAATTACGTAACTTTCCGTTGTTGCAATTTACATTTTTCCCTAGGGTTTCGAAAGTAAAACGTTTGCAATCTCACATATTAGAAGCATTTATTTAAAGGCAAAAAGTCTATGAAAGAGATATGAAATAGTTTCAAATTTGATGTAAAAATATACGTATACATGTTAAATTAATACCATGGCAAATAGCATTTCACAATAGGTGGATATTAATTTAATTTCATTAATGTAAATTCGGAATTGTCTAGTACTTAAGTGTTGTCATGCATATAATTCGAAATCAATACAAAACAAAACCGAACGGTTCACATGTACAATAGAATAAAAGGATTTCAACGGATTTCAATTAATCGGAAATTTATTAAACTAGCCACCGAATGTATGTGTATGCACATACAAATGAATGAATTGTTCGAGATTAAAAGCATATATAGGCGATGTTTCAATATAATCTCGACAAGAATCAAGAAACAATTGGCCTGGTCATTTAATAATAATAATATTCATTTATTTATCCAACAGATTAATAAAATCCAGTTTTATATGATATATAAAAACTATAAATTAATAATTAACATAGTACAGCCTGCTAAACAGTAAATAAAAAAAACTTAAAATTATTTAAACAAACTAAACAGATTAATTAAGAAAAAAAATAACTGAATTAATTAAATGAAAGCAAAGATAAAAAATATAATAACATATATGATTGTTTCAGCCTTTACTTGATGAAATTCCATTATAACTATTATCAGGATAAAATATTGTAAAGTTTGTCTTTTCGGGTTCTTAAATAAAACTAACAATAACTTTAAACACACACACTATATTAATATTAAAACGTATAACAATATAAAACTAACTATTAACAACAATAAGTACATTTATGTATTTTATATTTATGTAACTATATTTATGTTTAGTTCGCGAGACTGGGGTATCGAATGTATATCCCTTCTTCGACGCGGCTTATATATCTCGTTCATATATTCTCGAATGAGGTAGAAGGCTGAAGAGAACACCAGATAAGTATGACGCGCCTATTAGTCGTAGGATGAGTCATCACATTGCCCCCTTCTTAAGAATGAAGTTTCGTCCCGAAACATGTCAAGTTTTGATTCCCTCAACCGATGGCGAAATCGACAGGTAGGGCCTTTGTTACATTGTGACGTCATATCGAAATAACAGTCCACGGTTTTATCTTGCCTGGATGGACAGGAATATTCAAGGCGGTAACTGCATACCAGAATTTCCATACCAGTATGTCGGAAGATTACTTCCAACATGCTCCTTACAATTCTCCAGTCCAGGCGGTCCAATCCACAACCCAATTTTGGAACTGCTAATTTCAGAATGTCTTGCTGTAACATTTGTTCGCGTAAGTGGGCCAGGGCCTCCCATAAGGCACGATAGGTTGGCTTCAGGCTTGACAGTTCTTTCGTGACCAAATAAAATATGGGCTGTCCTTCATTTACTATTTGGAGACTCTTCCCAATTGCTGGTCCCTGCTGCCTTAATTTTTCGACTCTGCCAAATCTCTCTTTAAATTCACTGGCAATTCCCTTGGCCATTCGCAGATCTCGGGCTACGCAATGTGCAAGCGCGTAGTCTGGCGGCACCGTAAACAAATCTTGCTGTTTCTCGATGGTTACTCCAAATCGAGCTTTTCTCGAACCAGAATATTCTTGCATAAAGTCTTCGAAGGTTACTTCATGGTATTGGCTATCCAATCGGCGCAAGTCAGCGGTTTCGTCATTATTGTCTCCAGAGTATGGGGCTAATCGATTAAAATGTACGACTCTTGGCTTAGTGTGAGGTGTTCGCCTGATGCGGTATATTACGTCGTTGATCCGCTTCAACACCTCGTATGGCCCCTCCCAATTCTTTTGAAGTTTTGGAGATAGGCCCCGTCGACGTTGTGGATTATACAACCAAACCCGATCGCCTTCATGGTAACCACTCTTCTCGGCGTTGATGTCGTAGCTCTCTTTCATTCTGTCACTAGCATCTTGGATATTATGTCTGACTTGTTCATGGATATTATCTAGTCGTCGTCTGAGCGTGCTGACATAATCTTCTCCGGCAAGATCATCACCAGGCTTGCTCCCAAACTTTAAATCACAGGGCAATCGGAGTTCCCTCCCGAATAGTACGTTGGCTGGTGATTGGCCTGTTGTCTCTTGAACGGAGGCCCGATACGCCATTAGAAATAATGGTAAATGTTCGTCCCAATCTCTCTGGTGTTCGCAGACCACTTTGGATAAGTGTCTGATCATGGTCTTGTTCATTCGCTCTACCATCCCATCTGATTGTGGGTGCAAGGGAGTTGTTCTCGTCTTCCGTATGCCCAAAAGTCCACACATCTTTTCGAATAGATTGGACTCAAAATTTCGCCCTTGATCGGAATGAAGTTCCAAGGGTACACCAAAACGGCTGACGAACTCCTTCACAATCACGTCTGCTACAGTTCCAGCTTCCTGATTTGGTAGAGCATATGCTTCAACCCATTTGGTAAAGTAATCCATGACCACTATTATGTATTTATTTCCTTTGCTGCTTTCTGGAAAAGGACCGGCGGCATCTATGGCGATCCTTTCAAATGGGCTTCCTACATTGTATTGGCGCATGGGTGCACGTCGACGCCTCTGGGGACCATTGCTTCCGGCGCAATTAGCACACTTTCGGCACCATTCCTTCACATCTCGTGAACAATTCACCCAGTAAAATCTCTGGCGCACCTTCTCCAGTGTTTTATGGACTCCAAAATGTCCCCCAGAAGCACCATTATGGAGTTCTCGCAATACCTCTGGTATTCTGTTCTTGGGAACCACCATTTGCATCTTCCGCTCGCTTCCATCGTGATTTTCGACCTCACGTCTCAGGAGATCGTCTTCTATGGTTAAGGAATCCCATTGTGCCCAGTATGACTTCAATTCTCGTGAATGGGGAGCAATTTCTTGCCAGGTCGGTCTTTGCCCATTTCTTTTCCAAGCCCTGAGGACTGCAAGATCCGGATCAGCTTCTTGATCTGCGCGCAAATTGTCAGGTTGCCATTGGTCATCAACAATGGTGGTTCGAAGAGCGTTGGCCGATTTGTCTTCGATTCTGTTGCAATATCGACAGTCTTCTGGACAGGGCCTTCTGGAAAGGGCATCTGCATTTTGATGTTTGAGGCCTGCTCTGTGTTCAATGACAAAGTCATACTCCTGTAGCCTTTCAATCCATCTAGCTACTTGACCCTCTGGATTCTTAAATTGCAAGAGCCACTTTAAGGCGGCATGATCAGTGCGGATCAGGAACTTCTGCCCATACAGGTACTTGTAAAAGTGCTCAATGGTCTTAACTACTGCCAATAGTTCTCTCCTGGTTACGCAGTAGTTCCTCTCCGGTTTGGACAGGGTCTTGCTAAAGTATCCAATGACCTTTTCTTGTCCATCTTGGATTTGAGAGAGCACGCCACCAATCCCGACGTTACTGGCATCCGTATCCAAAACAAACCTCCCAGATGGCAGCGGATAGTTCAGAACGGGTGCACTGATCAACGTACCTTTTAACAACTCAAAGGCCGCTTGGCATTCGTTGTTCCAAATGAATGCTCGATTTTCTGTTAGGCGAGTAAGTGGTTTTGCAATGTTGGAGAATCCAGGAACGTAGCGTCGATAATATGTGCATAATCCCAAATAGCTTCTTAGCTGATGTTTGTCTTTGGGTACCGGCCAGTTTTCCACAGCTTTTACTTTTTCTGGATCCACAGCAATTCCTTTTCCGGAAACCACATGTCCAAGGTAATTTACCTCCTTGCGGAAAAGGTGACACTTCTTTGGACTTAATCTCAGGTTGGCATCTCGCAACCTCTGGAATACTACTTCCAAATTTTTCATGTGATCTTCAAAGGTCTTCCCTACCACAATCACATCATCGAGATATACCAGGCAGGTATCCCAAGACAATCCCCTCAGTACAGTGTCCATGAGTCGCTCAAAGGTAGCTGGGGCGTTACACAGTCCAAATGGCATGACTGTAAATTGCCATAGTCCTGTACCTAAACTGAAGGCAGTCTTCTCTTTGTCATTGGGATCCATTCCCACTTGCCAATAACCGCTCTTCAAGTCGAGAGTGGAGAACCATTTTGCTCCTGCCAAGGTGTCTAGCGTATCGTCTATTCTTGGGAGAGGATAGCTGTCCTTTTTGGTCACACTATTCAAACGACGATAGTCCACACAGAATCTGGTAGATCCATCCTTCTTCCTGACAAGGACCACTGGTGAAGCCCATGGACTATTCGATGGTTCAATTACTCCTTGGCCTTCCATATCTTGTATAATTTGCTTGGCTTCCTCACGTTTTGCCAGAGGTAACCTTCTTGGTCCTTGTCGAATTGGACTTGCATCGCTGGTATTTATTTTGTGCATTACAATATTGGTTCTTCCTTTCGTACCAGTTTCAGTTTCAAAGACGTCTTCATAATGTTTGATTAAATCCTTAACTTGACTTTGTTCCTTCTTGCTCAATCCTTGACAGGCGGAGTCGATTATCTTGGACAATTTCTCAGGAACCTGCACGAATCCATTCTTCTTCGCCTCTATGCGATGAACGACGGCCGACACTGGCGAACACCACCCCAGAATAGTACCCTTCTTCAATGAAACAGGGTAATGGTTCACATTCATTACCCTTATCGGTACAGTCTTCTGAGTCTTAACCAGCATTTTGGCAACTACTATTCCTCGGCCCACCTCGTCATCATCAGCCTTTGGTTCCAACATTATAACATTTCCGTCCAAATAATCACCGTCCATACACGCCGTCAAAAATGTCTCACTTCTTGCATCCAGAACAACATTCTCTGCAGTAATTACTTGTACATTCCCACAATCTTTCCCATGAAGAAACAATTCCTCATTATTTATTTTTAAAGTGCCTTCTTTCATGTTTAACTGGAAGCCGTAGGTGTTCATGATGTCTAATCCCAAGATTATCTGTTCTTCTATGTCGGCTACGAGAACACGATGTCGGATTGATGTTGGTCCTATGACAAAATTGACATCTACTTCACCTTCCACAGAAGCTGCTTCTCCAGTAGCTGTCCTTAGTCTCCATTTACTAGAAAGTAATTCTTTATTCCTGGATATTAAATCGGGTCGTACAATGGTTTTCGTCGATCCAGTATCTAGCAAGCAAGCATAGGTTCTTCTTTCCATAATAGCATCCACATACAGGCCATTGGTTTGATTTTGCAAGGATGCGATTTGGGCAGTCCTTGGGACTTTCGGATTCTCAGCGGATTCTTTCTTGGTCCTTTTATCACATTTATTCTGGATATGACCGTTTCTTCTACAATTCCCGCATGGCCGCGCACTTTTATTTGATTTGATCTGATTTAGGACTTGACTAACCACCTGCTCCATGAACTCCTCATTTTCCTGTTCGTCGACAGAACAGCCACGAGCATTGTTCAAAGAGGCTTGTCTTGCAGTCTCAAATTCAAGTGCGTACGCCAAAGCATCGATCGAGGTTTTCGGTCTTGCCAACCTTAATGCTTGCTGCGTATCAATATCCCGGAGACCATCTATGAATATCTGGACCGCTAGGTGTTCCATGAAATTATCTGGTGCCATCGGATATGCAAGTCGAACTAGACGAGCAATATCTGCCTCAAATGCCTGAAGATTCTCGCCTTTCTTCTGTGATCGATTCTTCAGTTGGGTATGGTATACTTGCTCCAAATGCGCATGGCCATATCTCATCTCCAAGCGTTTAATGAGTTGAGAATAATCTTTACGTTCCTCAGGAGGCAATGTCTGCAAAATATCACTAGCATCACCCCTCAATGCTATGACTAAAGCAGTCGCCTTCTCGGCAGAAGACCATGCGTTTGCTTCTGCGGCCGCTTCGAATTGCGTCAGGTAAGTTGCCCATGACGTCTTTCCATCAAAGGTTGGTGGCTTGATTCTGGTCCTTGAAATAGCCACAAGTTCTTCTTTTATTTCGATGGGCCGCGGTATGATTTCTTCGTTGCCCTGCCTGGGATCAGAATGACTCATGGTAGCGGGTAATTTCATCTCGATCATTATTGCCTCTAAAAGTCTAGAATGTTCTCCAATTTTCTCTTCTACAGCTGTGAAAACCTCTTCTTTTAACGCTTCTGATTTATCCGCTAATCGCTGTTCTAGAACTTTCTCCACTTGTTCCAGACTTTTTTCGAAGTTTCTAGAATTTTCTAGTAATTTCTTTTCCATTTCTTGCATTTGTATTTGCGCATTCTCTATTAATCGTTGTTCCATATTTTTCGCGCTATCCAGATTCTTCTGTTCCATTTGTTCTAGAGTTTTCGCTAAGTTTCCAGAAGTTTCCAGGTTCTTCTGCTCCATTTGTTGCATTTGAGTTTGTGAATCTATCAGACGCTGTTCCAAATTTTTCGAATTATCTATTAATCGTTGTTCCATATTTTTCGCACTATCCAAATTGTTCTGTTCCATTTTAGTTTGTGAATCTATTAGACGCTGTTCCATTTTCATCAACAGCGAATTCACGTCAGCATCTCCGCCTGGAACTTGAAAAACATAATTCTCTGGATCCTCGCCTTCTTGGATCAACACATTGCGAAGCCGTTGCTGGAGGATCGACTTTTTTCCAGTTGTATCCTCATCCCTCTCTTCTAATTCTCGTTTTAAATCGGAAACTTTTAATTCTGACAGTTTCATTCTGTTGGCCATCACGATATTTAATATAACGTCTTTCCGCACTGTATATTTATTTAATCGAATACTTAATTAACACTTAATTGTCTACTTAGTTTATTATTTATTAATTAGTCCACACCTGAATGCCACTGTAAAGTTTGTCTTTTCGGGTTCTTAAATAAAACTAACAATAACTTTAAACACACACACTATATTAATATTAAAACGTATAACAATATAAAACTAACTATTAACAACAATAAGTACATTTATGTATTTTATATTTATGTAACTATATTTATGTTTAGTTCGCGAGACTGGGGTATCGAATGTATATCCCTTCTTCGACGCGGCTTATATATCTCGTTCATATATTCTCGAATGAGGTAGAAGGCTGAAGAGAACACCAGATAAGTATGACGCGCCTATTAGTCGTAGGATGAGTCATCACAATATAATAACTATACTCTCCAGAATGGATCAGGATACAGCCGATGAGCATTACAGCACATTTGTAGCAATGGCGATGTGGAGGACATTGTACACACCTTTAGGTACATAAAATGTATCCGATGATCTAATGTACTTTGGCACCAGAAAATTTATTTGTCTGAACAGAGAAGACAAATCCACATCATAGTTGACGAGTTTAATTAGCTTTGCCGCTTGCTTCATCTTTTCTTTGGCTTAGGGACTTAAAATCGTGTCTGCTTATTAAACTCTTGTGGTCCACCACGAAGTGGATATATGCCATCCAATTGAAAAGAGAAGAATCGTTTTTGGACACGTTGGAGTGTTGATATATATCGAGGGTACAAAACTACAGACATATACTCTAGCTTGGTTGTTCAAGAATAACATTATTTAGTGTTAAAGACCCTGTAATCATTTGCAACTCTATGTGGACATATACATTATTCAAAAACTTATCTTCTGTACTTTTCAAATATATATATGTATTTTAGCTTCTGTGATTTCTGGCTGGAACTGTGTCCTTGCAAGGACTCGGTTCTAGCCCGGAATCCCACAAGCAATCGCGGAAGTCTACAAGTCAAATATGTATTTTAGTTTTATGTAAGTCATGTTTGTTTGTACTAACAGTATTTATACCTAGACTAGATGCAAAATCAAAAATATACAGATTTTTTATTCATACTTGAAATTCATTATTTGTTTCAACTTTTAGTTGATGCTTAAAACAGTGTAAAACTCCTTACCACAATTAATACTCGTATCCTAAATACCTATTTGGACAACTAATTTATTATACTTAATAGGTAAGATTAATAATCACAGTCACTGTAATTATTAATTTAAATCATTAAAATGTAAAACGTTTTCGCATTACAAAATGTAACAATTTTCATACCATATTTATCTGGCTTTGAAAGTAAGTATATTTTGAATGGCCACTATCCCCTGAAACTTACTAATTGTTCATCTAAACTACAATACTCAGATGACATGTAAAGTTCAGAGCATTTAGAAATAATAGCCTCAGACAGATCACGGAATGGTACAAAACGATCGTTATTTCGCTGTGGTGTCCTTAGTATCTAATCGGAGACCATTTATTAAAAAACTGAACGGAGCCTTCTTTTTGCTACATCTTCAACATCATGCAATCGCTTGCATATTTCTTTCGTTGAACCAAAATTTCCTTATTTGTGAACGTAACTATGGAAGTCGTGAAAAACAAAGACCATTCATCAAATCCACTAGACACATCACGAGCAGATCCTTTATTTACAGGAAGATATAAAACTAAATTTCGAGCAGTAGTTCGAAATGGCTTTTTTTCTGGTTTACCCGTTTTTCCTTCGAAGTCTTTCTCATCTCACCATATGTTACATGACTTCTTCAATCATTCGACGTGTAGTATTGATATTTTCCGCAACATATTGCTATGAACTGTGGTTTTTATATTTACTGTACCACGGTTCACAACTAATCTACCCTTGCTTCAACCAAAGATTCTTGACTTTCAGTTACTTGACTTTGCTGTCTCCATTCTCCTCCTAATTTCATTATTGCTTCCATCTTTGTGCTCTGTTTTTCTTTCAACCAATACTGCTACTGTTTCAACGTTGGCCTAGCAAAATTATATATGCTATTTCTGTTCGCCCCACGCTTGGCCTCGCCAAAAATATGCTATGAACTGTGGTTTTTATATTTACTGTACCACGGTTCACAACTAATCTACCCAACTAGGATCCTCAGTTGGTTTATTTCCAAAAATGGGACTGCTTTCTTCTCAGGGTTACAATCGGAAACGTGGTTGTCTCTACGAAAATACTTGGCGCCAGTCAAAATGTATTGACAAATATAATAATTATATTTCTTTAAGTTACTTATTAAATTCGTGGTGAAAGGTTAATTAAATAATGAGCACAATATAAAATTTAAATGAATATTTAATACAAAAAAAATACAAAAAAGAAAAAAAATGGGTCTTTATAAAGTATAAAGACTGTGCAATTAATAATTTAGAACCAGAGGTAAAAGAATTCATTGAATATGACCGCTAAATGTATTAAAAATCCTCTAATGACTACCGATCAACTTATTTTAAGTAACAAAGTTTATTTTTAATATCTCCCCAGAGAACAACGTAAAATAAACAAACTTGACAACACGATCAAAAATCTACTACATGCGCGCTCACATGTAACAAAAAGTTCCCTTGAATTCCAAACGAAATAAAATTTTACAATTATATTTTTACGTAGAAATATTAAAAATACTCTTTATCATTTATCTCAACTAATTAAGACTAAATCTCTTAAATAACAATATTGATACAATTGAAATACAATATTCAAATCTTTTGAATTAATAAGATATCTTTTAAAAATATATATATATTTACTTACATAAAAAAATTATATGAGACACGTAGACAAGAAAACGTTGCTTAACAAAATGCAATGAAAATTGCGAGACTACAATCTCGCAGAATAAACGGGAATTGAATAACAAACACCATCAACTAATTAACACAATCAAACCCGAAGTTACTTCAATATAAAATTATACACTTTTTAAATAAAATCAACGCTCTTGTCTTATTGTTAAACTGTGTCTGTCCACATCAATCGCGGTGGCTTGCACCTCAAGGCGGCCTCCAAAAATACAAGTTTTTTGTGCGACGCATGAAATACATACGGATATACACAGATATCCAAAAATAATAGTACATTCATTTCTAAATAAATTTTTAATATTAATTGGAGAAAAAACCATAGCAATATGTTGCAAGACGCCCTTTCCTTGGTTGATCCTGAAGCGAAGTACGGCTACACATGAATTCTTGAAGCCAGAGATATACCGTTGTCTTTGATGACGCTTCATAACCAAATGAAGTTAAGCGTACTGGTATTGAGTTAAACCACAACAAAAATCATAATAAATCATAGCACGAGTTAATTCATCTGGGTTTACGCGAAATTTGTTCAAAATGGGTTCCAAGGCTTTTGACGAATGATCAAAAACAGAGACACTTGCCAAAGACTCCTGAATCGATTTCAATGAGAATTTTCAAACATGGGTTCACTATACCCCGAATCCAAAATGGCGAGTTTGGAGTGGCGAAGGAGTTCAGAACCTCGGCCCGTGAAAGCAAAAACACGTTTATCAGCTGAGAATGTTCTTGCAACTGTCTTTTTCGATTGGACGTATGTTTTGCTGGTGTTTTGCTAATTGATTTCTTACATGTACGTCGGAATGTGAAAGCCGCCTACAGAAACAAAAGGTGCAACCAACCAATAAGAAATGTGATTTTGCTGACGTAAGCTAAAATGAACCAAATTTACTGGGAAATTCTAGAACATCCTCCCTATAGGCCAGATCTATCACCATGCGACTTTCATTTGTTTGGGCCACTGAAAGATGCACTAGGCAGACACCATTTTCATAGCGATCAAGAAGAAGCAGAGGAGTTTGTGCGCTATTGGCTGTTGACACGGTCTCACACTTTTTATGAAGACGGGATCGGCAAGCTCACCAAACGCTGGGAAAAATGTGTAAACGTTGAAGGAGACTATGTAGAAAAAGAATAAATTTGTTTTGTAATTTTATTTTGACCTAATAAATGATTAAAAACAAAGTCCGGTTTAAATTTGACTAACACTGAATAACTTTCGTTTTGAAGACGAAACACTCTCGTTTTATTTATTTTAAGAAAATTGGAGGTCTAGTGCCGCAAATACATGTCAGGTGTGTCGTAAGACTTTTAATGTCTTTTAATCTTCCGCAGATAAGATATTGTTCTAGGTTCTAGAACATAAAAAAAATGTCAAATCATTTCTTGGAGTAGCCTAATTTGCAAGAAATTTAAAGATGTATCGTATCATAATAATGATATATTTTTTGCCTTCAACTCTAAAATGAACGATCCCTCATTTAATAATCTTCACCAGTAAATCAAAATTTTTTTGGGACGTCTAAAAAATTGTTGCTACAATGTTGGGCCCGGAAGCATTTGACCAGATTTTCAAAAGTACCTCTGTCAAATGATACAGTTCATCGGCGCATTAAGGATATGTCACTTGATAGTCAAAGTAATGTTGTAGAAAACTTAACAAACACGCAATTTGCAAACAGTTAGATGAAAGCACTGACATTTCCGTAAAAGCCCTATTATTATGTTTTGCGAGATTTGTTTGCGGATCAGAAATTATTGAACAATACCTATTTGTCGAGAACTGGAAACAACAACCACTAGAGCTGATATATTTGCTGCTGTTGACAGTTTCATTCAAGATAACGGCCTCAAGGAGACGGATTGCATTGCTATATGCATTGATTGCGCCACCGCGAACTTTTGAATGACGTCACCCAAACAATTTATGTTCGTAGTCTTCACCATTAAAGCCTCTCTGTGTAAAAAGCAAACTACTTATTGCTTTTTACATAGAGAAGCTTTAATGTTGAAGACTGCGAACGAAAAACGTTTGGGTGACGTCATTCAAACGGTCGTTTCAATGGTCGACTATGTAACAACCTGTCCTGTAAAATCGCGAGTGTTTGAAAAACTTTGTAAAGAAATGGGTGGAAATCTTTAAGTGTTGTTATTCCACAGAAAAATCCGTTGAATTTTCAAAGGTAAAATACTTACCAGAGTTCTAGAAATTAAAGACGAACTACTTGCGTTTTCTGAAACTAATGATGGTAATAAGTTTGATTACTGTGAATGACTTAAAAACCTCGTTTTTGGTGCTGAGCTGGCGTACCTTTCCGATATTTTCAACAAACTTATTGCTTTAAATTCAAGTATGCAGGGACGGCATGAAATGATCATATCATAAAGTGATAAAATCAGCGTATTTTCGAAAAAACTCGCCCTTTGTATCTCGGCCTAGGAGTGAACGATCTAACTGCTTTTCCAGCTACGGCTACCGCATCAAGTGAGTTGAATACAGAGGAAAAAATCAGATAAAGGAAGACATAATAGGGCACCTATCTGGCTTTCAAGTAGGGATATCCAAATACTTTCCTTCGCTCTCGACTACTCGCTGGGAATGGTTCATTGCCCCTCACAAGTAAAACGTATCCAAAATACGTATTAAATTGAGCCGAAGAAGAGCAACTAATCGAAATATTATAGTATACAGTCCTTTGATTGAAATTTAAAGAAAGTGCTCCTGATGTTTTTTGGATCTCAATCAGAAGTGAATATTCGATTTCGCGAATAAAGCAACATCTTTTACTGCCCTGCTCAACGTCCTACTTGTGCGAGTCTAGATTATCTATATTGAAGAATATAAAATGTGACTACAGGTCTCGCCTCTAGATATGGACTGCGAGATGAGGGTGTGTCTGTCAAGAGTTCGTCCGCGCATAGATATATAGGGTAATCATAAAGTAAGGGGTATACTTTAAAGTCTTATATAATTTTAAGAAATCAAGCTAGTAGCAAAAAGTAAATGGAATCTAGTTGCTTTTGGATTTGGATTTTACTGTATCTATGAAAAACCAAAGAGATGTCATTACAATTGTTGACATGAGTGTCAAAACCAAATCATTCAATTTGGAGTTTTATTTTGAAATTAAAACTCAAGTAGACGTAGAGTTCGTACGACTCAAACTGCAGTAGCATGGATTTACAAACAAAAATTGGTTTAGTTCAGTGTTATTATGAATGCGGCAGAAATTACACCGGTGGATTACGAAGATTTCGCACGAGAATGGGTTTGAGAGCTGGGCCTTGTCAAATGAAAGCGTAAAGCAATTTGATACAAACATTTGAAAGAACAGGGTCTATAATTGACCTACCAAGATCAGGAAGACCAAGAATTAGTGATGTTCAAGTTGCAGTAGTTCTTCATGAAAATCAGGACATAGCTAGAGGTAATCCACTAGCAATCAGCAGTGCAAATGCGATATCCAAGCGATTGCAAGTGCCGTTTACCGCGGTTGTATCCATATAATCCAATGTATCCATATAAACTGAAAATGCTGTTTGAATTAAAGGAGGCAGATTTGGCTACTAGGTACTATTTCTCTTTGCGAGTAATGGCTCAGATGGAAATTGAACTCGAATGGTTATCCCTTATTTTATGGACAGATGAGGCACATTTTACTTTGAATGGTGGAGCCAATACTCAAAACTGTAGAATCTGGTCTGCAGAAAATCCACAAGAAATCGTTCAACAAGGTCTTCATGACAAGAAAGTCACCGTTTGGTGCGGTTTTACAGCTAATTTTATCATTGGTCCGTATTTCTACGAGAAAATGCAGAATGGAATCTGTAACTGTAAACGGTGAACGATACTTGCAAATGTTTGCAAATTTGCAAATTATTTGCAAAGAGATTATGGTATTCCACAGCTGCAAATCGAGCACCACGGAATTGAAAAGATCAATTTTATGAAGAATGGAGCACCCCCGCACATTTTCCGACCAGACAAAGAATTGTTAACCAACGTTTTTCAAGATCGTGTGTTAAACAGAGATTTCGCAAATTCATGGCCACCAAGATCACCTGATCTTAACCCAGCGGATTACTGGCTGGGGATATTTAAAAAGTTTAGTGTTTAGAAGACGATCAACAACGCTACAAGAATTAAAAGACAATATTATTGAGCAAATTCGTGCAATTCAACCAGAAATGTAACGTAATGCTGTGTACAATTTGGAGGAAAGATTGGTAATCTTACAACAACAAAATGGAGGTCATATTGAGCAATTGCCGTAACTGGTTTTGTGCATACTAAATCCCATTTCTTAAACAATTAGATTAAGTTAATTTTTGTTATTAACTTAATTTGTTAAAAAGTTATAATAATTTAAAATATATCCCTTATTTTATGATAACCCGTTATTTTGCAAAAATCGCCAAGGCAACTATCTCACTAGTTTTAAGTTTTATATCTTTTTATATTTCTGATGTTAATAGTTATTTTTTATATTCCTGCTTAAGAGTCATAAGTTTCTTTTATGTTTATGTTTTTCTATTTAAGAGGCATACGTAATCAATTTTAAAATTTGTATCTCATAGTCGTTCCATAATAAAAACAAGTATTGTATGTACTTTATGTGTTTGCTTTTTTGAATCTAGGTAAAAAATCACATGTAAGGGCGTCGCGAAAGTTTGGAACATACTTTGGTGTGCCCCAAAGGAAAGAAGGTTGAGAACCGCTGGTCTAGTCTATCGTTTTCCTGAAAATACATTAATTATGTGCGTTAAATAAATATACAAATTTTTAAAAAATGTATGAATACTTGGAAATTTTTTTATATTCAGAAAGAAGGAAATTACATTTAAATAAATTGTTTCAATAAACAAAACATCTTTGAGGAAGTAACCACTAAAGTAAATATTTTTCTATAAAAAAATAAACATTGTTACCCGACTACTAGTATTTTTCGAAAGCAAATAACTAAACCTATTTCTTCGCACACGCGAAACAAGCCAAAGGAAAAATTTAATAAAAGAAATAAGCAGGAATTTCGT
Source organism: Melolontha melolontha (assembly GCA_935421215.2). NCBI lineage: Eukaryota > Metazoa > Arthropoda > Insecta > Coleoptera > Scarabaeidae > Melolontha > Melolontha melolontha. The sequence goes on along the minus strand of OW285236.1, from coordinate 102,592,023 downwards.
TATTAAATTAGAGTAGCGTCCAAAAATATATTGTTCAATATATTACATGCCATGCTTTAGAACGTTATAACTCTTTATTTCGTTTAATAATATCCTAAAAGTTACTGCAAATTCTACAAATTCGAACAAGGAATTCTACTTGGTGTACTATTATTCATTTACTATCTAATAAAATTCGTATAAAAATATAATTTTAAATGTATAAAGTATACATAATATTAAGATCAAAGCACTAAGATCTCTAAAATGATGCAAATAAAAGGAAAATTCGGAAAATCTTTTAACATAACTAACATTAAAGAATAACTAACGTGTGTTCATTTGAAAACTCAATATAGGTTACTTTGAAATTTTGATAGAATAAGATGCAAATATATTAGTATGTGTTTGTTGTTCCGTAAACGTAAATCCAAATGATATTTGATAATGTCAATCACAAATATCAGTTAGTGCATAAAATAATCGTGCGTCGATTCTGGTTTAAATAAATTGCTTCTCAGTTTTGAAATGGCTTTCACTTTAGAACATAACATCTTTTTAGTTAAGCCTTATTTTCGAAGTGCTAATAAAATTGATGGTTTATGGGTTTATTCAGTTCAAGATTGCATGTTAGAATTTCAAGTTGAGTTTCCACATTTTGTAATAGATTATATACAATTTAAGAATACTTTGGATAGAACTTTAAAACTTTTTTCTGAAACTGGTAGTCTTTTATGAAAATCAGGCAGCGGAGCAGTTAAGAAACGTACACCTCAAGTTGTCAATAGTGTTGAAGAAATAATGGAAAATGAACCACAAACATCTGTTCGACATTTGAGTCAACAAATAAACCTTTCTGTTGGTACAACTCACAAGTTATTAAAAAAAGATATGCAACTTTATCCATACCGTGTCACAGCAGTACAAGAATTGTTAGAAATTGATTACCCACGTAGACTACAGTTTTGTAATTGGTTTGTAAATATGAACAATAATGGAGAACTTTCGCAAAGAGTCATCTTTACTGATGAAGCATGGTTTTATAAAACGGGATACCTAGATTCACAAAATACAAGAATTTGGAGTAGTGAAAATCCACATGTAATTAATGAAGAATCGCTACATCCAGAGAAAATTGGTGTTTGGGCAGCGGTAAGCCAAAGGCGAATCATTGGACCAATATTTTTTCAGGCAACGTTAACTGCTCAAAGGTACCGTACGGAAATTTTACAACCATTTGTCAATCAGTTGCATGATGATGAACTTCAAAATGCATATTTCCAACAAGACGGAGCACCTTGTCACTGTACTGCAGAATCTTTGGATTATTTAAGATAATTTTTTGATGAGCGTATAATTAATCGAAATACTGAAATTGCCTGGCCTGCACGTTCATGCGATTTACCACCTTGCGAGATCTTTTTGTGGCCTTATCTAAAAAATAACATATTTCGAACACCTATATTGAATTTGAATGATATGCTACAGAGAATCGAACAGAAATGAATGGAAATTAATAACAATCCAGTAATGTTGCAAAATATCATCAGAAATTTTGAACGGAGGATTTTAAAGTGCATTGATCTTGAAGGACAACATTTTCAACATTTGTTATAGTTTTCAATAAATACCTATTATTTGTTATTTATTTGTATGTATGAAACTGTCAAAATATACGACTTCGTAGGCTAAGTAGTAAATTTTAATTTACGACATATTTCAAAATGTTCTCAGTAAATCACATGCTACTAGATTGACTTTTCAAATGAACACTTGATATTTTCTTAATGTAAGAATTTGTATTTTAGTAGATATTTAAACAAGGACCAGTAAGAAATCCGTGGGTATACTGTTCAACTAAATCTGATTACATAATTCGTTTCATTACTCTTAATAAAATAATAATAATAATAGTAATAATAGTCTTTATTATCCAACACATACAGAAACCCACTTACAAACCTAAATTGTGTATTTCTAGAATTATAGTTTCTTTTTGTGCTTAAAAACGGTTTTGGAAGTATATTCATATAACTAATACATCTATAAATACACAAGCAGTGTCTATCCATGTATCAAACTCAACGAGACAATGAGAATAATTAGCGATTGTTTAAAAAGTACACCTCTACCCTGGCTTCTGGTTCTAAGCCATATTGCACCTCATACCATCCGGAGACAGGAAAGCCTGGTAAGAAAATATAATAAAATAATATCGAATCCCCATCTTCCAGTACACAATGATTTGCCTGATGCTGACCTGTCGAGATTTTCTCAACTACTGCTAGCAGATTTACGACTTATAGCAGAAGATTTCAACTCAAATAATAGATGGAGAGAGTATTGAGCAGCGTTGAAACCCGCTCAAGCGGCCCATATCATTGATCCTGCCTTACCCTTACCAGGAATGGAGCTGCCTCGCCATGAGTGGAAGACACTCAATAGAATAAGAACGTCCCATGAAATTTATCGTGACTCATTCTATAAATGGGGACTGACGGATACACCAACTTACTAATGCGAAGAACCTCGCCAGACTATTCACCATATTACAGCTGAGTGCCCCCTTACAGCATATGAAGGTAAGATGAGTGACTTCTTTGAAGCAACTGACTCCGCGTTAGACTGGATCAATGGCCTCGATTTTAAAATTTAACTTTTAGATGTATAATCCATGTTAGCCATACGCTAAATAAATATATAATTTGTATCATGTACTAGACAAGAAATTTCTTGAAAATCCTTAAAAACGTTTTAATGAATTTTTAAAAATATAATCAGGAAACAAAAAGTATTATTTTCAGACTGATTTTCCGGCTCTGCTACAAAATAATTTTAAAATATTTTAATTTTTATCGAAAATGTTTTTTTCCTTTGCCTTTCAGTGTTAAACGCATTATGAAACAATTGCTAATCACTTTTCCACATGCAAATGTACATGTAGTTGTATTACTGGTCTTTCTAGTTTATATCAATTCTCCAATAATATCTCTAGAGTGGTGAAGACGTGTGTTTCGCATCTCCAATGTTCTGTAAATCACATTGGTAAATTTAATGCATAGGGTTAATTCTATGCATTAATAGAATTAACCCTTATAATTAGCTTTTCCTTAATCTAAATTTTGTTTAAAATTGTAGTATTTCTTATTTATTGCACCTACGAGGGAACGTTTTTAAGATCGCGGAATGGGGAAAAAGGAGAGAAAATAAAAATAAAAAATTATTTTTGCTTTTCAATATATTCATTCACCTTCAACCTTAATACATTTTTCGGATCTTTCAAGGACACAGTTTCGGCGAATTTTTCAAAGATAAATTTTGAAAAATACGCCGAAACTGCGTCCTTTATTATTTTTGGGTGTTTCAAAATATCGAAGCTCACTTTAAGCTGGGCAGCCAGCGCAACACGACTATTCTTTAATAACTTCTTTTAACTGCTCCAGGATTGAAGCGTTAGTATTCTTCAGTTATGGAAACGCCTTTATCTTTGTAATCTATTGACAGAATTTCTTCTGAATCCCAAAAAAACAAGGCCAAGAGTTTTCCGGCCGACTGTGAGACCTTGAACTTCTTGGGTAGTGGTGTGCCTTATTCATGCGAGCGCATGGAGTCTTGTTTGGAGTAAAGTTCATAATAATGAAACCAAGTTTCATCCCCAGTAACAATTTGACTCAATACACCATCCCTGTCTTTATTACAGAGGCCCAAGAACGCACGGGAACATTCCGCGCGCTGTTGTTTTTGAGGCGACGTGAGCATTCTCGGTATCCAACTTAGGCTGACCTTAGTCATGCCAAGATGATCATGAAGAATTTTAAACATAGTTGTATCGAATACTCCAATAATTCCTTTGAGTTGTACTTCTTTGGCCGATCATCTTCCATTATTACTTTTTCGATTTTTCGAATAAGTTCTTTAGTGGTCATTTCAATAGGCCATGAGTTGTCTTCAAGTGATTCCCTAGTTTCCTTAAATAAACTGTACCACTTATAAACCATAGTTTTACCCGGGCAAGAATCCCCATAAATCGATCACATTAAATCACATGGTTTAAACAAACTTTCCTTGCTTTGTAAGGAACTTTATAATGGCGCGATGCTCGATTTTCTCCATAACGTATGGTCCCAAAGTTTTCGGAAAAATCTTAGATGTTAATAATTTTTATTTACTTTATCAAGTATATATTACAAAGATTAACAATAAATACTTAATCTTCAAATTATTGATAGTGAGCCACTTTCTTCGACGGTCCTCAGTTTCTTCTGAGTTATCCCATCTTCCTCTGGACAGCAGCAGGATCAATTTATCGTTTGAAAAAAAAATTCGACGACGTAATTTGTCTGCATTTGCCATCCGTTTTTATACAGTTTTCAATATTGAACAAAATTCCTTCATTGGCCGATCCTGAGGTACATTGGGAGGATGGTCTAATTTAGGAACAAAATTTATGTTGTTAGTAACTCTAGCATAATGGCATGAAGCTAGATCAGGCCAAAACATGATATCACCATTGCCATGATGTGTATTTCAAAACCGGAAGTAGTTTAGAACGGTATCCTTGAATGTAAAGTTGTACAATTAAGGCTTCTCCTCGAGCACGTTGGAGTTGTAACTTTTTTCTTAATGGTCTGTTATTTTACTAGTTATAAGCACCAAGACTGCTGTAGGTATTTTATTCAAGATACAGAAGAATCCATATTTGTTATATTACATTAAAAATAACATGTATATACATACATATAACATGTATACCTATATAAACTATGTGTCTGTAATAGTGGTGTGCAAGAAGTATGTATTCGAATTATTCGATACTTTTGTATCGGATACCTAGAGCGAGCAAATGTATCGTATACCAACAATGATAAGTATCGGATACTATTAAAGTATGGGATACTATCGACATTTATTAACTTTATAGATACAGATGTATTTGCATTTTTCTTTTCCAATACTTTTAATAGATATACTATACATACTATAGTAGTGTCCAAAATAGATACTTTTATGTATCGAATACATACCAATACTTTACACTTTTGTATTCGATACTTTGTATCGGATACTTAGTCTCCGATATTTTTGTTTCAATTCATGTCGATAACTATACTTGTATTTCATTTTTGATATTTTGGTATACATTTAATACGATGCCGTTGGCGATCAGTTATGTAAATGTATATCACTGTTTTATGGAGACGTACTTCTATACAAATTAAATAATAATGTATCAAATAAATACGTACTATGCGTGTTGCGAGAAATTTAAGCTATAGTTGAATAATTAATAAAAAATATTTATTCACGAATTATAGTAAATACGGTAATGAATATAAAAGAAAAAATATTTAAATGTAAATGTTTGTAAACAGGAAATAAATGAATAGGAAAAATAAAATATATTACATACAAGTATAGTAAAAAGAAATACTTATACATATTACATATTTGCTTTTAAAAACACTGATTTTAAAAAAGATCGTGACTAAAGAATAAATGATATCCAATTGTACACGAACATAGATCTACATGAACATATATACCCTTATTTCATAGAAAAAATCTTTGGCAACAAAACAACAATTATTATATAAGGTTGGAGTTTCACAGTTTTCACTGTGAAACTCCAACCTTGTCCTTAACGGCTTCAAACGTTCTTTGTTCCCTCATACAATGATACAATTATGATAAAACTTTCTACTTATACTAATAATAAGTCGTTTAACACGTTACGACCTGAAAGACCTCTCTCATTACCATCCAACCCCTTCAATGAAAATGAAAATCAAATATGAAACAATGAAAATCAAGTATGGTGTTATGTTTTCGGTGATCTTTTTTATGATCTCATACATTTTCTTTTTTTTATTATCACTCTTTACTTTATATTTAGACTTTATTACCTCATTTTCCTTTTCTGTTATTTATCTACTGTCGTTTCTATTAATTTTGTGCCTTATTTAATTACTTGCGTCCCACGTTCATTTCAACAGAACCTGTGCATATATATTTCATTGTTGTTTTATATATTTTAAATTATCTTTCTGTTTTATGCCTTTGTTCTTACATACTCTTCAATTTAAAACTTCAACAATTCGTACCACATTTTCTGTGTGTTTTAGTGTCTCAATGTTCTTACTTCTAGACAATTTAGTTCCAAGGAACAAAGGCCTCATTACTTGTTCGATAACTTTATTCTCTATCTCGAGTTTACATCTTGCATTTTGTTTGGCTCCCGCCATAGTTTTCCTAGTCATGTCGAAATCGCCATATTGTATTGTTTTTTCGTAATAGAAATGGATGTAATTAAACTTCGTAAATCATGATCATTAATGGGCCTAATAAAAATAATAATCATAATCATAATATTTACTTCCAGAAGTCATTCCACGGCTAATAAAGAAATACAAAAATTTTCCATTTTCTGTCCTTATACATGGACATTGAAACAACGAATTATGATTATATTGTTGAACACAAAAATGTCTAAAACGAATTTAACTTAATTCTATAAATTCTATAAATCACTTTAAAAAATGAAAATAAAAAATATTGATTTTAAGAAACATTTAGTTTCCATCAGTACTCTTTACTAGATGGCATCGTTGAACTATCTCTCAATACCTAAGGGTCAGTGTTACATATTTTGTAAATATTAAACGAAAAACAGAGTTTAAATAATTCCGTTCTATTTATAAAGGGAATAATCAAACCTATACTTCTAATATGTATATTATGCACATCTATTCAGAAAGATATTCAATAGAATAGGTACGATGAAGATTTCGATGTAACTATGCTATGATACGAACACGTCTAGCGAATCTCATGACCGTTTTGCATATTCAGCCAATGACCATTTTTCAGCTTGTTATACCTATTTAGAAATGCCGTAAATGAATATACAGGAAAAGTAAAGAAACAGACGTCTTACGTCATTAATTTGTATGACGACACACACCGGCCTTGTTGTAATATCTTGTTAATATGGCGCTAAATAAAAGGTTATAATTTTAACAGAATAAATTGAAACATACATGAGTGGGTAAAAGCCTCACCAGTTATGTATAATGCAAAAGTATTTTTAATAATATAAAATATCTGGTGTGAAGAACATAAATACAAGTTCAATATTAATGTTTTTGTGAACGTATCTGAACTAGTAGTGTACAAAAAGATCTATTCGATACATTTGTATCGGATACCTAGAGGGAGCAAATGTATCGTATCCCGACAATGAAAAGTATCGGATACTAACGACACTATTAAGTACTCAACGTTTATTAAGTTTTATAGATATAGATGTACAAGTACGACCAAAACCTCGTGATAGCGATGGGCCAGTCTGCGCATATTGTATTAGAGTGGGTGGGTAGAGTGGGTGGAGTGGGTGGCTTATACATACATACACGTACACGTATACGTACACGTATATATGGCACTGAGCTGTTATTAGTGAGCAACCAATATCAGACCGGCAATTAGGCTTATCTAGCTTTACGACCGCCCCTTTTATCAGCGCGCCAATACGATGCAAGCAGCTCTATACGTTTTGCTACCGCGCAACTATCACGAGGTTTTGGTCGTGGTGCATTTTTCTTTTGCAATACTTTTGATAGATATACTATACATACATATTGCTATGAATAGTGGTTTTTAAATTGGTTATACCACTATTCACAATAAATCTGTCCAGCTTGGATATTCAGTCGGTTTATTTTCAAAAAGGAACTGCTTTCCTCTCAGGGTTCCAATCGGAAAAGTGGAAAACACAATTGAATTAATAAAATATTTAGGCGCCACTCAAAATTTATTTGAGAAAAATAGTAATAATGTCTTTGAGTTACTTATAAGCACAAAAGAAAAAAGTAAATTTAATAATAAACACAATTAAATTTAGATGAAACTTTAATACAAAAATAAAAAAAAAATAAAGAAAAATCTGTATAAAGTATAAAGATTAATATTGCCTCATTTAACAATATTATAAAGGTAAAAATAACGCATGGAAGTGACCGCAGCATGCGATCAAAAACCTTTGTGACATCCGATCAAAATTAAAACTAATAAATTACAAAGATGCTTTTTAATTTCTCCCACAAGAAACAAAATCAAAATAAACTATTTGACAGACCGAAACAAACTCTAACGCATGTGCAACCACATGTAAAAAAAATGCCCTTGATATCCCAAGCGTACTAAAATTTTACAGTTACAGAAATGTTTTTTTTATACTAGAAATTTTAAAAAACCTTCTTTGTCATTTATATCAAATAACTAAGATTAAATTTCAAAACGATAATAATAATACAATAGAAAATTACAATATTCAATTCGCTCAATATAAAAATAAGATATCTTTTATAAAATATATTACTTACGTAAAAAATATATTCATATACTCGAGACACATGAGTAAGAAAGTGTTAAAAATCAATTACGAGATTCACAAACTCGTAAATAAATCGGTAATGATTTAAGCAAACACAAAAACACAATTAAATCAAAAAACAAAAAACCGAAATTACTAGAACAAAGATAAAGATTTATCTTTAAATAAACACACCTTTCTTCCTTCACTGAACAGTTGTGTCAGTGGATACAGCAAGCACGCAGGCTTCGCATAAAAAAATACAGTTTTACAAACGTCCACAGCAGAACAAACGGCTTGCTCCAACTGCGCAAGTCAAATCTACAAATATTCAAAATAATAATACACTCATAAATAATTAAACTTTTCAAAATATTTGTGGGGAAAAGTTCATAGCAATATGTATACGATACGTTCATGTAGATCTACGTTTACGTACAATTGGATATAATTTATTCTTCAATCAAGTTCATTTTTAAAATTATAACTGAAATAGACTCAAACCTATGTACAAAAATTAGTGTTTTTAAATGCAAATATGTAATAGTATATATAAGTATTTTTTTAGTATACTTGTATGCAATATATTTTATTTTTCCTATTTATTTATTTCCTGTTTACAAACATTTACATTTAAATATTTTTTATTAATTATTCAACAATAGCTTAAATTTCCCGCAACATCGCGTTGTAAGTATTTATAACAAGTGTTCATTTGAAAAGTCAATCTAGTAGCATGTGATTTACTGAGAACAATTTGAAGTACCTATGTCGTAAATTAAAATTTAGCAGTTAACGTTCCCTGAAAAAATATTGGTCCAATGATTCGCCTTTCGCTTATCGCTGCCTAAACACCAATTTTCTCTGGATGTAGCGATTCTTCATTAATTACATGTGGATTTTCACTACTCCAAATTCTTGTATTTTGTAAATTTAGGTATCCCGTTTTATAAAACCATGCTTCATCAGTAAAGATGACTCTTTGCGAAAGTTCTCCATTATTATTCATATTTACAAACCAATTACAAAACTGTAGTCTACGTGGGTAATCAATTTCTAACAATTCTTGTACTGCTGTGACACTGTATGGATAAAATTGCATATCTTTTTTTAATAACTTGTGAGTTGTACCAACAGAAAGGTTTATTTGTTGACTCAAATGTCGAACAGATGTTTGTGGTTCATTTTTCATTATTTCTTCAACACGATTGACAACTTGAGGTGTACGTTTCTTAACTGCTCCGCTACCTGATTTTCTTAAGAGACTACCAGTTTCAAAAAAAAGTTTTAAAGTTCTATCCAAAGTATTCTTAAATTGTATATAATCTATTACAAAATGTGGAAACTCAACTCGAAATTCTACCATGCAATCTTGAACTGAATAAACCCATAAACCATCAATTTTATTACCACTTCGAAAATAAGCCTGGACTAAAAAAAATTTATGTTCTAAAGTGAAAGCCATTTTTAAACTGAGAATCAATTTATTTAAACCAGAATCGACGCACGATTATTTTATGCACTAACTGATATTTGTGATTGACATTGTCAAATGTCATTTGGATTTACGTTTACGGAACAACAAACATATACTAATATATATGCGTCTTATTCTATCAAAATTGCAAAGTAACCTAGATTGACTTTTCAAATGAACACACGTTATTATAAGTATAATACATTATTATTTAATTTGCATAGAAGTACGTCTCTATATATAAAGCAAATATATATATATATATATATATATATATATATATATATATATATATATATATATATATATATATATAATAAAATGAATTAAAAGCGGGCAAGCCTGTCAATTAAAAAACTCATTTACTAATTATCCTTATATTTCGCAACAACTTTGTTGCTTCTTCCGTAGATACTACAAGATTAATGAGAAATAACATTAAATAAATAAGAGTATAAAGCAGTAGTAAAATACTCACAAAATGTAGAATTCAAAAAAATAACTTAAAGTAACTATAGATACAAGCCTTTAAAACCTTTAAAAAAACATGTATATATAAAAGTTAAAACATGAAAAATAAAAAATGTAAAACGAAACATATAGCAAAAAAACTAAAGTCACAAGAATATCAAAATATATATATATATATATATATATATATATATATATATATATATATAATCGATCGTAAACGGTATTAACGTATTAAATGTATACCAAAGTAGCAAACATGAAATACAAGTATAGTTATCGACTTGAGTTGAAAGAAAAGTTTATATTCGATACAAAGTATCGAATATAAAAGTGTAAAGTATTGGTATTTATTCGATACATAAAAGTATCTATTTTGCACACTACTAATCTTAACATATCCCTCCTCAGAGACGCAGATACGTATTTCATCTTTCTACAGATTCATCAGTACACCCCTGCTGAAAAAGGATGTATTCGGACACACACATTCACAAAAAGAACGACTTCGCTATCTCACAGAAATTATTAAGACCGAGCATAGAGGTACATTCAACGCTGCCTATTATCAGACGGCCGAAGTACTCGCTCTGTCTACATAACCAATGCAGAACTAACGAAATATTTCCAAAGGTGGCACTGCCATATCTCTACAAACTGTATTTTGTTTGTGTCTTCACTTCTCCTTACGGGATAACCGCATTCAATTTATTCTGTTACATTACACACGCTCGGTCTTAATAATTTCTGTGAGATAGCAAAGTCGTTCTTTTTGAGAATGCGTCTAAATATATCCTTCTTCAACAGGGACATGATGAATCTGTAGAAAGATGAAATACGTATCTGCGTCTCTGAGGAGGGATATGCTCAGATACGTTCACAAAAATATTAATAATGAACTTGTATTTGTGTTCTTCACACCACATAACACAAACATAGTTTTGGGTTATAATTTTAATAATTTGACATAATAGGAATTGTCACAAATATTAATTATGGTTATCTTAAAAAAATCTACACATTAACAAATCATAATGTTCAACATCGTTTCGATTAAAGCTTATTTCTTTATTCCACCATTTATTGATTTCAGACTTCGTATGAGCAATTGAATTAGACCATTGTTCAGATGTTACAGTTAACAATGCCTCTTTCCACATATCTAAACAATCCTGAATAGATTTACCATGTTTACTAATATGCCTGTTATAGTAATTTTTTGTTATTCCCCATATTAATTCAATGGCATTGAGTTGGCTTGACGTTTCGACATAATTAAATAAAACGAAGCGCCAAACCAATTTATTTTTGAACATAAAAATAAACAATAAAATATAACAAAACGTAAATCTAACCTTGCAAAGCACACTAATACTTTTGACAGATATATGTCCTCTAAAACGCTTGACAACGTGTAATATTTTCCTAGTTTTATGCGCATTGTGATTGGCTTTTAAGTTTTGAAAATTAACGTCATGTCGATGTCATCAAGTGACGTAAAACGGTTGTTTCTTTACTTTTTCTGTCTTGGTATTTTATTTTTGAAGACAACGTCAAGACACGGTCAGTATACGAACAATCAATGCAAAAATTGTAACGAGAGAATTCTGAGAGAAGTTTTTTTAAACTCGAATATGCTCTTTGCAGATTAATATTGATTTATTTTTCTAATCGGAAAAAGTTATCTATATAGAGACCTAGGTTTTCGGCTCTCTGTCTAACCTCAAGATGGCCACCATTCAACAGTAACCGAATTTGTTCTCTCCATTTTCGTACATTTCTCGCTCTCCTGAACAATACTACTGTCGACTTGTGAGAATTTATAATCAATGAATGCTTTAGACAAGAGATCATTAGACAGTTCAATTTTCACTGAACCCTGCTCTAGGATTCTTGGAACTGTAAAGAGTCAAAATAATGAAATAATTACGTATAGTCTGCATATATTTGAATATTGCATGTCATTACCTTATGAAATAGAGAACAGTAGTGCACTAAAACAAGATTTTTGAGATACACTAGAAATCAATAAAATGCTGTTAGGAAATAGTTTGCAAATTTCACATATTGCGTCATATTTGAAAGATAGCTCTTCCTCAGATCACTACAAGATCCATACGGGCCTCAAAAGAAATGCCACGCCAAAATATTATTGACCTCCACGGAAAGACACTTACACAAGCTTCTCTCTATCTTTCCAATGGTTCCCTCCAGATAAAAGTGCGTCCATCAGAAGATCTTAAGCCTATTCTAACTTCATCAGTAAACGAGACTCTCTTCCAGTAATCCACATGTTCCCAGGCAAACTCAAGCCCAGCTTGCTTGTGGGGTATGGTTAAGAGAGGGCTTGTTGCGGGGTGGCTTGCACTAAATCTATTTTCCTTAAGCCATTTTCTTACTATTTTGGAAGAAATCGCAACATTTCGAATACCTTGAAGTATCTCGTTTCCGGCGAGGAACCGATTTCTTAATGCTTGTAGACGTATAAAACGATCGTTCATTTGGTTTGTTGACTTTGGTCGGACTTGTCCTGGTCTCCTATCATGTGAAATTGTTGCCCTAAATTGCTGAAGACTTCGACCAATAGTCGTATGATGAACAGCAACCTTCCGGGCAACCTCACGTTGGCTATACCCTTCTTCAATAAAGGTGACAATTTTCACAGCATCATGCTCACTTAGATTTCTCACTGGAGGCATTTCAATATGTACACAATTCGAACAACATGAAAATCTGTCGATAAGTTGAAAAAACACAGGAAAATCAAACCCACAACGCTATTACACTTACCGACAATAACAATTCAATATTGCAAATAGGCGCAAAATAAGTCTTAACTTGCATATAAATAACTTTAGAAGAAAACTAACTCAAGTGACAGTACACGGTTACTTGTTTTTTCAGAAAATGTATGATTTATAAGCCTCCTTGATAAACAAATTTATATATTCATAAATTTATAGGTGATGCGCTAATTTTGTCCATCATGTATTTTTTCATAAAGTCGGACAGAATACAAGCATTGTTAACATGGATAATGTACTTTACTACATAAAGACAGTATAACTGATATAGTTAATGTCATAATAACGTTGGTATTTTCTATTTTATTTTCTCACAATAATGATAAATATAAATTATAAGTATCCCTTTATGCCAGCAAATATATGATAATTCAAAATTCGTTCATTCGAGTTTTAATAAACTTACGAACATATTGAAAAATACTTCTTTCTTTTCATATAGAATTAGTTGAGCGATTGTTCAGAATCAATCGTTCAAGTGTCGAAACGTTTTTTACCCCATAGTGTAATAAATTAACTCTTCCAAATCATAATTTATAATATTTGCAGTATAGTTTGTCAAACCGCTGACAAACAAGGACGTGTATAGAATATCTCTCCTAGTACCATTTGAGTACCAATTGTGTTGTCCCGGCATTTAAGCAACACAACATAATTTGTTATCCCTTTCCTGTGGGCTTATCCCAAATCTCTCATACATTTCCAAATCGATAAATAACGACTCCTTTGATGCCAAAAACCGAAGTAGGCCAATTTTAAAGTACATGAACTTTTTACTCGAAATGTTGCGATCGTGAAATATTTATGTACATTTAATCAATAAAATCTTTAAAGCGAAATAAATTAATTACGTTTGCAATGTTTTCGTTTCGTCTTTTTTCATCTGAAGTAGAAAATTATATAACTAATCATTAGATTTGATAGTACGGTAGGAGTGGAATAAATAAAAATAAAATACGTTTCATTACATGAAGATTTGGGTTTGAAATGTATAACTAGTACTAAATTTCGTTTAGGAAATCACTAATATACGAGGGATGTTTCCAAAGTTCTGGGAATTTAGCAATAATTTTTTTATTTTGTCAATTTTCATCAATATTACAATGTAGTTTTTCAACATAATCACCATTTAATTGAATACATTTATCCCAACGATAACTTTTTTAAGCCGTCCTCGAAGAAGAACTTTTTCGGTGTCTCCGCAATCCACATGGCACATTTTACGTTAGTTAAACTCTTAAAACCGTAAAAGTTTTTTCAAATCTGGGAACAGATAAAAATCACTCGGTGCAAGATCCGGTGAATAAGGTGGATGTAGAAGCAATTCCCATCGTAAATCGTTCAAAACATCCTTCGTTTTTCTTACGGTGTGCGATCTTATAATATCCTGTTGCAATAACGGACGCCTATGCAACTTCCCAGACCTGCTGCAGTGGTTCGAATAATAAGTTCGAATAATATATTTCGCCAGATAATCCATAAAAATAATCCCTTCGCAATCCCAGAATACAGTAAGGATTACCTTTCCAATAGACGCAACTTTGGATTGACTTTTGATCTCGGGATTGAAATAAGGAGTCCACATTTCTTCAGTGGATATTATCCGTTTCCAAATTCATCACTGTAACGGGTTAACAGCTCTTGAAGTTGACGACAAGTGTCAGACCTATTGAGTTTCTACCTTGGCACCCAGCGGGCTGAAACCTTGTTTACGCCCAAACAATCATGTAAGATCTCATCAACTTGTCGTGCACCCAGTAGGTTCTCCACTGCAGTAATGTTTCTTTTATTTACTGACGTGCTCGGCCGACCACTACATGAATCGTGTTCTAATGTTCTACCACTTTTAAAACGATCAATTCACCGAGATGCAATACTTTTAGATTCTACACTCACCAAACACTCCTTGCAGACGTTTAATAATTTTTAAGTTTTCACATCCTCTTTCCACAAAAAGAAAATTATTCCTCTTTGA
Source organism: Melolontha melolontha (assembly GCA_935421215.2). NCBI lineage: Eukaryota > Metazoa > Arthropoda > Insecta > Coleoptera > Scarabaeidae > Melolontha > Melolontha melolontha. The sequence goes on along the minus strand of OW285236.1, from coordinate 102,576,946 downwards.
CATTTAGCCGCGTCTTCCATTGTTAAGCAAACAGTGCTACGAAAATGCGTCTATATCGGTCGAACACCTCAATCATATTAAACGATATTGCACTGGATAGCTACATAAACATTTAAGACTTGTCCATTACCAATAGCATTGTATATAAGTCATGCGTAATTTAATTAGAGCACAATTCCCAAAACTTTGGGAAGATCACTCGTAAATTCATCAGACAAGATGTAAAAATCTATATCAGCTATATTAGATTCCAAAAGTAAGCTAAGAACCTTCAATAATAAAAGAAAAATATTAATAGAAACATTTACCAAAATTTTGAAAAAATAAGGTAAAATTTGGTAAATTTTCTAAAAAAATGAGTTCAGATATTTCGTTATTTAACTAGTATTTATAACAACAACGCCACAATAGTTAATTAGAACCAAAACAGTTTTCTCCATATAAATCGAAGGAACTTGTAAGAGAAACACCGGATTTTGCTCTAGATATATGGAAGGACCGAGGATGTTTGACAGGAAGTGAGATTTGACTATTAATACGATCTTTACACTTAGCATTATACGAGTGATGATGTCTTTTTAGTGTTTCATATAGCCATAAAATCAAGCAGTGGATCGACTCAAAGTGCTTTATTCATATTCAAAATATTTTCCACAAAAATGTATACACTTCTGCATTCGTTCAAACCAATTGCTGAAATTGCTGAAATCGTCAACCACGCATTCCATTCGTGATCCTTGGGAATGCAAAAAAATCGTTGGGCTTAGGTCGGAACATACGAAGGATAATCTAATAATTTGATATTTTGCTACTCCAAAAACTCAATTTTCTTTCGAGCTGTGTGCGGACTCGCATTGTTATGATGCAGGATGATTCGCCGTTGTGGGTTGGTTTCTCGAAGCACGGCGATTATTTCTAGCTAACAAACGGTTGTGTACCAATCTGCATTAACCTTTCTTCGATCTTGCAAAGGAATTATAGCTACATGATCTGATTTTGAGACAAACGTTGCGACCATCTTTTTCGACACACTTCGCGAACGGATAACTTTTATCGGGTTTTCTTCATTTTGAAACACCCAAACAACCGACTGACGTTTATTTTCGGGTTCATAGAAATAAATTCATTTTTTGAATTTTTGTTATTGAATCCAGTCAAAACATTTCGGCGCCAATTAACGCGAGCCGTTTTCTGCTCTTCGGTTAAAAGATGCGGAATCCAACGGGAAACTACCTTTCTCACATCCATTTCATATTGCAAGATCGTTTGGATGTCTTTGAAATACCCATGAATGTCTCGATTTCACGATATGTCACATGTCTATCTTCCTTAATGAAACGACGCACAGCATATATGTTTTTTTCTGGGTGACTGCTGTTCTTGGCGGACCTGTCCAAGGATCCTCGCTAATACTGGTGCATCCACGTTGGAGTTCACAGTACCAACATGAAATTGCCAATTAAAAAATGTCAAAAATTATTGCGCGAATATTTTTCGGCCAACTTATAAACTTAACGAAAGATTGAAATTAATATTGACAACTGACGTTTTCTTAGTAGCACCCTCTATGAGGCTACATGTAACACTAAAGACATCCCTCGTATTCTAATGCTGCCATTTTTTGGTGACAGGTAAAGTTTGGTTGATTTCTGACATTTTATTTGAAAATTTCAGCTCCGATATATGAAATGTCTAAATGAAAAATTCTAAAATGCATAAACTCAAAAGTCGTGGTCAAATCCAATATTTATTTTTTTTAAAGGACTTAACGCATCTGATTTTTTTTTCTGATATGTAACACACTTTGGATAACAGTACACCTTCAAAAACCACAATTTGTCTCTAGGATGCGAATTTAAGAAACTCCGGAAATGATCGATAAAATTAATCATGTTGTTTTGAGCAAACGAAGAATTAACAGATTAAGAGACAGGCTAGGCATCGTGAACAAATTGAATGCGTACATCTTACTGTTAACAAGATAGATGCCGTGAATCTTAAATTGTGATAAAAAACGTGAAAGAATGCGACCGTGAAGCGATAATTTCAACCTGTTTAACAAGAACCAGGTTAATTTTGCGAAAATTTGTTCATTAAATTTAGCTTCACCACGTGTTCCTGAATCCAAGTGACAATCTCAACAGTGGACACATCCTGGTAACCTCCGCCAAAAGGTAATATAATGTGTTACTATAATGTATTAATATAGTGTGCTACGGTGTTTTGGGATTGAAAGAGAATAATTTTGTTAGGTTGTCCTGTAAAGGGCAAACCGTATTATGTAGAGGTTATCAGTCCTCAAAAGTATGCTGAGAATATTCTGTAATATAAATACCAATAATATTAATTAAATCAAATTTTGTTTATATTGTTCTTCTAGACAAATTGAAAAAAACAATTTTCGAGAAATTACTTCGAATGACTCATGAAAACTTTACATTCATCACGACAACGTACCTTCTCACACCAGTCACACTATTCGCTTGATAGTTCAAGTCGCTCAAACGACATCCACTTATTTCTCAAATTTAAGCTCTCCTTGCTAGAAAGAAGTTTGGGTCTGATGGAAAAATCATTGAAGCATTGGAGCAGTATTTGAACAATATTGAGAAAAATCATTACAAATATGGCATAATGGCACTTTAGCAAAGTTGGCCTAAGTGCGTTGAAGTTTAATGGGAGCGTCCTGAAAAATAATGTAAACTTAGGTAAATTAGTATAACATCAACACTAGAAAGAGTGTAATATTCTCCAAACATAACCAACAAAAACAAATGTTGTATCCAATGACATTAGACAATAGATTCGAAGAATTGCTACCAAGGTATACAACTTCAACATTTACGTTAAAGATTAAAAAAGTAAAACGAAAACAAGGATAAATAGCCGAGATTTTTGAGGTAAACCGAGAATTATCAAAACTTACCATTAATGTTGATCTTGGATTTCAGCCTACAGAACACACATTGTCTTTAAAATTACGGCCAATTCACAGATCGAAATACATACATTGTAAATTAGCATAAACTTACTTCAATAATGCCTCACATTTTTTCCAAATTGTGGCACAAAGAAACAACATAATTCTCTCTTTGACGTCACATGTTTCGAAACTTTCTCATGGACATTTGACGGGTAAGAATGTGTATTATCTAGCGGCAGCAATTACCAATAGATTTGCTTCGATTGCGTGCGCTGATAAGATCTAAAATATCGAACACGTGTCTATATGTTGAAGAAGTAATTGCTTATATACAGATAAATTTTATATTATTTGTACTTGATGTTAATACTCCTAACATCGATATGCTTTCATAACATAATTTAATGTTGTCACTATTTTCGAAACGAAACAACATAATTACGTAGACACGGAATTACAAATTTCTATCGCTTTTTGATAACGTGCATTTATGTATATACAGGGCGAGTCAATATTCACTCCTCAGCCCTTGGACAGTTTGACTCTAAAAAGTCGGGCTACAATTATTTAAAATGTAAATTGTTACATGCGCATATAGCTCTCAGGTTTTGTTTTCGGGTTCTCTGTAACTAGGCCTAGCATCCAAAGTAAACTCAAAGAAATAATACAAGATATCGAATAAAATTTATTTATTATTTATAGTTTCAATATATTTATAAATCATGAACTCAATATAACATTATAAATCATTTATTAATCTAAATAAATTTACTATCATATAAAATCATGAGGATTGTCAGGAGTACACACTAATAGCTTCGAAGTCCTTTTCAGATTTTATAAATATTTCAATCAGCACACTTGCGTATTATCTTAGTCTAAGAGATCAAAAACTCTCCAAACACTAAGCTATGACAAAAGGTGTTTTAATATAATAAAAATACAAGCTTTATGGATCTTTAGAATATACTGATATTGTACTAAAAGAGTGTGTAATTCAATAATCATTTAGTGGTAAATAAGCCCTACCGAATGTACACACTATGTAAATTTTTAATCTGTTTCCTAAATCATGAATCTTTTATTACAAACTTAAAACACGGATATTATTAGGTCACTTGTGGAACAAAGTCCTTACGTGTTCACTAAGATATCTTTCGTTCTTATTCTGTTGCAAAACTGAAATTATAATAATAATAATCAGAATTTACTTCTACGCTCGGTCTGGATAATTTCTGTGATATGACGATGTGGTTCTTTTTTGCGAATGTGTCTGAAGATATCCTTTCTCCAGCAGGTGCGTACCGATGAGCCTGTATAAAGGCGAAATACGTATCTGCGTCTCTGGGGAGGGATATGTTCGGACACGTTCACAAAAAATATTAATAGTGAACCTGTATTTGTGTTCTTCACACCAGATTTGTAATAATATTTTATATTATTAAAAATACCTTTGTGTTGTAAATTATAATTAATTGATTCCAAATTAATTACCCATGTACGCTTGAAGTGTTGATTCTAAATTTATGAACTTCGATATTATCGTGCGTTGTGATTTTATGCAAACCTTTTCATTTCATATAAATTATCGAACTCTCCATGATACATTTTATTCGATTTCAAAATATTAAATTAATTAATAATTCGTAACAAAAACTATCGTTCAAAGTACAGAAAATAAAAATATATACGCTTTACAGATAGTTAAACTTAAAAATGTTTCAAAGATTAACAATTATATACAAATTTTACGATAAAGAAAATTTTAAGACTGGTCAGAAACGTTGCCTGCAATAGAATATATTTGTTTTTCATGTTCCTTATTTTATTTATTAAATATTCTATAATGCCCTTTATCACCTGTACACCTGCATTCTAAAATTCTGCGTTCTTATATCAATTTTGAATGTTTTATTAGACTTTATAACCAATTAAGTTTGATACAAAGGTATTTTTAATAATATAAAATATTATTAAAAATCTGGTGTGAAGAACACAAATGCAGGTTCACTATTAATATTTTCTGTGAACGTGTCCGAATATATCCTATCCCCAGAGACGTAGATACGTATTTCGCTTTTCTACAAGCTCATCGGTACGCCCCTGCTGGAGAAAGGATATTTCCAGACACATTCACAGAAAAGAACCACCTCGCCCTATCACCGTAATTATCCAGACCGAGCGCAGAAGTAAATTCGGCGCTACCTGTTGTCAGACAGCCGAAGTACCTCGCATACCGTCCACATAATTAATGTGAAGTAACGACGGCCTTCCAAAGGTTAGCACAGCTAACTCTCTAGAAAACTGCATTTTGTTTGTGCCTTCACTCACGTTCACAGAAAATATTAATAGTGAACCTGCATTTGTGTTCTTCACACCAGATTTTTAATAATATTTTATATTATTAAAAATACCTTTGTATTATAAAAAACTGGTGGGGTTTACTTACACATGTATGTTTCAATTATTCTGATACAATTAAGTTTGGTTAACAACAAAATAGTATAATACGGATATCTCATTGGCTGTCGAGCCTCGTATGTTTTAAATAAGAATTATGTATTTTATCGTAGTTCTCCTTTCTTTGTCCCGTTTACAATATTCAATATCTTCTTCATGCGTTTAACGCATCTACAACTACTACTAGAAGTTTCACATCTAAATGTAGGTCAATGACGTTCTCACTCTGACGCGTTGTTTTATACATCTTCTATATTTGTTTTTATCTAACTGTATATTTTCAAAATTTTTATCCTCCAAATACAACTAACTCTGTCAGTTTGTTTTGTAAACATTATTGACAACAAATTCATATACTCTTCACAGACATAAACCATATAAAGGATTATTTAAAACATTATAATGACTTGTAGATCTCGGTTTCCGGGTTGGAACCGCGTCGAGTTAGGCATAATTGCCAACGTTTCCTCCACTGTTTCAAGGGACATATTCAGGGCTGTACGTAGATGTCCCTTGAAACAGTGGACGAAACGTTGGCAATTATGCCTAACTCGACGCGGTTCCAACCCGGAAACCGAGATCTACATCTAGAGAACGACCGCGGAAACCTACACCTACATTTATTATAATGACTTTTCAAAGTTTACCAATATTGATCCAATTTCGATGACTTATTGTACCTGCTTTTCTGGTTTTATAAGCGATAGATACAATGCTTGATATTTATAAACGTAAGTACATTCAAATGTTATCAAAATAATTTTAAACAATATTTGGACTAGCTACAATTTTTTGATTGTCTTTCAGGTTACATTATATCAATTAAACATTAAACTGTTGTTACATGGGCTTGTTTCCGCATATATTTGAATTAAAATTGGTCATTCAAGGATTAATCGTATTACCAGTACTATAGTGAACAGTGGATACTTATTTTAGAGAAAAATTTATTAATCGTACTTTGGATATGAATCTTTGACATACCAGAAATGATTTTAATATTCTTTTATTTAATTTTGGTACGTAAGCATGTATTTTATAAGTTAAATCATAGACATTATTAAATCGTTACATAACCAATAGCCTATCGATATTAGATAGGTAATATATGGATGCATTCAAAATACAAGCCATTTAATTATGTTTTGTGTTTATTTCTCTAGGTTCAGTTTATCGTAAGAGTATAATTAAAACTTGTTTAGACAACGAAAGGGATTTATTCTCTACCAGTAATTATACTGCATGCATTTAAAATACGCTTTATTGTCATTTATGCCCTATTACAATTATTTAATTTACATCAAAGTGAAATACACAGCAATATGTTCTAATAAGACAAAACTGTAGAATAGTAAAATCTCTAAATTTAAGTCGTTTTCTGGTAAAATTTAAATAAAAAATTAACCAACAATTCCATGACGGCGGAAAAAGCAAAACCACGCACAAGTGGAATTCATTTTTATAGAAAGTAGATTTGTCCCCAGGGTCTATAACTACAATAATAGCAGATACGGCAGCGTAGTAGCGTGTTCGAGTTCCCCCAATCTATCCAACGACGGGGCAAACCTGCGCACGGCAGCGTACATCTCGCTGATCCGAGTTGCCATGGATTTCCTTGATTTTGACGTCATTATGAGTATTTGACTTGTATTAATGGCTTGTATCATTGACTATTGAAAGCTTCAAAAATATTTTTAAATTCACAATAAAAATTCTAGGCGCTTGTAATGATAACGCCCGTGCTGACGAGCGTTCGTATAGAGAACGGTTTCCGAACTATCGTCATCCAGATCACAAAACAATCCAAAATGTAGAAATACGTGTTGCGGAGACAGGGTGTATCGCTCCAAAACATATTTGCATGCCGGTCGACCTCGAAAACTTAAATGGCAACACAAAGTTGTTGCAGGATGTTGAGAATAATCCTGCCACCAGTACATGTTTGTTAGCAAAAATAAATGTTACATCCAATCCTCCGCTCATAGATGTCTTTGAGAACATACAACTTGTATCCATTCCATCTACCTCCTGTTGAAATGCTGCATCCCGGAGATGATCTACTGAAAGTAAATTTTTGCACATGATCATTACCTAAAATTCCGAGCATTCCTGACTTTTCCATAATATTTTGTTTACTGGTGAAGCTCATTTCATCCAACAAGGAGTTTTCAAACACCACAACCTTCATTATTGGCACTATGAGAATCTTCATATTGTACGTCGCCGTATCAGCAAAAACGTTTGTCTGTGAATGTTTGGATAGTTATTTTGAGAAAAAGTCATTGGTCCATATTTTCTGCGAAGAATACTGAATGGTATAAATTTCAGTAAATTTTGCGAGAACACTGCCAGCTCTGTTAGAGAATATTCCTTTGCAAAAACGTGCAACAATATTTTTTCAACAGGATGAAGCACCTGCACATGCTACTCGTACATTACGAGTATGAAAAATTTTGAATCGCCGTTTCCCTAATAAATGGATTGGTCGGGGTGGACCAATAGCGTGGACACCCCGGTGCCCCCCCCCCTCGGACTTAAGTCCATTAAATTTTTAACTTAGGGGGTATGTAAACGAAATGATTTATTTTACTGTGCTTGCCAGAGTCAATGACGTTACTGCCCGAATTCAAGAAGCAATAGCCGATATAAATGAGAATAATTTCAATTCTGTTACCAGAAACTTCGGGCATAGGTTACGAAACGTGCCTTCAAAAACTTTCCTCATTATAGTAGGCTGCTTTTTAAGTAATTAAGTAATCAAAGATTGGTACAAGACAAAAGATACGACAAAGGTACAACAGATTGGTACACATAGGAAGGTTTAGAAAACTTCAAATTCTGACAGTTGTCATACGTAAATTCAAACTATAAACGCTTATATTTTTTAAATTATTTTATTATAAAGTTAGAGTTACAACATAAAATATTTAGTATTCAAAGCTGCTATAGAACTGACCAAAAATTAGAAAATGAAGATTGGGTTTATTCCACTAATCAGTGCTTACATGTAAGTATGCTTTCTACATTTACATTACTTCGCGAAAATGCAATAAATTTTTCAGTGCTTACATGATTTCCGACAACAGTATCCTGATCAGCCAGTTAGTTACGCACAAATGCAAAAACATATTCGAGCTTGTGTTATTAAATTTGATGAAACAGGGGTAATAACTCGTAAACCTGGCGGTGTAGCACCTAGAAAACGAACAGCAAATTGCATAGAGGATATTCGACGTCGAATGGACAACTCACCCAAAAAAATCAATCGCAAAACTATCAGAAGTTCATTTGTTCGTGCTATTTTAAAAAAGGACTTTAAGTTGTTCCCATATAACATTCTAGCGGTTCGCAACCTAAACAGGCAGATGTTGAGTATTGTCTATCGTTTTTGAATAACATAAATAATTATGACATTCTCGATAAATGCTTCTTTTCCGATGAGGCTTGGTTCCAGCTTTCAGGATATCTAAACAAGCAAAATATGAAAATTTGGTCTGCAGAAAACCCTCGTGATTTTTTTGGAAACTACGCTACATTCACAAAAAAATGTGCGTCTGGCTAGCAGTATCAAGAAGAAGAAAATGAATTGAGGTAGTAGGAGGCTGCGGTTCGCTGATCGTATTTCGTGAATTATAAAGTAAATAAATCTTACTGACAGCACTTAAATGTCTCCTTGATACAAATTTAATTTACAACAACTTAAAATATTTATAAAATGTCATACAAATGTCATGTTTTATATTTTATTGAAAAGTTTACAATAATTGTTGAAACTGTTGTCCCTCGGCATTCAAACATAAATTTACGCGCCGCTTCATGTTTTCAAAAACCTTTTGTAAAATAAATCCGTCTACTAACTCGCACTGTCGCACGATATTGTTCCGTAAATCGTCTATTGTATGCACTGGATTTTTAAAAATAGAGTTTTTTAAGTATGGAAATAAAAAGTAATCCAGAGAAGTTAAGTCACACGATCTTGGCGGGAAACGGTCAACACTAATAATTCTTTCATCAAAAAATTCACGTAAATAATTTATTGTTTCACGGGCAGTGTGTGGTCGTGCGGAATCTTGCTGAAAGAAACCTAACTGTAACTCGTCATCATGCAGTTGATTTATGAATGTTTCCAGTATATTATTGCGATATCTTTCACCATTTATAGTTCCTTCGAAAAAGATCGGACCAATAAGCCTTCTACGTGACATGGCACACCAAACCCCTATTTTTACAGGATGCAACGTTGTTTCCCTATAATAATGCGGATTGTCTATTGCCCACATACGCATATTCTGAGCGTTTATGTAGCCGTTCAGGGAAACCACGCTTCGTCGGTGAAAAACGTTTTATCCAAAACATCGTCGTCGTTAAGATTTGCATTAAAGAAACGACAATAGGCAACTCTTCGAACGTAATCTGGCGGCAATAGTTCTTGATACAATTGAACCTTGTAAGGATGCATACCAATATCGCGTTTAAGAATACTGCGGCAGGTTCCATAACTTATATCCAACTGTTGTGCCAGTCTTCTGACAGATGTTGTAGGTTGTTCTCTAATTGTGTTTCTTGCATTATTAACAACATTTTGGGTCCTAACTCGAGAAGATCTTCCCCCTTTCCATTGTCTTTTTACAGACCCAGTTGTTCGAAAGTTATTTATAATTCTCAATAGGTCACGAGAAAAGTTCTTATTTACTAAAACAACTTCAGGAAAACGTTGTTGGATTTCTTCCTTGCACATTTCTATTGAATAATACCATTCGCCGTTTGGCAAACGTCGACCGTTACGAAAGTAACATTCTAAAATGAACACCATTTGTTCTTGAGTAAACATTCTGAATGTGATTATACTTTTTTTTTTTTTTTAATTTGTATTTAAAGAATTAATAATTCACACTGACAGTCTGTCATTAAATGTTTGACAGAAAAATATTGTGAATATAATTCACGAAATACGATCTACGAACCGCAGCCTCCTACTACCTCAATTCATTTTGCTCTCATGTTATTTTAATCAAACCATCAAACTACTGAAAGATATCGAAATGAATTATTACAGCCGTTTATTAATGAAGTTCATGATGATGAACTTATGGAAGGATATTTCCAGCAAGATAATGCACCAGCGCACTGATCTTGAGAAACAAAAGCTTTTTTACAACAATTTTCCTATGCAAGAAGTATTAATTTTCCTCCAAGATCTCCAGAATTGACAATTTTGGACTATTTTATATTCACATATTTAAAGACTAGACATCACACATTCGAAGAGCTTCGTAATGCTATTGTGAATTCTTATGTTGACATAACTCAAGAAATCCTAACAAATGGCTTTGAAAGCATGATGCGTATAGTTCAACTTTGTCTTCAAAATAATGGTCAACATTTCCAACATCTGCTGTAGTATTATTTTCTTTTAATTTTGACTATTGTGATAAATATTTTTTTATAGCCTAAATTGCTAATTATTACACAAATTTACATGACATAACCAAACTATCAAAATTGGACGTTTGCGACAGATTACGTCCACTGTCAGGAAAGTTTTTGAAGGCACGTTACTTGTATTAACAAAAATGCTGTTTTTTTGTATTTGAGTTTATTAAAAATAAACAAAAATTAAGCAAATGTTAATTAATTATTTTAACTTTACCGAAAACAGCTTCGCTTTTGGGATTTTATTATTCTTCATTTTTGTTTTATTTTTAATTATAGAAGCCTGGGGAATGAATATCGGGTGACCCTTTTTAAGAGAAATTTACAAAAACGAAAAAACGAGTCCATTTATCGACCTTATTATGTACGTGTAATAGTGTAGTAAATATTATACGAGATTAAGTTCTGTATACTAGAAAAACTTATTTCTGGAATTTACAGACGTTACATTTTGGCAGTTTTCCATTAAAATTCATTAAAATGAATCATTTTCCTTTTGTATTTTGAACAAACTGATTCATAATGGACGGGATTTTGAAGTTTTATGTACACAATTTCCTTTACGTCAGCAAAATATTTGGAACAAGCGCGACCGATATTTTCACGGCATCTGGTGCCGCTGTTGCCGTCAGTAATTAAAAGTATTGATGGAAGTTACGCAATTGATCCGGGGCAATTTAAAAGGAATTAGTTAGGCGCACACCATTTCGCAAAGGATTAACAAAGGTACTACAAAATCGAAATAATGCTCAGAATTAATAAAACGTTGGGCACTGTAACACTTCGAAACATAATATTTCGAAATATAAAATTTAGGACGAAAGTAGGTGTCCATCCGGGCTGTTTGTTTAAAGAAATTAAATATTAAATCTTTTTAAATACAATAATTCAATACATAAATGGCAATAGATCAGCAATAATTTAATGCATAGAACATAATTTCGATTAACGCTAAGAAATAAGTAATTAAACTTCTACTTTCAAAAATTCTTTTATTGTAAATACACTACAATATTGTTTCGCCATACAATGGCTTCATCAGGTGGATGAAATACTGAATATGTACAATACAAGTTTGAATATTTATGTGAAAATTATTGGGGAAATGGTGGTGGAAAAATTTTACAATCTTAAATTTAGTAGAGGGGAGTTGTTTAAATGTAGTTGGTCATTTAAAGCTAATCCTAAACTATTGTATCTATTAATTTCTAAGTTTTCTAACAAGTTAAGTTTTTTAATTTTTTCTTGAATGTGTAAAATTTTGAAATCTATATTAAATCTATGATTGATATCTATACAATGACTTGCGAAAGTTGAATCTGTTTTCTTTTCTTTATGACTTCTCTCGTGTTCTTTCATCCAAATTTTGAATGTCCTCCCCGTTTGTCCTATGTATACCTTATTACAATCTTCGCATGTTAACTTCCAGAGTTTGATTCTTTGTCTATTTTATCTTTGTTGTTTTTAATAATGTTCTGTATAGTATTGTATGTTTTAAATGATATATGTTCGTTATTAAGTTTTTTAATGAAAGTACCAATTTTTTCCGAAATTTTTCCTAAGTAAGTGATTGAATTGTAGGAATTAATTATCTTGTATTTTAATTTTGGGTAAACTAAGGAAAGAGTTTTAGATTTTTGTTGGCTATTCAGGATGTTATTGATAATATTTATAGAGTCACCATTGTTTAATGCTATTGTGAATATTCTATTTAATTCGAGGTCAAAATTACTTTTACTCATAGGTACATGAATTAATCTATACACCATTGATTGGTATGCTGATAATTTCTGTGTTATAGGATGAAAAGAATTAGCGTGTATTGTGGTGTCTGTATGTGTTGGCTTATGGTATATAGCGAACTCGTGTTTATTAGTTTTGTGTGATATGGTTAAATCTAGAAAATTAATGCTTTTATTTATTTCTGTTTCTATAGAAAAATTTACTTTTGGGTGAATAGTGTTGATATAATTATGTAAAGTTTCTAATTGTCTATCTGAACCGTTAAAGCAAATTAATAAGTAATATAGATTAATTCATGTACCTAGGAGTAAAAGTAATTTCGACCTCAAACTAAATAGAATATACACAATAGCATTAAACAATGGTTACTCTATAAATATTATCAATAACATCCTGAATAGCCAACAAAAATCTAAAACCCTTTCCTTAGTTTACCCAAAATTAAAATATAAGATAATTAATTCCTACAATTCAATCACTTACTTAGGAAAAATTTCGGAAAAAATTGGTACTTTCATTAAAAAACTTAATAACGAACATATATCATTTAAAACATACAATACTATACAGAACATTATTAAAAACAACAAAGATAAAATAGACACAATATCAAACTCTGGAAGTTAACATGCCAAGATTGTAATAAGGTATACATAGGACAAACGGGGAAGACATTCAAAATTTGGATGAAAGAACACGAGAGAAGTCATAAAGAAAAGAAAGCAGATTCAACTTTTGCAAGTTATTGTATAGATATCAATCATAGATTTAATATAGATTTCAAAATTTTACACATTCAAGAAGAAAGTAAAAAACTTAACTTGTTAGAAAACTTAGAAATTAATAGATACAATAGTTTAGGATTAGCTTTAAATGACCAACTAGATTTAAACAACTCCTCTCTACTAAATTTAAGATTGTAAAATTTTTCCACCACCATTTCCCCAATAATTTTCACATAAATATTCAAACTTGTATTGTACATATTCAGTATTTCATCCACCTGATGAAGCCATTGTATGGCGAAACAATATTGTAGTGCATTTACAATAAAAGAATTTTTGAAACTAGAAGTTTAATTACTTATTTCTTAGCGTTATAATGAAGTTTCAACAAGTATCTCCTTCGTCAATTAACTATTTAATTTCGATTACTAATTTATTTAATTTTTTCTAACATATTTCGCGCAATTTTTTTATTGTGTCGATTTATCTTTACTTATTCACATCATCTTCGCATTAATGCTGTCTTTTTATTCTATCTCTATGCCATAGCGTAATGACGCTATAATATCCCTTTTCGAAATTTGTTTTTACCATATCTACATTTCGTTTATACTTTTTCACCTTCTTTCGACTATTCTACAAAATACTATGAATACGTTACATTTACGACAATACAATGACATCCTAAATCAGAATGGTAGACTATTAAATCTTGTGTTCAGCAATTTTAATTGTCATATATACGTTGCACATGATGATATACTACTTGTGTCCAAAGACGGACATCATCTGAGCAAGTTTCTGTTCTGAGATCGTATTGATTGGTCACATTTAAAAGGATGTACAAACGTTAATGTAGCAACAACAAGTCTCTATTCTGAGATTTTTTCTGTGGTTAACAAATACATACCTGAAACATCTTCTTTCTCTCGTGGGTTTACTACTTGGTAGAATCTAAAAGTAATAAGGATGATAAAACAGAAAGAATATTACTACCGTAAATGGAAATATACAGGCTCCATTAACAACAAACAAGAATTTGTAAGAATGCATAGCTTGCTCAAAGCTAAAGTCCATCGTGCTTATAACCAGTACATACCTAATGTTGAAGCAAATACAGTGAATGATCCATCACAATATTGGCGATATGTGAGACAAAGGAAGGGTATTTTGCGCTCATGATTTCCACTACATTTATATCACGTTCAACTGCACTTGATACTTTTTGACACAGTAATAACAGTAGGGGAACCTGTCCTAAAATGACATACTCCGGTAAAATGACATACTCGGCTTATTTCTTATATTGAACGCAAGATGTGGCAAGCGAGGCGTTTGGCATGTGTCTGCAGTTGCATACCACACATATTTCCAACGGCTGTTGATTTAAACCACGTTTAGTGCTGAATGCGAAGGTTTGTTGTAAACATACATCGAAAAGTTTTGTACGGCAGAGAAATTATCGTTAGTTTTCTTGTGAATCTTAAAGTTAATCTTAAAAACCGAAACGCCAACACGTAAGTATATATTTATGCTGTATTATCTAGTAGATATTTTTTGGTTTTATTGAATAATTAAAATGTATCAGTACTATTAACCTCATCGTGTAAATGCCGGTAAAATCACACACATCTCACTTCGATAAAATGGCTTACTATGTCATTTTACCTGAGCAGCATTTGCTACATGTTTAAATGCATATTTATCAATTTATTTTTTTTTTACATTTTAATTTAATAAGGATGAATCAAACATTTAATTATAAGATCTAATAATAAATTATTTTTCCAGAAACTATACTTCTAATGACCGTGTTAATTTTTGAAGAGATTTAATTGGTGTGGACAATACATCGTCTCTTAATGTAAAAGATGTGTATTACGTTCCGGGCAATAATTATTTGCGTTTTATTTTAACATATAGTTTTTAATAATATTTGTTTCTAGTTTTATTATATTATTATCGGAATATGGGTAAAAACCAATTAAATCTCGACAAAAATAAATTATTTTTATTATTATTTTTCAGGCTATGGTGGGAGTCTACAAAAGAAAAAGTAATCGCCAGTCATGGGATAGGGAGAACATGCAGAAAGCCATAGATGCTGTAAACAATGGCGAAGTTGGCTGGTTTAAAGCATCAAAAATGTATGGGGGACCACAATCTACTCTGAGACGCAGAGCGCACAATAAAAGCAAGCAAGTTTTGGGAGTGGAAAAAAGACTCGGTCGTTTTGCGATCACATTTCCGTTAGGGCTTGAAGAGGAACTAAAGAAACATATAAAATTGCTAGAATCTCAATTGTTTGGTTATCATGCAATGAAGTCCGTCAACTAGCATTTCAGCTTGCGGAAAAGAATGGAATTGAGCACAGGTTCTGCAAGGATACAAAAATGGCAGGTTGAGAGTGGCTGCGTGGTTTTCGTATGAGACACCCAGATATCTCACTGAGGCGGCCTGAGGCAACATCATGTGGCAGAGCCCAAGCTTTCAACAAAACCCAAGTCAGTATATTTTTTACGATTCTACAGGACACCATGAAAAAACATAATATCCATTGCACTAAAATCTGGAATATGGATGAATCTGCACTCACTACAGTGCAAAAACCTAATAAAGTGTTTGCTACAAAGGGAAAGAAGCAGGTTGGTGCTCTTACCAGTGCTAAACGTGGCCAACATGTGACTGTAGTTTGCTGTATGGGTTCACCAGGAGGTTTTATTCCTCCAGCATTAATTTACGCAAGAAAAAGGTGGAAGAATGAGCTTATTGATGGAGCGCCAACAGGAACTGTGGGACTTGTACAGGATTCTGGTTGGATGACTGGCGAGCTGTTTCTAAAATGGTTGATGCATTTTAAGGAGTATACAAATCCCACTTTGGAAAACATGGTGTTGCTGCTGCTCGATGGTCACTCGAGTCATAAGCATGTCGATGTAATATCATACGCCAAAGAACATGGTATACTGATGTTGGCTTTCCCACCTCACTGTACTCATCGTCTGCAGCCTTTAGATGTTTCCTTTTTTGGCCCGCTGAAGACGTACTATGATTTGGAAGTGCAAAAATAGTTGAAATGTAACCCTGGTAGGGTTGTGAACCAATACCAAATTGCTGGCTTATTTGCTCAGGCATATGGAAAGGCAGCTACCAATCAACATGCCTTAAGCGGCTTTCGAAACACAGGAATCTGACCCTGTAATCCAGACATCTTTTCTGACCATTTATTTTCTCCTGCACTGACTACTGACAGAGTCATTGACGGAATCGATGAAAACAGTCCCAGAGTAGTCGAGAATACAGCCACCACCACGAGTAAAGGTGATACTGCCCCAACTCAAGCTCAGAATGATGTAAAACCAAATGACTTATCACCAGTGCCATGTGCTTCTCAGTCCCGGCAAAGAAAAAGAAATCATGAGGGATCTCAATTACTCACAAGCAGTCCTTATTTAGAAGAGCTTAAGGCCAAGGCAGCGGAAAAAAAGAAAGTCGAAGAGCGTCGTGCTGCAATACGGGCTAAAAAGAATTTAGCTGCAATGAATAATGACGCAAATGATGACGAACCTTATGCAGATGAGGATGATCAAGATGCAGCTTGCCTATATTGTAATGGACTCTACAGTCAATCTAGGTCAAGGGAACTGTGGATGAGGTGCATGAAGTGCTCTTTGTGGGCTCATGGCGAGTGTGCAGGACTATCTGCTAGAGCAAAAACCTTTGTGTGCGAAGTTTGCCAATAGGAAATGTGGATATGTCATTTTACCCACAGTAACTAGGATAAAATGACACACTGAACCTTTTGTTTAATATTAGAAAATTATTATTATTAATAATGTTTTGAGAAATTTGTTTGCAGTAATGGATATGTAACCCATTCGTAATAAAATATTATGTGTCAAGAATGTTGTTTATTAAAAAATAACCAAATTGAAACATTTTTTGTTTAGGGTATGTCATTTTAGGACAGGTTCCCCTAATACAATAATAGGTAACAAGCTGTACATTATAAATGGAATGTTCTAATGCATGTACGGTTGCAATCGTAATTTAAGGGCACTTATTTTTGTACATTGTAAAGTCTAGTTCATGATAAAATGATGATTTGCCAATTTATAAAATGTCACCAATGTCAGTTTGTATTTGTCATTTAATGAATAATTTTCATTACGAGAACGCATTTGAGTGTTGAACGCAAATCAAGGGCAGCTGCTAGATAATGGTTGGTCTTTGCGAATGGTGGCCGCTGATTTAAATGTTAGTAAAAGCAGCATTCACAATATTTACCGTAAATGGTAAAATAATAACTTGCTCATTAGAAAATGTGGTTCGCCAGGTCATCACAAGGCTTCTACAAATGACCAGGGCCAAAATTTGGTTCAGTATTTACTAGAAAATCCTTTTAATACCGCCAGAACAGCTGTTTAGATGACAAATTTTCCATTATTTGCTTGCGTCGCACGGCGTCGTATTAGAAACAATGGCTTAAAAAAATTTTATAAATTAGAACTAACGGAAGAACATATAAGGCGACGAATGATATTTTCCAATCAATATCTGAACATGCAGCAAGATTTCTGGGATAATGTCATTTTCACTGACGAAAAAGTTTTTCAGTCCCATAAGAACGGTCGTCTTCGTGTATATAGGCCTGAAAATTGTAGGTATGATGATCAACATTTAAATCGTAATTGCTCTAGTGGCCGTTTTTCGTTGAATGTTTGGGGATGGATTAGCGCACAAGGCCAAGATATATGCTGGAGAATAGAGAATCGTTTCAACTCCATCATGTATAGAAATATATTAGAAAATAGTATGCTTCCTTCCGTAACACAAACTCATGGAAATAAATTTACATTACACAGGACAATTATCCTGTTCACACCTCAAGAATTGTGAGGAACTGGCTGGAGGACCATAATATTAATATACATATTACTCTGGCCTGCGCGTAGTCCCGATCTTAATCCCATTGAGAATGTTTGGGAATTGTTAGCTAAGCAAATATACCAAAGTGATTTAAGACCAGCAAATAGTGAAGAGTTGTGGGAGGCGGCGGAAAACCACTTGGAAAATTAAAAATGTCGATTTAGTGCAACGGATAGCGTTGTCATTCAGAAAACGGTTACAATGTGTAATCGATAATAATGGATCTGTAATAAAATATTAGTTAATAAAATAATAAATAAAAAATTATATGTATTAATATTTTCCAAATTATTTAATTAAAAATAAAAGCTCAATATTAAATAACGCTTGACTAACATTTGTGTGACATTACGTGACATTATGTGACATGACGTTCGTTGAGTAGATGAAATCAGACTTACAATGTAAAAATATGACGAATTTATGTGTTAAGACTTGTCCCTTATTTTTCGATCGTAATAGTTTATGTTATAGGAATTTGTCCAACTCTGGTTCATCATTTGAATTCTGGACATAAATGTTGAACAGTCAAGATGTGTGATATGTTCTATAATCCCAGCAATATTCCTTCTGGAGAAGATGTATTTATTCTTACTTGGTAAGTACTTGCTTCTCTATACGTATTTTGATTTGTCCGTGAAAAATATTAAATCGGGATTCATGATGTCCTCACTCCGTCCCTGATACTGACATCATGGACCCCTGACTCTAGAATAACAAGCATAAATTGTTATCATAATTCGAAAAATATATTATGAAGTCTATGGTGAAAGAAACACTTTCTAATATTAGCAATAATTTTACAGATATGGTCCCAAAGATTTTGGAAAAATTTTAGATGTTTATAATTTTCTCAAAACTTTTTTACTTTATAAACTATATATTACAACAATTAGCAATAAATACAACAATAAATACTCAATCTTCAAATTATTAATAGTGGACCATTACCTTCGATGGTCCTCAGTTTTCTTCTGACTTGTCCCATCATCCTCTGGACAACAGCAGGATAAATTGCACGCATTTTTTGAAAAATTCGACGTCGTAATTGGTCTTCATTTGCAGCTTTCCATGCATTTTCATACACTTTTCTGGTCAATACCGACCGAAATTCTTCTATTGGCCGAGCCTGAGGTACATTGGGAAGATTGTCTAATTTAGGAACAAAATTTATATTGTTTGCGTTATACCAGTCTCTAATAACTATATCATAATGGCATGAAGCTAGATCAGGCCAAGACATGATATCATCATTGCCATGATGTGTATTTAAAAACTTAAACAGTTCAGAAAAATATCTTCGAATATAAAGTTGTGAAGGTAAGGCTTCTCCTCGAACACGATCAATGTACGACCTGCGATGTAAATTCGGCCTCAAAAATGGCACACCGCACTAAAATTTTGTCCTAAAATTTGGATTTACCTTTGAATTTGAAATTGTCTGGTGTGTTTTCTATGTCGTCGGTATAAAACCCGCCGATTCCCTTCATCTATGAATGTGACAATGTGAAATATTTCTCATTAACCATTACAATCAGTTTATCGACAAAATATTCTTTCCAACTGGGCCGCAGTATATTTTGATGCTTTCTTTCGCTTTCGAAACGCCACGTTATTTCGGGAAATTGTTCAAAAACGCCTAACTTATTTCTCGCTGTGAAACTCCAACTCTGTCTTTAACGTCGTCAAGCATTCTTTATTCTCTCACTTGGCTCAGGTTCTTGGCCAACCACTTTTGAGCAAATTAACGCAGGGTATTCCCCCTTCACATTCCTTTATGGTTTAATAAATTGTTAATAAAGAAATATATCGTTCACGATAAATGACAACAATATCACGATCGGGCAGATTCTAAATTTCTTTACGAATATCTAGCTTATAAGACATTTTGCTGAACCAGATCACGAAAACTAAACTGCCAAAATTAAAACAAGTTGACATATGACTTCCAGCAACAACCTAACCAACCGTCATTTAGTAGAAGTACAAATCCTCCAAAATTCTTCCGAAAACTTTGGGGCACAGTATGTTTTTATAAATTCTTCTATAAATATTTATTACGTATCATCACGTGGGGAGGCATGAAGCGTTTTTTGTTAAGCATTTCTAGTAAACAAGAAAACACGCATTTATTAAGAAAAACTGGTCATAATCATAAACAATTAATGTTTGGAATAATAAAATGCGACTCTGAATGAATAAATATTAAATCACATATTAAACCTTGACACCGTAAAGAAAAACAGGAAGGTTTATACATGCATGTACTACAGTTATTCAATAATTTAACAAACGCACATTATAAATTTACCCATTGCCCAAACAAACAATCTAACTCAAATCACAACTTTTCTGTCAAGTAAGTGTAAGTTAATTTTTCTTCATGACCAAAATGTATCTCCTCTCATACGAAGATGATTTTACGGAAGAATCATGTGCTACCAATAATCGTAACAATAAATGACTAACACGAAACTGGCTCTTAAATTTTACAGAACTCAATAGCGCTTCAGGGATTTATCTTGGTGAGCAAGATGTTATAGCCAAATACAGAACCAAAAAGTCAGACCCAGCCTAGCTTCTAGTGTGGTTCTTTTCGAAATGTTGTCAAAAATTATCCAGATCAAAAATGAGAAAAAGGGCGTCAGTGGCGGTTCTTGATGACCTACGATGTAAACTGCTGCACGGATGAA
Organism: Melolontha melolontha; assembly: GCA_935421215.2. Taxonomy (NCBI): domain Eukaryota; kingdom Metazoa; phylum Arthropoda; class Insecta; order Coleoptera; family Scarabaeidae; genus Melolontha; species Melolontha melolontha. Next base: position 102,556,040 of record OW285236.1, on the reverse strand, counting down.
AGAAATAAAAATTAGTAATCGGAATTTTAGCGCGAAATGGTATAACTCATTAATTATTTAATCAATAAAAAAGAAATTATTAAAATAATATAATCCAAATTATACAATCGATACATAAAAATTCGAAAGCAAGATTAATAAATCTGATTAACAATGTCACAGATCTGCCCATTCGGTTATAATAAAGGGAAAACGTTATACTACACAAAGTAGCCGACGTAAGTTGTCTTAAAAGTTTCAGATTAATGAATTTCGGTACTTTTCAGAACACAAAATTACACAGATTACACTCATCTGTTACCGAAGAATTTCAGTCCATTTTGACGGGACATGTGGCGACTGCCTCAATCCTACGGTCTCTAACACGTGGCCTAGATGTCGAGATCATCCGACTAGAGATCATCGTGGCCTCGCATAGTTTTGCACCCTAATTAGTAAGAGATAATCTGGACACCCTACAGAAAAAGATACCACGAGCCTTAGCGATAAATAGTACAACCAAGAGGGTTAACCGCAGTAAAAAAAAGGTAACATAACTTACCAAGAGTTTTCTCAAGTTCTAAAAAGCAGCGTCGTGAATTAACCAGCTTTAGCTCATATATTAATTAAGTGAATAGTACGGCATTGTATCCACTACCAAATGTAGGTAATTATCAATAATTAACGGCAAACAAAATATCCAAATTCTCACTCAAAACGTAGCCTAATCGAACACAGAAAATTTATTAAAAACGTATTGCAAAAGTGTGAGAAGGTCACACGCAATCTCTACCCCATTACTTCCAAAAATTCTACTACACAATCCCGGTAATGCAGCAATACGATATTAACGCTAAAGAGTATACGGGAACTAATCGATAAAATACTGTAACCCACGTTTCAATTAAATATTTATTTTAGGGTAAAAATTCTATATTCTATACATTTAACTGAACGACTTTTCATTTTTTTAAACCGCGTGAAAAAGTAATACACATTCGTTGCGGTCTCTTCACCTCCTCATTTGTTCCGAATTTATTTCCACCATGTCATTTTTTCAAGTTTGGGAACAAGAGAAAATCACTCGGAGCCATATCGTGTGAATATGTATACTGGATGCAGTAGCATATCTTAATTCGACAAATTTAGCGGTTTCCACAGTGGATGATGGCGCGTCATCCCAATAAAACAACACTTTCTTCTCAATAAATATGGTCATTCTTTTTCTCAGTTCAGCAGTTCTCGTACTTCCGTTCTGTAAATAGTCAATAAATATTACGTCTTTAATCCCTCTTTGGGTTCTTTTTCCTCCAAATTAGCATAAAAGCAATAAATAGTTTACTTTAAGCGACTTTAGACACTTCTGCCTGACAGTATCTTTCTAAAACATAGCTGAAGTCAGCAATATACTCATCATGGCGAAAGTGACAAACTTTTGAAAAATCACTCTTCCGTCAAATCACCCTCGTATGTGCCTACCTATTCAGATTGATGAGTTATTTCATTTAATTAGTGGTAACATCATTGTTTTCATAATACAATACCAAAGGCCATAATACAGAACGAAATATCTTAATGAAAATTTTAATTAAGCCATTACTGTTCAAAAGTTTTGTAACCTACCGAACCCACTGATAATGTCATCAGTAATATACGGTACGCTAATTTTACCCTTTCTATGCTACAACTTAGAATTGTTAAGCCGAGAACATAGGTTTCACATGTATATACATACGTACATATATACATACATATATCTTTAATACTCTAAGTATTGATCCGAATTACAATCTAGAAACTTATAATATTCAAATAAAGTAAATTTATAAAAAGCCATTTGCTGAATGGAATAAAAACAAGAAGAAGAGAGCTTAACTTAATGACAATAAATAATAATAATAACATTAGTAGTAACATAAATTTGACACACGACACGGTTCCAATTTCAAAGCAAATTAAACATCATATACTCGTAAAACAAACTATTGAATGTATGTGGATAACGTTAAACTCTATGTATTTGCCGCGACATAAATAAGATGACTAAATGAAAATAACTGAAGAAATAACATCCAATATTAAGGAATTTGGCAAATACACCGAGATCTGCCATGTTATTGATTTCTCCTTACTACGTTATTTTTTAATTTTTCATTCTTTTGTTGAAGTGCTTAAGGGCACACTATATTTTTAGTTTCGTCTTGAGCAAAAATGAATAATTCTGTAGATTGTCCTACTCACGACCATTCAACATATAACTGACCATGTGAAAAGCATGGATTTTCCAGATTCACACCGCACACTTTAAGCGATTGGCCTCAAGCCTTGTTTATCGTTATAGAAAAAGGAAGACGAACAGTATGGGCAACAGTTTATTGCTGATATTTTTTTGTTAAGTGTTTCGTCTATATGTACGAAAAATAAACAAACATAGTAAGGTGATAAGAAAAAAATTGAAATTCATATTCAGAAATAAGAACGACAAAATTCTATTATCGAATGTATGTTAACACTTGCCTATAATTGAATTCGTTTGTTTTATATTGAAGTTATATCCGTCCTGCCCTACCCAAAGAATGATTTGATACTGTAACATACTATAGGATCGATGTGTTTCAGCATCACGTTTAATCGAATCATTTCGTCTCTAAATAATAATATCAAGCATTTTAAATTCATCTCCCACCATAACAATCGCCACTTCATCAATAGTTGGAGCGTTATAATGTTTGGTATGTTCTCCGGCTGATGTTTTGCCAGTTAATGAAACCTGCACGGGTGTTGACATTTAGGCATTTTATTATAACTGTTTGGTTTGTACTTCGAGAAGTTCGCCCTACCGGACTTGTATCTCCGGATAATTTCTCGAAATTTGAACAATAGGCTCGTAGTAAACTTAGTTTTTTCGATAAGTTTAAGCTGACAGAACGAGTTGCTGAATAATTATTCGGCAGCTCGCTCTGTCTCTTCGTGAAAAGCTTTGACAGTATTAAATTAATAACACGTTACGTTACTTCGTGACGACGGTCTCTCCGAAACAACGTCAAAGCACCACTTCGTGACAACGTCAAAACATACTTACCACTCACTTCAAGCGATTGATTTTGACTCATGTAAACTTTTTCTTATTTACTTTTATTTTTCAGAAACCATCGCCGGCATGAAAACAACAATTTACCGAAGATTCATCGCAATCGTATGAATAGTATAAGAGTCTATACCGAACGAACAGGCAGACATTCTTTTTTTATATATTAGATTGCTACTATATACACTAATACACACACAAGAAAAGTCTAAAGATATTTTTAACAGGTTGACTGCCGACCACTCCGATCGGAGTGATCAGGCATGGGTCGGCGATGCCAACCATTCCGATCGGAGTATTATGCAGGCTTTATTTTCATACACTAATTTGCACTCGGCGTTATTAAGTGGTTGTTTCTTTCTATTCGGCGTCCTTCATAAACCTTTCGTTCACATTGTGGCATAGTTGGTTACGCGTTTTTAAATTTCTTTCTAATTTATTTTCCAGGTCAAAATGGACTCTAAACCTGGACCTTCTGGGCAGCAAAAAAGACAAGCAAATGATGTTAATGTGTGGTATAGAAAAAAACCGCTAACACACCAGGAATTACTTAAATGTTTAGAAGATAGTAGCGATGATGAGTATTTACCAGAATCCGAAGACGACGGTTTTACCTCCTAATCAGAGACAGACAGTGGTTTAGACACCAGTGCTCTGGTTCAGGCTTCATCAAATGATCCTGACGTGCCTCGGAATACCAGTTCTGCTCCTACGATTCCACAAGTAAATTTTCAATGGGGAAACACAGGGGAATTGAAACAATTTACATTCAAAAAACATCAAGTACTATTGGTACCCGTTCCAGGCACAGGAAAACCTTTAGATTTTTTCCAGATTGTAATTGACGACGATTTCCTTGAACAGGTTGTAGACCAAACAAACAGCTATGCCGTTGAAGTTTTTCTTCGCAGCGAAACATCTGAAAAATCGCGAATTACGAATTGGAAGCACCTGTCTGTGGCAGAGTTGAAAATTTTTATTGCTCTGCTTTTTCATACAGGCACTATTCAACTAACACGGATAAATGATTACTGGAAAACTGACCCTCTATTCGACATACCAGTTTTTCGAAAATATATGTCGAGGAATAGATTTCTTCTTATTTTGCGATGTATGCACTTTACGTCTGCAAATACAGATCTTAATGACCGTTTGAGCAAAATAAGATCTGTCATTGGCTTTTTCAACGAGAAGATGGAGAGCATCTAGTATCCAGCAAGAGAATTGTCTCTAGATGAAGCAATGGTACTTTGGCGTGGGCGGTTACAATTCAAGCAGTACACACAAAATAAACGCCATAAGTACGGGATGTAACTATATATGCTAACAGAACCTGATGGACTGGTACTGAAATTTCGCCTGTATGAAGGGGCATTAGATAAATATGGCGAAACTGGACATACAACAAAAGTAGTTCTGCACTTTCTAGAAGAAAAAGTTAGGACAGGGACACGCGGTATACCTTGACAATTTTTATAACAGTGTTGAGTTAGCCACCAAGTTGCTAGAAAAGGAAACTTCTTGTACCGGAACACTGAGAAGCGACCGGAAACACAATCCGCAGGAAGTCATGAAGGCAAAGCTAAAACGAGGAGAAAATAAATCCATGTTTTCTACGGGAGTTCATATTGGCAAATGGCGTGACAAACGGGATGTGAATTACATAACCACGGAATTTCAAAATGAAATGGGTATTTTTACGAATAAAAGGGGAAAAGAAACTGAAAAACCTACAGCAATTATTGGTTACAACAAAAACATGTCGGGAGTTGATCGTCAGGATCAAATGTTGTCATATTACCCTTGCAATAGGAAAACCATTAGGTGGTATAAGAAACTTTTTATTCATGTTTTACAAATGAGTATGATGAATTCATACTATTTGAACAGAAGATACTCTGGCAGTAATCGTCTTCGCCTTTATGACTTCCGATTGGAAGTGATTCAAGATCTGTTAGTTACACGTCATGATGTGCCTGTCCGTCCAAAGCACAAAAAGGTTTCGAATATTGACCATCATTCCCTTACAAAAATTGAAAAATCCACCAAGGAAACAAAGCAAGGCGGTAACGAAACCAAACGAGTATGCAGAAAAGAATGCAAATCATGCAGAGAAAGAAAAATCAGGAAACAGACAACGTTTGAATGCAAACAATGCCCTGGGAAACCTGGTTTTTGTATGAAGTGCTTTGCGGATGCTCATGAAGAAACATAGTTTTTTTTATCAGTATCGTCTGCATTATTTCTTTTAGTTATCTATAGATTTAAGTTTACCTAGAGAAACAAGTTTTGTTTATTTTTGCCTACAAAAAATTTTTGTGATATACATATAAAATAAAAGTGTTTTGCAGAAATATGTTGGTTTAATTTCAGTATATGGCTAAAATGTGTAACACTCCGATCGGAGTTTTCGGCGTCACGTGAAAATTTTAGTGGCGAACGCCTACCACTCCGATCGGAGTGCAATTTTTTTTTGACATTTTGACGCAGAACTTTATGGAAAAAGCAGTTAAAACAACAATGTATATAACATAAATAAAAACAGAAACAAAAAAAAATTTCGGCATCTGGAGATGTTCAGACAATATGGTCGGCAGTCAACCTGTTAAAAATATAAGTATTCTATTGACAATAACTGATTTCAAAGAATATTGATATTTAAAGTTACTGATTGTTTAAATATGTAACATATTAATGTAAAATTCTTAAATAAAACAAAAAAATATTTCGAAAATTCAAAGAAAACAATACAACATTTGCGGATATGTTCTTAAACAATTTTCGAGAAAGAAAGGAAAACAAATCACATTTTAATATAGAGTTTGACCTCCGCGTTGATTAAGCACAGCCATACACCTATTGTTCATCGACAGAATTACATGGTCTAAACCTTGTTGTGGTATACGTGCCCATTCTGCTGTCAGAAGCTCCTTGAATCTAACAACATTGGGAACATTGAACATTGTGTGGAGTAATTCTTCTCTGAAGCATGTCCCATACATGCTCGATGAGATTCAGGTCCGGAGAATGTGTTGGCCATGGCCATGTAAACAAAACTGTAGCCCAAGCATTTTCATCCCAGTTTATAAATTCTTGACACCAGTCTAATCTTGCTCCGCGATTACTTCTTGAGAGAGGTGGACATCTGATTGGTCGTCCAGAATGTATTCCAGCTTCATGGAGACGATTTCTCACAGTATCTCGGTGAACAATTAAATTATGCGCACACTGTAGTTCCGTAACCAACTCAGGAGCTGTTATTGTAGGTTATCTTCTAGCATTTAAAACCAAAAATCTGTCCAGAGCTGCCGTTATACAACGACCACGACCTAGATGTTGTTCAGCCGGACTATCGGCTTCCCTAAAACGCCTCCACAGTCGACTGATTACACTTTGGGAAACTCCTATCCGCTCAGCTACTTCGACTTTCCACACGCCACCTTCAAGATGACCTATTGCTCAATTCATTTCATCTAAAGTCAAATGTCGCCGTCCTATTGTTAAACGCAATAATTCAGTTTTTGAGAAAAAGCGACGTATAATTAATAAAATTTCAATCTGTCACTCAATTAAATAAGCACACTAAATGAATTTTTTGCAACTATCGTTTTTATCGAGTGGTTTATTGGTTTTTGGGACATTCTCAATCAATCAAAATCTAGCCCACATTGAGCATTCGACGTGACATATACGTTAAATGTACAATTTAAAATATATATGTATAAGTTTTTATTATAACTTAAAGCAAATATCCTTAGATTTTTCTTGTGTACTGTATTTGTTCTAGTATGTAAACATCTTGTAAACCAGTTTTTCTCATACTAACTTAAATATCCATTCGAATATCTTGGATATGGCGACTTCGATTCTAATGAAACTTTCCACAATTAATTAAATGCAAATCGTGGATTCGATGAGTATATTTATATCCGAATCAGATTTACAGTTTAGCCGGAAACGATGTTAACTTTTTTATTTTAAATAAAACACCATGTAGTTTTTACGAATTTCAATAGAGCTCTACTATGGGAGTTCAGGAATAATAAAGTTTGACACCCTTTTGTTTAACGACAGAGACATGTAATTAAATCTAATAATGCAAATTTTCTTGTCAACAACAAAAATGAACACAAAAAATATAAACAAAAGCAATATCAGTTAAGAAAGTTTTCGAAATGATGGCCGTTCACTTCTTGACAATATGCAAATCTGTGAACGAATTCTTAAATGACATTTGCCAAAGCCTCCTCACGAATTAATTGCACTTCCTCAATTATTCTCTGCATAACTCGTCCATATTGTGCGGTCGTCTAGCATAAAGCACAGATTTTAAATGACTCCACAAGAAAAAATCAAGAGGATTTAAATCTGGAGACCGTGCTGGCTATTCAATGAATCTTCTACGACCAATTCACCGACTTGGGAATGTTTCGTTTAAAGAACTTCTAACATTAAGGGCATAGTGAGGGGGGGTGTTATATCTTGTTGGAACCAAACACTTACAGGTAATTTCCCATCTTCCTCAATATTAGGAATGACCCGTAAAAGATTTAAATACCTCTGCCCAGTTAGAAAAAAAAGGGCCAACGATACGGTTTCTGAAAATACCAGTCCAAACGTTAGTTTCTGCGAATGTGCTGTATGCATTTCTAGCATCAAATAAGGGTTATCTATTGACCAATATCAACAATTATGGCGATTAACGGTACCATTCAAACAAAACGTAGCCTCGTCGGAAAACAGCAAATTGTATGTAAAATATTGGTAATTTTTGCAAATCTCCATCACTTTTTCGCAAAATTCAATTCTATGATCAATAATTTTTGCACTAAATGTGGTTTATACGAATGGTATTTTTTGTATTTAGAAATATTCTGGGTACTGACCGGCAACTTATATCATAGTTTAGTGCGAGGGATGTAATAGAAGTTTGTGGTACAGGGTTGGCCATTTAAGGTTGCGGTTTTTGAAGTCATATTAAACATACAAAACATTAATTTAAAAAAATGATTTATTTGTGCAATTAAACAACAAGATCCGCGGTTTAATAAATCAGGTTTTCGAAGTGAGAGCCTCGAGCAACGATAACATTTCGCAGCCTCTTCTCAAATTCCCCACAAACTGCCTGAAGTGTAGCGTACGGTATCGCTTCTATTCGCTGCCGTATTGCCATTTCAAGGTCATCCAGGGTGTCTATAAAATCGCGATATACCGTATCTTTTAATGATCCCCACAGGTAGAAATCGCAAGGATTGAGGTCTGGACTATATGGTGGCCATGTTATCCCTCCGCCTGTAAACTGTTGAGCGTCAAGACCAAGGATTCTGTTACCGAAATGTTCTTCAAGAATGGTGAAAACTTCTTCCGTGCGATGCGGATGAGCCCCGTCTTGCATAAACCATGCATTCACCACCATATTTAATCCATGCGCCACGGGAATAAAAGACTCATTAAGCATTTCACAATATTTTTGCGAAGTAACGGTTCCATTGACAATCACGGGACCGATAATTCCTGCCGATGAGATAGCACACCATGCAGTCAACCGTCGAGGGTGAAGAGGACGAACAATTGCTAGATGTGGATTTTCTGTCCCCCAATGTCTCCAATTTTGCTTATTCACATAACCGGATACATCGAAATGTGACTCATCCGACCACCACACTCGTTCCAATGACATGCTGCCATTTTCAATGCGTTCGATGATTTCGTTCGCAAAATTGTAGCGTCGCTCCATATCAAACGGTCTCAACGGCTGATCGATCTGGATTTTGTATGCTAGATCTTGCTTTAGGATCCGCCTTAGTGTTGTACGGGGTATTTCAAGTTCTTGAGATGCTCTTGAGGTCGATGTTGAAGGTTGAGCTGTAAAGTGCTCCCGTACTCGTTCTATGGTTTCCGGTACCCGGATGGTCTTTTGACGTTCTCTAACAGTTGATCTTTTGTCTGCCGCAGATGCTGTTGCTTCAAATTTCACTACAATCCTAAGATATTGTCGGATTAGTAGACATGGAAACACGATAACGAATACTTTGTTACTTTTCTAAATTTATCTTTTTTTCCTTACCTTTTTATAGTGTTTTCCGTTGGTGTGTTATTTCTACCGAATAGAGTACGCAAGTGTCTTGCCGTAGCTGCAAAAGATTCCCCATTTCTATAATAATATTTTATTAATTCCACACGCACTTCCGTTGGATACGACGCCATCTTGAAAACTGACAAGGAAAATTTTTCATATATTTATTGTAAACCGCGCTTGGCCCTCTAGTGTAAAAAATATGTATTATATTAATTTCTATATATACAAGGGAATAGCGCGATTTTTAAAACCGCAACATTAAATGGCCAACCCGTTACATCTTCTAATGCTATAGCAATATCTTGAGCAATGACTTCATTAGTTGCGACTTTTGTTGTCTGCTTTTCGATAAATTTCTAACATTTCCGGTCAAGTTGTACTTCTCAAAGTTTTACCAACGACAGTTCGTGATATTGGATACCGATCTCGATGTAAATTGTAAATAAATCGCATACTTCTTCACGAGTTCTGACGCGGTCACCAAAACCAATCATCATCAGAATTTCAATTCTTTCTATTTAAGTTAATTGAACCACTATTAATGTTTGAAGGTCCACGAAGTTAATTCTGACAGTCAAGTAATGAATTTTAATTCCATGGCTTACTAAACATAAACATGGTTTTAAAATATCTGTTTTAATTAAATATCTTTGTCGTTGTTGAACAAAAGGGTACCAAGCCTTATGAAAACTCAAAAAAGGTATATATCCCCTTACCACAATTACTAATTGTATCCTATATACGTATTTCGACAACTAAGTTGTCATCATCAGTAGGTAAAACCACTAATCAAAGTGTCGCACATGGGGCACAGTAAAGCTAAACACATAAGAAAATGCACCAATTTTACACGGCGTCCACGTATACACTGACTTTAAAATAAAAATATATCGACTAAAAATTACGACTAAATTACCTCTCTTAAGAAAACAGCAAACACATGTGTTTATTCTCTCTTCGTACACCTTCGACCTTTCTAGCTGTTTTCTAAGAATGAAAATAGACAACTATAAGGAATCGGCCCGTTGTCTCCATTCATCGTGTTCTGTTTGTTTTTAACGATATGAATGCTTTCGTATGCGTCAAGATCACGGGGATTATTGATGGCTTTGACAAGTTTAGAATTAGGAGAAGATGCGTAAAATGCTTGGAAGAAGATGGTAAATGATTCCAACATCTTTTATAATTAATTAGTGTCATTATTTTTGTTAGTTTATGGAACAAATAATCTGCTTCAAATAATTATATTAAACTAATACACCATATAAAGCTTTTCCTTTTAATACTAATTTCATTAATAACATAACGTTTAAGTTTCAAATTTATCATGCCACAGTGTGGCAAAATATACAAGGCATCGTTTCTAAGTTCGCGGAATTGGGGAAAATAAAAATACAAAATTATTTTTCTTTTTCACCTGCAAACCTAATACATTTTTCGATCTTTCAATTATTTCAATTGGACTATAGAGTAGGTGATTCAAAATATCGAAGCCCACTTCACGCAGGGCAGACAGCGCAACACAAATCTTGTAGACGCGAGCATTGTTGTGCAGAGTCCTGCTCCTAAGAACTAATTACCGATTGGTACTACTTTTTATTGTTCCAATACTCAGAATTTTATATTCTATTACGATATTAGATGTTTCAAAAGAACGTGTATGTTATACAAGAGCTGCTGGAAATACTTCTGGAAACAATGTTAAAGACACATAAAATTTAGCCGGTTACTTTATTAGTTTTCAAATTATTCGTTTTAACATGAATACACCTTTACATATGCTCGAATCAACTTGAAAAGCATATTTTCCGCTCTAAATCTGATTTGGTTTCTTCGGAAAGAAATGTTCCGCACCTTTGAAAAGCTGCTTCCGGCGATTAAAATCGTTCGGCATGCATTTTATTTTTGATGTTTGGAAACAAATAGAAATCACAAAGTAATTAATCAATTCTATTGAATTAATGAGTCAATACTTTTACTGACTAAAAAGTTAACGGTTTGATTTGATGAGCAAGAGGTCACATCATGATGAAGAATCATTTCCTGATTTCAAAGAAAGACCCAAACAACGGATTGTTGTTTACTTTCATTAGTAATGACGTAAACTAAATTTGAAAGGCCTTTGTTGAATTCTTTAGCGTCTCGTTGAGATGGCCTTGTTTTTAAGATTCTGTAAAGTTGTGTGGAATCCAACAACCACAAACCTTGTGTACGTTCAAATGTTCACACATAAGCTTGTATATTGCTTTCATGCCGATGTTCAAAGATGTTTCAATTTCATGGTATGTGGAATGCCGATCTAGTTGAATTATTTCACATACACTATCATTAGTGGCAACAACAGACATCTATAAACGAGTTTTACGAAATTCGTTAATGAGAATAGTGCGTCTACATTGAAATTCCGAAAGCTACTGTAAACACTGCTGTCGGATGGTGTTCTATGTCCAATGTCAAATAAAGAAGATCAATACATTGTTTCGATGTTACTCACATTTGAAATCATTGAAATTTTCACATGAAAGGCCATGTCAACAAAACTAATTCACTAACGAATATGGTACGAAGGCTTATTAATATATAAGACATCCAAGAATTCCATTGTGTGAGTAGTGGACAGAAACAAGTTCTAACCTGCAAACGGTAATTTTGTATATCTCGTCTTGGCATGCAAAGTTTCATTTTTCTGTGTACCTTTATTGAGTAACAGTGTCATTTATCATAAGTTAGATTTCTGAGGTGCGTACCAAACAATTTACAGGCGTCCGAAAACTGTTTGTGGCAAAGATTGTATGGATGTAACGAATGTTCGCCAATGGGTTCGACGTGCAAAACTCTGTCATAGAAGCAAAATAAATGTGTTTGACGAAAAGCGATCAGGTCGATCGGTACCAGTGACATATAAGAAGAATAAAGTTCATTGTTCAGATATTAAATTACAGAAGAATTTGCCCCAAATAGGTCCAGCAAAAATTAACGGATCTCATGAAGAACAAAGAACAACATTTGTCCAGAACTTCTTTACCCGTACCGACGTGAGGAGGCGATTTCCTCATGAACATCACCATCGTGGACCAACCTTGGGTTTAACCTTATGACCCAGAAAACAAGCGGCAGTCAATGGATTATTGTCGCCCTGATTCTTCTTGTGTACGAGGAGAATCAGGGCGAATTTCATCAACGCAGAAAGTCATGCTGACCATTTTCTGGGATGCAAAGGGTCATTCATACCTAATATCTGGCTAAAAGATCCACGATTAATTCAATAAGATATTGCAGAGCTTTACTATTACTAAAGAATAGTATCCATCAAGGAAGGAAAGAACGAATTTTTGCTTGCTCCACGACAGCGCCAGACCGCATTGCAGCAACGATACGGTGAAGACAGTGATAAGCCTGAAATTCACGGTTGCTTTGCACATTGCATACAGTCTTGATTTGGCACATTAATATTTATCATTGTTCTCAAACCTGAAGGGAGTATTGAAAGTCAACATTTTTCATTAGACAGTGAAGTTGGAGCTGCTGTTTGCAATTGCGCACAAGAAAGTTTTCTCATGGGTGGAATTAAGAAATGGATTCAGCGTTTAGAAAAATATATTGCATTAAATAAAAATAATTATGTACACTGGCTTGCAATAAAATCCCGTACACTTTAATGTCCAGTAAAAGCATTCATTGAAAAATGACCGCAAATGAATGGAAAACGTCCTCCAAATGACTCCGATCAAACTTATCTACAATAATCAAGTTTAATATTAAATTCTCCCCAGAAAATCACACTGTATATTCAGATTCTGAACCGCGAACAAAAACTACGCATGTGCTTTGCCATGCACAAAAAAACCTGCTCCACTCGGACAAACTTTTCATTTATAATTTTAACAACGAATTTTTAATACTAAACTGTATTATCTGTATGCTTAAAATTTAAATCTCTTATCTACTTGTTTTAATACAATGGAACTATAATTCTGATAATTATGACGTCATAAAAATTTTATTTTACTTACAAGATTAATATGGAGACTCTCACGAAAAGGCGCTTAATCAAATTAAACATCAATAAAACGAGAATTTAACTCTATAAATATCGGGAATTTATATCTCTAAGCATCAACTATAAAACACTTTCAATCAGTCAAAACCCGAACTAATTAAATATATTTAAAATATATCTCACGAAGCAAGCAGCCTTTTCATTCGATAGGTAGAATTCGTCTCCCAGATTGACCTCGACCTCTCTATCAAATCCACGCCGGATAACCAGTTTTCCCTCTAGTTACCCCTCGCAAAATTTATCATATACAGTCATGTCACATATAAATGTATATTTATAAACATTCAATATATCGCGTAATTTTGAGTATTTTTCTGATTAAAATTCCACAGCAATATGTAGTCTGTTTGACAGCACGGTATTTAGTATAAAATCAAACTCTAAATTTGGTTAATATCATATATTGTTAATAATAACGATAAACATAGGAATATAGGAGTAGGTATTTAATTATAAGAGTCAGTACTTAATCATTGCACCATTAGCTTCTAAAACCTGTGCACATTGACAGAATAAGGTTTCTCCAAATATCCTGTTCCTCGCTTAATTCCTCCAAAGCAGTCTTAATTGCCGCCCATAATTAGTTTTTATTAGGGAATCTTAAATTTCGTTCATACATTCGTTTCGCCATTACACCCCAAACGTTTTCAATCGGATTTAAATCCGGTTTGCGTGATGGCCAAGGTAATATGTCGACGTTTCGATTGTGTGATAACTCTGGCGGTGTGCACAAGATTGTTATCTTGTTGAAAACTGAAAGTATTATTAGGGCATGTCTGTGATACTGACGGAAGCATAACATTCTCTAAAATATCTAGAAATGATTGTGAGTTTAAACGGCCTTCAATTTGCAATCCCGAAATCTGTGCACACATCCATGCCCAGACGTTAACAGAAAATCTTCCAGATCTATTTGGCGGAGACACGTATCTTTCATCATATCTTATGTTTCTTAGACGGTACACATTCACGTGACCATCGTAGCTTGACTGGAATATTTTTTCGTCCGAAAATACTACACTTTCCTAGAAATTTGCAAGCCAATGTACATTGGTTATACAATCAATTTACTTCATTTTGAGACTGATTTCATTATTTTGTCTTTCCTTATTCCTATTTTATTAAGTTGAAGATCGTACATATCAATCCACCTTCGTAGTTGGACACCTATTAAACTGCCCGATTACAAAAACACCTTTCATGTTGATACAGTTAGCTTACTATTAAAATTTATTTTCTTTAACAAATGAAAAAATCAATAAACTACAAATAAGTATTATAGGTTCTCACTGAAATGAAAAATATTTCTTCACGATTCTGATTTTCTATACAAATATGTAAATACTATGTCGTTATGCATTAGCAAAAATCAATAAAGGATTAATCAGTATTTCTGAGCACACATACAAGGTAAAAGAAGGATACAAAGGTTTTATTTAAGGCACGTCATTTTTACTGTACGAGAAGATAATGATTTACACAAAAGAACTGAAATATGGAAATGACACGCGCGATAGATTAAAACCCGAACCATTTTCTCCAGTATAAAAATATAGAGGAAGAGTGAAACGTCGATTTGTCCTCTTTGTATAATTGCTGGGATTTTCTCTCGAGAACTTCGGAGCTTACGACGGCCGCAATCCGTTAGATGGAGAAATTAGGCGGTGGTAACTTTCAGGTAAGGAATTCACGAGACGAAATCTTTTGCGTGGGTAAACAAACAAAGGGAAATCTGAGACGAAAAAATAGAAAAATTCGAACTTGTCACTTTGAATTTCAAGTTTGAAATAATATAAGATTATTTAAATGTCAATCGATTTGATATTCCACATCTCTGGAGATGAAGGATATTGGATAGAGATATTATTGAACTCCCACGCAGAAAATATAATGGAAAAGGAAATTATAACGCTTGCCTTGCACGTATTTACATAAAATATAAAATATTTCAATTTAATTCGGCTTTTATCTCATTAGTTAGATAACAAGAGATGTGCCAATATGTGTATTAAAAATTAGATATAATAAATGAATTAACAACTGACTTTTGTGAATATACCGTGAGCTTTTTATATCACTGAATATAACACATGAATACACCTATGTTCAGTTTTAAAATAAACGCTTCAATGTGTGGAAACGTTATGCAACCTACAATGCGAATATCATCACTTTAATCTTCAAGATTAGCGAAAATTACATTATCATAAATTTTAGATTTAAAGTATCCGCAAAGGAAAGTCATTTGGCGATAAATCTGGCGAACTATCGGACCAAACCTCCCTATCCATCGATCAGGAAGACTTGAATTTAGACAATTTCTAATTGCTGCAGTTGAATGAATTGGGGCTCAATCCATTTGAAACCTGGAACCTTCAATGGTTAAATTTTCAAATCGAGGCATAATACACAATATATTATGATTTTCATTTAATAAATTAAATAGTGTTTCGCAAAAATCAACACGTCTTATTCTATCTTCACGAAATAATTGTTGGTAATTAGAAAACTAGTAAGACTTGTATTTGTAATTTGAGAATTTTAACTACAGACGCCTTAGAAATATTAAATTGTTGTGCTCTTTTACTTAATGGTGTGTGATTCTTCATGTAACATAACACATTTAATTTTAGGTTTTCTGAAAAAATGTTTGAATTTTGTTTCTGTGTGTATTTATTATGCAGCCATCAGAATCAAATTTCCTAGTAATCGCCTGAATTTTTCCGATAGATGGTATGGGCCTGTCAAGATATTTGATAGAAAACAGATCCCGCACTTTCCTTAAACTGTTTCCAGCTTTATACCAGTTCAAAATTTCAATTTTTCATCTTTTATATACATATTTTTTAAATCAGGTGAATATAAATGTCAAATGCTAAAATATTTAAGATGTTATTTCGTTTATGCACACTACTGACATTGATTTTGACATTTGTCGAAACACATACCGAGCGATGTCGGTTGCATAACGTTACCATGCATTGAAGCGTTTATTTTTTTTTAACTTAACATAGGCTTTGTATAGAGATGAGAAAAACTCGCGGTATATACATAATATATATACACAGTTTAGCCATAAATACTGTCAATGTTACACAATTGTACAAAATTATGAATTAGGGAATTTCACAGTCGCATAAACCAATCGCCAGGGATATGTCACTACTTGCTTGGTAAGCGCTCAGTGTACACCTTCTATGCCAGCGATTGATGATTAAGATGTTCAAACCCAATACAATCGCAAAAAACCACATATTGTTGGCTGTAATTGATATGGTCGGTGTTTTAATAGGCGTGAAAGAAGCAAAAAAATTGAAAAAAATTCCGGTTTCTAACGATAAAAAATCAAGGCGAATCGATAACATGGCTGCCGATGTTCGAGATCAAATAATTCAGCGAGTTCAAGTAAATTATTTAGTTTTCAGTTTGATGAATCAACAGATGTAGTAAACATGTCGCAGTTCTAATGTTTTGTGAGGTATGAACGTGATAGGGACACATCAATCAAAGAATATATGTTGTTTTGCAAAACAGTACCGGGTCATGCAACGGGACAATGTCTGTTTGATGTTTTTTATGAAGCTAACACTACGCCAGCTGTTCGTGCTAGAATCGCTGGAAATTCACTGCAAAAGCAAAGAATCTTGTAGCATGAAATGAACACTACACTAAGAACAATCTGTCCCATAATTGGGGAAGATTTAGGCATGAAGGCTAACAGAAGGAGCAAATACCATATTTTAACCCCAATCTTGAAGATCATAAAAATCGAAAGAGCAAAGAAATCGTTTAATTGTTACTGCAAAAGAGGGTATTGCAAAATCTTATTCTCGAACGAAAAAAATCATTACTATTGACGCAAAACTTGTCAAAAACTTGAAAAACGGTGAATCTTCTAGTAAATTCCTTGTTTAGAGATAAGAAATCGGTGTTTCAATAGAATTCGGCAACCGCTTATTGGCCATCTACTAGCCGCTACTGATCCAAATTTGAAATCTCTAAAACAAAGTTTTCTTGAAGCTGTAAGAAAAATATTGCGTAAATCAATAAACCAACTTTATGTGGACACAAAAGCCGAACTCTTTGAATAAATTATACTACTTATTTTCTGTATTTTTTTAATATGCTACATATTGTTGTATATTGTGTTAGGTTGGGCAAATGAAAAATACACTGGTATACTAGGGTGGAGAAATAGAAGTCTGGATATTGAAATTATTGCAATATATCAGAGTAAACCATATATACTTTGACCTATATGTTACGATGTTACGTCATGTTATATTTATCCTATTTTTAACTTTGGCCCATGTTTGTACAGTTAAGATTAGTAAAATGTGTACCGTTCAAGAAACAATGGAAATAATCAAGAGGCATTATGGTGAATCTCCTTTCAATGAAATTATTACAGTATATTATTAGCGTACAGTATACACACAAGTTTGAAATCTACCAACAATAAAATGTCATTTCTCTTTGTCGTCCCTGTCGTTCCTCTAAATACGAGGAAATATTGATATATTCTTAGCCTATTGAAACAATTTAAAGTTGGGAATATTTTAGTATTCAACATCGTCCCCCTTAAATTAATACACTTAATTCAGCGGTCCTGCCTTCTGAACGCCTTCTGAAAAAAAGGTTGTTGTTGATCTGCAAACCAGCAGTCCACAGCTTGTATTAACGCTTCGTTACACAAAAATTGACGTTCTTTTAAACTTTTTTTCAATCGAGGGAACAGCTAATAGTCTGAAAGGGCTACGTCTGGGGAATAGGGCGAGTGCTCCAATAATTCGAACCCTAGATCCCGAATTGTATTCATGGTAATGCGCGATTTATGTGCAGGGGTATTGTCCCGCAAAAACAACACACCTTTCGCTAACATGCCGCCTCTTGTTTTCTTAATTTTTGCTCTCAGGGTGGTTAGTAATTTGGAATAAAAATCTCCAGTGGTGGTCTGTCCCTTTTTTAGGTACTCGATCATAATTATTCCACGGATATCCCAAAAAACTTATTGGCCTTGAGCCTTGGAGAACCATAATGCTTCCACTCCATCGATTGTTGTTTTGTTTCTGGGTCATAGAAATGGACCCATGTTTCATCTATAGTCACAAGACGGTTCAAGAAATCTGAATCTCCTTCAAAACGGGCACAGATTGACCGTAATGCTTTCACTCTTGCTCGTTTGTTTTCGGCGTTCATGTCATGAACTGCGTCAATATTTTCGGGGTGGACACCGAAATCGATTCTTCAATGGAAGTTTTCCTCTTCTGAATGACGTAATCTAACTTTTGACAGTTGCATATGATGGGCATTGATCGCCAAGTGTGTTAGTTAAGCATATCTTCTTTGTAAATTTCCTTACCACTTAACCTCTTCAAATACAAGTACTTAATGATGCCTCGATACTCCAATTTATGGATTTTCACATTTGCATTCGACATGCTTTCTTACAAAATTTACTGCACAGCAGTGCTTCAACTTCTTCACGTAAAATTTTATAGTGACACTTTTAAAATATCATTATTTCTTGCCATTATATCAAGATTTTGTTTTGTTCAAGGAAAATGGCCTATGCTAACTAGATATCAATACCCCCTCGTTTGAACGTGTATTGTGTCAACAAGCGCTTCAATTACATGTATTTTTAATGTATTTTTATATGTATTTGATGGTGTACTACAGCCTTTACAAAATATAGACAACTCAGGAGTTATCACTTGACGACCTTGTTCTTTTGTAAACAAATAATGGAAGTGTAGATCGCGATGAAAAACAGTGGTATACTGATCTCCTGAAAATCAACATATTACCATGCCCGAGAAAGCGTAATATCCCCAAAAATTAAGTGTGCGACAGGCATTTTATATCATTTTATTATTAGTCCATTTTTCATTGAAGGCACGCCAAAAAAATTATACTTAGTTCGTAATCAAATTATTTCAACTATTCAAAGGCTACCTGTTAATTTTAATGAAATTTGGTATCAGCAGAACAGTAGCTCCGATCATAGTGGCAGAAGGGTACAAGAACTTTTAGTAAATACTTGCGCTAATCATATTATTAAGGCACAATAAAATGGTCGCCTAATTTAGCTCCAGCCAATTTCCTTTTATGAGGCTATATTAAAGATAAAATATATTCGTCCGGCGATCGTGCCCAAGATTTAAAGTCCCTTCGTGCAAATATACAAGAAGCTATACCAAATATCACTTCAGAAGCACTAGGTATGGTACGAAGAGAATTTTACAATCATTCAGGCCAAAAAAAACAAGATGAAACTTTTAAACCCTTTAATTAAATGAATTTGTTTTTCTTTGAGAAAGACAAAAGTTTTAGTTTCATAGAACAACTTAATTTTTATTGAATTGAAGAATATTTTGATATATCTTTACTAATTTCAATCTTCTAGATTTAAGCTCAAGATTTATTTATTTAGTGTACGACTTACATAGATTGAAATTTAAAGTTACAAATACATCTATACAGAACATAACTACATTCTAAAATCAAGGCCATTGATCCAGTCCAATACAGAGCCAGTAACTTCAAAAGTCACTCATCTCACCTCCATATGCTGTAAGGGGGCACTCAGCTGTAATATGGTGAATAGTCTGGTGAGGTTCTTCGCATTCGCAAATCGGTGTCCCCATTTATAGAATGACTCACGACAGATGGCGTTGAACGTGGTTATTCTAACGAATATCTTACATTCATGGCAAGGCAGCTATATTCCTGATGAGGGTACGCTAAAATCGGCGATATGGACCGCTTGAAATTTTCTCCTATAAGTTGCTTTGCCAGCAAAGTAACCTATTCTACTTGTCCTCATATGAGTGCTGATTGACGATTAATAATAAATTCATTGTTTATATTTATTTATTTTATACCTGCAGTGACCATTGTGAACGCTGGGTGTTTATTGCATTATAAACAGCCTATATTAATATATAAAATTAATAACGATAGAACGGTCAAAAATACTGCATATTTTTTAATTTTTTTTTTTTGTATAATCTTTCTGTAACATTTATGCACTGTATGTTGGTAAGTGTACTTTTTTCAAGTGCTCTACGTTTATTAGTATATTATCATAACCAGAGAGCGGACTGAAGCGATTGAATGACCAATTGCCCCGATAAAACGTTATGGCGGTATATCCAGTATTTATATCCAGTATAGTATGCATGTTATAACAGTTTGCTTGCTCGATTGCATTCGTCGAGCAGATGTTTTTATTTCCGTCGTTATGAATAGTACATTGTGGGCATTCCTTTATAAATTTAATTCAACAATGGCGTGTAAGACGGAATGTACATTTATATATTATTTCGTTAGACTTTGTTGAAATAATCTCTTAAAAAATTATATTCGCTAATTTCCAAAGTGTATTCTCGTGTTTACGTTCTGTTATACATGCATATACATATATGTATTTATTGTTCTTGAGATAGTATATTTCGTATTCTCTTCTATAAGGGATTGTTTCTGGTTTCGCTTCTTTCAGTGTTGTTTGGTTACAACGTTTAGTATTTTAAAAAATCCGTTTTATATTGCATATTTATTCTATAATTTTTTATAAATATTAAGTTTAATTTACTACCTTATTTTTGGAGTAGTTTTCGTTTCTCCTTTTTAGTCCATTTCTTTCTGTACTTAGTATTTCTCTTTATTTTCATTAACTATGGAGAATTCTCGTAGGGCAACCATAGTAGGATGGATTAGAGGCCATATAGATTGGTTGCATATTCGTAATGATACCGAGATATATTGCAGTGCCTGTTCATTAAGTTTAAAGCGTCCACAAAAGTGTAATGTGCAGAGACATGTTTCTTCGAAAACAAATGACCATCTGCACCTGAAACTTTTAACGAAGAACTGTGTGAAGCTTTCATGGCGGCCAGTATTCCATTCAAAATGCTTAACAATCCAGTCTTCAAGAGGTGTCTTACAAAATACATATACTGATCGACATATACCAGATGAATCTACTTTACGTAAATACCACTTAGTAAAATGTTATTTGAGAACCATTGAAAAAATACGAACCAACATATCTGGTCGTTATCTTTGTTCATTGACCGTTTCTCGTGTTGTAAAAGTATACAAGGAGACTGGAGAATACAGTCGACGGGCTGGACAACGACGTAAAAGGTGTACGACGCCAAGGGAGGATCGCTATATGCAACTCCAAGTTTTACGAAATCACACATTTACAGCTCTGTAACCAAAAAATAAGTTGTTGAATACAAAGTAAGTTAATGTAAGTGTGAAAACAGAAAGTAGGAGACGTCCTGCTAAAGTCCCTCGGTTTTTCCCGCATCATAAAACCGCCAGGTTAGTATCCACACGCGCTCAGGCTGATTGAAATGAATGGCGCAGAGTTCTTTTCACAGACGAAAATTCAATTTTGGAAGCCGCATGAATGCGAGCGAGTTGATAGAAGAACTGGAGAACGATATGCTGCCGTAATCATGTGCAAACCTTTGGTAGAGGTTCAATTATGATGTGGGGTGGCATCAGTTCGGAACAAGGTTGTTGTTGTTGAGGTTAATAGACGAATGAATGCAGACCTATACTACCATATAATAATTTTATGAGAGATTTGTATTAATGCAGGATAATGGTCGGCCACATGTAACCGGAACTGTAGCACTGTTCCGGTTACATGTGGAGTAATTTCAGTAAGACGGAATTGCGTCATTAGATTTACCTTCATTAAGTCCCCAATCGAACACCTATAGGACATTCTCAAACGCCGTATTCGAGCTCGAAATCTGGTCCCTAATTCAATTGAAGCATTATGAATCGCATCTCACGAAGAATAGAATAGAATTCCGCAGAGAAACAATTAGAGACCTTTTGCGAAGTATGCCCAGAAGAATGCAAGCTGCAACTAGAGCTACTGGAGGAAATACCCGATACTAATACATCTTCATGTTAGTTACGGAAATTGTTTTAATGTCGTTCATAGTTCGTAGATTTCTTAAATTAAATATTCAAACTAAAATGACTCTATTTTATTCAATCATCCACGAACCTGTTAAAGCGCTGGCATATGTAAGGGAAACGGTACTGATATATGTAGAACACTTCAAAAAGTACACTTACCAATATACAGTGCGTAAATGTTACAGAACGATTATACGAAAAAAATTAAAGAAATATGCAATATTTTTATCCGTGAGTTTATTTGCTTCAAAATGTTTTAATAGCTAAATTCTACCGATGAGTCTAAAGGTAAAAGTCTGTTGTAGTGTTGGGTAAAATTCGAAGAAATTTTCAACTTGAAAAGCTTTGCGACATGTCTTTTAAAAGCCTGCAGAATCAAAACTTTTAAGAATCAGGCGTCCGATATAGTTAGTCGTGGCGTTCATTCGTAACACACATTGGAAATTCTCAGAAAGTTTCACATAATCCAAGTAGGTAACAGCAATGCGTCTGCACACAAATTCGGATAATATAACAATGAAAACGGATATATAGATATTTAGTTTATACGCACATACATACAACATATATGTATATACAGACATAACACACAATAATGAATTTGTTGGCACGGTCCGGACCGCATAGGTTATGGGTCGATACAAAACCCTTTCCCTTCGACCCGCACGCGCATTCTATACCTTTCTCTTTCTCTCTCTCGTGGACCGCACGGACCTTCGAAGGGATCCTATCCCTCGCTGGCAAAACAGTCGGAAGACAGCACGGACTTGAACATCCGCACACCACACAAAAGCATGGCAACGGGACAAACGTGCAGTGCGATTTCAGTAAGCCCCGCATTACCCTGGACATGAACTGATGAAAGACAAGTGCGGTGTTATGCCGACCGTCATGTAGCAGTTATGACACGAGAAGTTACGCACACGGTATGTAAGATAATTACGCATGGTTATTAAAATTCAAATAAATTTATTTTTTGTTTTTATTTTCATAAATGCCTTAATTAAAATATTTTTGGTAACAAATTTTTGTGTAACATGATAATAACAGGTGTTACTAATAATTGCCTTAGAAGATAGATGGAACTAATTAATAAACAAATTTTACATGAAAAATATCTTTTTGTTTAAGTTAGTTTTAATTTAGCGAATAGTGTATATACTTTAAAGTGTTAACCATAAACTTCTTAAAAAAGGGGATGCAATATACTTCTAATCAAATTAAAGAAATTAAAAAAGTATTTATTTATAAAAATAATTAAATTAAATGAGATTGAAATAAATTGTTTGGGGTCATGTTACATCTAATTGCAAAAAATATCAAACGGTAAGAAGTCTATATTTACTAACTTTGGATTAGGAAAATATTATACATAGTGTCAATAAGTAAATTGTTCCAAAAATTTTGAAACTTGCATCGCTTCTGAAAGATTAAATAAAATCTAATTAAAATAATTTTAAACGAAGAAATGTTTATCGTAACTCAAGAAATAAACTATTTTAATATTTGAATTTGAAAAATAAACTCTTTAATATAATATTTTAACTCGCATTTTGTAGTAAAAATTCAGTTTTAACTATTTAATTTCTAATGAATTTAGAGAAAGTAGTTTAAAAAGAAAAGAGCTTAATTTAAATATCTAATCTTCTTGTTTGATGTATTTACTATTATTATTTAACTATTGTAGTGAAGTAATAAAACTTTGTCATCCTAACTTTTAATATGAAAATGTGTATACACGTACGCGCATTTTATAATACAAACTTGGGTTGTTTTAATACTGTGTGCCAGGGTTGAGTTAATTTAAATCATTTGAATAAAATCAGAATTTCAATCATGAATTAAATTAAGGTGATTTTGATTTTAAAAATTATGATTTCTTTTCTTGTAATAATCTCTCATAATTATTATTATATTTATATAATTGTTTTAAGCATAAAAATTTTAAAAAATCATTTTACATTTATTTAGTAACACAATACATAAAATATTTTCAAATACAAGGTGGGGAAAAAGTCCCGCTACCATTTTGATTGCCTATAACTTTGTTGAAAGAAAAGATAAGTAAGTTTGGTTTTCATAAAAAGTTTATTTGCTCTTTACATTTTTTTTCGTTATGATTGGAAAATTATATCGGCTAAATGGTGACCGCGATTCGCTATGCAACTTTCGGCTCTTTTTAAGGCATTTTTCATTACATCCTGCAACATCTCAGGCTGAATTTCTTCAATTTCTTGACGAATATTCTCTTTAAGATGTTGAATCGTTTGGGGCTTATTCACATAAACTTTTGATTTTAAAAAACCCCATAAGAAAAAGTCAGGTACAGCTAAATCCGGAGATCTAGCTGACCATGCTAAATCGCCGTTTCGCGAAATTAGTCTTCGTGGAAAAACGTCATTCAATAATTGAATTGTTGAACGAGCTGTGTGTGCTGTGGCCCCAACCTGCTGAAACCACATTTCCTCTAGTCCTTGCTCTTCCATTTCAGGCACAAGACAATTTCGAATCATGTCTTGGTACCGTTGAGCAGTAACAGTAACTCCAACACCTTCGTCAGTTTCAAAAAAATAGGGACCAATGATGTTTCCAGCATGAATACCACACCATACAGTTGTTTCTGTGGCTGCAATGACGTTTCATGAATTAATTGAGGATTCTGTGTCCCACAAAACCGACTGTTCTGTTTATTGACGTGGCCACTGAGAAGAAAATGGGCTTCATCGCTCATTATTAATTTGGACGAAAAATCTTCAATTTCATCAGACAGCCTTAGGATTGCATTACTGTACTCAACTCGTTGATCATGATCTCTCGGTAGCAATTTATGGACTAATTGAATTTTGAACGGGAACATTTCCAAATCAGTTTTCAAAATTCACCTTAAACTGCGTGCAGACATGTGTAACTGGGAACCACGTCTCCGAATTGATGTTTCTGGAGACTTTGCAACACTATCGCGCACCAGAGCCACATTTTCAGCGTTACGAGACGTCCGTTGTCTTCCAGAACGGGGCCTGTCTGCTGTCGTACCGTACTGTCGAAAATTCGCATGTAAACGATAAATTGTGGTTTTGTGAGGCACTGGACGATTAGGATATTTTTGACGCAATTTCCGCTGAGTGGCAATAATGGAACGATTATTTTCAATAAATATTGTCACTATTTCTGCTCGTTCTTGTGGCGAATATTTATCCATAATAAAATTTGGACGTCTACACAACACAATGGTTAAAGCTAAACTGAACTAAACGTCACATAACCAAGATGGCGCGCAATCAAAATGGTAGCGGGACTTTTGCCCCACCCGTTACAAAGAAAAAATAAATAAACATAAGAAAACTAGGTGCTTCATATTTATAAATGTTGTTTTGCAAAACTAAAATTTGAAATATCCTTCAGAAGATTAACTAATTTAATGGAAGTATAAAAAATACTATTTTTAATCTTATATTGTATTATAATATTTAAAAAGAAACACTAATACTTTTTCATTACCCAATCTATTTCTTAATTCTGAATGGACAAACCCATATGATGAAAAGTTCTTTCGGCATCTGCAGAAGAAGCATTTGCACACAAAATCGGAATAATAATATCCA
Organism: Melolontha melolontha; assembly: GCA_935421215.2. Classification (NCBI taxonomy): domain Eukaryota; kingdom Metazoa; phylum Arthropoda; class Insecta; order Coleoptera; family Scarabaeidae; genus Melolontha; species Melolontha melolontha. The sequence continues at coordinate 102,530,283 of OW285236.1, read as the reverse complement.
ATGCTTGATTAATTTCCGTTCTTTAATTAATTTCAAACAAGGCTTTCAGATCTCCACCATTGCACACCATTTACATTTTGTAATATTTCTTGCGAAAACATTGTTTCGTGGAACGGATCTGATTTAGCTTCCAACTTATCCCCAGAATACGGGACTGTGTTTGTCAAACGTAATTACGGGACTATCGTAAATTTTACTACTCAAAAAAAAAAACATTTTTTTATTATTTTTCACAACATACGGTGCAAATATCTTCTAGGTGTTCTCCACAAATTTGATTTTTGCACCCCATACAATAATTAGTGGTCATGCGCCTTTTTATGCTTGGACAGTAGAAACAAGTCTTCTGGCCTTGGGGTTGTTCACGTTTTCTTTTGATACACCGAGTATTTCAGTTGTGCTGCCGAAGATATAGACGTAAAATTTTGCTATAATATCTATACTGGATCCATGGTTTGGCAAGGCAAAGACTTAAATCAATCATATATTGGTATCTTGAAATTGGTTTTTCGCCTTTTTTAACGTATTAACGTGTAAATAACATAAGAGTTTATGCTGACCATATTTATCATCCCATAGAATACACATAATGGCCATCTTCGTGTTTTTCTCCTCGAACTCATATTTGAACACATTTGGTCGAAGGTGTCAACACCTAATTTGGTCTCATTATAGTTATGGATTATTGTTGGCTTACCGGTTTCTTCTACGATCTCTGCCTTCTTATGCATAGTTGATAGTAGCAAAACTAATTTCTAAATTCTTTGGCATTGATCGAAACAAAACATTCACGTATTTGCGTTTTGACTTTTTCCATCCAAGAACTCCTTAGGTATCTCTTTTTTATTTTTGCGTATAGTTCCTATCATAGTTAATTTGTAAGAATTTTGTAGCAACTGGGCAAGGGAAACTGAGGTGAACCAATTGGTACAAATTGCAACGTTACCACGTTGCGATTTGTACCACGAATTGATTTCGTTAACTCTTTTACATAAAATTCGACTAAAGACAAACCATTGCTCTCTGTTTTTTTTTCCAAATAAGGAATTGCATCTGACATATATTTGGTGGCGGAATCGTATACCATGACAATTTTTCTCCCACACTTCATTGGCTTGTTAGGAATGTACATCCTAAAAGTACAGCGTCCTCGGAATCCTAAAAGCTGTTCATCAATGGTGACGTATGAGGTTGGAGTATATGAATTTCTACACATGTCAATAAAAACTTTCCAAATTTCTCGAATCTGTGTATAAAAGGATCATTTATCTTTCTCTCTTCTCTTGTTTCTCTATCATCCCATCTAATACCGTTCAGCAGATACAAAAAACGATCACAATTCATACATGATTTATAAAACCTGGCGGAAATAGCGCTATCAATCATATGCCTTGCTAACAAATGATTATCTTCTAGAAAGGACTGAAACACCGAACAAAGCTTTCAGCTCGTCTGTTGTCCTTGGGGAAACATTCTGGTGGCCGCTGTATTTTTGGGCCTCCCTGGCGATTTCTGCATTTGTATGTTGCAAAATAATATCAAATATACTGTCAAATATACGGCTCAATTTCTTCTTCAGACTAAATTAGGCTAAATCCTTGTTGGATGAGACAAGCAACCGAATTATTATCTTCATCAACCTCACTGTCGGAGGTAAATGATTCAACTTCCAAATTGTCCTCTTCAAAGTCACTACCATCGCTATCATCAAATAATTCTAGATTACTCACGAGACGTGCCGCTTCCTCCTCCAGTTGTTTTCCGGTCAAAAACCTTCGATTTGACATCTTAATAAAAAAATCACTATATTTATTATAATGTATCAAAATAATAATAATGAAGAAATATCTTACCTCAAATTTCTATTACTAAAACACTAAAATCGGTACGAAAAGTAAGAACCAGTTTAATTTATAAAATGACATAAACACGGGAGTTTCGTAAAATTTACGAACCTATCGCCGAAAAATCGCTTTAGGGTCGGAAACCAGATAGGCCACACACCACACAGTCTAGCTAAATACTAGCCTAGAAGGTACTCAGTAAGGCAATTCTACACTAACCGTAAGTAACCGAAAAAGTACGAAGTTTTAAGAGCGTCGTAAAGTTTACGCATGACCCATATTCTAGGGTTGATGACTAATGGTAATAATCCATACTAGAATAATATTTGGAAACTATTTCTAAAGTTGATTTTTTTTCTTGATATGACAACGAGTATTCATTTTTATTTCTAGTAGGATCCAGCAAATAAGCTAAAAAGTGAAAAGGTGTGATGGCTTGTTCATATCTTTTATTTTTCAGTTTCTTCAGAATTTATAAATACTGCGTCTAACTTTTTCCATTCTTCAACCATATAAGATAAACAGACACGTTTCTGCTGAATTCTGTCAAGTGTCACAGGTATTGGTTTCAATAATTTGAAAAAGTCTTCGATCTTTCTTCTGATTTGAATATTCGAAACCTTTTTAGAAATCACTGGATCAATGTCATCTTCATGCTCTTCACAAATTTGTAACAATTTCGATCATTCACTGACATTTGTTTGAAAACAATCAGAAAGTGTATTCCATCGAATATCGTGAGGTAGTATTAATTTTTTGTCTCCTTCTTGTTTGTGCCAAGCATTAGGCAAATACGTATTGCTAAAATATTTTACAACTTGAAGTATATGTTGTTTCAATTCTAAATCCTTGGAATGCAAATTCAGTATATTGGCAGAACATCCATAATTATAATGGGATATTTTAGATTCAGGATCTTAGCCGCGTTGTCTGTAACAACGCTTCTTACTTTGCAATTATACTGAGTGTCATACTTTTTTATTACATCTATATCGATCTCTGTAAGATAATCAATTGTATGTGAATGCCCTGATGTATCTATGCTTTCGAACGAGAAGGTGTTTCCATCCTCTGCTGTCAAAACGACACAAATTATTGGTTTATTATGAATATTTGATCATCTATCAAGAGACAAACAAACTGACTTGCCTCGAGAGATATTTACAATATTTTCTTCTTCAAATATTTCTTCTAAAAGAAGCGATTATAACTGAAACCTAGAAGGTGGAATATATTCTGGCCTTATCATTTCAATTGCTTTTCGAACTTCTTTATGTTCAATTGACCTGAAGCTACAATTTGTTGCAAAAATAGCCCTAGCTATCTGTTTGTCTAATAATAATAATAACAAGAAATGAGCTTAAAACGTCACTATTGCTGCTGCAACCGGCACCTAAATCAAAACTACTACTGCCACTGAAACTTCCACTTTTGTTAAATTATTGTTTTATATGTTCTATAGTTAGAGTTTCTTCTTCATTCTCTTTTCCTTGTTTTCACGGTTGAGATTCATTTATACTTTCACTTTCATCGTCATCATTATTTAGGTAATTCTTATAAGGTTCCCAGTAGATTTGAAGTCTCTACCAACCCTTGCATATTTTTACCGCACTTTTTACAGATAGCGCGACACCAAAGTTTGCTAACAATAGTTTGTTTAACAAAATACTGCCAAATACAATCTTCCCTTTTACCTCTACTTATCATTTTCGCGCGTACACGTACAGCTTCACACGTTCATATCGACGCAGCATCCGACTTTTATACGGTCCAGCCGTCTAACGTGAATTACAAGTTACAAGTTTCAACACGTTCGCGGTAGGATTGCTAACTTGCAGCAACAAAACGTGTCTTTTTACAAATTTCAGATTCATGGTAATATTGTATCAGTACTTTTTTGTGTAAATAGAATAAGACGCTTTTATAAAGGATCAGTATTTAAAATTTAAAATAATCAAAAAAATCATGACTTTTTTATCTATAGAAATCGACGTTTTTTATTTTTTCAAAGAAATTGTGGTTTTTATCAACCCTGCTGTGTGTTATTCTTTCCTTTAAATAACACTGGCCTACAACCATTTTGGTGCTGGAGATTTTAGACCCGATTTTAAGTATGTCTTACATGGCGATATCAAAAATGTTACCCGTTTTCTTCTGTCAGCTCTAGTTCCCGAGAAAAAAAAACACAATTCACGAAAAAACATATATTTTATTGACATTAAACATCAAGAAATTGTCTTTTGAGTGATTTTCTAGAATGAAACTAACTCGGGCAATCTCGCACTATTCCCCAGCAATAGTCAGCCATCACATGACTGTCCCACATTCCTTGGTATCTATTCTCCATTGTTTTTAGGTCTTGGTGGAAACGTTCACCTTGTTCTTCGCTTAGACCTCCTAAATTGTGTTGGAAATGATGTAGATGACTATTGAGATAGTGTAATTTTATACTCATATTACAGCCTAAATCTTTGAATCGCACCAGCATTTCCTCTACTAGTTCTACATAGTTGTCAGCCTTATGATTTCCGAGGAAATTTTGTGCAACTGCTACAAAAGATTGCCAGGCAAGCCTCTCCACATCATTCATACAAGTTTCAAAATTAGTTGTGTCTTTCATCAATTTACGTATTTGAGGTCCATCAAAGATACCTGCTTTTAGTTTTTCAGTACTTAAACCAGGAAATTTGTGAGAAATAAACTGGAAACATTGACCATTTCTATCGAGAACCTTAACAAATTGCTTCATTAGCCCTAATTTTATATGCAACGGCGGAAGAATGATTTTTTCTCTTGAAACTAAGGGTTCATTTATAACATTTCTTTCCCCCCAACAACAAGAGCATCTCTCACAGGCCAATTTTTTGCAGTCCAATGACGTGATTTAGCTCGACTGTCCCAGAGACAAATAAAACATGGGTATTTAGTGACGCTAGTAACTCAGCACGTTCCTTCGAAAGATCTAAGTATCTGATGAGGTCACTAAGCTCATTCTGCGAAAATGGCTTAGGATCTGATGTTATTCCGCAATATTGAAAGTCATCATCTACTTGGGAAGAAATAGGTATTTCGGCTTTATCCTCCTGAGATTGCTGCACTACCTGTTGAAAAGTTGGTATTGGAACATTTTCTGAATGAGGAACAGGTCTTTGTACTGAAGAAATATTGGGGTATTTCCATTTATGGCGATTGTTTTTGTTGATGCCCACTATATTAATCATACAAAAGTAACAGTCGTCATGATGATTTTTTTGTTCTCGCCATATCATAGGCACTCCAAACTTCAAAGACTTACGTTTCCCTCTCTCCCATTATCGCAAATGTTCAACGCATATTTTACAAACACTATGAGGCACCCACACTTTATCTTGGTGTAGAATTTCAATACCGAAGTAAGCAAAATGCAAACGACGCACTGTGTTTGTAATCGATTTACGCTGATTTTTCAGTATGTATTCACCACAAACATAACAAAATATATCAGGATCGTTAACACAACGTCTGGACGTACTAGCCATAATGAAATAGTAATACAAACTTTATCGATGATATTGTAATAATGACTAGTTACGAACAAGACCGACAACAATTCACAATGAGGGTAGTAGGTAAATTAGAGCTGATAAGTTAAAATGACGTATGTCAATATACTGTACATTACCTACTTTATCGACTATTCAAACAAACAGAGATCCACCAAAAAAAAAATTTTTTTTTGTAGGCCTGTGTAATTTATTTACAATATACGTTAATAATTAATAAAATTATTAATTCAGTGTGCGATGGATGATAATAATGGGATAATATGTAAAAATATATGTTTTATATTAAAAATAGAATATACATTTACTTCTACGCTGTTCACTTCGTGGTTGAGAAAACTTGCTTTATACGCACAATTTTTCACTTGAGAAATTATAGCGAATTTCGTTGCGTTAGTATCTCGTCAGTCTTTGAGTTTTCCTGTGATTTTCTCTTATTCTTTGATCTCGTCTCGTAATTCACTCTTCATTACTAGCTTAACATTGCAACGTGTTCATTATCTTTTTATCGCTCCACTTGTTTTTCCATCAAATTTTATTTCTTTTTGTTCCTGTTAGAACTTGCACATTGATTATACCCTACATTGTTATCTAAACAGAAAATTTAACATTATTTGTTGTCTGCGATTGTACATTATAAAGCATGTTGTCGTTTATATGTTTTATATTTTTATATACGAGGGCAATTCAAATCTGACTGGCATTTTATTTTCTTCTGGACATAATTGATGAGATACTGCAAAGCGGATTTATATTCATCGAAGTAGGCATGTTAGCTAAAGCCATAAACAACTGGAACTTGATTGTGTCAGTACTGTCAGTCGTATTAACAATGTGTCAAATTTTGTTACACAACGTAAGTCAACGAATAATTATTAAACCAGACACTTCATAAACAGTTATGAGAAGAGTATTTATCACTAGAACAGTCTTTGAGTAATGTAAATCCTTCCAGGTTGGTTGTGAACGCCTGTCGAATTTATCGCATGCTGACCGTCCAACGTCTGTTGTCAATCTTGATAACTAAAGACCCGATTATATTAAAAAAAAACTGAAAATATGTGCATAAATAAGCCTAAATATGCACTTCCTTGTGAAAAATATGCAGGTGAAAAACTACGAGGAGTGTTAAAAAATTAAATACAGTAGAAAAACATATTCTATTATGTTTACTACAAGTTTATTTAGAAAGTTTTACAACATAATTAACTATGAAAACAATTTACAATCACATATTTCACAAAGTTTTCAACAGAAAAATTGTGACGCTTGTCTGAAAACATGTGTTTATATATTGAAAAAGTTCGTTCTACGTCGACGCTTGTTATAGGAGCATATTTCAAATTAGAAATATCATATATTGTCAACTCAATATTTTCTACTGAATCATGACACAAGATTTTAGAAAATTCTATTGTTTTTGACGGATCCTGCACCATACTGCACCATGTATGGTGCAGGATCCGTCAAAAACAATAGAATTTTCTCTGCTGGAATCGATTCCGACAAGAAGAAGTTACCAGTTCTTCCTGTATAGACCTTGTTATTGTCAAATTATTTGCCTTTTCCAACTGTTTGAATGAAATTAAATAAGATTTTGCTGGAACCGATACGTTAAGGATACCAATCATTAAATGAACTATGTATCGGCCCACACTATCAGTAGTTTTATCTACGCATATATAAAGATAATTGTTTGCAACAACCTTCTTAATGCTATTCAATGTTTCTGCATAGATACAGCGAATATATGTTTTTCTTAACGTGCTCTCGTCGAGATTATTATATTTGCTGATGTACTTTTGCAAAAATAACTTGACATTGAAATTGTTTAATTTATGTAATTTTACTCACAATATTGCAGCAAGCTACGCAAACCACTTTTTCTCCATCCACACTCAATTCTGAATAAGGTGCAATCTATTCAGACATAGTCGGTATTTTCGGCATTTTTTCTATTATATATCACAACTCACAAGTTTACACTTCGAAAAGCCAACGTAAAATGACGTTTAAAATAAAATTAATTTCGAATATGGGAATAAATTTCTCCGAATAGCAAAGAAATACATATACTCCTAATTTTCTGGTAAAATGTATTTTTGTATTTATTTAGAAGTTTTAAGGTATTAGCTTTTCCTGGACTTTTGTCTCGGCCTGGATGTATGGGAAGAGCATTACTAAATTCTTGGAGACGCTTATCGAACAAGTAATAAGAAGATGCTTAATAAATTGCTATTTTTAATTTAAAGAGGGCTGTTTTTTTTTTGTTTGTTTGTTATATCCATGACATATTTTTAGTAATGCCTATAATAAATTTGATTTAGTAAATAAATAAAACTCGGATACTTAAAATATGCAAAAAAGCTAAATTACTACTAAATATGCAAGTAAATGCTGAATTACTACAAAATATAAAATAATATACAAAATGCATATACAGGGTCCGGCAACGAAGCGGGGACGGAAGATTACACGCGTATTTGAAAGTTAGTCAAATATTTAGTCATCGGATATCCTTCCGTATCATCAAGCGCACGTTTTAAAAATATTTTGTTTTATACAGCGTGTTCCAGATGGAAATGCCAGACTAAAGTTGCATTTTTTTAAATGGAACACCCTGTATATTAATAGATAAAATGATCGCGCTTGAAAGCTGGTTACATCGATATAATGTTGTATGGGTCTAAAGTTGATAGTTTCTGTATAAATAATTATTTTACTTGATAAATTGATACATTTCAGTAGGCTATTCCGCATAAGGAAAATCAAAAGGTCCGAAACCAATAGAATAGAATATTTTCTACTAGTATGCACTTTCATTGCTACGTGAAATAAATTCTGCAACTGCTCGCGTTATACAGGGTGTTCACAATTTCGCAAAATCGAAGAAATCTCATAATTTTTAAATGGAAGACCCTGTATATTTTTAGCTCATTGAAAAGCCCTTTTACTACGCTTTCTATTGATACCTCAATTGATGCACCTAGGATGGATCATTTGCTAATATTTCATTTTAGAATTGAATTAATGAAAAATGCTTGTATTTTTAGTAGCTAATTTGCGCTTTTAAACCTTCTGTAAGATCGGATATTCAACAAATTATCCATAAATGGTCTATAACAAGAAGAAACCCCATTAAGTACGAGAAACAGTTGATTTTCACTCACCGGTGAAAGCAAACATTAAATGAATATAAAGTAATATAGCATTTTCAATAGATTCACTGCCGATTAAGTTATCTGGTGTTAGTTTAATAAAAAATTTGCACTAATTAATTTGTATTTTAAAGAATTTTGTAAAACCAACTATTTTACGAATACCTAATATGAAACAATACATACCTAATTAGCTTAACATAAATCAAAATCATGCAGGAAAGAATCAAGTACGAGTAGTATTAAAAGTTTGCACTATTTTAAATAAATACTAATTATTAACCACAATATCAAATTTAATTAACAAAAGTAGTAGCACAGTAAATAAAAATAAAGTAAATGTAAATAGTAAAAGCAAATAAATCAAAGAAAACTTTCAAATGTCCTTCCATGTCTCTCAATACATAAATGAAGCCGCCTGGTGAAATTCTGTTGAACATGCTGTAATGTTTCTTGGCGAACATTTCTAAATGCCTCTCTTATGCGCTCCATCATATTTTCCCTTGTTGTACGTACTTCCATATAAACTAGAGCCTTGACAATCCCCAAAAGTAGAAGTCCAAGACAGTAAGATCTGGACTTCGTGGAGGCCAAACGATTGGACCACCTCGTCCTATCCATTTGTCTTCCTTCCATCGCCCTAGAAACTCCCTAACGTTAAGGCTGTAATGAGCAGGTGCACCATCGTGTTGCAACCAGAAAATTTGTCGGGTGTCAGCATCCACATGCTCAAGTAAATTAGGCAATTCGTTCTGCAAAAATGCCAAATACGTATCGCCTGTAACGGTTCCATCGAAAAAGTACGGCCCAATGATATATGGACCAAGTATACCTCCCCAAACGTTAAGAGACCATCTATTCTGATTATCTACATGACGTATCCAATGGGAGTTTTCTGTTGCATAATAATGCATGTTATGTTTATTTACCGCCCCATTACTTTTGAAAGTAGCCTCATCGCTAAACAAAATCTTTGTTAAAATATTTGGCATTTCTCGCATTTTATTTAACAACCAACCACTGTTCCTTAATGAAATCATCACCATGCAATTCCTGATTTAATTCCATATGGTACGGATGATACTTATGACTTCTTAAAATTCTTTGTACGCTCCTATCTTCAATAGCTGTTATCTTTGAAATACCGTCTATACTTAGATGTGGATTTTCCTGTATTGGTAATAATACGGCCAATTCGCTTTTTTCATTGATTACCGGCTTATTTATTTCTCTCTTCTTGTAGGTTACACTACCAGTTTCTGTAAATCTCTCTAATAACCTTTCAAATGCTTCAGGTCTTGGCTTTCTTTCAAGGTTTGGAAATCTCTCTGCATATACTCTACTTGCTCGGAGACAATTTCTTGTACACTCCCCAAGAATCAATATCATATTCACCATTTCTCGAATACTAAAATTAGTCATTATAGAAATTTCTTTTAAAGATTTAACGAAATACTGTGTAAGATGGAACAATATACAAGCTTAAAACTGACACCAGATAACGTGATCAGCAGTGAATCTATTGAAAATGCTATATTACTTTATATTAATTTAATGTTTGCTTTCACCGCTGAGTGAAAATCAACTGTTTCTCGTACTTAATGGGATTCCTTCTTGTTATAGACCATTTATGGATAATTTGTTGAATATCCGATCTTACAGAAGGTTTAAAAGCGCAAATTAGTTACTAAAAATACAAGCATTTTTCATTAATTCAACTCTAAAAAGAAATAATTAGCAAATGATCCATCCTAGGTGCATCAAATGAGGTATCAATAGAAAGCGTAGTAAAAGGGTTTTTCAATGAGCTAAAAATATACAGGCTGTTCCATTTAAAAATTACGAGATTTTTTCGATTTTGCGAAATTGTGAACAGCCTGTATAACGCGAGCAGTTGCAGAATTGATTTCACGTAGCAACGAAAGTGCATACTAGTAGAAAATATTCTATTCTATTGGTTTCGGATCTTTTGATTTTCCTTATGCAAAATAGCCTACTGAAATGTATCAATTTATCAAGTAAAATAATTATTTACACAGAAACTATCAACTTTAGACCCATACAACATTATATCGATGTAACCAGCTTTCAAGCGCGGATCATTTTATCTATTAATATACAAGGTGTTCCATTTAAAAAATGCAACTTTAGTCTGGCATTTCCATCTGGAACAGCCTGTATAAAAGAAAATATTTTTAAAACGTGCGCTTGATGGTACGGAAGGATATCCGATGACTAAATATTTGATTAACTTTCAAATACGCGTGTAATCTTCCGTCCCCGCTTCGTTGCCGGACCCTGTATTATGCAAATATGCAAATTTATGCAAACTGCATATAATCCGACCTTTATTGATAACATTTAAAAAGTTGACCAGCTGATCAGAAACAATAGGCAAATGTGTGAAGGAAATTACTAGTATTGTAAACACTAGTGTTGGTATTGTTCACACTATATTCCACAAGCCTAAATTTAGTAAAGGTAGCACCAGATGGGTTCCAAAATAACTGGTCAGCGGAACAACAGCAGAAATGACTAGGGACTTGCAGGGAATTCCAGCCTCGCTACGAGTATCAAGACAATGAACGAATCATAACAACTAATGACACCTGAGTACACCATTATATCCAATAAAGCAAGATGTTATCTTGGTGGGCGCCACTCGAGCCCACCTCTGCCCAAAAAATTTAAAGCACAACTATCGACTGGCAAAGTGATGGCGACTGTATTTTTGAACGCTATTGAACTCGCACTCATACAGCCCATTTAACGAACAATACTTCACTTAAGAAGTTCTTGGGAAACAAGAAATCTATCTCTAATGAGGAAGTGAAGAATGTGGTGCAAAATTAGCTGCGTCGTCAACCGAAAGAAGTTTTTTCGACGGGAATACAGAAGCTACCGATGGGTCAAGTGTATTTTAAGAAGGGGTTTGTTAATTAGAAAAATGGTTTACATATAATATTAATTTGCACCCTTGTATTGTTTTGGTAATTTTAATAGTAATTAAGAGGTCAAGTAAAAAATCAAGTAAAAAAGGCAGCTACCGTTTTGGGGGCACTGATGAATATCATATGGAGAAATAAACATCTTACAACAGAATGTAGAATACTGATCTATAAGAGTTGCGTTCGCACAATACTGACATACGTCATAGAAACCAGAGCCGATAACAATAAAACAAAACAATTATTAAGAACATCGGAAATGAAAATTTCAAGGACTCTAGTAAGGAAAACAAGAGTTTACCGCATCAGAAACCAAAATATAAGAGAGTAATATCAAATACAAGATGGGGGAGAGAAACAAGGAGACATTTGAACCAACACATCTCAAGGATGGGCAACTTAAGGATAGCTAAAATGGCACGCGAAGGAAAATATAACAGATCCAGACCACCAGCAAAACCCCTGAAAAGATGGCGAGACAGCTGGTCATCAATCTCCCAAGAACAGGGAGACTAAAGTCCAGTAAAACACAGGTCATTGACCTAACGTAAGAGGATGAAAAAGAAGAAACATTTTTTGTTTATATATTTTTGAATTTTTTTTTATATTCGAAATCCCAGAATATTGAAATCTGTACGAGGACAATTAGCAAATATTAAGGACAATTAGTTCAATTAAAGTACAAGAGAATGCCCGATAGCACGTCTCTTATAACGTTCAATCATTATTTATTGTTAGTGAGCACTAGGATATTTCACCTAACACTAAAATCTAATCATAAGGTCTGCGGAGTTATATCGCTTATCACTATGATTATTTTTACCTGTAAATAATGATTTTGATAACTTGTTCGGGTGGATGTTGGGTCTCCATTGATAGTATCTTAACTGAGTTCATTTACAAATAACGCCTTATCATTTAATTTGTTACCAACTACGGTACATCAGCGATCATCCGAATCACTTTGGAATCTTTCAAAGATCTCTCACACCTTAAGTCCAAATAGATTTTAAAATAAATTTGAATTGAAACATCACTTAAAAATGAACATATCTTTATTCGCTATGACCCTAGGTAATAAAACGAGTGGTCTAATGTACAAAGCAATAAACAAGTTTTTAAATGTAAAAGATGCTATGCTTCTTAGAATTTAAAAAAGGTTTTATAATTTGAATAGGATAATAAAATTAAGTTATACAGTGGTTTAAACTTGAAAATGCACATTCAATATTTATAAAATTGAAAATTTTATGTTTAAGTTCTATATCCTAGATTTACTAATATTTAACAACAAAAAATTTTTGAAATCAAAATATTTTAAAGGATATTAAATGTATCCTCAACGAGGACCATGGCTGAACAGATATAACATAGCAAATATACTATGTTTCCTACATCTTCAGATGTGTCGAAACATGTTAGGCAGTACAATATTTCTTATAATATTTTGAATTTCCTGAAATAAAATATAATTTTAAATGTATTAAAATTTAACATACATATATATTTTTAGAAAACACTTAAAATCCCGGCGTGATGGAAACATTTTGAAACTAGTTTAAGAATCAAAATGCAAAAATTCATAAAGTACACGTATTAAATGTGTAAGAAAACGTATTAACGGTAAAATTATTACAAATACAAATTATTTCAGTGCTTTAACCATAAGAATATTTCCAGTTATTATTCATATAATTAATTAATTCAAATAATTTGCCAGGAATGAATATGAATTTCATCACTTTATTGATAAAAACCAGATTATGGTAAATTTCATCAAGATTTTTTTATACAAAATTCTTTCAACTAAAGCTTGCGATAACATAATTTTAGGAAATTCGGGGTCCAATGCGTGATATAGCAGTTACGGAGCAAGCAATATCCCTACTAGAAGAGGTTTGTTTTGGGTCGCAATTCTGAACAGTTATAGGACTGCGCAGAACTGATGCGTACAGCTTTTTTAATTCCAAAATTTTGAGAGAACTCAAGAAAACCATTTGAAACACACACATTTACTTTACTAGTAGCAATTTAAATAAGTAGAAAGAAATTCCAATTTTTTTTTCTCTACATAATTGCACACATAACTCTATTTTTTGTGGAAACTTATAATTGCCCGCCAAAAATTATTAAAAAAAGAAACGTGAATAATAAACATGGAAGGTAAAAATATAATATGAAATATTTTAAAATTACTTACTTATAAAATATTTTTAGCAAATCAACATCAAAGCTGCAGTCAGGATGATGATTGTACCTCGACATTTTTTTTTATCAATACCAACTACCTTTTTTTCTATTAATTATTTCTATCACTTACAAATTTTTTATGAAAAGTAAATTAAAATAATGTACTCAAATAATGGGTGTTTCAATAAGAGCTCAAGATTTGAATTGCGCGCCATGTTTGACAGTCATAATGTCACATGATTATGACGTGGCAGATCGAAAGTTGACAGATGGGAGTTAGTGAACATAGAGCATTACACGGTAAAGTCACTAGATAAATAAAGTACCGCAAACCTCCGCCATTTTTGGGCAAAAATTTGGCGTCAAAATTGAATTGCTGTGTTAAATAAAAAATCAATTTAGTACTGCATTCTTAAAAGAACGCAACTGTATGAACATGCGTTAATAATTAAACCGCAGATAGTAAGGCAATTAATTAAAACAAGCAAGCACTGTTTTCATTATTTATTATTGTTGGTTTACTAAAGCACGCATTTTCGCCTTTTGTGGTTGACAACCAGATCAGGGTGTGCATTTGGAGTTAGTTTTTTCATGTCATCTGCTCTTGATTGTTCAAATTGGGAATCAGAAAAATGCACCTTACATAAGTAACTAAGTGTTATAACAAGTGATCTGCTTTTACATATGTACTCACCTCACAAATCTTCGCATTTACCGGCACATTGTCTTGATTAATGTCACATAACCACACTTTTCTTCTGTCTGCATTCCTTTCACCACTGGGAAATGCAAATAAACGGAAACCTTTGGCGACACTGTTTTTGCAATTGATAATACAACAACCAGGCATAATTACACTTTATGTTGCCAACGGTGGGTTTAGATGCAACGATGCAACGACAAGTGATTTGACGTTTGGCGGCCATGTTTGGGCAAAAGTAGCGCTTTCTCTCTCGCACTCTTTGGCCTTATGGATTGCGGTACTTTATATGTATCTAGTGACTTTATTACACGGTAGAACAACGCGTCCTGATTGTCAAAAATTATTATGAAAATGGTAAAAGTTTAATTGCCACTATTCGTAAAGTGCGTCCAATGTTCGGTCGAAATAATGTGCCTAATTTATCTACGGTTAAACGAATAATCGAAAAATTCGAAAGTACCGGTTCGGTTAGTGATGTGAAACACACGATAGGAGCTCGTAGAGGTCGTTCAGAACAAAACATCACGGCAGTTCGTGAGAGTGTGACAGAAAGGCCAGAGACGTCAATTCGCCATCGGGCACAAGAATTGGACATTTCAACAGGCACTCTTCAGCGAATTCTCACTAAAGATTTACAGCTGCATGCCTACAAAATCCAACTGACTCAACAACTTCTGCCAGTAGACCATGAACAGCGAAGAGAATTCACCAATTGGATCCTTGAGCAACCTGCTTATTTTGCAAACAAAATCATTTTCGGTGATGAGGGCCATTTTCACCTGGATGGCTTCGTTAATAGGCAAAACTGTCGCATTTGGGGCTTAGAAAATCCACGAATGATTCATCAGAAAGCAATGCATCCACAACGGGTCACTGTATGGTGTGCATTATGGTCTGGAGGAATAATTGGACCGTTTTTCTTCGAAAACGAAGAAGGTAATGCAGTAACGGTGAATGGCGAACGTGATCGTGCTATGATAACACAGTTTCTTGTGCCTCATTTGGAAGCTATTGATCTTGACGACATGTGGTTTCAGCAGGACGGTGCCACATGTCATACCGCCCGTGAAACATTGACGATCTTGCACGAGTTTGCTCCTGGTCGTGTCATTTCCCGATTTGGTGACCAGAACTGGCCTCCACGCTCTTGCGATTTAACGCCTTTAGACTTCTGGCTGTGGGGTTATCTGAAGACACAGGTTTATGCCAATAAACCTGCAACCATCGAAGCGTTGAAAGCCGAAATTAGACGCTGTATCAATGAAATACCACTACATGTATTCAATAACGTTATTGGAAATTTCGTCAAAAGGGTACGCATATGCCAGCAAAGCCGTGGCGGCCTTTTACAAGATATTTTGTTTCATACATAATTCCCAAATGTATATTTTCTAAATCAATAACTATTTCAATACTTTGCTACAGAAAACCATGTTTTATTGAACACTGAAATCTTGCGCTCTTATTGAAACACCCTTTATTTTACTTTAAATTCTCTATATCTTTTATTTAGATTATGTTTATCAGAGACTTAGAGCTACTTAGAGATGAACTGTTTACCAACATTCAAAAATGTTAAATCAGATGCGCAAACTCGAAGTATTAATTGTGAACCGGTACTCGCTAAGGAGCAAAAACTGCTAGAACGGTTTTAAAATCATTTCGAATATTCCTGCATCAACCAAAACATTTAATTAAAAATTCAGAACTAGTTCATATATAACCAAGACACCAAACCGATTGCGCAGTAGTTCTAGAATTGTTCAGAATTGCGAAAATTTGTAAATCGTTTTGATATCTATTTTCAATGCGCCCCAACTAATTTAAAATTATCAACCTTATTAATATCTTCTGAAAACTATTTAGATTTTATATATCAAAAGATATGACCATTTATGTTATTTATCATAAAATTCTTTCGAATTTAGCAATATTTACTGAAAAATAAACTAACCTTGCCCTAGGAAAATGCCAAGATTAATTTAATTCCAATTATACATAAATTTAATACTTTTCAATGATTGCTTAACGTTTATACTAGGTTTAAAATAATTGCGCAAAGTTAGAAATTATATAAAAAGTCTATTAGTTGATTTTATTGCATAAGCACGAAGTATCTAAATAATTTAAAAGCGGTTCAAGCTTTCACAACCGTCGCCAAAAGTATTAAATAATATTGCAATTTCCGGTCACGTCTAGAAGACATATACGACGGACTCCGAGAGAAAATATAACAGTTATTTATTTCTGTTTACTTCGATTATATATTTTATGATAAAAATGAAAAAATATATATTACAGTTGTCCCATGTCAAGAAAAAATAGGATAAATCAAGTCTCGTCCGTCGAATATTAAGTTTTCAAAAATGCATTGTATATAGCGAACTTTAATGGTGTTTTAGTTGAGCCTGGATAACATTAGGGTGGAATATATAAATGAATAATGATTGATAAACTTACAAAACTAGATTTATGTAATTTTTTATTATTATGACGGATTTTCACTGACTACTGGCAAATCTTTATTTATTCATTTTAAGCAACGATACCACTACTACGCTCTATAGAGAGTGAGTCAATATTCACTCGACAGCTCTCGGATATATGTTCTACAATTAAAAATAATACAGAAATAAAGAATTCTAAAATCTCGAAGGCAAATCCGTTTTCCGGTAAAATTGAAATGAAAAAATAAAATTTTAAAAATTTTTGTTTATTCTTAACAAATCCAAATAAAATAAAATATTACAAAAATAAAAACTATCTGTGTCATGCTAAGCGAAACGGAAACAAAACATCTAATTCCTTAACAAACCTTCAAAATTAATACTATGTTCGTTAATACACGTATATAATCTATGGCTGAACTTTCTGGCAACGGAATTGAAATTATTCTCATCTATATCTGCTATTGCTTCGTGGATCCGGGAAATTAGGTCATCCACTCCAGCAGGCACAGTAAAATAAACCTTTTCGTTTGTGTATCCCCACAGTCAACAATTTATTGGACATAAGTGAAAAGACCAAGGTGGACACGCTATTGGTCCACCCCGACCAATCCATTTATTAGGGAAACGGCGATTCAAAGTTTCTCGCGTTTATAATTTAGCATGTGCAGGAGCTCCATTGCGTTGAAAAAACATTGTTACACGTTCTTGTAAAGGGATATCCTCTAACAAAGCTGGCAAGGTGTTCTGGCAAAAATTACTGTAATTTTCACCGTTCAATATTCTTGGCAGAAAATATGGACCGATGATTTATTTTCTCAAAATACCTATCCCAACATTTACAGACCAACGTCTTTGTTGATTCCGCCGACGTGCAATATTAGAATGCTCATAGTGCCAATAATGAAGGTTGTAATGCATGAAAACTCCTTGTTGGTTGAAATGAGCTTCATCGGTAAACAAAATATTATGGAAAAAGTCAGAATTCCTTTGAATTTTGTGTAATGACCACGTGCAAGAATGTACTCCCAATGGGTCATCGCCGGGTTGCAGCATTTGAGCAGGCTGTAAGTGATATGGATACAAGCTGTATCTTCGAAGACATCTATGAACAGAAGATTGGGTGTGACGCCTATTTCTTGACCACAAATGTGTACTGGTGGCAGGATTATTCTCAATATCCTGCAAGAACTGTTCCTTGTGTTGCCATTTAAGTTTTTAAGGTCGACCGGCATGCAAACAACGTTTTGAAGTGATACAGCATGTCTCCACATAATGTATTTCTACACATTGTTTTATGATCTGGATGACAGCGGTTTTCTGTACAAACGCTAGATAGCACTGATGTTATCATTACAATCACCAAAAAATTTTATCATATTGAAGTATTTTCTGTAAACATATGAAAATGAAGCTCATTTCGATACTATTTGGATTTCATAATGAGTTAATTACGAACGCACAATAGAAAATAGTATACAAATGAAACAGACATGCATTACACACATCTGTATCTGTACACATGGACATATACCCCGTATTTTCTAACGTTTACTGCAGCCAAATACACATGTTTCTAACTCAATAGACCTCGTCAGTTTGGCTAGTGAAGTAAAGTTTGATGGATTGCCTCACAGGTATAGCAAATTTTGACATATCAGGTGGCACCAGATAATCTAGTGACATCTGACGGACAAAAGACACTACGCCGTAAATAGCGATTTACTCTCGTCCTGCTATGCCGGTACAGAAGGAAAAAAGTTCGTATATAGGTGTAAGTCCATTAGCACGCTACCAGATGGCAGCAAATATACCAAAGAAATTTAAGTATATAAATACGTTAAGCACGTATTACGCATTGGTTACAAATGATATGTAATGCATGTCTGTTTCATTTGTAACAAATGCAAAATACATGCTTAACGTATTGATGTACTCAAATTTCTTTAGTATATTTGCTGCATCTGGCATCGTGTTAATGGACTTACACCTATATTGGTATTTTTTCCCTTCTGTACCGGCATAGCTGAACGAGACAAAATCGCTGTTTTTGGCGTAGTCTCTTTTGTCCGTCAGATGTCACTAGATTATGTGATGCTATCTGAAGGGACCAAATTTGCTATAACTGTGAGGCGATCCATCAAACTTTACTTCACTAGCCAATCTGACGAAGTCTATTGAGACAGAAATACGTGTCTTTGGCTGAAGTAAACGTTGGAAAATACGGGGTGTATGTCCATGTTTACAGATACAGATGTGCGTAATGAATGTGTTTAATTTGTAACAAATGCGTAATACATGCTTAACGTATTGATGTACTCAAATTTCGTTAGTATAGAAAATAGTATATTAAAACACAAGTTTCATTAGGCACCATTTTGTCGCACGAGTTCATGTAAAGAACGAGTTTCTTATACTATTTTTTCTATTTCGTAATAAATTGAAATTGTGTAATTTGAAAGCTCAGAATTTTATATAAAATATGCAGTTGATCACAGTAATATTTGACATTTTCAAATTTAAGTTTTATATCTATAGTTACACTAATGTTTTAAATTTAAATTTAATCAATTTTAATGTCAGTGTACGTTACTTTCTTTTTTTGAACTTTACATTCTGTGAGTATTTTACTATTTATTTATACACTAATTTATTTAATGTCTTTTTTTTTTCATTACACTACATTTTCACTACAAGAGTAGTATTTCCAGAAGAAGCCTATATATATATATTGACGTGGTTCATCTGATGCTCTCTTAATTTCTTTTATTTATATATTTTCTTGTATAGAAATGTTATATCTGCAATTTAATGATTTTTAAATATATTATTTAATAGCCAAATTTTTGTATTATTGATGTGAAATTATAATTGGATTTAGAAATATTGATATCGATTAATATTGTAATTTGTATTCATTTTATTTTTATTTCTTCCTCTTAAATTAAATTTTTAATTTAATTTTTCTTTTTCCACGTGAGGATCTTGGTTTTCTAAATCTAATTCTGATTATTTTATATGTAATCATATTCCTATTAAAGTTATTATTTATTATGTCTCTGTTTAACTTCAATTTCAAAATCTGTAATTGCGATTTCGTGAGTGATGTTAATGAATATTCTGATTAATCTGATCTGTCAGAGTTATTTTTATCTCTGGTTTATGAAAGATTTTCTTTGAAGTAACATTTAAAAATATTGCTTTTCAATTTGACTAATTTGTCTTAATTTTACTTTTCGATGTCACTGTATTAATTTCATAGAAAATCTGATTCCTGAATATAGAAATTTCTAATGGGAGTCATGAAGATAAAAAAACAGAATGAATCAATAAGAAGTTTTTTTGACTTTTTGCAAAAAGTTGGTGAATAAAGGTATATTTTAAAGATTCCTCTTCAAGTTTATATTTAAAAGTATTATTATAAACGATATCTTCACAAGGAAGTGTATTATTTATAAATAATTGGTATAAATACCTAGCCGGAAGGATTTCTGCGAGAAGAAAATAACCAGGAATCCTTATATACTTTATAACTGTTATATCTTTGTCACTAATACTAGTTATCGTTTATGCAGCGATTTTAAAGGAGTTACCAGTAACATTGGATACTTTGGGATAATTTACACCTTTCCCTGTTAATTTTAAATACACATAACCTAGCTGATTCCTACGTACATCAGGACCATAAGCCGATTTACATTTGGTATATTCCACTAGTCGTGTTGGACCAGATTATTTTGATTTTCCACATCTGTACCAGACGGATTACATCTAGGAATTCAAAATCCAGAAGATACTCGTACATCAGAATTATAGTTACTATTTATGTTTACTGAACAGGTATTTTACATAGTTTTGTTACCTGAAATTATTCTCGAGATATATCATTTCTTACAAGTTTAAGACATTTTCAATATTACTCACGTAATTCCAAATAAATTACCACTTTACTTTAATATTTATATTTGCAATAGATAAACTATACATATGCTCTTGTTTTAAAACTTGCATTTATAATTTGGGTTAGACAACCTATTATACATAATTATATGACAGGTAACATACTCAATTCTCTATCTCTTCCGAATTATATCTTGTCTATATTTTTAAAAACAAAAAACAGTTTAATTCTCAAATATATTTATTATAAACATTTACATAATTGTTTTGTTTCATGTACTTAAATACCTGATACCTATACGTCCGGAACCCGCCTTTGAGACCCTAAGATTAAGCAGACTTTGGCTTATTTTCATTAATTTTTCTATTTATTTTTGAGCTAGCAATACAGAGTATTTTTCTATAATTAATATTCTATATAGTAATTTATTTTTTCTTCTGTATTATTATTATTTGACACCGAACGTGAGGCTTTCCTTTTCAGCACCTTGCGTTATTACAATATATATATATATATAGGTTTAAATAAATTAAAAACGGGCAAGCGGTCTGTCAATTAAAACTCATTTAATTATTATCTCTATATTTCGAAACGAGTTTGTTGCTTCTTCTGGAAATACTACTCTTGTAGTGAAAATGTAGTGTAATGAAAAAAAAAGACATTAAATAAATTAGTGTATAAATAAATAGTAAAATACTCACAGAATGTAAAGTTCAAAAGAAGAAAGTGACGTACACGTACATTAAAATTGATTAAATTTAAAACATTAGTGTAACTATAAATATAAGGTGTCACATCAACCTTTACAAAACATGTACATGTAAAAGTTAAAACATGAAAAATAAAAAATATAAAACGAAATATATATATATATATATATAAAAAACTAAAGTCAAAAAAATATCAAAACCAAAAAACAAAGCACTACAAATTTAACAATACAAGGACCAAATAACAAAAGAAAATTAGATGGTTAACTAATCGCCAAACCGTGTATATTGAAATAAATTATAATTATGTTTGTCTGTGTACGTCACTTTCCTTTTTTGAACCCTACATTCTGTGAGTATTTTACTATTTCTTTATACACTAAATTATTTAATGTCTTTCTTTTTTCATTAATCTTGTAGTATTTCCAGAAGAAGCAACAAACTCGTTGCGAAATATAGAGATAATAAATAAATGAGTTTTAATTGACAGACCGCTTGCCCGTTTTTAATTTATTTTAACCAATATAGTACGGTCGATAATTTCTAAGTTATATATATATATATATATATATATATATATATATATATATATGCAGTAAGAAGAAATAAAAATAATTGTGTTTTATTTCTGGGGGAACAGGGCTCACGTGCCGATATTAAATGTTGCTTAGAACCGAACACACATTACGATTGAACGTATCATATTATAACTTGGCATTTTATGCTGAATATATCTTAAAATGATATTCGATAATAATTTATAAAATGTCATTTTGTAATTATAATGTTAAATAGCATATCAAAATAAAACAAAATAAACAATAGAACTTGTACAGAACTCTTTCTTAATATATAAAAATGTTCAAACATGTCAAATCCGATTTTTTCAAGAGTTTTAAATTTCCTGTCTTGTCAAAGTTATTTTGATTAAAATTTTTAATTGAAAAAGTAACATTCTGTGCTCCAGTATAAGAATTGTCATTCTTAATGCTAGGTCCAAGTTTTCCTTTATTTCCGCCTTTAAATATTTCAGTTCCAAACGTATATTCATTGCGAATTCCATCCTTAAAGTTATTTGCTTCACAATATCTGAAATTCGTAATTTTCTTTAAGCGTTTCCGAGTGCGATTAGCTCAGATATTTAAACTACGCGCAATTTTAAGATGTTTATCTGTGTGCGTAATAATGTCATAAATACAAACAATGATACTAAAACAGATTTAAGGTATTTTAAATGACGTAGTTAAAAAAGTGGCTATTTGCAAAAATCCTAGTCTTACAATTTGTGTTTATTCGTTAATGGCTCTTATAAAAAGATATGTTCAGATTATTAAAAACGTTTACTATAGAAATATTAATACTTAATAATACTTTTCCTATTTTGCGTTCGAAATGAGCTTCCTTTGATACGCTTTCAATGAAGAAAGGTTTAAAGGTTGATGTGGCACCTTATATCTATAGGTACACTAATGTTTTAAATTTAATCAATTTTAATGTCCGTGTATAGCAAACGCCAATTAAGTTGGCGCGAGGAGGGGTAAGTTCGCGCAGGATTAAAAGTAGTGGGGAGATTTGTATTTGGTTTTACATCAAATGTCAGGTAATTCTAACGTCTGAGCGTTTGTCACTTTATGATCCCCTAGTAAAGACATTATGTTCCGTTAAACGTCAATGACAAATGTATTCTGACAATTACTTGAATAGTGGGGGTGGGCATTTTTTAAAACGGCTTCTGCGCACCCCCTCCTCGCGCCAACTTAATTGGCGCTTGCTATACGTCCCTTTCTTTTTTTGAACTTTACATTCTGTGAGTATTTTACTATTTATTTATACACTAATTTATTTAATGTCTTTTTTTTCATTACACTACATTTTCACTACAAGAGTAGTATTTCCAGAAGAAGCAACAAACTCGTTTCGAAATATAGAGATAATAACTGAATGAGTTTTAATTGACAGACCGCTTGCCCGTTTTTAATTTATTTAAACCTATATATATATAGTGGATTAAATTGGTTGATATGTATATATTTTAAATTTCTTTGAAAAAGGCAGTGTGTCGAAACATGTAGGATTGTTTTAAATATACACATATCAAAGTAAACGAGACCTTAAATCGCCGACTAATTTAATCTACTACAACATACAAAGGTCAAAAAATAATAAAATTATCTTTATATATATATATATATATATATATATATATATATATATATATAAGTGTTTAGATAATTTCTTAGCCGTTTATTAAATATAACAATTGATAAATTATAAAGATACATAATTTATCAATTGTTATATATACCATGTGGCCGCATGCGTCTGCACTTTAGCGATACCTGTAGTGTAAGCAAAACACACAGAGGTGTCCGTGTGTTAGAACGGTAAAGAAGTAGACGCAATGTTCCAATGTGTAGTCGCGCAAGCGCATTAGCTGTCGCTCCCGCATATGGTGTTAGTTGCAATGTTTATATCGTCAGGCTAATGCGCTTGCGCGACTACACATTGGAACATTGCGTCTACTTCTTTACCGTTCTAACACACGGACACCTCTGTGCGTTTTGCTTACACTACAGGTATCGCTATAGTGCAGACGCACGCGGCCACATGGTATGTATAGTAGAGTTGGCGATTTAAGGTCCGGTTAAGGTACTTAAAAAATATTTAAAACAATCTTACATGTTTCGGCATATGATGCCTTTTTCAAAGAATTTAAAATATAAATGACAATATGTATATTAATGTCATACTTATGCATTTGTAGTTGTCATGGATAAAATTATTCAAAGATACTAATGGAATGTATGCGCCCGTGGAGTGACTTAAGAAGTTAAGCTATCGGTCTTCGCCTTAAACGAGAAGGAAAACCACGAAAACCTTATGGTTATGGTTATTTCGTTGTAATTGCATTTTTTATTTGGATTTTCTTTTAAATAACAGGAATGGAGCTGAAACCCCTAGCATAATGTGCTAGGAAACACTTCTGTATTCCAGCAAGTTCTGCACAAAGCGAAAGACTGTTTAATACAGCTCGTAGAACAAAGGCGTGTAAGACTAAAACCGAAAAATATTAATAAATAACCCAAGTATTAATTTTATTAAAATTATACCCACCCTTTTCCTATTAGCTAATGAAATAACTAAATGGGTTTCATCTTACTATGCTTTCTAACTATTAAACATATGAATGTTTAAGCATTCAAAAGGACATTATTTAGATTGCCATACAGAATGTACATGAAACACTTTAAATCTATTACGGAACTGTTTACTTTATCAGTAAAATTTATTTTATTTAAATTTCTTCGTTTTCATTTAGAAATTAAATATTATATCACAAAAATCAGTTCGTTTTACTTTATCTTCCTCAAAAACCTTTTGATGGTTTGATATCTTGTATGGTTTATATTTGAATTTTTTCAGGGTTTTGAACACCGAACTGTACGATACTCTAAAAGAGATCCTACATAACACAGGATATTCAGTTTCATGTGTTCTGTTAACATGTGATTGTTTTTTTTTTAGAATTTAGAAAACGACCATCTTTATATATTTAAAATTCTCTTCGCACAAGATATACATAATTAACTCTTTTAAATAAATTATCTATATATTTCATATGTGTGGTTCAAAATCGAAATGGTGATCGTGTTGCAGTTTGTGTGTAAATAAAGCAGTTTTGTCTGTTTTGGAGTATTTGTGGGCTTGTATTCTTTTGTATAAACATTGTTTAGTTTGGTCTATATAGCAACTATCGCAATCGCGACATGGTATTTTATAGATGACATTTCACGATTTTTTTCTATTTTAGGTTTTAGTTTTGAAAATAAATGTTTATTGCTGTTGCTAAGTTGATATGTTGCAGCTATATCATATTTTTTTTTAAAGTATATTTTATTTTTTCTGATAATTGTGGCACATATGGAATCGTGATATATATAGTATATATGATATATTGATCTGTTAAGATTGTTTTAATTTTCTTGACGTTTTCTTTTCTGTATTGAGTATGTGATAGTTTTATTGCCCTATCAGTTGTTGAATTGATTTCACCAAACAAATATCCTTTTTTACTTCTATAATACTGTTGCAATTTCGATTATTTTAGTTCTTTTAGCGCTTTTGGTCGAAATTTCTTATTTTATTATTAACATAGGGCTCCTCGAGCTCTTTTCATTTTCTGTTAACTTGCTCGCGTTTCTTTTCCCGCATATAATTTTCTTGTCCAACCTCTTTCTTCTTTCTCATATTCGCTCCTCATTTCTTGGCTTCGGCCCTATAACAATTTCTCCGTTTGTTCTATTTAGTGCCTGTTTGCAATCCTTGAATGAATTGAGTAGTTGTTTGGTCTATTTACATCGTTTGTTGGATTTAGGTAATCCGAGGTTTCGGCAGTTAATCAAGTGCTGTCTTCAGGGTAACCCTAAGGAGGCCTGTTCCCTGCCAAACTGACGTCAGATAATCTAACATATATGCTTTCTCCTAATTTTTAGCGAAATGTACTCGTGCGAGATTCGAAGCTGGTCTGTAATTTCAAACTTATTCTGAATCAAGCACACTAGTCATTGAGCTATGGGGGGCACTGTTTATTAAAACTTGTATTTAAGCTACAGGTATCTGCGCAGAGCATGATGCACAGTAGGCTCATATGTTCCTACGCGTTATCGTATGCGCAATTAAGAGCATTTAAACAACGCCAATTTTTGCTCTAGAACCAATCAAATTAAGACTTAGTAGATATCTGGCTATATGTCTACATAAACGGCTGTTCACGGCTCTTTCGATTCAATGTAAGTCGTTTTGTGATAGCTAATAATAATGTCGCTATTATACGTGTATAAATAATCCAAACAGTTTCTGTTATGTATGTGGAGAATTCGCTATCCACCAGCATAAGCGGAATATTACACCTTTAATATAAAGTTATATTTTCACTATTTTGACTTAACCATTGAACATCAAGACATGCCATGGGTTCTCAGCATTTCCTGTGCTGTTACTATGTGGTGCTGGTCAAACGGTAAGAAAAGCGCTATGCCATTTGCAAGACCTATAATTTGGCATGAAATATTAGTTATGCTTGTCTGCCCTCTACAACTCGTCCAGTACTTTATTCGGAAGCCTTGCCTGTACCAAGAGCCATGGTGTTTGGAGTGAAGACTATGATCTTACAGAACCAGGAAAGCAAGTGTCAAGTTATGATATTAAAATCAGAAAGTGCCGAAGAACAGTATTAAAGAAAAGTGGAAAGAAAAACATTTTAAATAGGACGATACCATACAGCTCCATACCTAATTAATTTTATTTCATTTACTTTTCAATATTTTTCTTCCAAAACCTATCGTTCCGAATAAATTTGTTGTTTTTATTACTGTTAGAATTATAAAAGACACGAAAATTGTACATAAAAAATTGTACAGTTTCCCAAAAAAATTTAAAAAAATGAAAGTTTGTTGACCAGTGTTATTATTTCTAATACAGAATACAAATATTTAATATTCGTAAATTCGCGTGCCTTTTTAAAATCAATTATTTTAAAATTACACATTTCAATTTATTATATAGTCAAAGTAATTAAAGTTTAGTTTATGAGCAACTGCATTTATCAAATATGACATTTAAAATTAACTAACTGTAGTTTCCTAAATGGTTTATTTAAGTCGATCCAAACGTTCGCCTCGCCACAAATAATATCTACAGCAACAAGATGATTTTTCAGTGAGACGTTGACAACATTGATATGCCACCTGTATGATGACATTTTTTATGTGTTGGCTCCATCTTCATGGATTAAAAAAAAATCCAAGGATAAATTCACGCCCAGAATTTTTACATAGGCTCTAAAATGTCAATACTTTCACCCACGAACTGTTTTTAAATACTTTGGCTTGAAGTTTTAACGAATAATAAATCGATCCTATAATACCATATGTAATATCCATTCTTTACTAACTATAATAATAATATTAGTAATAATAATAAAAAAATAAAAAAGACCTAGTGTTACATAGATTACAAAAAAATCTTTGACACTGTTGTCCGCTCATGGTTACGATAAATATTACAAATATGTAAAATAAACAGAAACATATAATAATAAATAATACGTTTATTTTCAGTATACTTATGACTAGAGCAGACCAATTTCCGTGCGCGCCATGAGTGCCGGTATGGGAGTGTAATTCGTAATATATTAGAACATGCGATAGAATAGGGACGCAACATGAGCTTGTTACCGATATAAGTATAGAAGTAGAGACATTTATTCTATCAGAAATAATTAAATATACATTTGGTTTTCTGCTATTAAAGTAATATGCATAAACACACGAAAAATAAGAATAGTACATATTATAGCAGCGTTGTATGTATCTATAAATAAAATGGAAAATGTATGAAATCAGTGATTGTGTGTACGACATTTTATTACGTATGCTTACACTTACATGCAGCCTAAGCAAGTACCAAACACATATTCAATGCTTTTTATTAGTTCTGCAATACAATCATCCTCACAGCGGCGCACATGGCGCGCACGGAAATTGGTCTGCTCTACTTATGACACAATATACATACAATACACATAGCATATATTATATACATATTGCTATGAATTGTGGTTTGAAAATTTAGCACGCCACCATCCACAACTAGTTTTCCCAACTGGATTTCTCAGCCGGTGAATTTTCAAATATGAGACTTCTAACTTCTCGGGTTCCACTTAGGAAAGTCGTGTAAAAACTAAAATGAGTTGAACGCCAGTGAAATGTTCACAAAAATTTATTTACTTATTTTATATAAGTTAAGTAAGAACAGCAATATAGGTATGATTAAATGAAACAAACGCAGGATAAAAATTAAAATGAATATTTAACACAAAAATAAAAAAAATAAAAAATATATCTTTACAAATTATAAAGATGCTGTATAATACAAAAATACTTTAGGTAAGAACATTCATTGAAAATTGACAGCTAAATGAATGGAAAACATCCTCTAAATGACACCGATCAAAACTTATCTAAAAATAATCGAGTTTAATATTAATTTCTCCCCAGAGAACCACACTGTATAATCAGATACTGATACACGAACAAAACTTACGCATGTGCAAAAACCCAGATTCCAATCGAACAAACTTTTCAATTATAATTTTTAACAAAGAAATGTTAATAAACTGTATTATCTGTACTTCTAACAATTAAATTCTCTTAACTACAAGCTTGAATACAATAGAAATGTCTTTAATTTTATATACTATGACGACGTCATATAATTTTAATTCTACTTACAAAAAAAAGTATGTGGAGACTCTTACGAACAAAGAAGGTGCATAATAATTTAAACATCAATAATACAACGAAAAATATCTCTATAAATATCGGGACTTTAATACATAATATAACAAAATCACTTTCAATCAATCAACCCGAATTAATTACAATATATTTAAATATATTTCACAAAGCAACCTTCTAGTTCAAACTATATATTTCATCTCTCTACGAGAATTGACCTCGACTTTTACATGAGAGCGATCCCGAATAACAAGTTTTTCTCCCTAGTTAAATTTAGTATAGTCATATTGAAAATAAATATACATTTTTAAATTAATTTATTTTTAATTAAAAATCCATAGCAATATGCAATGTCACGTTTGCGTCCCTCTTCTTCGCCACGGGGTACCATCTCGGGCTACTGGAGTTGAGGGCCTCATGTTTTTCATTAAAGTGAAATAAGAAGTGGGCGGCAGAGTCCTTGCCTTTTATCAAATTATTTCACTAGATTTTAACATTTCTTTTATTTTTGCTCTAAAGTTTGTATATTGAAGATCTTTTATTACTTTAGGAAGGTTGTTGTATATGTTTATTGTTGTTGTAGTTAGTAGTTGTGTGTGTTTTTGGTGGATAAATCTTTCGGTTCTGATGTGGGATCCTGCGTGTTCTGTATCTATGTATCTCTCTGCTTTTGTGTAAATGTATATTAAAAAAAAAATCTTTTCGGTAATAATGCAGTCATGGAAAACTAAAATTATATTAAAGACAACAACAAATATCATATAGGTAGACCACAGATATAAGACGAGGAAGTGCACTTTGGTTTTGCTTATGATTAAATCCACTACCAAAGCAACACACAATACGGCTATAATATCAAATGAAATGAAACAACATAAGAAAAAATTAATCATTCAATGGACATGATAATATTAAATTTTACACATCCACAATGGCATAAATGAGAAGGTTAATGAAAATCGCAAAAGAAATAACCGCAGATATTAAGACGGAGTTTGGCATAAACAAATTCAAAACACTATACATTTTCAAAAGGGAAATGGAAACGGGCTATTACAAAAGAAAAACTAAATAATGTTGAGATAAACTTTATAGAAGAAGAAGACGCTTACAAATACATTGGCTTCCATTAAAATGAAAACATAAACGACACACGTATAAAGTTAAAACAACAGTATACCGGTAAACTAACGGCCATCCTCAAATCACTGCTACCAAGCCGCGACCAAAATTGAAACGACAAGTAATAAGGTGGTAGCGCGATGTTCTGCTTGCTTACTCTCCCCTCTGGCCTGAACCTACCTGTAGTTGGACGTCCCCAGATGAATGCTCTGCCGGCTAACTCAGCTTGGTTTCGTAGAGTGTCGCGAGTCCAAAAGGGGGTCGCTAGATGAAGGTTAGACGCCACCGCTTTCTACCTGCAGAAATGACCTTGAAACCGGAAGCAGGCGGGACCCTGGTAGCTTCAAGATCAACTAGAGAGAGAGACAGCCCCCCTACTACTTGTTGCTCTTACAAACGAGACTTTGCCTTTCTCAACACTGTAGGATTAGGAATCAAACAAACTCATTCGTCAACCTTAACAAAATTTATTATCAAGTAGGTTTAGTCAGTTCAATTACAATATATAGTTATCCAAAAGACACTTACAGATGCTTAACAAAACAGATCTAAGTTGTCATAAATTACATACTCCCTAGATTAACAATCAGGCGTTACATGGATAAATACACCTGCTAAAATGAACAACTAGTCAAAAATATTAAATTAAGTGAAGTTATATGAAGTTGGAATTTCATGTATCAAGAGTTGGATTAATAATAAGATAACAGTGATTGAAAGTTATTTAAGTAAACAGAAAAGAAATGTCTAATTTTAATATGCTTTGAATTAATTAGGCAAAGATTAAGTATAAAGAAAATTAATAGGACAGTAAATTTAGTTAGTAGAGTAAATAGTATGTATCAAAAGATGCTTCAAGCCTCTATGTGAAAGATACCTGAACAATTAAAATTAAGTATGCAACACCCTGTATACACAGGTGTTTAAATCTGTGAGAATAAACGTTTAGTACGTACTTAGAACATAACTTATGTTGAGTAGATCTCTATTGCGTATACGAAACGGAGGTTCTTTACAAATCGATTACACTGTTGAATATTTTAAATAATAAAAATGTGATACGATACCCCAAGAAAGATAAGTTATCTAGACGTGGGCCCGTCTGATGGTACCAGCCACGTCAATAAGTTCTATATAACCTGCATTGGTTAGATAGTGAAGCTGTCGACCATCTTAAAAATTAGATTACA
The DNA here is from genome assembly GCA_935421215.2 of Melolontha melolontha. NCBI lineage: Eukaryota > Metazoa > Arthropoda > Insecta > Coleoptera > Scarabaeidae > Melolontha > Melolontha melolontha. The sequence continues at coordinate 102,499,230 of OW285236.1, read as the reverse complement.
AATTAATTGCAAGTAAACAGGTGAACTAGCCTCAAACAGATAATATATGAAATCAATAGTCTAGACGGTAATTAAAATGGTATCATACACAGCGAAAAACAGCTTTAGATAAGCAGCAGGCGTAGTAGATTAGGGTAGTAACAGATTACAATAATATAACCGGAACCAGGACTAGCACGTTAAAACTCGGGGATACAAACCCGATATCCCAATCTAGGTTCTACGTAGCCAGTAAAATTTCAAGAAAACAAATCTACTACATCTAAGATCTGAAGGACCGGCTTATCCAAAACCCTTCCCAGGTGTGGACGTTTGTAATTTTAAATTTAATTGATTGAAACAGCTATGATATGAATTAAAATGGTTAAATATAGACAATCTAAACCTACTTTAAATTTCGTTCACGTTCTCGTGCCCTGAAGAAGTCCTAGCACTACATCCCTCCCCAGAAGCAACCTTCCCGAATGTTGCTCGGTCAGTTTTTCATTCAAACCACGCCAACAGAGAATACGCCGCGTCTAGTCCGCCATTTGTACGTTTGGTATACGTTAGCTGGACGCCATCTTGGGAGCGTCGGTTGACAAGTTTAAAATGTAAAATTCAGGGTTGCCTCGATGTCCCCAATTTCTCCCTCGAAGATAGTATCTGGTTTAAGATTTCCGGTAAACCTCGAAAAGATGGTATTTGTGGAGTAAAGTCGTCTAATAGCTAATCTGCGTGTGCAAGAAATCGTCCCCTTTCTGGAGTGGATATCGAAGAGATTTTCAATAAAAATCGGCACAAATTCGGTAATTAAAGAAGGTCGCCCCAAAATATATCCTAAGGATAATTAAGAAACGCATTAACAAAAGATAGAAAGTAAATGCTAACGCTTACCGTAAGCCTTAAATCGAACGCCAAAACGCGTCAGCCACTAACGACGAACAATAACCAAGTGCGACCAGATTAAGTGGGAATAACGGACAGAGATCCGATACACGTCACACGCAAGAGCGCAGAATTTAGTGTCACAGAGAGAAACGGATTTAATTTACAAAATTCTTCAAACAGATGCAAGAGTGTAGAACAGAGCCAGAAAGCGTCAAAGCATCAATTAAAACTTCAAAAATATAGATTTAAGATCGAAAAGATCGACCGGACGAACGACTAGGAAACTGCATAAGTTAGTTAAAGACAAATGTAGAGAGATGGCGCACCAAGCGAGAGTAATTAATTAAGCTGAATAAGGTTAATTTAATGAGACAATTATACGTACAGGCTCTAAAATAGGTCCTCGAAATTCTAGAAGAATTTGTACAATTTAAATATAGAGTTGAGAATCAAGAACAGAAACAATGTCCATAAGTATTTCGTTCAAGTCTCGGCCTATTAAAAAAACAAGATGTCGGCACACCGACGTACAGGTAACAATAACGGAATAAAATAATCATATCATGATTATATAGAGTCAGTCAAATTATTGGAACATGAGAATATATGAGAGACAACGAAGTTTTAAGAATCCCAAAGCGTTAGTTAACTAAAAACAAATTCAATAAAATTTATATATACGAATAAGGTGATTTATGAATGTACTGAATAGAAAATCGTAGGGAATTAATGAAATAACTTCAATATAAAATACCGTATGGTCACAAAATGATTTTCGAGCGTAACATCACATCTAAATTCTAAAAATCTAACAAGATCAAATAACACTTTTGCAATATCCACTTTAACATTCATTTCGAAAAATCAAATGGACACAGATTGATCTTAATAACATTAATTCCTGAACACGCGGACTTATGCAATAATTCAGAAAACTATACCCAAACTCAAACGTGTTGAAAAAATAACACTAAAGTTAAAATTAGGAAGAAAAGGAATATCTGATGTGCACGCACTCCTTGCGAAACAAATACACGACATTCTATAATGCCTTCACGACAAACACAATAACCTACACATCGCAAAACTACACACCGTTAAACCTATCACTTAAAAGCCACACACGATTCATATAATTATTCAGCGTACATCCAAATAAAGAAAAAGATGTGGGATAGGAAAAAACATAATGCAAAACATGCTCCTGTGTGGCAAGAGAAAACATAGTGATTCTGATAGTTAGAATTGGCTAGAGACTGGACAACTTTTCTCAGAGACCGAATGCTTTGTCTCAGCAATACAAGATCAAGTAATACTTATAAGAAGCTCAAGAAAATGTATCATTAAAGACACAAACATTCAGAAACATGACTGCAGAATAGACAATTTACCCTACGATATAGAAAATAGAAAGTAGGCCGCATTACTGCATTATATAAAGTACTAGCAAGAACGTAATATACCAGTAATAGACAATAATGCAGCTAAAATACTACACCAACCTCAGTAATGATTCATATAAATATGCACAAAAATTCTTGAAAACCAAAAATACAAACTCTATTGGGATATCACAATAGATACAGACAAACAAGTTTCAGCAAATAGACCAGACATCGTACTTCAATATAAAGTGGAACACATCACATGTTTAATAGATATATCTGTACCAGGAAACAAAAGCATTAACAGCAAGCACTCAAACCAAATTGAAAAATACACACCACTGAAGATACGCTTCATTATCTTAGTTCTCTAAGGGTCTCGAATTCGAATTGCTGATTAAACACCCCGATATAGAGTTCTATAATCTATAACAAATATATGTATATAGAACTTGTAGAACATACTGTTCTATGCTGTATACTAACACTGCAATATCAGACGCGTACCATCGACCTTATACCCATAGATATGTGGGTAGAGTAAAATGTTTGCCAGCTACAGGCTGAGGAAGTACTAGATAACTCGACACCATAATAACAATAACATCACTTTTATTGACTATAAGTATAATATACCTTACATTAGTCCATATTGCAATATGATAGTGGTTCTCAGACTTTTTCGATTGTCTTCGCCCTTATTAAATCCAGATTTTTCCAAAGCGCCGTACATATTACTGGGTATTTTACACAAATTAGGTATGAAAAATATCAAAATAAAATAAATCGAATGATGTACAGCATAGTTGAGATGTATGACAAAAACTTGTTTACGTACTCCACGTAATTGCAATTATACTCATATACACTGTGTCCATAAAGTATGGACACAAGCCCGTAATAACGTTATTGTGCAGCATTATTTGACAAAATGCAAAGATATATCGATTAATGTTTTTTGTTAACTATATTTAGATGCTACCATTTTGTTTTTTCCGTCGACCTTAAATAAATTATAAACTCATTGATAATTTTTTAAATGTCAAAATTTTGGTATGTTACATTAGAAAATTTTTGAGTAAATTGTGTTCTAATTCTAAGTTTTATTTTTGACATTTTCAGTATCAAGTTTATAACAAATGCTAAAAATGTTTTCCTTCATTTTGTTGACAAAATCCTAAGCGATGATAAATTCCATTTCGCACATTCTGTAATATTTAGGGAGTGATTAGTCTGGTTTCGTAGATGATACGTTGTCGTAAAACGTCCAAATTTTCCGGTTGTGTCGAATAGACTTTTGATTTTAAGTAATCCCACAAGAAGAAGTCCAATGGGGTTAAATCTGGCGATCTAGCTGGCCATTCAATTGCCCGTCTTCTTCCAATCCATCTGTTAGGAAATGTATTATTGAGGTATTGCCTTACTGGTAGCATATAGTGCGTAGGAGCACCATCCTGTTGATACCAAATTCTACGATCTGGCAAATGTGCATCCTCATTATTTGGAAAAAAACCGCTAAAACGGGTATCAATTCATTCCTCAAAAAATTCAAGTATATTTCCCCAGTCAAGTTTACATAAAAGAAAAACGGTCCCACGATGTGATCGCCGATAATCCCTGCCCACACATTTAGTTTTTGCGGGTATTGGGTATGTGTCTTTTGCATCCAATGAGGATTATCAGTCGACCAAAATCGGCAATTTTGTCTATTCACAGTGCCATTCAATGTGAAAGTAGCTTCGTCAGAAAACAAAATATTGAAGAGAAATAGAGGGTCGTTATCACAAATTTGCATCAACCGTTCACAATATTCCAAACGCCGATCAAAATCATCCGCAGACAACTCTTGAACTAAATTCATTTTATAAGGATGATACTTTGATTTATGCAAAAGTTTCCCGACTCTACCCCTTGCTACGTCAAATTCTCGACTAAGTTGCCATGTGCTTGTGTGAGGACGTTGATTAACTGTTAACAAAATGTCAACTTGAGTGTCTAGGGTCGTTGATTGACATCCACTTTTTGGTTTATCTCGAACGAACCCTTCTTCCAAAAATTTTCTGTGGATTTTACTTACAGTTGAAAAACCGATAGGGTTCAGTTCAGGATGCGTTTCATTAAACAACTCCGCTACTTCCCTAACATTTCGACGTCTATCTCCAAACCCAATCATCATGAGCACCCCAATGCGTTCCCGTTCAGATAATAGTATATTTTACTATAAGGGAGAGAAATGCGTTATTTTGGCAGAGGTGCAATTTGAAGCCCGAGGGCTACAATGCACCGAGGACAAAATAGCATCTCTCCCGAATGGTATATACTATTTTTTCCACGGTCTCATTAACTTAAAAACACATATTTTGTCACTATGAAGTAAGTAGCACCAGAATTATTGTATTCGGATTTGAGCATTTATTTAGTAGTCGTTGAGTTATTGTCATAACTACAAAATAAACAAACAAAAAGAATTGTCAAATTAAGGTGCTAGTTTGGTTTAGTTTAAAGTTTGTTTAGTGCACAATGAATAATTGTGAGTCGGAAGAGATTGTGGAGGCTGCATATATTGCAATAAGCAATTTGCTGCCTACGAAGTAAGATCTTTATACGATATAGCCTACAATCGGTTCAAAAAGTGGTGCGCCGAGAAAAATGTTCAAGTATACAGCTAGAATGTTTTGTTGGCATACTTCAGTGAAAATGCAAAGAATTACAAGTCTTCCACATTATGGGCGCAATATTCTATGGTTAAGTCATGCTTGATAATTTACGACAACATAGATATAAGCAAATTCCCCAAGCTGATCGCATTTTTGAAAAGAACCGGTGACGGATATCAAGCGAAAAAATCGAAAATATTGAGAAAGGGTGAAATCGACCGTTTTCTATCAAGTGCAGATGACAAAGAATTCTTAATGATTAAGGTAAGATTACTTTTGTTGTTAGGTATTTCAATTATTAAGTATTTTGATTTTTTATAGGTTGGATTAATTCTGTGGATTGCCGGAGCTTGTCGAACTGATGAACTAGTCAATTTAACTGTAGATGATATTGAGGATGTAGGCTCTTCCTTGATTGTAAAAATTCTAAACACTAAGACAAAGATTCCACGAACCTTTGTGGTTACCGATGTGGAAAATATGCTTAAGTTGTTTCGAAAATACCTGTCCCTTCGTCCTCCCCACGTCAAGCATAAGCGCCTTTTTTTGTACTACAAAGCAGGAAAATGTAGTTCGCAGCCAGTTGGCAAGAATACCATGGGAAAAATTCCGAGTGTAGTAGCTTCGTATTTAAAATTACCTGATGCTGCATGTTATACTGGTCACTGCTTACGAAGATCTTCAGCGACATTACTGGCAGATGCTGGTGTGGATATCACGACAATAAAGCGTCATGCTGGTTGGAAATCAACGACAGTCGCTGAGGGTTATGTCGAGAACTCCACTGAAAATAAGACCAAAATTGCTAATCAGGTTTTAGTAGGTACCACTACTAGGGCAATCACAAAAACTGTAAATGTAAGCGAAAGTAATATTCCTTCTAATATTAATTTTGAAAATTGTACAAATGTAACATTTAATTTAGTCAATAAATAATTTCAATGTTATCTTTTTTTTGCATGAATCACAAACGTTCTCCATAATGTAAACTCCCTTGGGAGCATTATACTCCCTTGATTTCTACTCCCGACCGTGGAAAAATGCATCTCAGAGAATGAATAATTAAAACATTTTACACTAACAATTAGGATTAAATAAAAATGTTGCGATTCGGATTATTTACAATCTGACAAAAGAATTACCTTGTCACTTTGGGAATGACAGAAAGTTGAAACATGATTACTCAAAAATTTTCTAATGTAACATACCAAAATTTTTACATCGTCGAATAAAGAATTGTAAAAGCTTTCAAAATCCACAAAGAAAAAATGGGGTTAACATTTAAAAAAATTATCAATGACGTCATAACTTATTCAAGGTCGACGGAAAAAACAAAATGGTAGCATCTAAATAAAGCTAATAAAAAACATTAATCGACATGTCTTTGCATTTTGTCAAATAATGTACAATAACGTTATTACGGGCTTGTGTCCATACTTTATGAACGCACTGTATATATATATATATATATATATATATATATATATATATATATATATATATAGTAAACCTAATCAGTAGGCGATTAAAGGTCTGTATATTACTTCAAAATATATGTATTTAAAAAACTCTACATGTTTCGGCTGTGTACGCCTTTATCAAGAGAATACAAAATATGAATACATTCATATTTTGTATTCTCTTGATAAAGGCGTACACAGCCGAAACATGTAGAGTTTTTTAAATACATATATTTTGAAGTAATATACAGACCTTTAATCGCCTACTGATTAGGTTTACCATATCATACCAAGGTCACGAAGTTATTATTATATATATATATATATATATATATATATATATATATATATATATATATATATATATGGTAAACCTAATCAGTAGGCGATTAAAGGTCTGTATATTACTTCAAAATATATGTATTTAAAAAAACTCTACATGTTTCGGCTGTATACGCCTTTTTCCTTAGCCTACTGATTAGGTTTACCATATCATACCAAGGTCACGAAGTTATTATATATATATATATATATATATATATATATATATATATATATTTAAGTAAAACTAGACCTTAAATCGCCAACAGATTGAGTTTACCATATATATATATATATATATATATATATATATATATATATATATATATATATATATATATATACATGAATAAATATTTGAAATGAAAGTTGCTTTATCTCTTAAAGTCTAAAGAGTGTTGCATTTAGTTATCGCCTTTTTTTTAATGGAATCCTATATTTTGTAATGCAACATAATATTAATCAAGAAGAGGCAAATAACTTTCGTCTGAATAATGTTTTCATTTCTTTTGCAGTTTTTGAAATAATTATTGAGAGCACTTGCCTAGTAGTAGAAGGCTTTGAAAAATTAACAACTTTTATGGTCAAGTGGAACTAGAATTTATATGACAGTTTATTATGGTACGTGTTTACTCTTAGTATTGTTAGTTTTCTGAATTTTTTCGTTGTTCAGTATTGTGTTTTTGACTACGTTCGATTTCATTAATATTCAATATCTCTACTAGATACAGTCCCAATGAATAGCGATATACCGTGCGTTTTTCTTATCTATATACATAGCCTATGATCAGTTTCAAACGCTTCATAGGAATATTATCCGAAATCAATTTCAGTAATGTCCATAAACGAAATAACATTTTAAATATTTTAGCATTTGACATTTGTATTCACCTAATTTAAAAAATATATACATATATATAACAGATGAAAAAATAGAAATTTTCAACTGGTATAAAGCTAGAAACAGTTTAAGGAAAGTGCGGGAGCTGTTTTCTATCAAATATCTTGACAAACCCATGCCATCTATCGGAAAAATTCAGGCGATTACTAGGAAATTTGATTCTGATGGCTCCATAATAAATACACACAGAAAGAAAAGTAAAACCTCTCACACTCTTTCTGGAGACCTAAAATTAATATGTTACATTGAAGAATGCCGAATAACACCATTAAGTAAAATGGACAACAATTTAATATTTCGAAGACGTCTGTATTTAAAATTCTCAAACAGTACAAATACAAATCTTACAAGTTTTCTAATTAACAACAATTATTTCATGAAGATAAAATAATACGTCTTGACTTTTGCACAACACTATTTAATTTATTAAATGAAAATCATAATATGTTGAAGAAAATATTTTTCACTGATGAAGCGTGTATTTTTTCGAACACGTATTGTTCCGTAAATAAAAATCATTTCAATATTGTTTGTGTAAGTTAAATGTTAAATAAATTATTTTCACACTTTGTTGACACTGACAACTAAAATGCTTTATTACGACAAATGACGACACTCGCATTGTTGGCTGCATAACGTTCCCATGCATTGAAGCATTTAATTTAAAACTGAACATAGGTGTATTCATGTGTTATGTTCAGTGATAAAAAAACTCACGTTATATTGTTGAGTGCCCGGGAACGAGTACTTACTCACCTTGATAGAGAAAGAGACAAAAAAAATATAATAATTGTAAGTATTTTTTATTTATTGAAATATACGCTGTAATAAGACTCTATAATTCGTAATATATCTATGGAAACGTGTAGTTGGTCCGTTGCCTAAGCTTGAGGAAATAAAATACAGTTTTTATAATTTTTTTATTCTTATTATATTGATTGATTTATCGGGAAAATCAATTACTCAAAACGAAAGTTATATACCCTGACATCTATATCAGGATAGCATGAACTTCTAAAGCAAGCAATATAGTTATGTTTTATAACTTAACCTTCACAATGTAAATGATTGACAAACGACATTAAAGAAGAACACTTCATTTAAAATTACAAAACAACATTTATTAGATTTTAAAACAATACTGGACGTAGCATGTACAGATGTAAATTATGGTTTTAATAAATAGGTAAGTGTTATGATAATCTTTTGCAAAAACAAAATTCACAAATATATTATAATTCTATGTCTTTCAGGAATTGTAATTAAGATTGTCAAAGGCAATATGAACAGTTGGGTATATATATATATATATACATATATTTATATATATATTTATATATATATATATATATATATATATATATATATATTTATATAATATTTGTTAGGAGTAAATAAATTTTTATTCTTACTGTATTATTAAAAAAAATAATTTTATTCCGTTCTTTATAATTATGTAAACACATTTTTTTTATTATTATTCTGATATTTTTTAAAGAAAAAATAACCAAAAATTTAAATTAAAAAATGTAAACATAAAAAGTGTCAGTGTAACAATCCGAAATTATATTATAAAGCAATTCAGTTTATAAAATCGAAATTCTAAAGGGTGAGATACTTGTCAATTAAACTATTGCACTCTCGTTGGATAACGACGTCAGGGTCAAATAATTCTTCTAATTACCTGAAAGCTTTCCAGACTTGTTACTCGAAAACGATATCGCTCGTGTTTATGGCATTATTATTGGAACAGCGGTGGCTTGATTACCAACGGACTCGTTATTTATCAAATATGTCATTATTCTGTAACGCAAATTAAATGAAATAATGGACCTGTCACATCACAATTAACTTTGACGCAATTTGGGTGTATTGAAGCGCTATCGATTATGAATTCGAATTTTTCCGTGAACTGAGACTGAATTACCTAATGTATTTTTATATTGCTTAACTAAATTATGGCATTTAATCGATCGATACTGATTTTCACAGATTTAATTTATAAAACTTGTAAAATTGTAAATTAATTATTGCAGAACTAATGAACCAGTTCTGTGCAATGTGATTGTTATACTAAAATATACACCTAAATAATTTATTTTTAAATCGGGAACGATTATATTTAGATTTTTCTGTAAATATATATACAGCATAATCTCTATAATTCGAACGCACGACAATCCGAGCACTAAATAATTCATTAATCCCACCAAAATAATCCGAACAATATTGATAAAACCAAATTATTTTTTGAGAAACATATCAAACACATTCGTCCTATAAATATAAAAAGATGTGCGGTGCACGTATGACTAGTGAATAGGGACCGGACACGAGAGGCCGATGATCCATCGGCCGCGGGCGTACTATTAAAAAATTGTATTTTTAAGGAGTTTTTAATTTTATTTATATAATTGGAAAACAAATGGGTGGTGATCTATGAAATACGAAATACATTTTTGTTTGTTCATTTTGTAGTTCAACACAATTACCGCAATGTTATTAAATCTGGATTTATATTAAAAACTGCTTCTAACTTTTGCCGAAGACCATATCCGATGTCACTTGGAATATTTTTCAAATTATTAATAGCCACATCTCATGTGGTTAATCCATCATGTAATTTGAGATTTTAATGTGTGATTAGTTTTGGCAAATTCCCAAAGTGTTCCTGAAAAAAGTATAACTGATTCTTTAAATTTGGAATTTGTATTAGTTCCTTGCATTCAGAAATACTTGGAGCAGCGTCATTTAAACATGTTACGAAATTTTCTAAACTATCGGAATTTCTGCATAAAAACTAGTAGTTTCCAACCATGTTCCCCATCTAGTTATTACTGAAGAGGGAGGCAGTGACAAAGCTAGATGTTGTTCCCTATAAAGAACTACTCTCAATGGTGCTTTTCTGAAAACTTTTTTAAAAGCGGATACAACTGCCGGAAAGGTGTCTCTGATATATTCATAGATTCTGTGGAGAGCATGTGTTACACAAGTAATATGCAGCATATTAGGATATATTTCCTTAATAGTCTGCCTGTTTTTAACATATATGCAGCACTGTTACTGACAAACCTGTCGTCCGAATGAAGCATTTGGTGCATATTCTCGTAAATGGCTTTAGCTACTGTTTCCGCATCAACTGCACTTATAATTTTTGTTGTTATTACATATGCGTTATATAGAATAGTTTGATGTGGTTAACCAGCTGCAACATTTATCACATAGCGTCCTAATATATCGACAGTTTCGTCGGCACTTATCAATAGGTACTGATTTGAAAGATGGCTTCTACTATGTTCTACTGCTTTCGTGTAGTAGCACTTAGAAACATAATATTTGCGTAAGGTGGATTCATTAGGAACATTTCGACCAGTATATTTTTGAATAAAGGTTTTTAAGGTGAAAGTTTTAAGTTTATTTAATAGAATATTTGCCGCCATTAAAGTTTCACAGAGTTCTTCGTTAAAATTGTCACTTTCCAACAGGTCTAATTTCGGTGTAATTTTACGTGCCATTTCTTGGAATTTTTTAACGATATTTTACAGACTTTGCAATAAATTTCGTAATTACTGGCAATGGACATACAATCAGTACAACTCGCCATTGTTTCACGATGCCATTCTCGACGCTGTTCCATATCATATCTGAAAAAGTAACTTAAACAATGTTATATATATATATATATATATATATATATATATATATATATATATATATATATATATATATATATATATATCAGTAACCTTTTTACCCTAAGGTGTAAGGAGTATACTATACAAAATTTTACAAATCACTTAGGTGCACAAACTTTGTCCATTCTTTCTTTTCCACGTCTTTCTTGGTCTTCCCCTTCCTCTTCCATTCTGAACTCTTGCTTCCCATACCCGTTTTACCTGCCTATTCCCAGCCATGCGGTTAAGGTGGCCAAACCACTTTAATTGGTTTTTCTTGATCATGTTGAGAACTGGTTCAATAAACTTAAACAATGTTCTAGATCTAAATAAATGAAATTTAAAAATGTATGCGTAAGTTATTGAAACTTAACAAAATTCATTGGACACTTACGTCAAAATAATTGGGAAAAGTAGATTCGAAGAAACGATATTAAACAGGATCTATTATAAAAATTACGAAGTATGTAATTAACAGTGAAAAAGAGAAGAACAATTAAAAAATAAACTAACTCACCGTGATTTATTTATCTTACGAAATATAAACTAATAAATAAAATAAATTTTAAAAAATCCTCACGCTTCTATCTACGACCATGAAAAAAGAAATTTAACTGTAATATTGAAGTAATTGCGTCACAATTCAACAATAAAATACAGATGTGCGGTTAACCGAATGAATAGTGCTTTTCAATTACTGTGTGTTGTACTTAGCGTATAGACTATTTATATGGTCCATCGTAAGTTCGACCTGATGCGTCCGGTCTCTACTAATGAAGAAACAACCTGCGTCTTATCGTAAAGTGGTTGTTTTGATGTCTTGTAATTTATTACTTCTACAGACTTGATTGGCGCACACTACAAAGTTATCTAACTTGTCGGGTTATTTTTTTGGTTGTTCTATCGAACGAGGGAAAATTAAATACCAAAATAATCTAGAATTTGCGAAGACTATATAAATATGAGATTTTTTATTTTGTTCGTATAGTCAGTATTAATTGCCTTTTCGAATGTTTCGACAGATGTAGCGAGCATAGTGCATATCCTTTAATTCAATCATGGCAAAGTGAAAACCTCCAACGTTGTTGCTCCAAGGTAAAAGTGAGATTATGAATAGAATTGAAAGAAGACAAAGTGTCACAGAAATTGCTAAATTATACGGTGTTGGAATTTCCACACTAAGTGACATTAATAAAAAGAATTAAATTATTGCCTATGTGTAATCACCAGTTAGCGATACCTGTCAAAAGGAAAACTATTAAATTATATCGAAATACAAGTACCAAAACTGCAATTTTACGTTGGTTTTAAAACAAAGAACGCAGCACATTTAAATATCTGGTGAGCTATTATCCAAAAAGCTAAGTGGCATCTAAAATTACTAGACGAGACGATTTTGAAGCAAGTTCCGGATAGCTGGACAATTTCAAAAGACGTAAAAGTACTCGCCAATTATTAGTCATTGACGAAAAATTATCTACCAATAAACCTGCTGTTAAACCGCCCCTACAAACATTTTCAATGAAAATTACAGCAGAAATACAATGAACATCCCGTTAAGTCTAAAATGCTGACGAGAGTGGACTGTTTTGGAAAATCCCTTCAAACAAAATGCTCGCACACTGAAACGGAAAAACGGCACCCAATCCCAAAAGGAGTAAAGATAGATTTACTTTCATGCATTGTGCTAATGCATCCGATACTCATAACCTGAAACTAGTTTTTGGAAAGGCAAGTAACCTACACAATTTGAGAGAACTCCAAATCTTTCCATTGCGTACATGGGTCAAAGTAAGGATGGATTGGATTACAATGGATGTTTTTCGTAAAATGGTTCCATGATTTTTGTACCTGAAAAAATCGAAAAATTATTAAATTACTTGTCCAAATCTATGGACAAAATATTCGCAATTGAAATCAATATATATATATATATATATATATATATATATATATATATATATATATATATACGAATTATCTAGGACTGTGGCCGGCTCTCCGTCCCTAGTTTCCATTTCTTTCTGTCGTAACACATGTCTTCCTCTAAATTTCTTGCATCCATAGCTTCGTTAACGTCATCTCTCCAACTTCTCCTTGGTCTTCCTCTCTTTCGTTTTTCTGGAGGTATCCACTCAAACACTTTCTTTGGCCATCTCGTCTCATTCATTCTCTTTGTGTGTCCGAACCAAGTCAATTGTTTTTTTCTTTATTTGTTTTACATCTTAGATTTAATTTAGTTTAGGATAATTTTTCCGTTAATACACACGTTATGTTTAATGCTTATATACATGTATTTATATTTATAACCCCATAATTGGATGTATTCTGTTGGGCTAATAAACGGTTTATTATTATTATTATTATTTATGTCGTCAATAATATCCCTCTCGATGTTTATCCTCTTTCTTATTTCTGTATTTCTTATCCTGTCAAATATCGATATTCGACAGCTTCTTCTTAAGAAATCCATTTCTGTGACCAGCAGTTTTCTTCCATTAATTTTACTCAAATCTCATACTTCTGAACCATATGTCAAAATACTCTTAACAATTGAGTTGTAAATTAGAAGTTTTGTGGCCCGTCTAATGGTGTTTTCCAAAGTATGGAATTGAGTGCTGCAATAGTTTTCCTACCTTTTGTAATTATTTCCTAGATTTCGTCTTTGCTGTTTCCTTGCTTATTGAAAATTTCGATTGATATAATTTTTAAAAGTTATGTCAAAAGGCTACGTGTCGATAAAATCTAACGTTTTGGAAAGAGATCAGGTACTGACCTTTATAAAACAAGCACCGAACGAAACTTTTTTTAATATATAAGGTCGTCATTATAATCCTATAATAGGTATGTTTGGAGGTTTAGCAACAAAATGATCCGCGACATCGATTATAAGGAATTGATTAGTAGTAAAAAATCTTAAAACCAAACAATGAATTTAACCAGAAAATGCCAAGCGTGAAAAGCAAATGGTATAAAAGAACATAGAATATATCGCAGTGATAGGTATACATCGTTGCCTGTTGGAAAGAATACAATAGGATATGTACCTTGTGCTATTGCAAAATTTCTAAATTTAGAAAATCCATCTCCACACAGGGCCGAATGTTTACGCCGAATATCATTCACCCTTTCGATACAAAGCGGTGCATCCTCTTCTTCTTCTTTTTACAACCCATTATGAGTTTCAGCCTTTTCAGTAATTGTCCTCTCTCTGTATCTTCTTCTCCAAACTCTCACCCCCAAATCTCACGAGAAAAAGATGATTTCGAACAGGACCGACATCATCTTTTTCTCGGTCTGCCTCTAATCCTCCTTCTAATTGGTTTCTATTCTAGCACTTTCTTGGTCATTCTTTAGCCATCCATAAGCATCACATGGCCCAGTCATTCCAGTCGTCGAATTTTTATAAATTTTATAAAGTTAAAGCGCACTATCAAGTTGTCGAGTTCGAAGCTTATTCTAATCATCCATGTTCTATCTCCGTTTTATACTAGCCCAAATATTTTCCTCAGTATTTTGCGTGCAAATATTCTGGTCTCGTTTTGTCAACGTCCAAATCTCGTAGTCATACTTGTACTCGTACAACACGTTTTGTGATGGTTTTATATATTTTCAGCTTTGAACTTCTTTGTATTGTCCATGTGTACAGCTACATATGTGTATATTGCATGTCTGTTTCATTTGTAATTTGAACTTCTTGTTGATATTTTAAATTTTAGTATCTTCCCCTATGCATAATAGCATCAATTTGAGCTGAGAATCCTTGCCTGTATTTCGGTACTATTGGTCTCTCTGACCTGTATGCCTAGGTAGGAGAATACTTCCACATATTCAAAGCTATAGTTTCTGTGGATTAAGTGTTTTTTTGTTTGTCGATGTCACGAGACCTTTTTTCGTTGCTTAACTTTCGCTGTCTATAGTATATTTCATTGCAATTTTTTGTCGATTTACTATCGCGATGTCGTCCACACAGGCGAACAATTGAGTACTTTTTATCCCTATGTAACATATATCCAGTTTTTTAAGTGTTGCCTCGAGTACTAGGTTAAACCATATGAATGATAATGCATTCCCCTGCCTGACACCGGTGACAATATGGGAAGTGAGTGTATACTGGATATAGATTCTTAGTGATGCCTTAGATTTAGCCATGGTCATTTGCGTAAGTTACACAAATCTTTTCTTTCTGTTGACTTTATCAAAGACTTGTCTAAAGTATATATCTTAAAGTCTGACGTCTATATCTAAGCTATGTAGACGTATATTTGCCGTATAGCAAAAATCTGGTTGACCGATTTGGACTGAACCTACATTGATATTCTCCGAATAACCCTTCATGTAGCTGGTTGTATATTATGACTTTAAGTACCATTTGATGTTATTGGTCTATATTTGAAGCAGTCAAGTTTGTCTCTCTTCTTTCGTATAAGTTGTATGGTATCTGGCGTTTTTTTCTGTCTCGAGATTAATGTAATGAGATGTTGTATTCTTCTCCGCAGAATTTCTCCATGTTTTAGCACTTCTGCTACTATTTCATCGGACGATGGTATCCTCTGATTTTTATGACATTTTATTACTGATTCTTCTTGTCGTGTCTCACAATCTTATCAACTTCCATTTCCAAATTCTCTCTTTTCTTCCTACGCCACACTCTACTTTCCATGATTCTGTTCACCATATAATCTTCCTGATTCGCTCTTATGTTACGTTGTATGCACTTCAGTCTAGCCTCTCTCTTCATTTCCACCACTACTCGACACTCTTGATCATACCATTAATTTTTCTAATTCTTTTTTCTCGTATTACCTGTAACACTAATCAAACTAACGCATATTTTAAGGGTGTCCATTTCTCAATGTTACTGGATGGTACCAGTTGTAATTTTTGCTGAACTTCTGTTTGATAGTCATGTTCTATATTTCGTTCTTCAAGTCTATTAATATTCCACCTTCTACGCCGTATACTTTTAGTTTTTGTTATGATGGCTATCTTTTGTTTCAATTTGACCTCGACCATATAATAATCGGAATCCGAAGCTGTGCCTCTATATGTTCTTACATTTTCAATATCGGTGGAAATGGAAAAGTTCCAGTGTAGGCACAAGAATATATAGAAGAGAACATAACATCTAGAACACGCATTGTAAACATCATCAGTAGCTCAATAACTAAAAACAAAGGCTCCAATCGAAATGAGATTAATCAATTTATTCGCACTAATTTGCTTTGAATTCTGCACATTTTTCATAGTGAACATTCCAATATCGTAATTTTTAGATAAATCGCTAATTTTCTTCATAGTTGAATAAAACTTTCATGAATTAGTTTCAATAAAATTTGGTATTTTTATTTGTAAATTTTTTTTTATTTTTTGGCTTTATAATATGTAACACAATGCCAGGTGATGTTAATAGCTATAGTTTTCAATATATTATAAATCAATAATTAATAAATGAAAAACAAATGTATTTTTGTCCTGTTTGTTATATATTTAATCAATAGACATTAGCTAAAAATTTCGTATACTTTTAAAGAACTATTTATGTCTTGCTAAATTGCTGTTCAGTTCTGTATTTAAATCCTGACATCCGAAACTTATTATGAAAAATTTGCGGACCGGTTTTAAAAGTTTTCCAGCTCTCAATTTATGTATTTTTGTTTCGAAGGTGACAATCATGGAGCCCACCTCGCTAAAACTTAGTTTCAACTTTACGTAAAAGTTGGCGAAACATAAAATTTAAATGTTGGTAATGAAACATTTATCCTTGGCCAGATACATTCGCTTTTGTTGCATGAAGTCTTCTACTTCTGTGATAATTTTCAATAATCTGTTCTAATCTTTCTCCCCCCCCTCTCTATCCCCCCCCCCTATCCCTCCCTCTCCCCCCCTTCTCTCTCTCTCCGATTTCACAGAACGGATGAAATTCAACAATTGATCAGAGCTCATTAACATGTACCAGTACTTCTGCCCCCGTACAGTCCTTTTTAAAACCAATTGCAGAGCTGTTAAAGTAACTACAGTCACTTTAATGTTTCAAATCTAATCAATTTTAATCACTTTTATTTTTGAACTCTACATTTTTGTCTCCCGAAGAAGCAACAAACTCGTTGCGAAATATAGAGTTAATTAATTAATGAGTTTTAATTGACAGACCACTTGCCCGTTTTTAATTTAATTTATTTTAACCTATATATATATATAGTAGTAGTATATGTTGAGCACTTGTGAAATGATTACACTATTAAACTTAAATAAAACACCTTATATTTTCACAAAACAATAGTTTATTTAACTATATGTACATTTCATGTGCACTGCACACATCATCAGTAGTTCTGCACATCATCAGTAACTACTGATGATGTGTGCAGTGCACATGAAATGTACATATAGTTAAATATACTATTGTTTTGTGAAAATATAAGGTGTTTTATTTAAGTTTAATAGTATATATATATAGTATAGATAGTAGGTTGTTATTGTCTTGTTATTTTTCTAATAAAATTGTCTCGAACTTTTTTTTTGTTTTTTAATTTATAAATTAAAAAAGAGCAAAATCATTTGTAATAACGTGAAAGAGTTTTGACAAATAGTGAATTTCATTCGATATATTAATGTCAAAACGACATATGTGGGAATTTGACAAAATAGGAAAACCAAAAGAAAAACACTGTATTGCCGAAAGTCCTAGAATTTTTTTTTTTTTAGGTAAATTGATGAATTACGTAGAATGTAACAGTCTCCTTGTGGTATAGATAATAGATCTAATATTACACATTACAGATGAATTTGGAAAGGGTAATAAAGCAAGGGCACATATTTAGATCTTTAGACATTTAGATAATTTAAAATGTACTTTCTGATGGGATACTTTCACAGACAAAATCTTATTCCACGAATCAAAACAAATAAATCGATTAAATATTTGTTTTTTTTTTTATGGTAAATTGGCCTGGGAAGTACATATCGAGAATGGTTAGAATTTGAGTTTTACATAAGGTAGCACTCCATTATAGCTAATGTTGATAAATGAAAATGTAATGTTTGAACTACGACAAGTGTACACAATGCCAAGTTATCTCATACTCGTACAAATAAATTTATCTACTTATCCATCGCACAATTATAAGGAAGTCATCTTTATAATCATTCCTAGACTCTTCAAAGATGCTCACCTTTTGAAAGAATATTACAATGAAATTTATAAACGAGTAACCCTTTTGGGCAACTACATTCGTGGACAAAGAATTCCGGGCTCCGAAGTAAATATCTGTTAGTACAAGAAAAAATTAATTTTTTCTTTTTTTTTAACAAGACATGAAACATTATTTACAAAGTAAGAATAAGAAAAAAAAAGGTACTTCACACTTTATTCAATAAGAAAAAGTCACGCAACAGTAAATTGTCCAAAATTAACAAATTCATTGGCTAAGTTTTACATCTACGTTTTCACACAATTTAAGCGATTGAAAGTGCGTACTACCTCCAGGAACTCTAATGACTTCTGCCATATGGCGTGGTAAACTTTGAATACAGTTGGCGACCTCTTCTTGTGTAGTGTTTTCTCCTTCCTCACGAAGAGCTATTCGAAGATCCCGGATAGTTTCCGGTATGGGTTGTCGGTACTAAACACGTCGCCCTAATGAATCCCAGAGATTTTCGATAGGATTCCAGACCGAGCTTCGAGATGGCCGTTTCAAACGGCGAAAATTAACCGCATTCAAATATTGTGAGGTGCGAGGTCGCGCGTTGAGTAAAGTTCTCACCTCGAATGGAGCAATGATAGGACGTGATCAGCTAAACACTCGTTGGTGTACCTAACAGTCATCATGGTACCATTTTCAATGGGAACAAGCTTAGTTTTCGCGTACAGTGTAATTCCAGCCCAAATCATTATACAGCCTCCCCAAATGCTATTCTTGGAGATATACCACACTGAAAATCGTTCACCAGGCTTTCTCCACACACGTTCTCGTCCATCTGGTGAGCGTAGACAAAAACGAGACTCATCTGTGAACAATATGGAGCTCCATTGGTCCATTGTCCAACCTCTATGTTCACGGGCAAATCGTAGTCGCTGAATACGATGGGCTGGTAACGTAAGTGGACAAGCAGCAGATTTGCTTGACATCAATCCGTATTCCTTCAATCTTCGGCGAACGGTTCGTGCTGAAACTGCAGTGCCATAAACGTCCTCGACTTGGTGAGACAAAATTGATGATGGTAAACCACGATCGCATAGTGTAAAACGGTTTTCCGGTTTGTGGTGCGAGGTCTGCCTCTGATTCTGACTTTCTTGTGTATTCCCCAGTTTGAGGATGTCGCTGTATTACGTCCTGGACGGTCCTCCTGAGAATATTCAAGACAGCAGCGATGTATCGGATACTGCATCCATCTTTGTTCAAAGCTACTGCTCTCGCTATATTTTCTGCTTGCATTTTCTCAACCAATAAGTGTCAGTACTGACAGTTTACATGACCTTTCAACAGAACAGATAAAAGCTGAATAAGGAGCACACCAAGATTTTTTGGATTCGTCATTATTTTTCTTTTTTCTTTGGCTGTTTTGATAAATTAAATGATTTGTATCTTTCTTAAGTTCCAATTCTTATTTCATAAATAATATTGTAAGGTATTTGTCTTTTCGGGTCCTTAAATCAAACTAACGGTAACTTAGACACACACTATATTCATAATAAAAACGAATAACAATTTAAAACTAATTAATAACAATAAGCACATTTATGTATTTATATTTATTTAAGTTCACTCGGCGATGATCCGATATGGAATGAATAATAAATCCCTTCCTCGACGGCTTATATATCGGCTGTTGATGTTCTATATCTATCGAGAAGGCGCCAGAGGTATTATCCGTGACGTATCGTTGGATGAAACATCACAATATTTCATGTCGTGTGAAAAAAAAAGGAATTTTAATTATGATAGTATACATATTTACATCAGCGTAGATCCCGGTTCCAATCCCGGAAACCGAGATCTACTTTTAGAAAACGACCGCGGAAACCTACACCTATATTTATATTTACATCAGTTTCCTTTTTTATTAAACAGACTACTTTCCTTATTTAGTTTCCATATATTTAAACTTGTGCCTATATGAGAAGGCCTTTAAAATTTCATTAATTACATTACTTCGTAAACAAAGCGTCCTAAAACTATCATTTTTTTATAGGTTGCAGCACCTGGCGGACGACTACTAGTCACGGAGAAACCAGAATATTACGGACAAGTTTTGGCCGCTTTGGCTGTCTCCTTGGGACCATTTGCAGCCGGTTTGGGTAAAGGATACAGTTCACCAGCAATAGCTTCCCTTCAACAAAAAGATGCTAATGAATTTTTAGTCAATGGGCAACAAGCTTCATGGCTAGCAAGTCTGTCGCTCCTAGGTGCTCTTTTCGGTGCACCCTTGGGTGGAGCAGCAGTTCGCTGGGGAAGACGACGAACGCTTATCATTGCAAGTGCTCCATTATCAGCGTGTTGGTTAGTAACGGTCTTTGCATATAATGTTGAAATTATGTGTTTAACAGCATTTCTTAGTGGATTTCTTGTGGCAATTATACAATTATCTGCACAAGTATACATAAGCGAAATTTCGGCACCCAATGTACGAGGAGGACTGAGTGCATTTTTAAAAATAGCAGGCCACATAGGAGTACTCATAGCATTTGCGGCTGGTGCTTTTTTAGACTGGAGACAGCTGGCTGCCGTGATGTCTATAGCACCAGCCGCGATGTGTATAGCGATGTGGAAAGTTCCAGAAAGTCCAGGCTGGTTAATATTAAGAGGTCGTGGCGAAGAAGCTGAACAATCATTACGATGGTTAAGAGGAAATCGCGCCGATTTAAGAATAGAATTAGGAGCACTACATGCCCACGTACTGTCTAGGCCTGTACCTGCAAATCCCTACATTCTTATTCGTTCTCTACGCACACCAGCAATCATAGCTTGTGGTTTGATGTTCTTCCAGCGCTTTTCGGGCGCCAACGCATTTCATTTTTACGTAGTCAGTGTTTTCCGACAAACATTTGGCGGAACGAATCCGCATAGTGCAGCAGTCGCTGTAGCAGTCGTCCAATTGCTATCTTCGTTACTGTCTGGCCTCTTGGTAGACAGAGCGGGAAGATTGCCATTACTGGTAGCTTCCAGCGTACTTATGATTATGGCTTTAGCCTCATTTGGCTCATTCGCATATTACGAAGATGCACATCCAAAAGCCATACCACAATTGGATTGGATACCTTTACTTTGCGTTCTTATATTTACGGTGGCCTTCTCACTGGGAATAAGTCCCATATCTTGGCTGTTGGTTAGCGAACTCTTTCCATTGGAACATAGAGGATTAGGTACCGCTTTGGCCACAGCTTTCAGCTATTTGTGTGCTTTCGTCGGCGTCAAGACCTTCATCGATTTTCAGGAATTGCTCGGTCTCTATGGAGCTTTTTGGTTGTATGCCGCTATATCGATTTGTGGTCTATGTTTTGTGGTTTGTTGTGTACCTGAAACTAAAGGTCGAGACTTAACCGATATTCATACGAATCTGAGGTAAGCATTTTCTCAATGCGTAACCCTTATCGATAACACCATTTTGTATTATAAATTGATAATGAACGTAATCACGATACCTGTAAAACTTTTAATATATAAACAAATTACTTATTTTTAAGTGGACTGAAGTATGTTGCTTTCATTGTTATATTGATGAAAAATCAGCTTTAGATAAATGAATTAAGAGCTTGGTATTTGCTGTCCCAAAAATCAAGTAGCAAGAGATAATGATTTTGTATGTTTATCATAGTATTAAATTCCAAGGTACTAAAGCTAAAATGTTTTATCACTTTCATGTTTAAAAACAAATATTTTAAAATGGAAAACATAAAAAAATTGCATAATGAGTAATGAAAGATAAGCACGCTTCCTATGAACGCTCAAAATAGTTATACGACTTACTTTAAACTTTAGAAAATATTCTTTCACTGGCAAAACTAGTAGTAACCGTTTTTTTTAAATTTAATAATGTAAAAACTCCTTTTTATAAAATCTGCTGTATACATTTTTATTTATTTTTTAATAAATATTTGGTTAATATTTTTTTACATATTTTCGTAATATCATATTTCATATTTCTTTAATCAAATCTATAAAAGAAAATATTAATACTGAAATAACTAGTAACCAAGTTAGTAGGAAGTCTTGGTTTTCTTCACGTCTAGATAAAGACCCTGATAGCTGTCTTCAAAATAAACAAACATCTGAGAGATAAAATACATTTGAATTCCTTTACCAAAAGATATAGTATATTATCCGGTAGATAAATATCTAATGGATAATGCAATCGTATAAAGTAGCAACGTAGTTTAATAGTGATGTACCTAACTTCTTTTTATTTACTTTTTTTATAAGAAAAATTAAAAAAGAAGAGGCATATGAATGAAACATTTTATGTCAGTTTTCATGAATGACTGCTATAAATTAGATCTATCAACATTCTTTAAAATAATAGAATATGCTGTAGTAATACACTTGAAGCTGTAACTAAGTGATCTCCCTTTGATTAGAATGTGTAAAAAAAATATAAACACAAGTTGTTCGCTATACTTACAAATTGTTTATTTAAAAGATGAAGTTTTAATAAATGCGAAAACAAAAGAATTTTTTTGCATTTTATTACCGCAATTATTAAAAAATATATATCACAGTGTGACCTATATATAATAATAATGGAATATTAAGAAACAAACAAAAATTAACCTTTCTACAATATCAATACAATATACATGTAATGGTATTTTGATTAAATTGTGTGGATCTATAATTTTGCGAATTATCGTAATTAACATAATAAACAGTAAAATTTTTATACTTATTTACAAACGTCATCTCCTAAGCGTTTTTCATATATTTTTTATTAGTCGCAATTACACTATTCTTAGACACAACTTCATGCAAGAACTTCAGTACCACTAGACAACGTTTGTTCTGCCTTATCTAACAGCCATTTTTTTTTAATTTGCTAGCACCTGTGCAGAATCTCTTAAGAGATACTTACAAAAAGTTTAATTCTGATTTCAATCATATCTTTCCAAAAAATAAACAATTATCGCAAATCGATCCAGTTGTTAAGGTCTACAACAAAAGATAAAAAACCCACTACAATATTTTCAGTACTGTCACCGTGCAAAATTGTTTTAAGAAAGCTGTTTGTTTTCAACTTCGTCATAATTCTAAAATTATTAATTCACAAACAGAACCAGACCAACGAAACAATATCCATTACTTTTAATTTATGGCCACACACAACCTGTACATTTACAGAAAAGAAACTTTTTCTATTACAAAATAAAGTGACGTACGCAGATATATTAAAATTGGTTAAATTTAAAATTTCTTCAATTTTAATATGTCTGTGTACGTCACTTTTGTTTAACTCTACATTCTTATCTCCTGAAGAAGCAACAAACTCGTTGTGAAATATACAGATAAAAAATAAATGAGTTTTAATTGACAGACCGCTTGCCCGTTTTTAGTTTATTATTAACCAATATAGTACAGTCGATAATTTCTTTTAAATTTATATATACATGAAAAATATATGAAAGTTATATCCATCCAGAACATGCGGATACCGATATTTCATTGTTGTTACAAATCATGAGCAGGCGTTATCCGGAAATAGATATAACTTTCATTTCTATACTGCGTGTATATATACGAACTGTGAAGAACTTCATGCGCATGAGATATTATAGCGACAATTGCATGTAATGTGAGAATTTAATAGTTATTAATTCCGGATAACGTGTACTGATTATTTATAACAGCAAAGAAATACCGGTAACTGCACATTCCGGATGAATATGACTTTTACACATTTTTCATTTGTCCGGACAACCTGGATGGTTGGCGTCGCGACATGTTGTGTCTGCGTGCTTAGGCAAAGTTCAGTTGCAGGAATTAATAGAACAAATTATAGGGACAATAGCCTGTAATATGAGAATTTAATAGTTATTAATTCTCATGCGCATGAAGTTATTCATATATATATATATATATATATATATATATATATATATATATATATATATATATATATATATATGATAAACGTAATGCCAATGAGAACTCATAATTATTGAATTCTCACAAACATGCCATTGCCGCTTTAATTCGTTGCATCAATTTCTACACATGACAAAATCACCTTTGTCTAAGAATGTAGCTGCAACGTGTCACGGCGTCAACCGTCCAGGTTGTCCGGGAAAATGAAAAAATGTGTGAAAGTCGTATCCATCCGGGATGTGTAGACATCGATGTTTCATAGTTATCACTAACACCTTACCCAGAAATAGATACGACCTTAATTTCCATACTGCGTGTATATATACGAACTGTGAAGAACTTCATGCGCATGAGATATTATAGCGACAATTGCATGTAATGTGAGAATTTAATAGTTATTAATTCCGGATAACGTGTACTGATTATTTATAACAGCAAAGAAATACCGGTAACTGCACATTCCGGATGAATATGACTTTTACACATTTTTCATTTGTCCGGACAACCTGGATGGTTGGCGTCGCGACATGTTGTGTCTGCGTGCTTAGGCAAAGTTCAGTTGCAGGAATTAATAGAACAAATTATAGGGACAATAGCCTGTAATATGAGAATTTAATAGTTATTAATTCTCATGCGCATGAAGTTATTCATATATATATATATATATATATATATATATATATATATATATATATATATATATATATGATAAACGTAATGCCAATGAGAACTCATAATTATTGAATTCTCACAAACATGCCATTGCCGCTTTAATTCGTTGCATCAATTTCTACACATGACAAAATCACCTTTGTCTAAGAATGTAGCTGCAACGTGTCACGGCGTCAACCGTCCAGGTTGTCCGGGAAAATGAAAAAATGTGTGAAAGTCGTATCCATCCGGGATGTGTAGACATCGATGTTTCATAGTTATCACTAACACCTTACCCAGAAATAGATACGACCTTAATTTCCATACTGCGTGTATATATACTTATGATGATAAACGTAATGCCAATGAGAACTCATAATTATTGAATTCTCACAAACATGCCATTGCCGCTTTAATTCGTTGCATCAATTTCTACACATGACTAAATCACCTTTGTCTAAGAATGTATCTGCAACGTGTCACGGCGTCAACCGTCCAGGTTGTCCGGGAAAATGAAAAAATGTGTGAAAATCGTATCCATCCGGGATGTGTAGACATCGATGTTTCATAGTTATCACTAATTGTCAATACACCTTACCCAGAAATAGATACGACCTTCATTTCCATACTGCGTGTATATACAGCTACAATCTTAGACAAAGGTGATTTTGTCATGTGTAGAAATTGATGCAACGAATTAAAGCGGCAATGGCATGTTTGTGAGAATTCAATAATTATGAGTTCTCATTGGCATTACGTTTATCATCATAAGTATATATACACCATTAATAGGTTTATTGTGAAGGAATAGTTTTACTACCAGAACGCCAAACGTTGTTAACAAGTGCTAATTAACACCGATTTCAACGATCTGTTAATGGCAGATCAATGAAAAATGAAAACACTTGCCTAACTTTTCTTAACCTAGCTACAACTAAATATCTAAAGGATTATATTTATCAAGAACTTTTACTTCTAGAATAATTTATCTTGTAGTCCATGTGAAAATTAAAAAAACCATTTATATGTTTCTCTGATAGTTACCTAGAAGTGCGCTAGATATCTAGATGTGAAGAAAACGGACATTAGTCCTATAAAGAGAACCATTAGAAATTAGTTTAGGGACTATTTTAATGTGTAGAATTATTTCCAATATTTTATCGGCTTTGGATGTATTTTTAATTTAACTTATACTTCCTGTTTCACATAATATTATTTACATTACCAAAAGCTAAGCTCAAAATTGTCAATTAAAATGAAATTAATTATACTTTTTAATTAGAGAGAACATTCTTATGTCAAATATGAACACCAATATATACAAATACCTTTTTAGACTTTTTAATACTTAACCATTTATTAAGAAATTTTCTGATACTTAATACATGTTTAGATTTGAATATTTACGCAGATATTCACGCTTATGTAAGTGATAGGAATTGATATACTATTCGTTTATCTCTGATTTCTACTCGGTAAGAAATCAAAAACAAAATAACGCTATATATTCTAGACGCGTTCACCTAATAGCCTAATAAACGTAGCATATTTTCTATGAACATTTCAATATAATCGTTTGATAAATTTAGCCTTATTTTCCAAATTTCCCAAACACAATTGCTTTGGCGTATATATGTTGTAATATCTTCATTAGTGCCCACACATTTTCTGTCGAATTAGCATCTAGTGAAAACGCCTGCTACCGTATTGTAATGACATCATGTTCGACTAGCAATCCTGACAAACATGACTAGGATGTTTTTTTGTCATTATCCCTTAGAAGTCCTTAAAAATTGTAATTGTTATCAAATCATTGTTTAGTAGATTTTAATAAACATGTTTCTTAAATCCGGAATTTAAATGCTTCCTAAAAAGACACAACGACCCAAATCTATGTTTTGGGTGACACCTCCAAATGTAAACCTTCACAGGTTGTTTTAACGTTCTTTGTACAACTCTGTCATTTGCAATATGCAAAGCATTCTTTAAGGAACTCCATGCCCAAAATGGAGCGCTTGAGCCCACCCTAGTCAGCAGGGATTATTGTCTAACAGTTCGATTTTGTACCTTTACTTCGTTGAATAGTATTCAGGCTAATATTTAAACACTTTTTGTGAACCATATACTATCTTTAAAGATATATAGTTCTTCAGCGTTGGAATTCCAGGCAAGTTCCATATAGAGGTTCTGGTTCTATAAAGTTCTCCTTTGCGCTCTCCTGGGCCATTCCATCGGCCATCTCATTGATTTAAATCTCCTCATGTCCTGGCACTCATATCAGTGACACAGTATTATCTTATGCCAGTTTCTCGAGGACTTGCTTGTAATATTTCAACAGCTTTGACCTGGTGGTTGAGTTAATAATGGCTTTAATAGACACCTGACTATCAGTCATTATAATACTTTTTTCTGATTGCACAGGCGACTTCTTGAAACTCCTCGGCGCAAGCTACGAATGCAAAAAGTTCAACCTGGAAAATCGTCATGCATTTTCCAAGACTTCACCGCGTATGTCAGCTCCGTTCTCCTGCGCCATAGGTAATTATTGGTCTAACTACAACTGTATACAAACAGTGTGCCACTCCTGGTTTTAATTCCTAGGTCTCCACACGATTTTAGTTTGGTTTTTAATAGTTGTTCGTGTTAAACCACGATCTGGTAGATCGCCTACTATTTTTTCTTTACCATAGTGCTATATCCACTTTTCTAAAAAGCTTTAAGATTTTTCATGTATTTTTCAACGATAGTAAACGACAATTTTGGTCTTTTTGTCATGCATAAAATGACAACTTCCATTCGTTTATAAATAAATAGCACTCATTTCAAATTCGATTTGTCTATATGGAGAATAAACGCAGCAGTAAACCACATCCATGCGCTTCTCTATAATTGGTTAACCAAACAAGTCTCAACCTGTTATAAGAATCGGGAGCGATCTCTTGTGGACTTAATTGTACTTATGGATATTCCAATAGTATATAATTAGTATGACAATATCTCTAAAGTCGAAAAGCAAAACACAATAACAACAAATAATATTACTATTTTCTGAAAAGGAATTATCATTATGGTAAAATCACAAATTTAAAATCAAGTTTTAACGAATTAATACAAATATGTATTGTTAAAACATATGTGAAACTATACACAAGGTATTTCACTAATGGTCACTTCAACTCCAGGCACATGCGTTTCGATCTAGTGAGCGCGTCAGCCCAGATTTATGAAGTGACGTGTTAAAGTTCGCTCCCACAATAGGAGCACAACTCAAATCCCGTCAGCTGACAAGTGAGATCTGACGAACAAGTATTAATGCGGGAGCGAATCTTAAGACGTCACTTCGTAAATCTGCACTGACGAGTTCACTAGATCGAAACGTATGGGTCTGCAGTTGAAATAACCATTAGTTAAGCACGTTGTGTATGTCCATGTATACAGATACAGATATGTTTTAACATATTTGTATTAACTTGTATACACTTGATGTGTCTACACATCCATTTTTTGCTTAGTTTAACGAATTACAAAAACAAAAACAAATTGCTAAATGAAATTATATATAAACACGTGAAAATGCCTATTAACGATAAAATGACAATAAAACATCTTAGTATTAAATTCAAACGTAAAACAAATAGATGCCACGTGTTATACCAATTAACAATAATAACAATGACAATAATATTTACTAAATAAATAAAACCTTGCTTGCAACTGCAAAAGAAATAAATTAATTACTAAATCACAGAAATGGCACAAAGTGAAATTTGAAGTAAAAACAAAACTAAAATTTTTAAAAATATCTAAAAATGTAAACACCAGATCAAGCTAGAAACTATGCATTCTGGAAAGAGAAACATGAAAATATTTTTCAACCACTGGATCACTGTATAAATCATGAAATAGTATTTTAGAGTAGAAGTTCGGCAGGATATCCTTTACTGCCGAGTCATAGAGTTTGTGAGGCGAGCTCCAAGAACAAGTCGAATAATATTGGCATTGCAGTAAAGGCCGTAACGGACCTGTATTATACAATAATTTTTATAATGTTCATACTTATCTTTTTGAAATCAATTATTTTCATAGAAAAAGAACGCACAAAACGTTGTCATTGTCAACCGTTGTTTATAAAAAAATATTTCCATTTTTATTTGTTCAACGTTTTTCTCTAAAAATAGTTTGAAACGTATGGAATCATCAAGCCATGAGTACATTCCTGAAGATGTCAGAATGGCCGCAGAGCAAACCAGCTCATCGTAGTTGCCTTGGAAATCGCGCAAAAGGTACGATAGAGCACATGCTGAGTTCGTGGATTGGCGAAACCTGAAAAATGTGAAGGGTATAATGAACAAATAATTCTGGCGTATGTTCAGGAGTTAAGACTGAAATCAGATTGTCGTCAAAACACACAGAATTTTAAAACATAGACTACCAATATCCACTATTGAATATAGCTAAGTATTTTAATACGTAGACACAAATCTTAATTTTAATATGTAACATACAGTGCAACGTACAGGACCGTGTTGGTCTAGTGAGTAGATCACTAGGTTATGAACCTGACGGATCGGGTTCAGGGCCTGGTTTGGCCAATAATATCATTGGCGTTATCAATGGTCGGTCCCAGCTCGACTCAGGCTGACAAAAAAATAAGTACCCGGACGTAACTCTGGGGAAATAATAGGCGGTCGGTGCGAAGTGCTAGCCACGTTACCATCCTAGTTCACCGAATGGCTTAAGTTGTAACAAGCCTACCATGTTACTAACCCCAAGGCTTGCAATGCTAGTTACTGTAGTTATCATTAACATACAGTGTAACTTTTATTTTAATAGAGTTATATTTAATGTAAGTAGGTAAATGTACTTTCACTAATTATAATTTAATAAAATTACAGTTTGAAAAAGGCAGTATCCATACTGCTGAAACGTAATTATGGAATAAATTTTGTTTTAATTTCGGTCAAGACTAATAAATTCCTTTCTGATATATATAATATATATAATTCTAGAAAATTTCTTGACTGTATTTGTATAAATTCACTAATATTTGGGTTATCGGTCTGTTTTAATTAAAACTAAATTATTCTTAGTCTATATTTCGTCAACATATTTATGACTTCATGAGGAGTAGCTATAAATTGCTATAAATTTCAATATACACGTTACCCTTATACTAACATATTCTTTCTTTTTTTGAATATATTAGTATAAGAGTAAAGTGTACATTGTAATTTTATAGCTACTCCTGATGAAGTCATAAATATATTGACGAAATATTGAGTAAAAGCATTTGAGCTTTAATTAAAACAGACCGATAACCCAAATAGTAGTGAAATTATATATATATATATATATATATATATATTATACAAATTTCTTGGAATTGCGGCCGTGTGATTATTAAGAAAAAACAAGGATTTATCCAATACGTTTCGGCTGAATTAATTCAGCCTTATTCATTTGGTTTATTAAATTAAATCTTAATGAATTTAAAAGTAGGAAAATATATAAAAATATCGTTAAAATAAAATTTAAAATATTATTATTAGAATCCTTAAATTCTTTTATGAAGGTATACCCAACTTTATTTAAAATGAATGAACCGTTGCAGAGATACTTAGGGGATTCCATACTTTTTACTAACACTATATATATATATATATATATATATATATATATATATATATATACATATATGGTAAATTCAATCAGTCGGCGATTAAAGGTCTGGTTTACTTCAAAGTATATATATTTAAAACAACCCTACATGTTTCGGCAATGATGCCTTTATCAAGGATATAAAAATATAAATAATATATAATATATTTTTATATTTTTATATCCTTGATAAAGGCATCATTGCCGAAACATGTAGGGTTGTTTTAAATATATATACTTTGAAATAAACCAGACCTTTAATCGCCGACTGATTGAATTTACCATATCATACCAAGGTCACGAAAATATTGTATATATACATATATGTATATATATATATATATATATATATATATATATATATATATACCGTACGAACGCAGGGGAGTGATTGATCTACCACAATGTAGTAAGACGAAGACGAATAGCGAGTTTATGTGGTTAGGGTTGAGAGAGTATATTCAATCGGGTTCTACTGTCTCACTGTACGGGCGTTCCCTTTCTTTATCCAACACATTCTACATACGATCTAAGAACGAATAAAATAATCTCTCTCTAACACATTGAATATTCCTATCAGTCGGTCATTGTGTTCAAGCAAGGCCAATATACTTGCAGTTGGCCAGTCATTACTTATATATCCATCGATCGCACGACGTTGGGCACACGGTATATATATATATATATATATATATATATATATATATATATATATATATATATATATATATATTTGTAGCAAATAATTGAATTATAAAAATATGTCTATGAAATATTTTTCATATTTCATTTTACTCCTCAAAAATGTAATATTTAAGCAAAATTCTCAAGAGAATATAGAAAAGTTTACAAAAGACAAACGTTTCCAATCGTCAGATATTTCAATTTATTGGAAAAATCCAATATCTTGCACGGAAATATTATTTTTCTTCTTTATTTTCTGACTGGCCATCCGCTCTGTGATATACGATATAAGATCTAGTTTATATCAAATATTTTGTTACGACATGAGTTAAACAAAAATTCCCGGAATAAGGTGTGAAGTTCGAAATTACAAGGCTAAACTTCAAAACTTTCAAATCTTATTAACAGAAGATGCTTTATGATTAGTTAAATGACATTATCGTAATTAAACTAAAAAGTAAAATTCTTATAAGAAAAGTATTACCCGACAATGATATAACCAAATGTCAATTTTTAAATAATAATAGTAACATTAATAACAATAATGTTTTTCACAGACATAAACAAGAAAGAATTTCAATATTATTCTATCGAATGCGGAATCATACAAAACAGCTTGTAACTTTTTGAAACT
Source organism: Melolontha melolontha (assembly GCA_935421215.2). Taxonomy (NCBI): domain Eukaryota; kingdom Metazoa; phylum Arthropoda; class Insecta; order Coleoptera; family Scarabaeidae; genus Melolontha; species Melolontha melolontha. The sequence continues at coordinate 102,467,256 of OW285236.1, read as the reverse complement.
CTTTCAAAGAGTATATATGTGCATGTGTCTACTTTGTGTTTTCATTTATCTCACACTGATTACTTCTGATTTAAATTAAAATCAATAACAAATTGGAAACATACTATAAAAAAATGTTTAACAATATTTATATATTTTTCTATATACTTTATATATATTATTGTAGGTAATGTCAATTATTTCTTACTCATTTCTTTAACTGAATGATAAGAATTACGATTAAACTGTCATGGAAAAGTTAATCCGTATTAAATTAATGATTTTTTTATTAAAACAAAATCTTCCGTTATCGTCAATCCGAATTTATAAAAGGTCGCAACGGTGAAGTAACAGTGCAATCTTACAAATTTGATTATATCAACTTAATTGTCTTAACTCTAAATTAACCCATTAACTCCCAAGCATTGAAATTTTTTTAAAGATATTTCATTCAAAATGGGACAATAGGAATACAATTAATTAACTAACACAATAAAAAGGCAAAATTTGATTTTAATTGGAAAAATTGAGTGGGATGCGTTATCGCACCTTTGGGATAATCACCTACATTTTGTGAAAATTCACAAAGCACTCTGGGTGTAAATGAACGTTACATTTGCTGCATAGATATATTGTGTGGCTCTTGCACAAATGGCACTTGACCCTTTTCTTTATTGAAAATAATTTCTAGAAAATCTTCCATGGTCCGGGTGATTTCCATTAGCACTCTCACCTTGATCCCTAGTACCTTCAGATTTTATTAGTCCTAAAGCCAATAATGACCTGAAATCTCATTGGAACCTTTTGGTGTCATTGGCTATGCTTCATGCATTTAGTACAGTAACACAACTTTCACTCATATTCATAAATAATGGTCACCACGATTTTTTTCAACGGATCCATATGCGATAATTGGCTATACCATTATCGTACAAATCGACGCCACCCACATGTTTGTTGTACTTGGCAATCATTTGCGACTGAGGTACAGAAATATCCTTTTCTTCCTTGCGATTGAATCGTTTCACATTTACAATGGGTTATGATTACTGACCACGGTCACAATTGAATTGTCATGCCATTTGACAACACATATTTTCTCATCATCATCATGTGCATAATCAAAAGTGCCTCTTGGCTTTTTAGAGAAAAACTTACTTTCTTCTAATGAGCACTACGTGTTCTGTTAACCTTTAGATTTTTAATTTAAATCTATTGAAAAAAGGTTGCAGAATTATATGCAGCAATTTTGCTCCGTTACTAGAAAAAAATGTATTCACAAAAAAACATTTTTGGTGGAGGTGCGTTCGCGCACCTTTGGGAATTAATGGATAATTAAAAGCATTTCATACAATTTCGCACAAAATCCTGTGATCTAAGCTAGACTACTATGATTTTGAAAGAGAGACTACGAGCTTCATTGCTTTCGGTTAACGTAAAGAATATGGCTGCAGAATATTTTTTAAACATTATTGACATCTTTAAGGAACCTTTAAGAAGAAGCAATTTATCTTAACAAACTTCTTTAGGAAAAGATTTAGTGATTCTTCACTTAATTTCTAATAGTTTTCTCTCATTTGTTTTAAGTTATTTGTATATCACATTATTCTACTGATTCTGCCTCTCTCTTTTATGTACATCTCTGTAAATTTACGTTCAAATAATTCCTTAAATTGTTCAAAGAATATTCTAAACATGTATCCCTTAGACTTTTAATAAAAAATTTTGTTGGAATTAAATTTTATGATTTCATTCGTAAAGTTTATTAATCCACTCTCTGTTATTGGTTTTCTAATTGTATAGTGGCTATTTTTCTTATTATATGTATTACAAAGAAGATTCACCTTTATTCTATAATAGTCTAACAGTAAATAACATAAAATGATAAATTTTAATAATCTTTCATATATATCCCAACAGAAGTTTTCAATACAGGTACTACTTGTAAGTGTAACTTTTGTAGATTTTAAGCATTAAGACTTTATAGAAGATCCGACAAACTTAAAGTTTCACTACATCTGCCCAAGAAATCTACTTTAAAATTTTCTAATAGAATTATTTGACAATTCAATGAATTTAAAGTCGTTAATCTACCTTATTTAAGAATATGCCTAAACTGCCTACTACCTACAGGTGATCTGCACTTCACTAATATTACCAAATTGCTTAATAAATATGCAACAAATTTCTATATGTGTATTAATATTAAAATTATTTAAGATATCTAAGTTTTCATAATGACACCTATCTTTCACGAAAATAGAAATACCACATATTCCTACAATAATTTACAGCAAGTTTATAGTCTATTAATAATAATTCGTAAAATTACATTTATGTATTTATTGCTTCCGATTTTAATCTACTTCATTTATATTTTTACTTCAATTAATGACCAAAACACATTCTGTATATCTATTTATAATTTGATTCTGTTGTGTAGGCGGTATCATCCGTCGCTCTAAGGCAACCTTAATCATATCAAGTAAACTTTAATTCAAATTCAGTTTAGGAGAGCTATTCTGGAAACGTTCCCTGGACGTAAAGTGAAATCCAGTTATTTTGAAGTCACTGTAATAATCAAATTTACATGACAATTTATGTCTAAATTATATATTGAAACACATTTATCACGTAATAAAATGTAAGATATTTACAGTGGGTACATAATGTAATACACATCGAAAATAATTTCTTACTTGGATATATTTGGCATAAATGCTTGAACACATTTCTTATCTTATGGCGTTTTTGCACTGTAACGTCATCGATTTTTTTTTTTAATTGTAACCTCTATTTTTTTACGGGATTTGAGAGAGTATATTTTTTCTAATATAAAACGAGTAACACATTAAAAAGAAAACTTTTGAGATATTTAATTTCTAAGTAAAAAACATGTCGAAATAATGGTTATAAGTGTTATAACTAGAGCTGAGGATGTTTGCGGTACGGCAGGACCGTATGTAGTGCATCCCCACCAGCGTATAAACACGATGCAGCGAAACACTTTAGTTAGTCGTGAACTGGCAACGTGATCGTGTGTTGTCTTGAGCTCTATTTAATAAGTATGACGGACGTGCCCAAGCCAAGAAAGCGCCCATTGTATAACGACGTGAAGAAATTTATCCGAGACTTTCCCGATTTGTATTATAATGGAGCAAAAGTGGTTTGTAAATTATGCGATAAACAGTTACTTTGCTGGGACAAATACGACTGTAAAAGACATGTTGAAAGTGTACACCACAAAGACAAAAAAAATAATGTGCTGTCTAAAACGCAATTCATTTTCGATTTATTGACAATGCTACTCGTCTGCGATGTGCCAGTTCACCTGCTAGATAAAAAAGCCTTTCACGACTTTTGGAATAAATACAATTCCAACATAAAGCTACCGTCACGGAGAACGTTACTCACCTATTTACCAATTGTGCGTGAGGACATTGAAAACAGAATGAAAGCAGTAGTAAATGATAAACAGTTATGGGTATGTGTCGACGAAACGACAGATCGAAAAAAGCATTCTATTGTGAATATTATAGTGCGTGTACTAGATCCTGTCAAATCAACATTTCCCATTTTATTAGCCAGCAAAAGATTGGAAAAGTGCACTAGCGAAGTAATTACGAAGGTAGTGCTCGATACGCTACAAAAATTTCAAGTTTCAACTAATCAACTCCTGATGTTTATGAGCGATGGTGCTGCGACAATGCGTTCTGTAGGCCGTTCTCTTAAAGCAGATTGTGAGAGACTTTTGCATGTGACATGTAAAGTTCATGCTTTACACCTTGTGGCACAAACTATTCGGCAATGTTATCCAGAGGTGGATGCATTAATAGCAACCACAAAAAAAGTGTTTCTAAAATCTCCCAAACGAATTCGAGAGTTTCAGAGTCGGTGCCCTGGTATTCCCGAACCACCAGAGCCAATCCTTACACGTTGGGGAAGTTGGTTAAAGGCGGCATTTTATTATGCCAAGTATTTCCAACAAATAAAATCTGTGGTTCTACAATTCAATCCTGCCGAAGCTGTAGCCATTAAGGAAAGCCAGAGACTCTTTCAAAACCCTTCCCTTGATGCAGATTTACAAACTATTTATAACAATCATATAGGATTGTTTAACGCAATCGAGAAATTTCAAAATACTGCATTATCGTTAGCGGAGTCACTGCAAATACTGGACGATGTACACGCCCAGCTATGCGCAGTAAATGACAACAAAAATGTTAATGTAATAAAAAAGTTCGAGAGTGTGATAAACAATGATTTTGATTTTACCAGATTAAAACAAATTAGTAATGGTGCAAGTGTAGATTCGGTTTCTATCTATAAAGATTATTTTAATTGTGCGTGTGTTACATCCGTAGATGTCGAGCGGTCTTTCTCAAAATATAAAAAAAATTATTCATCACGGCGTACATCGCTCACCGCTACAAATATGGAAACGTATCTAATGCTACAAACTTACTGCAAGTCTTATCCACTTGGCGCTATGCTATAATAATCGTAAATAAGGTAAGTGTGTTATTTATATACAGTACACATAACTGACATACCTAAGTGATATAAATAGCGAATGCATGTAAAGCAATAAAATCACGCATGCATCACCGATCGAAACAAGGTCATTATATTCGTGCGTTTAACTGAATACTATCCTGGCACACCGCAAACATCCCCAGCTCTAGTTATAACTTAAGCAGTAAAACATTGTGTTAAGAGGTCACTTTCTGACAATAAGCGATCCGATAGTTAAATGCTTGAATGGCGTTTCTAATCACTACTGGTTGAACCGGACTAATTTCATCTCGAATTCTGTTCTTTAATACGTCAATGTTCGTTGGTCTGTTCATGTAAATTTTATTTTTCAGGTAACCCCATAGAAAATGGTCAAGAGAAATCGAATCCGGTGAACGAGCATGCCACTCAGTAGGTCTTCTGCATCCAATACACCCCCCCCCCCCGACATTTATTTTTTCTGAAAACTGGGTGTGACTTTCTATAGACCTGTGAGGGTTTTCATTTGCCCAATATCGACAATTCTGTGGATTAACGTTTACATTAATATAGAATGAGGCTTCATCTGAAAAAATACTGTTATTCACGATCTCTGAATTGTTATCTAAGCGATTTAATATTTCTTCGCAAAATTCATTCCGTCTATCAGGGATAGTTTTTATTGGACTCGTGAAGTAAAATCAACTTAAATGGATGTCGTTGGTTTATCTTTAAAATTTTCCACGCGAATATGTGGCGGCTAATTTTAAGATTAGCAGCCACCGCTTGTGTCGACTTATGTGGGTTTTCTATGAACTCAAGTAATGCGATTAATTTTAGATTGCACGATATTTTATTACATCCGATTTTTTTACTATTCCACACATGACCACACTTTTGTAGATATTGGTCTGAATCAGAATACTTATTATTGAATTGCTCACAGACTTTGTCCTAACACTGTTGTCGCATCCTTTCATCATCAAAATTTCAATTCTTTGTCTTTTTCTATGACGCACCATTTTAGCGACAGAAATCTATTTACTTAAGTATGTATTTACTTAGTTAAACAAAAGTTGGTAGGCGTCGCAATGTATGAAGCTGTTTTAGTTTTGATTACTGTGACACAACTGTCGGAATTGACAAATATTGTTTTAATGTAACTTAAAAGTTACATTGTAACATTAAATATCTCGAAAAGTTTTCTTTTTAATGTGATACTTCTTTTACGACATTATTTTAGGACAAATATATGCTCTCAAATCCACGTCACAGTGCAAAAACGTCATAAGATAAAAAGTTTTAGAACTACTTTCTACTTTCTTCCTGGGCGTTCCACATTGACTAATTTGTGTAGTGTCTTTCAAGTCTTAAGTAAGGGTCTGGATAGGCGCGAGCAAGTACATATATATCGACTTTTCACATGAATTTGATGCTATAAGTCATAAAATCATACTTACTAAACTTTACTCCTTTGGCTTTACCCCATCTTCTTTCAATTTCATCAATCCGTCTTTAAAAAATCGAATTTGTTATGTATCTTACAACGGCTTTCACTCATTTGAATTCACTGCAACATCTGGTGTCTTGGGTCCAATTCTTTTCATCTTGTTTATCAACGACCTGCTGGCTACTCTCACCTGTCCAGTTTAACATATAAGATAAACTCTGAAATAAATAACATCGACGATACTTTTCTTCTGCAATATAATTTAAATATAATCTCAAATTAGGGTAATAGTTTCAAATTGAAATTAAGTATAAGCCAGTGTTATTCTGTGAGTTACACCCGCTCTAAATTTCCTATACTGTCGCAGTATATAACTAACAATATTTATTTGGAAAGGAAAACGGTCATTAAGGACCAGGGTATTTGATTCAGAATTGTCTTTAAGACAGCAATTGCAACTGTGTGCATCCTCTTACAAAGCTCTGGGCTTCATTGTGCGTGATTCTACCAATTGCAATAATATTGAATTGCTTAAGGTGTTGTATTTCGCTTTTGTTGTCAGCAAAATGGATTATGCAGCTATTGTTTGGTATCTCTTCTATACCTCCCATAGATTATTTTTCAATAGAATACACCGACGATATTTAGAATTTCTCTCCTTTAAAATTGATGGAGTATATCCACCGACTGAATTAAGTCAGGAAGATTTGCTGCAGCGACACAATAAAGTATCGATAGGTGTCGATGCTTTGGAATCGATACCTTGAATCGATACCTTGAATCGATATCTTGGAATCGATACCTTGAAATCAATACCTTGATTCGATATCTAGGAATCAGTATTCATAACCCGATTTCTAGGTATCTAGGTATGGGTTGTTTGATATCGATTTCAAGAAATTAATTTACCGATTCTACCATATCTACGGTATGAAATTTACAATATTGTGATATTTTTTTTTTTTTTGTAATAATTATAGTTATTATGTCATAATATGGATATTTGCTACGTATAATGTAAAATTCCACAACATCCTTTTAAATATATATTACATAATATATATAATGCTTACATACTTAAAAATTCTTTACTTAAAAAGTTGCATCCTTTATATACATTTAACTTTTTTTTACCTTATTAATCTCCATTTCTATGAATCATAAAGTAAACTTGCAACACAAATGCAATAAATAAAAAGACTATTAAATAAAGAAAAGGAAATTGCTACAAATACCAATATATAGGTAAGAGACTTGTAGAAATTTAACCCAATCCAAAATAAAGCGATACCGACATACTATCTTAGTATCGATGCTTTGGATTCCTTGCTTGGAGTCGATACCTTGGAATGAATATTTCGGTATACATTGAGATCGATTCCAATCATTTCTATAGTTAGCATCGATTTCTTGGTATCGACACCTTAGTGTCGGTTCCTTGGTATCGATACTCTGGTATTGATTTCTCGATATCGATACCCAGGTATTGATTCCTAGGTGTCGATACTTTCGTTATCTGAGGTATCGGGGAATCGATACCAGTTATAGTATCGGGTATTGGACAATGTATCGATACCTTGCCCACCCCTAGTCGCCAATGTGCTACCTTCTTGTTGAAACTGTTAATTAATAAAATTATTCATTCGCGTTTCAACTGAATCGCTTATGTGCCTAGGGCGAGCACCAATGTGTTGCAGCATTCCCCTGTCAACATTATGAGCACTACTGCCAATAAATTGTTTTGAAGATTTTTTTTGAATTAGGCTAGTTAATATTCTTATATAATATAGTATAGTCTTATATAGTATAGTTCTTATATATTTTCTTTTGTTATATTATTCTGCTTAACTTGTTTTTAGTTTTATTTTTTACAGTTTGTGAACAGTACAGTAAACTTTTATTTATTTGTTAATTTGTTTTACTATTTTATATTGTAATAATCACATTTATGTCCTGTAATAGAGTATCACCTGTTGGGCATTAAAGATTATTATTATATACATTATAAACAAATGAAAAATAGTATAATACTTATTAATTATTTCTATTGTTATACACTTGCATAGTTTTCACAAATTGAATCAATAAATTCAATTTTCCAAAATATCGATACATTTAATCTAATAAAAACTAATCATTATTTTTTTGCACGCTTTTAGTTTATTTTTATTTACCTCCGCTACCTTTTTCATTAAGTAATCGTATTAAAATAAATTAAATAATCACCATTAATCTTTGAAATTGCTTTTGCTCTTTATATAATTGCGTATTTTTCTTCTTTAAAGATTAATTTTCACGGAATAGAGATTATTTTCATGGAACCAAATAAATGAAATCCGCAAAACGTCGCAAATGTGGAATCAATATTTCTCTGTTAGTGCCGAGCAAACAATATTATTGGTTCTCTGTATAAACATTATTTTTGTGCCGGCTTTCATGTCTTCCATTCGAATATAACTTACTGGATTACATTTCTAGGTCTCTATTTAATATTCAATGTTTTCGAATTCTCTGATTAAAATGTAGAATTAGATTAAATCTAATAACGTTCACAAATATTAATCAAAATAAGACAATTAAATTGAAAATAAATTTATTATTCCTTTGTTTCAGCAATTATCTTTGTTGTCAAAAAAGATATAAATATGTTTAGGAAAACGCTAATATGCAACACACGTTCAAGAAAATTAGTAAAATTACAGCTTTTAGATAGGACGCTTTATTTTTTATCTAAATCTAGCATCTTTACGAAGTTGTATTTGTATAAAAAATTTAATGTTTGATTTCCTTCTTCTTTTTCACGAAATCCACGAGTCAACTCCTCTATTTTCCAATACTTTCATGATCAAACGTTTTTCTTTATTCATTCTACCAATACTTTTTCAATAATTGCACTGCTACTAAGAACTCAAGATAGAAGAAGACCAAAAATACTTAAAATTAAAAAATTATTTTGTTTTTTAAAATATTCTTCTTTATAATCCATACATTTTTCCTGCGAATAAACCATTTCTCTCAGCATTTTTTTTCGATTCAGAAGGTGGTGCATTTAAAACTTCATTTTTAAAGACTTCTGTTGTTAAAAATTGTTTATGACGCAGGTGATTTTTGATTTTTGGATATGTGAAAAAACCTTCTTCAATTATTTCTACCTTCTGCTTCTTTTTAGCCTGGATCCAGCTCGGTCCTTTTTTTTTCTATATGTTCACAATTTCGGCATTTCATCTGCCTCTTCGTCTTTTGACACCGCTTTTAGTTTCCCATATAACTTTCGCCACTTTTCCCTCGTCCATTATAACTAAATACCCGAAGCATCTTAATTTTATGTTAATTAATTTAATTTTGTGTGTTATACTCTTAACTTTCAACTTGTATCGTATCACTTCACTTTTAATTTTATTCAGTTTGTACGTGACCGATAAGGCAGTATATTCAAAATTTCGTTCGGGATATACTGGTGCCACTGTAAATTCCAGACCCTTCAGCTACCTATTCTGTATTAGATGTTGAACATGTGTAGAAACGATGGATGCATATTCAAGACTGTGCACTAAAATGTTACCTGAAATATTCCCGTTTCGGGCGTCCAAACTATATTTCTTTTTCTTGAATCCCATTTTGTGCGTAAAATTTGCAAGTAACAGTAAAACAATAAAAACTTTAAGCCTCTATTAAAGATAATTATTGAACCCGTCAAGCGATTATCAATCAATTTATTTTAAATTTATAATTATCGTTACTTAAACTTGACTAGGAATTAAGGTACAGCAGTTTAAATTTATATTTATTGATTGTTCAGGGATTAAAGTTGTTTACCTAGTAATCCCTATGGATTACGAATCAATTTGTTGTGAATTTATAATTACTTTTAATTGCATAAGGAATTAATGCTGTTTACAATAAACTCGCCAAGAGATTAACTATCAATTTATTATTATTTGTTTCTATTGTTTGTTTGCTTCCCCTTCCACCAAAATAGGGATGATATAAAATGTTTCACTATTTCTAAAATAAATTAGTACTTCGAAAATCTTGTAAGTGCAGTTAGGTTATTCAAAAGCTTTCGTGAATTTTTGTTTGTGATGGAAGTGATAGAATCAAAACGTGGAAAACTAGTCATCCTGTATTCTGGATACAAGTTCAATTTAAACGTTAACTCTTCAATGGATTTACGTAAACAAGAACTGCTCAGGAGCGATTATTACTGATGAAGTACAATCAAAAGTTATAAGTGAGAAAAGCCATAACCGTGTTCCAGATATTGCAAAGAATGAAGTCGAAAAGTGTTTAAATAAAACCAAACACAGAGCAAGAGAAGCAGTGACACCACTACCGCAAATATATCGACAAGAAATTATGGTTGCTAAGGACAGAGGTTTGGATTTCGTTACAAATATTCAACAGTTTACATCAGTGAAACATGCCTTGTATAATGAGCGACACAAATCGCTAGGCATTAGCTTGCTTCCGAGAAAACGAGAAGATATATAGGTCCTCGAGTTTATGAGAGAGTATGTCATAATTGACGATGGTATGAAAGACAGGATTCTTGTATTTGCAATGGACGGAGGCAATTTATTAGCAGGAGGTTCTTGCTTCCTATCCGATGGGACTTTTAAAAGCTGTAGTTCACTGTTTTGCCAATTATATACAGTTCACGTGGATATTAGTAGTACAGGAAGAAAGAACAAACATCATTCCTGCCGCATATGCCCTGCTGCCCGACAAAAAATAGGCGACGTATAAACGATTGTTCTTCTTATTAAAACGTAAAATCAAGAATTTTTTACCAAAAAAATCTATTTTTGATTTTGAAGTTGCCGCAATTAATGCTTTAGAAGAAGTTCTTCGGCTACAGTTATCAAACGTAATTTTAATCAAGCTCTTTGGTGTAAAGTACAAGATTGAGGTCTAACAAACTTGTATAAGGAAAACGGGGAAGTAAGAAACCACATAAGAAAATGTGCTGAATTAGCTTATCTGCCAGAAGATAAAGTTACAGATGGTTGGCTCCGTATAATGGAAAATTCTCCTACCGATGAAGCCATTGTTAAATTTAATGATTATTTTCTTTATCAATGGATTCATAATTCTCGCCGAATATGGACTAGCGATGGAGGACGTAATCGGATTACAAATTCTGTAGAAAGATGGCATAACCGACTCAACAGACGGATCGGAAAAGCACATGCCAATATATTTGAATTAATGAAAGTTCTCCAGGAAGAAATGCACTATTATAATAGTGTTTTCCTGCAAAATTGTGTGTGCATATGTACCTCTAAAATGGCAAAAAATACTGTGAATTAGATAGGCTGTTAAAAATAGTTGTAAATGACCTAATTCAAAACAGTCAAAATCTTAGTGACACATTAAACAAGCTGAAATATACCGTAAAATTATAGATATATTTACTTCTAATTTAAATTAAGTATTATATAATATATAAATTAGATTAACGTTACTCTACATAGAGTTAAAGGTACTTTTATTTTATATTTTTGAATACATTTACTACTTTCTGATAATATGTATATATACAATATTGTGCATGTGTCTTCAAGGGTTATCGTATATTTCTTTTAATTTGAAAATAAACTGCTGAATCAGCAAAACTCGATAATTTTTCCCTATTTGCTATAAAATATAAAATTGACGCACAAAACTTTAATTAAAAAGCACAATCACTTTCCATCTATAAACTGAACACTCGAAAGGGGAAAATTTTGTGAAACGCACGAAAAGGGAACGCCCGAAACGCTCCCAAATCCTAAGATGTAATATAAAGTATTTACTGCCTGAACATTGCCGAAGTCACGACAAGACCTAATTACAAATCGAAGCAGTTTAGATACAGATAAAGATATTGACAATGTATGATTAAAAAAGGGCAAATTAATGTTAAACAATACATCTAAGTCATTAATTTCAGGCGTAATTGCCAATGTTTCGTCCACTATTGCAAGGGACATATTCAGGGCTGTGCGTAGACGTTCGTCGTTTCGCAGTAGCTTGAATAATGCTAGGACAGAGACCAACACAACTTATATATTGAGGACCGGGTCAGATGGTGGCCTGCTATTGGCTGGAGACAATGAGCCAATCGCATGCGTCGTATGTGCGTGGTATTTCGTAGTAGAATTCAATAGACTTTGCCACGTTGGCTGTGACGTATAGCGCGGGGATGTTTGTGAATTTCAATAGATTCACGGATTTTCCTAGGGAAGTAATGCGATTCATGGAACAGAAGCTTGACATCTTTGTATAGAATTTGATGACCGGAGTGGATTTTGTGTTCTGCCAGCGCTGAACCGGCTATATTTAACAGTCTAGTACAACGTTCATGTTCGGACACACGTACACCGACTGGCCGCTTAGTTTCGCCAGTGTACCCACCGCCACACGAATACGGATGCGATACAGTCCTTGTGCTTGGAGCTGAGATATTTTGTGTTTAACCGAGGGTAAGAAGTCCGAAACTTTAGAATGTGGTCTGAAGACGGTTTTGATTTTATTTTTACGTAGAACCTTTCCTATATGATCGGTGATACCTTGAATATACGGTAAGAAGACGGTGCCGATATTAGGATCTAACTATAGTACGATATATGTCGTGGACGTTATAATTATTCTGAAATAGGGCGTTAGAAATATGTTTAAGTTTAGAGTGCCCTAGGTTCTGAGATAGAAAACGTACGATGTATACACTCTGTTCGTTTTCAGTTTGCAGTCACATGATCAATTTTCATTTATTTTTAGTAGTATGAATCTAGTCGGTACTTTTGAGTCAAAAGAGGTTTAAGTATTTTATAAATATAAAATTGTTATTTCAATACATAATGTTTTCTATTTATTTTCTAAATGTTTTTCCTGTTTAATCAATCGATGTTATTGACCAATGTAATGGTAATGAAATTGGAACGATGCCGTATGACATAACCTAAAATTTTTGAAGTATAAACACAAAGGTACATGTAGAAAATGCAGCTTTTCATGTATTGTAAACAGATGCTTCACTTCTAGCATTAATCGCACTAAATAAATTTGGAATAAGAAATAATCTGGAAATTGCAGAAATCATACGAGAAGAAATTCACTAACATAAATGAATTACAAAGCAATTCAATATAACCAAAAAGTAGAACAGAAAGGTTGGGAAATAAGAAAATAGGAAGCTAAATTTTTATTGTTTCATATGTATAATCAAATTTTTTGCATTAGAAATTAAATAAATAAAATCTCACCTTGATTATATTGGTATTATTATTTCCAAGAAAATGGTTAATAATAATTACACGAATAATTCATTTGTTTACAAAAACTATAGAGAACTATTAGTATTATGTATAAATTAATTATACAGTTCAATTATTACATTGCTACGCTAAGTAAAACCATTGAAGATATAACTTCATTTGGAATCAGTATGTTAAAAAATTATCATAACTGTTTGTTAAACTTGCTCATATAAAAACTATTCAACTTAATAAAATGCAGATACTTTAATCAATACAATAAATACAAAATAGCGAAATTGTATTATGTATTATTCTATTCTAGTGTTAACAGATATGGATGTGACTGCACAAGTGAGCGCTGATATTTTTTAATGTTATTCTGCATAAGACTATTAAAACCTGATTTTAAAATGCCATACAGCATACTAAACTCAATGAACAACAGTAGTGCAGTATGTGACAAGAGCTATTTTCTTTATCTTCGCAATTTATGTTGGTTGTATCTGCAAACTCTTGAGTTGTTCATATATTAACTGAGCATATTAGAAAATAGAAGTATGTAGAAATAGCAAATAATTCATCTAATTCATAATCGGTCTAATAAGAAATATTTATTTGAATAAAACATATTTACATGGAAGCTTAAATATATAATCTTTCTAATACAATCATAAAAACACTATCATAGACAGAAAATAATGTTGTCTTGTACTAACATAAAATATGACACCTTTAGTTGCAATTACATATATTAATCTGAATCAGAGTCTGATTCTGTAACATTGATTATTACTGGATCTATATCCAAGTCTACCAAGCAGTTTTCTCTTTCATACCATTGTTTTATTAAATTATCAGTATGCCTTATGCAGTTACTCCATGTATTACTATCACATGTATGTAATGCCTCCTTCCACATTTCTTTCACCTTTTCGTCGGTGTAACCAGCCCTACCGATGTGCACATTGTAATATGTTTTTGCTTTTGCCCAAATTAGCTCAATAGCATTGAAGTCACAGTGGTATGGTGACAGAATTTCATGTCCTGCATTTCTTAACAGTTCATCAATTTCATAAACTTTCTCTTTACGGTTTCGATCCTTTGGAAAATATCCATGTTTCATCTAAAAAGACAACTTGACGCAAACTAGAATTTGTATTCTCAATGTACTTCCTTAAAAATACACTTCGCATTACACTAACATCAAGTTTTTCCATTAATGCTCTTCTATTATCATCTTTTTTATATTTGAAACCGATATGTTTGAGTAAAATGGAAAGAGATGTTTTTCCTATTTGCACCATTTGTTTAGTTTCCAGTTCAGTCTTCAATGTTTTCAATGTAACCTGTTTTTCTAAAAAAGTATATCGTTAAAAAATAAATCATTTATGAAAATAAAATTGCTTAGAATACTTTGATGAAACATGTCGTATAAAGTATTTCGGACTTCCATTTTCAAGCTTTCTGGCAAATCTTTGGTTTTTGGTTTACGTCGGGGTATTTGTTTTCCAGGTGATGATGTCCCACGTTTCTTGATATTGTAAACGGTTCGGACAGAGATCTTAAGAGCACTTGCTACTCTCTAAAAATATTTTTCCTCATTAATCTAAAGATATTAATTTGGTGTTATCTTACCTCATAAACTGAATCAACAGACAATAATGGACCTCTATTATATTTCTGTTCTTCAAATAATGAAGAAGGTTGGCAACTAGATTTTGTGCCTGTGAGTAGACGTTTACCAGGCATATTCTACAACAAAAAGAACACAAACATGAAATTTTATATCACTTCATATTATGAAAATTACATTTTGCGATATGCATATCAATTTATCAAAAAATGTAATTTGTCAGTGTCAAAGTAAAATAATTTAATTAAGAAATATTACGTTAAATACTTACGATTAATTACTCGAAACTGACTATTATTGTTGCAAGAAGAACAGGTAAATAAGAAATCTTAAAATATCAACGGAAAAATACAAACAAAAAAAATACAAAAGAAGTAGACCGCACTAAACATAACCTGTATATGTCGATAAATATTGTACGTATTTTCTCTTTTGACTAAAACAGTTGTCGGTATCTCATATTATACAAGACATGCTAATATTATTTTTCTTTGTCTTTGCTAGGAAGAAATTTCAAAGACGTATGTCTTGTATCAAATGACATACGTTTCAATTCTGAATATTTGTAGCTCAATATATCTGAAAAACAAAGTATATAGATTCTGTGTCTGAGATAGTATGACATAGTTAGTCATGTGACTGCAAACTGAAAACGGACAAAGTGTAAGAGTATTGATGACCGCTTGTTTGTGTGCCCGGTGATAATGGGAAAACCCGTTCAGATACCGGTCCGTATGAGTCGGTTTCCTGTAAACCATGTGGCCCAGTTTTCCATTGATATTGCGGATCACTAAGACATCTATAAACTGTAGACTTCCGCCTGGTTCCACCTCCCGTGAATCGCATTACTTCCGTAGGAAAATCCGTGAATCTATTGAAATTCACAAACATCCCGGCAATCTCAATAGAGACGATGGCTATACGTTACATCCAACGTGGCAAACTCTATTGAATTGTAGTACGAAATACCACGTCCATACGACGCATGCGATTGACTCATTGTCTCCAGCCAATAGCAGGCCACCATCTGACCCCGTCCTCCCTATATCAGTTGCGCCGGTCTCTGTCCTAGCATTTTTCAAGCTACTGCTAAACGACGAACATCTACGTGCAGCACTGAAGATATCTTTTGCAACAGTGGACGAAACGTTGGCAACTACGCCTAACTCGACGCAGTTTCAACCCGAAAACCGAGATCTACATGTAAAGAATGACCGCGGAAGCCTACACCTATGGTTATTTCAGATAGGTGTTCTAAAGGTTTCGATTCAGTTGAATTTATGTAACAAATATTTTCTAATACAAACGTAAATATATCTTATTATTCATATATATGTAGATATAGACATAGGGTCTGAAAGACCCTGGGTCATCACGAACGTAACATAAATGACGCTCACCTGTTAAGAGTTACAAACATAACCCATTTTTGCATAGCACTTTTTGACATATACCGCCAATCATCAATTTTAATGAGGTTATTTTGCAAGATGACACAATCTTCAACAGAATCTATAGTACCACATGTTTTAAGGCCATCTGCATAGCATAAATAATCGCACTGTAAATTCGTAAGCAAATTATTAATATAAATGTTGAAAAGTAGTTTCTTTAAATTTTTAAGGACTAATAATACTCTTATTAACCACAGTGGAAAATTACGAATCGTAGTGTTAATATTATATTTGATATTACATAATAAAACTCTTCGCACATATTTAAATTTTTTATTTGAAAATTTTACGATTACATGATAAATCAATTACGTATGGACAAATAACTTTTCCCAGTTCAGAAAAGACCAGAATTTTCCAAAATTAAAAAATTATATAGTACATACGTATGTGCGGGTAATGTGTTGTGTAATTATAAAGGAAGAGAAAATAATTTGCTACACGCTTTGACAAATGGAATCCATTAGTGATATAAGTTAATTTATTGGAAAATTGGATAGCTTTTGACTGTCGAGACGTATATTTATCGATGTAATATATTTTCTAGGAAAAAGTGATTTTTTCTGTATCGAAGAAATTTTGTTTCACTTGTCAAGAACCTAAACTAACTTAATTTAAGTTTTCACGTCATTTAGATTTTTTTTGGACGTTGAACACAACATAAAACCTAATAAGTTTATATTTTAGAATATCACTAATTGGTAGTTTACCTTTAAACTATTCGTTATTATACTTAATTATGTTTAATACAATGTTAAGCTTCGTTTTCACAAAATATTCGTAAAACATGAATATTGCATTGTTTCCCCATGTGAAAATAATTAAACAAAGTTCGTCGAAATTGGTATTACATGGAACCTTTATTGGGTTCAAATTTTAATAAAACCGATTTCAATTCTCTGTGTTCAGAGGATTTAGTTTCAGTTTGAAAGCAAGTTACTGTTCTTAATAATACAGGAAGGAATCGAAATTTTACTATGTATGTATGTACATATATATTGTTACAAGCTACGATATTATAGCAGGAGGATAAAAATATAATACTATAACGTGGACATAAAGTATCCTATTTGCTAAGAGAAATAATTAATAATAATCATTTATTCCTAAAAAAGAAAACGGGAAAAATTGGATATTTTTTAGGTATGTGGTATTTTATAAAGTTGATGTAATGAGTTTATCAAGACGAGTTAAATTAGCTAAATAAATATATAATTATGACAATTATACGTAATTACCTAATTACTGTTGCAATAACATTTATAACGACAATTTAAAGAAACTTGAGCTTTAAGGTCGAACGAATATTAAATTCCTTTTTTATTTATTTATGAAGGTTTATTAAACAAATTTTATGATTATTTTTTGAAATGTTTGTTAGGGTAGGAGTCTCATCCCTGTCCTCTAGCGATATTTCTTCGACCAATTTCTTAGAGATCGATAATCACTAGGAATCGGCAGTCCCAGGAGGGGACTTAAATGAATTTGTAGCGGGCCGATCTACTGTTTAGTTTTATTAGTTACCTGAGTTCTATTGCGTAAATATGTGATGGGCAGCGACACTGCAATGTCTACACATCTACTTGAAACAACTAATGCAGAATTTATATCACGAAGCGTAACTTCGTGTTTGAAATCAGTATGGGGTGAAAAGCACGATATAAATAAAGAAAAAGTGTTAGTATTTGTAACAGATGAAGCTGCATATATGAAGGCGGCTGGTTGACTCTTACAACAAATATACAGTAGTATGATGCATATCACATGTTTCACACATGCTCTTCATTAAGTATCAAACTAAGTCAGAAAAACTACCCGAATGCAGATAAATTAATATCTTCTGTCAAAACAGTTTTTGTGAAGGCACCTGCACGCAAGAATTTATTTCATGAAAAACTTTTACATGTGCCACTACCACCAGAACCTGTTACAACGCACTATAACGTCCTATTATCCCATGTATTTTGACGACGTTAAAAGTATAAAACTGCTACTGAGTCCGAATGATGGTGTTTCTATTTTGCGGTCTGAACAAATATTTATGGACCCAACTATTCTGGTAGACTTAGCCAATATTCATAGACATTATTCTAGAATATCTGTAACCATCTGCCAACCCACACAATTCTATAGGTATAACTAACGCCATGAATATTAAATATGATCTTCGTCAATTCCTTTCCCCTTTACCTGGAGCTGCTGCTGGTAAAGTGAAAAGAAAATTTGAAGCAGTTCTAAATAATAATTCACAATTTCTTACTGTACGTCGAATCTTTGACTGATGGTAAATTCACAGATTTTTTCGAACCAGGGATAAATGCACCGTGACTAAAAAAACTTTATGTACTTTAAATATGCCCCTATTTCATCGGTAGATGCTGAATGATCGTTTTCAATGTATAAATGAATTTACGGTGACAGACAATTATTAACACATGAACATATTGGAGCAATTATTATTGGTGATTTACTATCATTTTAACTCTGGATATAAACGGTGAAAAGTTAAGATGTGTATTATGTTTTATAAACCCTGCAGTATTCCTTCTGGAGAAGATGTATTTACTCCTACTTGGCAAGTACTTGTTCCTGTATACGTACTTTGATTCGCGGGTAAAAAATGTTAAATTGCGATTCTTGATGCCCCCCCCCCGCACTAACGTCATGCAACGCTGATAATCATTTACGCATTATAGAGGAGGTTAGCATATTTTCTGCCTCTAAAAACAAGACCATATACAAAAACAGGATTTGCAAACTTGTACAACGTTGGTAAAAGGTGACAGATTGTGAAGGTGTTTACTTTGATAAATAAATTTTAAAATAATAGTTTTAGCATACAAAACTTTTTTGGTCATTATTAAAACAAAATTGGACAAAGAAGAAGAATGAAGAAAATATAAAACGAACAACTAGATTTGTTCAGACATATAATTACGAGGGGTGTGTCATCGAGAACAACTACTTTTTTTGTGGCATCAAGAATTATTTGGTTGTAGTAGCCTATGCGATGAATTTTGTAAAGGTCGATTAATAAGAACAAAAACATTAATGCTGTACGATAAGTAATAATGTGAGATTGTCATGTCAGATAAATCATATTTTACGTAATCAAAGTGTAAAAAAAATATATATTCATGTTGGATTCAACACAAATAAACCGTGCAAAGAAACACTTAAACGATTGAATTCAGATAAATCAAATTTGATATGAGCCTGGAACTAAATAAAAATAATTGTTTGGGTGTTTCGAGATTAAGGAAAATCAACAAAGTGTATTCGTTGTCTCAGTGTTCCTAAGAAAATTGTTGCTTTCTTGTGTGGAAAACTGGTTATATGCCTACTATTCCCTTAGAAGGTCGCAAAACTATGTATACTGACTGATACACAGCAATCTATTGTAGGAATAGAAGCCATCTAATCATTCTTTTTATCAAGACAATGCAAGCTCAAACACAGCACAATAAACAATAAATTATTTGACCAGTCAAAACGTTGAGTTAATTAGTTTCTCTATTTAGTCGAGGTCAATAAATTAAGTATTTAAAAGATGAAAATCATGAACACATAAAAAAATCATGAATACATACAAATAGAAATTAAGGAAGAGAAATTAAAAAAAAAGCTAAAATATTTAGGAACAGTTGCACAGACTCACTCAATAAATAAAGTAAGTGGGTTATAGAGAACACAGTATAACGTTTTCTTTAATTTAATAAGAAAGAAATATCGGTGAAAATAAACACAAGAATCTATGAATCAATTCTGATGCCGATGTTAATGTACGGAAATAAATTCCGAGAAACAGCTTTAAACAAAAAATCTTAACATAGGAAATAGAAATTCTGAGGAAAAATTGCAAGTGTGACTAAAAATTGGTATTGTTTGACATTAATTTATCCTTTTCTATCATATATCGTCGATATCTTTATCTGCATCTATACCGCTTGGATTTGTAATTGGATCATGTCGTGGCTTCAACCACGTGGCCGTAAAGACATGTGGTCTCTCGTCAGTTTCAAACTGTTCATCTCGTTTTCGTCAACAATGCTAAAAATGTGCTTTTTTAAGTCTCTGATACTTTTGTCTCTGATACGTTTACCACAAAAACTGATTTTCTATCTTCTACGTGAGTAACTAGAATGTTCACAAGTTCCTGCTGTCGACATCCATCAAATACACCAAATATTAACGCAACTTTTTTCAGTAAAAACGTCTCATTTGGTGCCTCGTGAATAAATTTTAGAACATCATCTCTAGACAGAACTTTAGACTTTTTTGGCTGGTATCCTTTTGACCCCTGCTTCAAATATCCCCTTAACTTATGGCAATTAGCGACGTTAAATTTTTATTTACCATTAAGGTCTTCTTTACCATTAAATATTTGGACCAAAAGAACTCGAAGAAAATGTTTCATCGAGATCGCCGAAATATCCCGTTATGTATAAAAATATTATTTTTAAATAATAATTGAGTATTTTGTCCCGTGCTATATTTGCTTTTTCGTCTTCTGATTGTACATCGGGACAACATGTGCACGGATGTCGTAAGCGTGTGACCATACGCCGTAGTATAAACTCTTCACCCCTTTAACCCCTTCGTGCGATCGCGTCTGACTTGGCTCACTTTAGTTTGTTAGTTCAATCAGTACGAATGTGTATATGTGTGTCACTTTTAGGTATAGTAAGATTTTTAAATTAGAGGACAATGTCATTGGATAAGTGGATTTAATGTGGCCACACATTGGTGAATGAAACCCCAAGATTCGTGCACGTAACCTGAATCGTAATTAGTGTACCTTCGAAAACACCAAACAGGGTCCTTGTTATATGTTACACCTTAATACATAGTTGACTTAAATATGCATTCATCGTGTGGTATCCTTACTATACATATCAACATCTAATACAGAAAAGGTTTCTGAAGTGTCTGGAATTTACACTGACAGTATAGGTATTCCGAACTAAAACTGAATATGCTGCCTTATTTTCTACGTACAGATTTTAAACCCTTTGTCATCGAAGATCAAACAGATTGATTGTTCTACTGTTTTAAATTATTTTGACTTTCATATTCTACCATGCAATACTCGCTTCGATACAACTTTCAGGGTACCCAAAGCCAAAACACATGTTTCAATTAAATCACATATATTCAGGAATTTGATAACTTCTTTAAAGATTTTAATTAACTTACGCAATTATAATAATGTATATTGTATGCTATGACTGGAATGTTTTTCACCTACGATTTAATTCAATTTAATTATTTCATCCTGTCATCCATAATATAGGAAATATAGAAAATTCACGCTTTGATAGTTTTATTTTCTTTATATGAATTTTCCTTTCATCTTAGATATATATTGTTTATGTTTATTTATGTGATGATGTTTAAGTGTTTCCAAAAAACGTAACAATAATCCTATAACTGATTTCTATTGAATTAATAAATTGTTATTACTATTATTAATTATTATAAATTAAAAATAGCAATCTTTAATATATCGTAATATACGTTAGATATATGTAATATATCATAAATAATGTTATAATATTTGACAATTTGTCACCATTTCTAACTACAGCTTAAAGTCTTAACCGAAAATTATCCAATCTTAACAGTTCGGATATAATCCTTAAAATTTCTTCAGTGATAAAGCTTGAACGATATGAATACGAATATGCATTTTACTTTTAAAATTCACCCAAAATCAAAAGTAACTGTCGCATAACTAGGGCGACCTTTCTGACCAGGCAATGTTTCTTCATTTGTAAATTAAACATTTTTGTCAAAGCATCCTTAAATCAGTCAGGAAAACTTCAGCAGATCACACTATCTTACTCAAAACATTCAATTTGTAGAAATTTACTTAATTGCTACAATAAAAATATATTAACTATATTGATATATATACTTAATGTTGTAACATTTACAACATTTTCCAGTTTTAACAAATCAGATATAATTTTACCAATTTCTTGGATTTTTAGCTTCGATTCAGCGATAGTGCAGCATCCATTATGCATTTTGCTCTTGAGATGCCTCCAAAGAATAAGGTTACATGTCAACTAAAACCATCTTGCTAGCCAAGCAATGTTTCCTCATTTGAAAATTAAACGATTTAAAAAGGCATCTTTAAATCATCCATGAAGTTCAGTAGTAGACTTTTTGCGCCATCAGAAATTCCTGCGACAAAAGTGTGTTGATCATGCTAACGTATCGAGCTGCTGTAACGGTTACACAGCTGTTTCGTTGCTGTCTTTAAAAAAATACGGGTCTATTAATCCAGTTGACGAAACTGTGCACCAAAATATCTCTATGCGACGACATTTAGTCTAATTCACAAAGGCGTTCAGTGTCCCAATTGACAAGCTTGTCTATTTACGCAGACATTTACATGAAAGCCTAAGCCATGTTTTTATTTTCGTTCAATCGCTACAACATTTCTAGACAAAAATTCATTTGAACTGTCATACATGTTCCCTTTTGTAGGCGTGAAAATTCAACAAAATCCAAATTTGGAATGCTTTTGTAATGCGGCAATTCCAAAATGTTCAATGTTGTCTATTGTTTTTATCATTCTAAACTACCATTTACGCACCTGAATGCTTCACGTTTAAGGTGGAACCAGTTTCTTCAAACTTTTTAACCCACGAGTTATTAGCATACTTAAACGTTACATGCCTGTGACGCAAAATGTTGACGCAATATGTAGTGTCTACATTATATCTTTCTTAAATTTAAATCTTGTGTTATTAATTATTACAAAGTAATATTTCAATTAAGTCATATTAATATAATATTAAATAAACAAATAAAGTATGTATAATTCTGCTCCGCTATATATTGTAATAAATTTACAACATCGTGTATCAGGAATCATTTAAAACAGATCCTGTGAATAGTGGAAATACACTTCCATTAGACATAAATGATTAATTCCTTTATCTGCAGATCCGAGTACACAGCAACCCTTCGACCGCAATTCTCAACCAACATAAAGGATACGAGAAAACGAGGCAAACAATTCCGATTTTAAGCTGCGCTGGAAACATCTAAACTTGAAATTTTAACTCGATTCCATTACTATATGTAACAGAAAATTTAAACACGTAATTTTCGCATGTATAGAAACAAATAATGCTATTCAGTTTAATGTCACGAATTAAACGTCGCTAAATCTTATCCGGAGTATTTAACATTTTATGGGATAGTGCGTTAGAATTATTCATGATAACAAATTGTTATTTTCTCAGAGTCGCATTAGATCTTCGAAATTTTAATTTAAAACATGGAACTACTTTAAATGTAAATTTTGTAGGATAAAATTAAACAATTCGAAAATGTCAAACAGTTCATTAAATTTTTTGTCTTAAAGCATTTTATTTTCTAAAATTTATTACGGGAATGAAAAGAAAATGTCATCTAATTTGAATATCTACAATAAAGAAGCTATCATTTGAAATAATAATAGGTCTGCATTAACTAAAAGCTTATTTAATTACCTACACTTAGAAAAACATACACGATACGAGGTGAGTTTCTATGAGATTTTATAGTGTCATCTCCAAGTTTGGTTCGAATCTCTTAACATTTGTTACTTTTACATTCTTGTAAAGAAGAGAAAATGAGTGATTTTAAACTTGAATGCAGAAGAGTCATAAATTTTTTATCGAAAGAAGACAGTAACCCGAAGAATATTCATGAGAAAATGGTGGCAGTATATGGAGAAAATAGCTCATCCTATTTCCAAGTCAAACCCTTGTGTACGCAGTTGGAATGGGGCAAAGAATCCATTCGTGATGACCCAAAGTGTGGAAGACCTCTGGAAGAAACAAAGTTGAACATATGGGTTGACTGACCGCCGAGTAAACGTTTCAGTTATTGCTAGAGAAATAGGAATATCAGAAACAAGTGTTTTTAAAATTCTACACGAATATTTTAGAATGAGCAAAGTGTCGACACGATGGATTCTGCAGACGACAAATTTGTGAAGAGAATTTGACTGTTTTATCTCAAGATGGAGTCAAGACTTCTTAAATAAAATAGTAACTGGAAATTAAACTTGGATACACCACTAGGAACCTCCCACGGAACAAGAGTCCATGCAATTGGTTCATAGCCCAAAAACCCAAAAACGCAATATTCTGCGGGAAATGTGATGGCCATAGTTTTCTGGGACGCAGCGGGGATTCTCTTAACTGAGTATATGCCAAAAAATAATCCACAATTTTGCTCAGAAAACTTTGCTTCTGCAGGGTGCATAAGACACGAATTGTTCAAGCAGTAATCAATGAATGCGGCTTTGAGGAATTACAACATCCACCCTACAGTTCCGACCTCTCCCTCTGTGACAATTATCTCTTTCCAAAACCCAAAAAGCACTTGAGATGGCGTCGACTTTTATCTAATGACGGCGTGGAAAATGCTGTGGGTCGTATTTCGCGGAATTACTAAAAAAAATTTTTCGAAGTCCTAGCGTAATTAAAGAAACTTAGGAATAACTGTGTTAGTGTTAATGGTTCCTACGTTGAATTTTTTTTTATTTTCTAGCTCGTTTTTCTCATAGCTAAGTAGATACCACAAAAGACTTCCCTATATTCTAGAATTGAGTATTTTACGTTAATTTTATTTATTATATTTATAAACGATTAAAATATCAATACCTAGTCAAAACCATGTCACCGTAAACAATTTATAGAAAGAAACATCTGGCCAGAAATATTTACCACGAGGAATCATACAATATTTTTGCTTTGGGATACAATATTTATCTATATCTTCCTTAAAACAATTACAAAGTCGTATATTATTCAACGAGCGTCTAAAAATGGGCATTAGGCACGAGGATGACGTTTAAGACACGAGCCGCCGAGTTAAGTTATCCGAGTGACTAACGTCCATTTAGACGAAAGTAGAATACTATAATTTTTCCACTTCTATATATGAAGTGAGTGTTCTAATTAATTCATTTTCAAATAAAGTTACACATATTTATAAAAATTTATTATAGAAATTTATTTTGACATTACAATTTTTAAATTGCATAGATGGTGTTGAATTATTATCAAGATTATTTTACACATACAAATATAAACCAATCAGATTCGCGTATTACTGAAGCAACTCGAAATTACAGCGGTAATTTATCGATAATTTTCATAGTAGAATAATTAGGCGTTGTTATGGAAATGCGGTTAATAAGGATAGACATTTCTAAAGTTTTGTCAAAAAACTGGTTTCATTATCACAAAACAATGCTGAGATTTGGGGAAGAATCAGTTGTAAACATTGATCAAATAGTAAAACAAGCTGAACCGGCTAATACGAAAAAGAGTAAAGCGTCAATTTGGCGACAATTTTGTGAGTTTTGTGATGCGAAAAACTACAGCATCGAACAAAATGTTACAGAAGAGGAAGTTGCAGATATTCTGAAAGACTGGGCCTTCAATATGAGGAAGGTGAATGGGGAAGAATATAAAGAAGGTGTTGTTAAAACGATGTGGAATGTCACGGCAAAATTGCTACAAGAGAAGTTTAATAACGAATATAACAGAAAAATTGATCCTTTTCAGAGCATCGTATTTAAAGCAGCCCGCGACGCAAGGAACACCAAAAGGAGAATTCTTGAAGCGATACGTGGTAAACGGAAAATGAGTTCTGCAGCTTTATAAAAAAACGAATATGAATAAATGATAAATGTTTGGGATGAAGAAAATCCAGATGGACTACAAAAGAAATTTTACCTGATAGTGTCGATTGAATTGGCATGGCGAGAAGGAGAAGGCGCGGCATGTTTGATTCACTACTTCCGAGAAGAAATGAACGTATACAATACACCGACTGGAAGAATAGAATGCAATCCCATATTCACGAAAACTACCCAAGGTGGAGCACAAAAATGTGCTGACAGTAAATGGTTGATTTCCAACAAAGTAAAACCAAGTAATTGCCCAGTCAGACTTTTTAAAAAACTCATTTCAAAGAGGACAGAAAACGCTCGTATAAAAAGTGATAGACTCTTTTCAACTGTCAGTCTAGCGTGGAATAAGAAAAAAGGTAGCTGGTATAAAAATATGCCTATTGGAAGAAATGAAATTTTGAAATGGTTTAAGAAAAGTGCTGAACTCGCTGGTTTCAACACAGAAAACCAAAAAATAAGTTACCATTCCAGTCGCGCGACAGCTGTCTCAAATTTAGCAAAAGCTGGTGTAAATGAGCAACAATTAATTAAAATTTCTGGCCATAGTAGTTCGCATTCTATTAAGCCGTATCTACAACTAGATAAAGAACACCATGAAACTATTATTAATCAAATGCGAGGAAATAGTTACAACAGTGCAAATATTGATTCAAGCACATCCAATAAAAAACAGAATGTATATAACAATTGTACCTTTCAGTGTACTAATTTATACATGAATTAATAAATAAAGAGTTTAGATAAATTTCATTTTGTATTACGTAAAATAATCTAATCAAATACCATACGAGCTTTGAATTAAATCGATAATTTCACTCATACTTCCTGCATAACGACTTCGACTCGTGTCAATTTGACAATTAAACCACTCCAGCCCTACGGGCTGTCGTGATTTAAATGCTTGTCAAACTGACACTCGTCTTCGTCGCTATGCAACAAGCATTCGTGATATTATCGATAAATTCAAAGCTCTTATGGTATTACTACAGATTATTTTCAATTGATTTTATTCGTTGCCATAGGTTGATAGGCATTTACCTGAATCGTAACAACCCGTGACTTATGAGATTTTTCTGTGACTTATGAGGTTTTGTCCGTGACTTATGAAGGTCAGTGAGTAATGAGTGTCATAAATTAACAGATATCAATATGTTTATTTGCATATTATGTAATAGAAGTGGAAAAAATATATTTTTTTAAATCCATACTCAAAGATAATTTTGTAATTGCGAAAATATGAATCAGCAAGACTATATTTGCACGTTAACTGTCAAAACGTATTTGAGTTATATAATTGTCAAAACGTATTTGAGTTGTCATTGGTAACATGTAGAATTTGTTGTGTGGTACTGTTTACAATGTACAGCTGTGAGCAATAAATTTTGGTCGTCAATGTCATTGTAAAATTTGAGGAAATTCTCACAATATAGATTTTTGCCCTGATTGATTATATCCGTTGTCAATTAAATGTCATATAAATTTGCAGCTTTTTTAAAGTCTTTGTTTTTTTAATTATTTTTAATATGGTCTTAATATCCTATTTTAACAAAGTAAGAATTATTTCCTTAATTGAAACTGGACTCTCTGAAGCTGCGGTAACATCTCGTCTAAGACTTGCAAGAAGTTTCGTAAATTTTATTAACATGTGACATATTAAATTATATGTTATTTCCATTATGAACATTTCACAATACAGCAACTTACATTTTGTTAAAGAATGACATTGTCAACCAAAATTTATTGCTCGCAGTTGTACATTCCATAACATACTTTGAGTATGAATTTAGAAAAATATCTGTTATTTTCTGAAAAAATTATTATAACGTGCAATAATCAACATTATTTACAATAAAACCTACCTTTCGTACCAAAATTATTTGAATAAAGATACTAGAACGATAGTGATTTGGACGTTTATCGGGCTAAAATGTCAAACTATTAACGTTTAATTTTTTATACAGACTGTCGCATAACTTATGAGCCATACAGCATAATAGACATAAGACTAGTTATTTAGAACATAGTTTAACTAAGTAAAACGTTTCAGGGTAAAAAGGTATAGGGTGCTGAAATAGAAAATTATGAAGACAACGCAGTATATTCGATATTAAAAAGTTGCTTCAATCTACTTTAATAAATGTTGAAAGTGTCCACCGTTAACTTCGATACATTTTCTTATGACTTCTCACATCCGAAAAAATATTTTGAGAATTTCTAATAACAATGGGAGCTTCTTGAATCTTTTGTTCAAGTTCTTTCCGTGTATTGACTTCATCAGCGTATACTAAAGCTTCATGCGACCACCACAGATAAAAATCTAACAGGTTAATATCTGGGTCACGAAATGGTCAAGGATTTTCAGTACCACGGCCAATCCATCGATGCGGAAAGCACTGATTCAAATAATTTCGAACAATAAATGTAAAGTGTGGTGGGGCACCATCTGACACGAACCACATATTTTGTCTTACGTTCAAAGGTATACCATCCAAAATATTATTCTCTGCGGAAGTTGAAATGGGCCAATAAAGAAATTGTCGGTAATACCGCACCAAATATTTATCGAAAACTCATGTTGGAAATGTCTTTTTCTAGGTAGGCATGGATTTCCCAAAGCATAGTGATGATTATTTCTGCAGTTCCTAATTCCGCGACTTGTAACAGTCGCCTCGCCTGAAAATAATTTTTTTTTTCAGGAACATAGGGTCTTCGTTTTTTTATTCAGTACTTTTTGGCAAAATTATTATCTGGCTTGCAAATTTCCTGGCAATAAGTTTTGAACGACCGTAAAATAGTACGGAAACAAATTTTCTGCATGGATGATCCTTGAGACGGTTGATTTACCGATTCCTATAGAAGTTTTCAAACGCCTAGTGCTTAATTCAAGATTTGCCGCGATTCTAAGAGCTCTTCTTCTTGTTCGACTGTTACAGTTTTTGTCCTGCGCCAGGAGTTTTATTATAAAACGAACCTGTTTCACCTAACTGATTGAGTATTCTTTGAAATATTTTTTGGTCTGTAATGATTTTGGTTGAGTTCTTCATACATTCTAAGCGCAACACGTTGTAATTTTCTTGAGCATTTTTTATTGGAAAGATTACAGTAATTGGATAATGCAAAGTTTTTGACGTACCTATGACAGGAAAAGGTAGAAAACATTGAATGATTTGTCAATATTAAAGGCGCACTTCGTGTATTAAATATTTTTCACCCATCGGCAAAATGTACAACAGAACATTTAGTTTCAAAACTTTGTAATTTTTTAACCTGAAACATTTTACTTAAGCAAACTATGTTCAAAATTAATATTCTTATGTCTATAATCACGGCCAATAAGTTTGCGATCCCTTGTATACAAGCATTAGAAGCCAAACATAAATTGACTTTATAAACAAAGTTGTAAAGAACTTTCAGAAGTATTTATAATATAAAAATTTACATTCGATTTAGAAGAGAAAAGTCAGTGAGATTCCTAAATATTAGACGGGTTAATTAATTTTTAAAATGGAGATATTGTATAGTATTGCCGTGTTAGTTAAGACATATCCGACAAGTAATAAGAAAGTAAATAACAGATATTTTATTATTTTGTTTCACTTAGTGTTTCAGAAACATAATTTTGAACATATTGCGTAGAGACAGATGACAAATCTCATGTTTGCAACTTTATGCGACACAATTAGTAATCATATAATTATAATGAGTCGTTAATTTAGTTAAAAATTGTTGACGCATCGGTAATCTTGTGAATTTTACTTTAGTTAATGCTTATTAACTGTCATATTTGACATTTCTCCTTTCAGTATCTATTATATTATTTAATCAATATCAAGATATACAAAATATAACCTACAAAATTTAAAATATAGTCTTAGTTGACACATACATGTATGTTATTAATTTCATATTCATAACTAACCGACATACATTTGTTTAAACTACCTCCATTTATAAAAATTTTTCACAGCCAATAAAATACAGCAAATCTTCGAATATGATTTTTTTACAATAAAAATATTTGTCTTTTTGATTAATAGTTATTTATGCACCAAGGGCGTTATGGGTATTGTATTGCCCGAGGTCGCCGTTAATTCAGCCCGAGGGCCTCTGGCTCGAGGGATAAATGTCGACCGAGGGCAATATAATTGCCATAACGCCAGTGGTTCATACAAGATTTTATTTTTCACGAAGAATTAATTTCTTAAGCGGAAAATTCAAATTACATTCGAAAAGTTCCGAGATTTTTGTCAACTGTCATGTCGTTGACAGTCGTTACGCATCATTACGAATCTAACATGGCTCTTTGAATCAACGATTTAACCTTAATTTTATTTTAAATGACAGTTTGAAGTTTTCAAGTTATCAATGTTTAGATACTCTTAATTTTAATAAAGAATGCTAAAGTTTTGCTTCTTTCTTTAGACTTTCTTAAAAATTAAAATTATTAGTTGTGTAAAATGTATATCCTTTCTTCTAGGGCCTTATTTATACTCACACAACATTCAAAACTGTAAATAAATTAGCAGGCAATATGATCCATTTCGCCCTGTTATAACACCCATGGGCGATATGACCGTGTTTATGGTAACCGTATCCAAGGTAAAATGAACAAATGATACTTAAGTGAAAAATGAAGAAATAAACATCGTATTCTTAAAATGAATAATTTTTTATTATTAGTATTTTGATTATGAAACTTTCATTAAATACGAGGGAAAGTCAGTAATTAGGTCACAAAAAGGTATTATAAAAATAATTAGAGAAATAGTTAGCCAAAAACAAGTTTTATTTTTCAACAACGTCTCCATCTACATTAATACACTTATCCCATCGCTTTATCAATGCCCCAATGCCTGCTGCATAAAAGTGTTTGGGCTGGCGTCTGAAACACGTGCGTACCTCTTGTTGAACATCGTTGTCACCCTCGAAATGTTTGCCGCCAAGATGCTTTTTGAGTGGACCGAACAGATGATAGTCGCTTTGGGCCAGGTCGGGACTGTAAGCCGGAGGTTCAAGAAGTTCCCACCCTAATTGCGCAATTCTCGCCTGGGTTTTGTTCTGGAAATGGGCAAGGAGCACTCTCTGAGAATCCCAGAACACGGTAAGCATAACCTTACAAGCTGAGGGCACAACCTTAAATTTCTTTGTTGACGGTGAAGAAAGATGTTTCCATTGCATTGAAGCACACTTTGTTTCGGGTTGGTAGTGGTGCACCCATGACTCATCACCAGTAACAATCCTGTTAAGCATGTTCTCCCCTTCCACTGTGTATCGACAGAGGTGTTGCAAGGACAAGCCCATTCGAATCTTTCTGTGTTCCTCGGTCAGTTGTCTAGGTACCCACAGTGCGCAAACTTTTCGGAAATTCAAACGAAAGTGCATCAGTTCGTAGGCTAAACCATGAGAACACCCTATTTCAGTTGCTATACTGCCTATTGTTACCCGCCTGTCAGTTCGAATCATCTCTTCCACCCGTCGAAGTGTTGCATCTGTCGAAATCTGAACGGGGCGGCCACTTCGCTGATCGTCAACAACTTTTGAGCGTCCTTGAGAGAATTTCTCAGCCCAGTTATATACGGCTTTACGTGACAAACACTTTTCACCGTAAACAGGAGACATTTCCTTATGAATATCTTTTGCAGAAAGTCCTTTTGCCCAGACAAAACGCACAACAGCACGTTGCTCTTCCACAGTACAATCGTCGAGCACGGTCGCCATTTTAACACTGCCTGTGTTCGCGCACACCAATTGTCACTTGAGAATTATAAAGCTAGATTGTGGTGACACCTACTGACAAATAGGGAAACAACTCACTCCTATTTTCAGCTTTCCTACAGCAGTTTGTGACTTATTTAATGACTTTCCCTCGTATTTATATTAACTAACCTGAAATGTCACTTATAATTATTGTCAAAAATTTCACTTAATATTGTCACTTATATCTATTTTGAACTTAATCTTTACTAATAATTACTATACACAATTTATTTACCTTCTATTATATTCTTTCAATAATTGGTATCTAAAAATTTACTTCAATATTTTTGCTGATTTTGTGAATTTATGTTTCTATATCAATTTTAGGTTATTGTAACTCTAACTGGCCTAACTTGTTAATTCTTCTTTATTTACTTATATTTACATCACATCATAATGGTGCTCTAATTTATAATTATTTTACCAATTTATATACTTTCAACAATTTTTTTAATTATTGATATTTCTTCATTATCACACTTATTTATCAGAACAAAATGACATTATATTATATTATATAGTTTATTTACAATTGTAATTATTGTGTTATATTAATTCTCTATCTTTTTAACGTGTATTTCACTTAAAATCTTATAATTTTGATATTAATTATAAAATGATTTTAAGTAGTATCGCGTTAGCAGTATAAAAAATATATGATGAAGAATTACAAATTAAATTATCTATTTATAGCCAAAAATAATATGATATATAATTGCAAATATAATATAAATCTTAGGGTTTATCAGACAAAAGAAAAAAATACATTTAATTAGTACCGTAACTACGAAAAAATCGCATTGACAAACTTTAATATTATAAGTACTCTTCGAAATCGGAATATTCTTGAGGGTATTCTTGAATTAATTGAAAGGTGATTGCTATGTTTCTGCTGATAAGTAATTACACAGTTTAATTACCATGTAGTTAGTAGTGTTTGCTTGCGTCCAGTTAATACGATGATATCGAACGATCAAATTTGTGTTGTACCACATGTTGTAACCATGACTATCACAATAGAAGGAAAATTTAGTCGATTCATGTATACACGTACATACTGTTATGATATTTACGTTATAAATATGAAATATACGGGCTTTAGACATGTGGGAAGCCATACATATGAAAAAATACAAAAATTACCTCCTTAACAATGACATGTCACCTATTAATAATAAACTTTTAAATTGTATACCTACAGTATCTAATAACTAATTTTCCTTTTCACGCTACTATATTGTTATTTAATAGAACCCGACATGCCAAACACAGTCAGATGTCTTGTTTTTCATAGGTAGCGGTCTTTCCCATAATTTGTCCTTCTTGGAACTTTAATAGATTTTAGCAGGCACTATTACAATATACGACCATAATTTTTTATTTTTATGTTTTTATATGCATGTTTTTTTTTGACCATTTGTTGACCATTTATAATTGTAATTTTTACACCCCTAACCAAAAAAAAAAAATAGATATTTTTTACTATACATGTACTTAAAAAATAATACTTTTAAATTTAGTAACTACTGATGATGTGTGCAGTGCACATGAAATGTACATATAGTCAATATACTATTGTTTGTGAAATATAAGGTGTTTTATTTAAGTTTAATAGTGTAATAATTTCACAAGTGCTCAACATATATACTACTGAATTATATAAGTTTGTAATTTATACTGACGTTTGCTCTTCATAATTGTTCTCGAATTTCATTTTATACATTTTGTATAAATGGATCGAATTTAAACTATGAAACTAAAATAACTTATAAACCATTTTTACAGTATATCTACCTACAAGTTACTTTATAAGATACTAATTTTTATATTGAAACAATTTTGATGTTCCTTTTTATTTGTAATGTAATCCGTATTATTTTTCTGTCCTGCAGCATGACATTGATATTCTTTTTGTTTTTTCTTCCTCCCGCCTGTATTGATAACTCTGCTTCTTCTAACGTTATTTCTTTCGTAAGAATATTTAAAGCCCGTCTGGTGTTCTCAATAAAGTCTTAAGTATTCTGGAATATCAAACGTAACTGCTGCTTGTTTTAGTAGCCTGTGGATTTTGTATTGTTGGTAAATGACATATACTTTATACAACGATCCTTTTTATAGGTATCTGGTACGTACGTTAAAAAATATTGATTTAATAATAATTAGTGAATTAGTACTTAAAATTTATTACATAACATTACATATTAAGTAGGGGCACGTAATGCACAACCTGTTCTCATTACATTTTACCATCGTACAAATTTTCTTTTATTGGTTTGTGTTTTTGTAATCGCGGCAATACGTAGATGCAAATATACAAATACAAGCCGAACACAAGACGAACTAGAAAAACAAAAATTTTAAAATAAATTTAGTTAAATTTCGAAAATAACTCTCATATACCATTAAGGGTATTAATATAAAAAAAAATTAACAAAAGCAATGTCGAGTAGATGATGTCCATCCGTTCGTATGCATTTCGCAGGAATTTTGGAACGCTAGTTATTTTCTGAATTTGACAGACTTTGCCATATTGAGCATCTTAACGAAACTAATAAACAAAAGACTTCGAAAATGTTTTAAATATGTCTATACGTTATATGCACGTATAAAGCTTTTGTTTCATTATGAAACAGACATGTAAATAAATTTACATATCTGTAACTGTATACTTGGACAATACCTCGTATTTTCGGAATTTACTTCTGCTTAAGACATATTGTCATGGATTTTTCCATGGACAAGAAAGAAAAATAATAGAATTATTTTGAACTTTATTTGAAGAACATTTATAAATATATATATACTTTATTTTGGTGTTTATATTGTATTTCAGACGGGGAACGATAAATTTAAATTTAATTATAATTTTATTGTAATGTATAATTTTTGTACACGTTTGTAGGTTGAACGAGTGTGGATTGATGTTTGTTGTACTCGCCAAATTGAAGATATGATCAAATGTATATAGTTATATATTTTATTTCTTAGGTCGCCGGTTTGATTTATATTTTATTAGGTGGGAGAAGCTGGCTGTTTCTAGGAAATTCATCTAGAGAGATTCGATAGAGGTGTTCAAGTTTGGTTGTGTTTTTTGATAAATTAAATAAAACTTAATTTTATTTAATTCCTTTGATAGCTACGGTGTGTTTTGATTGAGTTGTTGTTCTTTAAGTTCATTACGTATATTTTGATGTGTTAAATTTGATATTTTGTCTATCAGAATCTCTCGTGAAATAGTTTTTGCAACGTACGTGAAAAAAACTAAAAATGTATGTATTCTAATCTGATATATTGATAGATATAGTTATAATTATTACTCGATTGATATTTGAAGCTTCTTAAATTGATAAATTTAATTTGTAATTGCATTGTAATCATTAGAAATATTTACGAAACGTATTAGTCTGTTTTTGAAGTTAGTTTTTTATGTTCATTTAATTGATATTAGTATATTAGATTGGCGGGAAAATTATTTTGTGACAAGCTGATATTTGTGCTTGGGTAATTTGAGTTGCGTGCGAAAAATAGAAAGTTCTATTTTGACGTTTGATATTTTGTGGAAATAAAGTAGTATATGACAGCTAATAAAGTTTGTTTATATTGTGTTTTGAATTATTGTTCGGGTTTCACCTTGAGTTTTTTTTTTACTCTTATTCGAGTCATTATTTATAAGAGTTTTTTTCTCGTTCATTAAGACGCTATTTAGTCACGAATTCTGCTTTATATTTGATAAAGTAGATTTTTTTTGTTTTTTTTTTAAGAAAATTATATGTTTGTGTTGTTAATGGTAGTTTTATTTCCTGAGTTTAATTTGTATTATTTCTTCGTTTAAAACACGACTTTCGAAAGAAAAAACCCTGACGAGGAAGGAGTTCAAGGAAGGTGCCCACGTGACTGAGTGAAGTTCGGGGATATTGCTGTGCATTGTGAAGATAAGTCATTAAAAAAAATTAAGATAACAATTCAAAAGCACAATCCACTGCAATATGTTTCTGCCATTTTATAGGCGTCGTCAGCTAAGCTAATGAAGCAATTGTATACAAATGATACAAATCTTAATAAATAAAATCTGTATCTGTATATGACATTAAGCCGAACCGCTCATTAGATATAGCAAGTTTCATTCTATAAGGTGGCACTTATTTACGAGTGACATCTTACGGACGAAAAAGACTATACCAAAGAAAGCGATCTTTCGATTGACAAGCTATGCTCATACGAACCGAGGTATTGTCCAAGTATACAGTTATAGATATGTAAATTTATTTACATGTCTGTTTCATAATGAAACAAAAGACTTCGAATAGAGAATACCAAAAACATTTGAAAAAAATGTTTTATCTCACTATTATCGACAAAACTAGAAAAATCCTTACAAATTCAAATCTCAAATCATGTACTATGTAATAATACAATACATAAAATCCAGTATGCCTTTCTAAAAGCATCTGGAACAACTACAGCAACCATCGACCTAATTAACAACATAAATAAAGGATTAGAAAAACAGAGAATTGTTGTAACACCATACATATAGACACTAAAACAGATTTTGACTCAATTCCTAAAACCAAATTAATAGAAAAACTCGAAAAAATAGGAATAAAAGGCAAAGACAGTGAACTAATAAAAACCTACCTCACAAACAGACCTCAAAAGACCACCGTACATAAAATCGAAAATGATCAACTGTGTCCTGAACATGGAATACCGCAAGGAGGAAATCTACCACCCATTTTATACATAATATATGCAAATGATATGCATGAATTATATATCAGAGGGAAAATATTCGCTTATAAAGATGACACCTGCATAATGTATTCAAGTACAAACAAGAATGAAATTTCAACAAAAAATCAATATTGATATAAAAATAACAGAATATTGGTGTCTGAATAATTTAATTACTATAAACGAAACTGAAACGGAATTTATGGTTTTCTGTAATAAGAAATTTAAATCAACATTTAGCATAAAAATGGAAAAACTAACGATTCGAAATAATTTAAAATGGGACTGTACCAATGCATACATACATACACACACACACGCATACATATATATATATATATATATATATATATATATATATATATATATATATAAATATAATATTTTCGTGACCTTTGTATGATATGGTAAACTAAATTAGTCGGCGATTAAAGGTCTGGTTTATTACTTCAAAGTATATATATTTAAAATAACCCTACATGTTTCGGCAATGATGCCTTTATCAAGGATACAAAAAATATAAAATGCCGAAACATGTAGGGTTATTTTAAATATATATACTTTGAAGTAATAAACCAGACCTTTAATCGCCGACTGATTGAGTTTACCATATATATATATATATATATATATCCTTACGAAATCTTATTTAAGAAAGGTATTGGGTTGGATTTGATTTTGAATGAACTGTTTTGTATATGTAAATTATAAAAAATACATATGTGCAAAATGTCAGAAAGACGTAAAAAATTGTGACATAAGATTGTTAGAAGTATTATTATTATGAGATTTGTTTTAGAAAACAATAGGTAGCTGGGATTTTTGGCAGAAAAAAAAGGAATTATGATTATTGATATCAACGAGTTTTAAAAAGACAAGTAAAAAAATTTCGTATGGTCAAATGAAAAATCTATTGTATTGAGAGATATGA
This sequence comes from Melolontha melolontha, assembly GCA_935421215.2. Classification (NCBI taxonomy): domain Eukaryota; kingdom Metazoa; phylum Arthropoda; class Insecta; order Coleoptera; family Scarabaeidae; genus Melolontha; species Melolontha melolontha. The sequence continues at coordinate 102,429,880 of OW285236.1, read as the reverse complement.
TTATTAGATGTAATAAACAAGAAAATCGCATTATAAATAATATTTGTTTTTAGTACAGATAAAATTGTATAAGTTTTTGCATAAATAAAATATATATTGGATATTGGACATTTGTAAAAGAACACAAATGAATGGATAAAGAAAAATTAATTAGACATGAATTGGATAATTAAGAATATAAGAACATTAGATAAAGGACATTAAAGATCATCAAAAAGTTGAAAAAGTAAAGGGATTTTAAAAGAAAGAAATTGCTATAAGGATATAATTTAAAGATTAATAAAATTAATACTGGTATCGGTAACTTTGTGGTAATTCATTTAGAAAATAATAAAATAAAATAAAACAATAACTTTGTTTTACCACTTTATTCACATATAATCGTGACCGCGGTTTCGACATACAATATCATTATCAAACTGCAAAAGTTACAGGCCTACATAGAACTTATAAATGACACAAAAATATATGGGGGTGGTTTATGATGTTATTTAAAATTACTACTATATACTTAACTATTATATACAACATTGGAAAAGAGGTATATATATAAGATCCAACTGGTCGTTTAAAACGATATCTATTGTGTTACGGCTTTTAAAAATTTCTAGAACCTCTAAAAGATTTAATTTACGACCTTTCTCGGCCAAATGGCAATATTTTACGGTGACCAAATGTATGCCTTTCTGTAATAAGATGGTTTGCGAATGTTGAATCTGTCTTCTTTAGTTTATATGACCTCATGTGTTCTTTTTCCCGTATAATAAAACTTCGACCAGTCTGACCTATATATACACTTTTACAATCATTACAATATAATTTATACACTCCTGATTTATTATTGATATCCGTTTTAGGTTTTGCGTTAAAAATGAAATTACTTGTTTTTACATATGGTTTGTAAGCTATACTAACATTACTATTATTTTTTGAAATTAAAAGTTGAAAAAAGGATTATTTTTTTTTAGAAAAGGAGACATTTAAGTATTGACAGAAGTGGTAGAAGAATAAGTCGAATTGAATTTATTTATGCAGGTTATAAAAATATTTGCATTTAGAAATTATTTAGAAGTAAGTCCGTTTAATTAAAATAAGTATATTTAGAAATATTTATTATTTTAAGGCATTTGTTAAATTTTTGTTTTTCTTTTTGCATAGATTAATAAATTCAATTTCTAAAAAGGCAGAACTATAGATCCTGAATTTAATATATGTTTAATTCAATTAAATTCTTGTTATATTTTTGACGCCGCAACGTGATGCAACTTTCGTATTCATTATATATAGGAAATTTAGTTACTTCAATATGTGTATGAAGGGTACAGGGGAAGAAAGATGAATGTCCAAATATCACCATTTTGAGATAACTACGTAATAATATAATTGAAAGCCGTTACTTTTCAATGAATTCCAGATACAGAAGAAAAAAATGAGGGTAAAAAGTTATAGCACTATAGAGATCTACTATGCAGGGAAAGAAAGTTGGATGTCCACGTAAAAGTATTGCAAGACTACGCACGCGCGTGAAATCATGCTGTGTAAATAGTGTGTTGCATTGTTTGCTAGTTGCAAAATCGATTCTCATACAGTTGCATCTCGTTGATATTATTGTGATAACTACTTTTGTAGATGCGCGTGTAGTCAGTGCTAAATTCTAAAATGGATGAGGACCGCAACAAACAGCAGTATGCCTCGAAAAAACGTAGCAAACGTTGACGAATAAGTGATGTTTCCAAGAAACTAAAATTACAAACTTATAAAACTGGTGACAGTTGTGTTTGTAGTAGGTTTAAGTGCTTTCAAAACATCGTAGCTGAAGAAAGGGCAGCAATCATAAAACACTTTAATAACCTTAAACACGATGAGCTGAACCTATATTTTAGGGCGTTTAATTAAAACATAGTTATATAAAAGGACATCGAATCAGACAAGCGAATGATGAAGACATTCACTATCATTCATTTTCGTATAGCTACAGAGTTCGAGTTGAACGGAATACTGGCTCAGTTGAGGTACCAATATGCTCTAAAGCAATGTTTGCTTTACACAGCATATCTGCGAAACGTCTTCAGAATATCCAGCGTCACTTAGTCACTGTTGGACACGTAGAACCAGACAAACGTGGTTGACATTCTAACCATTGTTATAAACTTAAACATGGTGGTACGTCATGTGACATTCATCCCTCTTCTCTCCCGACATATTGTACCTGCCTCTTTATATATTTTTTAATTACGCCTGTGCAAAGAAGATGGAATGAAGTTTTTATACAAAAGGTAGAGTATATATATATATATATATATATATATATATATATATACGTATTACTAAAAAATCTGAAGCAGAAGCTTTTCTCAAAAATTACATTTTGTGACATTCATCTTTCTTCCCCTGTACCCTTCATATATTTAAAATAATTCAACCCTTGCAATTACTGTCTTTTTCAAAGAATTTTAAATTTATAATTTATTCTTTGAAAAAGACAGTAATTGCCGAAACATATATTTTAAACAAGTATTTTAAAATATTACATATTAAAATAAAACAGACCTTAAATCGCCACCTAACTAAATCTCATATATATATATATATATATATATATATATATATATATATATATATAGGTGTAGGTTTCCGCGGTCGTTCTCTAGATGTAGATCTCGGTTTCCGGGTTGGAACCGCGTCGAGTTAGGCGTAATTGCCAACGTTTCGTCCACTGTTTCAAGGGACATCTTGAGGGCTGTACGTAGATGTTCGTCGTTTCGCAGTAGCTTGAATTCTTCTTCAGATCTTTCTTCATTCCTCTAGCCATCTTTTCCTGGGTTATTGGCTTCATTATTTTTCTTCTTCTAATTCCATTAAAATTCTGTTAACTCATGTGTCGTCAGTAAACACCGCCACTTAGGTAGGCAGGCAACATAAAAGTGGCCATTATTTAGAAAAATGCTTTACGTTCGAATTACACCTACGCATATTTATAAATACGTGTACACATCTATAAAAATATATAAACAACTTCACTATAAACAACACTATCATAGCTATTCATGTACCACATACATAAAGCACACAAAACACTGGTAAAGTGAATCTTATAAACCTCTCGCTTGTCCACGCCAGTGTGACCTGACGTAGAATGGTGGTGTTTGGTTATAAGACATTCGGGCTAAGTATCTCTACCATCTGGCTCTTTGCATTCTTACAACCAGGACAATACTTGGTTTGTTGAGCAACTCGCGCTTGTGAAATATTAAATAAAATATATAGTATATCTAGTTTCAATATATTATATTACCTTAAAAATTTAAAAATCTCTGTATTAATTACAACATCATTGTTTATAATGTTTATAAATGATTCACAGCTGATATATTCGTACGTAATCGCATCGAAATTACCTATCTTGAAGAGTTTTATGACTACGACAACTGTCTAAATAATGTTATCTTCTAGAGTTTTAACTCATTACATTAACTCAAAATTTCTTTTTATTCATATTCTATATAATTACACCTTTCCATTTTTCATACGTTGTCTTTTTCTTTGAAGGACACCATGTATAATATCGCAGACGAAATTGTGAAAACTGCGCGTTGGCCTGGTACGCCAGTAGAGCGCACCTCGAAATTAGTATCCCTACTTATCGCTCAAAACGAATCTTGTTTTGTAACGAAGCGTCTTATATTTGGACATTAATATAAAATACAAGACGACAAATCAAAAAATACATAGTTAAAAAGTGGACAGCATCCTTCAAAAATTCCTGAAAACATATATGTTATTAATGTGTAATAATAAGACATTTTCAGACTACTTAACTATAATTTTTAAAAATAGATAAGAACATTGAAAGCAACAAACAAACAACCACTACCGTAGCAAATTTCTAAATGCACCAAGTACTTTTAAGAATCGTATTGCTCAATTATTAGAAACAAATATAACTTTTTCTTGGCAACGTTTATTTAGATTTCATAAAATTTTACGAAACAATTTGTGCTATTTAACAAAATATCAAAAAACAAAAGTGAAAAAGAAATATAAAAGAAACTGTCCACAGTATTACCAACTTATAGCTTTACAACATTTGTGGTTCTCTAGTTATTAATTAAAACTGAGCTTAAGATATGAAATCTAAAGTCCGAAAGATATTTATAAATACTTAATATATAATCGTATATTAAGCTACTTGAAATCGATAGTGATGAGCAAACATAACAATCATACACAAAAGTTCTATTAGAGTCGAAACTATTTATTGTTGTTGTGTTATATTTAATTAAAGTTTGATTCTTTATTATTAAACTTATGAAGGTAAAATAAATGTTGCTATTATTAACAACAGTTTAGACTTTCATAATGAAAACGAATGGCTCTAGGAGAACTAACAATAAGTAAAAATATAAAACGATTACATTAAAATTTTATACAAGAAACAAACTTGATCAATCTATAGTCAATCGTAGATCTAGTTCCTATTATATAGACTTTGTTATCAATTTTTACATATCTTACAATGTTTATTAGATATTATGCTAACTTACATCATACTTATGTATTTAAATACCAGGCGTTGACGCGCAAGCCCCTGAAATAGTTAAATTGGTTTACATGTACACAATAAAAATATATTTTGATTTAATTTTTCCGTTTTGGGACAAAAATTATGTACCTGCTTTATTTTCTACTTTACAAGTCTTCCATATTCTTCATATATTTAATAATAATAATACTATAATAATAATAATAATAATAATAATAATAGTTTATGCCTTAGCATCCCGAAACAGCTTATCCCCTATTGACTTAAAATATTGGCTGTCGGCATTTACCCTAAACCAGAAGGCAAACCACAATAAGCTCAGACAGTAACTCCCCAAACTCAATCCCGGGACCCGTGGCAGAAGGACACCACTGCACTATTGGCCGGTTATTCTAAAGTGCGTATATTTCTTCTTGTTTCCTTTACTTTCTCTCATCCATAATTCGATTTATCACCTACCCCGCATGTTATAAGTGTTTCTATTCCATACATACCTTGATCCTTTCATTTTCTTACTAAATAATCGAATTTAATCGTTTTTTCAGAATGTTTAACTCGCATAATTCTCTCGAAGTATTCGCTTCTGCCGTTTTACACTCATTCTATTACTACCCAAACACTAACAAGTACATAAATTATTTCTCCGTGATTAAATAATTACACAGGTCTACAAAATTAAACTTTTTGACCGATGTTTTTATTTTGAAAACTGATTTTATATAATTTTGGTAGGCTGATTTCAAAAATTCTATGCATTTATTTGTATCACGTAAGGTTTTTTCGCAAATATTAAATGAAAAAAAAACGATATTTCTAAAAAAATTTATTTGTTTATTGAGTAAAAAGGTGGAATACAAGTTAAAAAAGTGGAAAAAAATACTTTACTCAGTCTTTTTTAAGTGAAATCTTTGTCTTTTTGCCAGAAAGCTGCGTTGTCCGGACATTCGGTTGTATGTTTTTAAGGGCATATCCCGTTTTAACATCCAGCAGTAGTCCGACATCATCGTTATGCTCCATCTGCCTTGGTATCGCCGTTCCATTTCCTTAATGTCTTGGTGAAACCTCTCTCCCTGTTCTTCGCTAACTGCTCCAAGATTTTCAGGAAAATAGTTCAAGTGTGAAAACAGGAAATGCACTTTCAAACTCATATTACAACCTAGACGATGAAAGTGTTGTAACATATTTTGAACAATATTTTCGTAGTTTTCGTCCTTAGAGTTCTCAAGAAACTTATCAATTACTTCTTTAATTGAAACCCAGGCGTTTTTCTCGACATTGGTCATTGTGTTTTGAAAATCTTTGTCTTTGCATAATGTTCTTATCTGCGGCAACAAAAATACCTTCTTTTAACTTGGCATCGGATAAGGCTGGAAATGTCTCGCACAAATATTTAAAACACTGTCCATTTTTGTCTAGGGCTTTAACAAATTGCTTCATCAAGCCAAGTTTGATATGGAGAGGAGGCAGTAAAACTTTTTTGGGGTCAACCAAGCTATCTCTTAATACATTTTTGCTACCAGGTGTAAGGCTTGTTCTAGAGGGCCATTCTATTTGAGTCCAATGTCTATCCCTTGCTCGACTATCCCACTCACAAATAAAGCATGGAAATTTTGTATAACCTCCTTGTTGTCCTAGTAGCATGCACAGCACTTTAAGATCACCACAAAGCATCCACTGATGTTCTTGGTAGTTTATTTTCTTTAAAAGAAGTTCAAAATTTTCATACGTTTCCATTAAATGTATTGAATGGGCAACGGGAACCGAGGCCAGCTCGTTACCATTGTGCAATAAAACGCCTTTTAAATTACGCTTACTTGAGTCAATAAACAGGCGCCATTCTTCTTTTACATACGGCACATTTCCTAATTTTGAAATTAAGTCAGGAATATTGTTGCAATACACTAGCGGTCCGTCTTGAGTAAAATATTGACATAACTCTTTTTCGCAATCTCGGTAAAAGCTTAATGTGACGCCAGGTGCCAGTAAATGTTTCTCACGAGGTCGGGAGGCTAACAATTCGGATGCATCCTTTGGAAGGTGCAAATCTCTAATTAAATCATTTAGTTCGCTCTGGTTAAACACTTCGGGCTCTCTGAAATCTGGTGTGAGATCTGAGTCATCTGGGTCGCAATTAGATTCCTCTGATTCTGACGATATGACGTTTTCTAGTGCTTTTGGGGCGGTAGGTATCGGTACATCTGGTCCATGAGGAACTGGTCGAATAGCAGAGTCAAGATTGGGATACACAATTTGTTTCTTATTTTTTCTGTTGAATCCTTGAACATTACACGAACAAAAATAACAATCATCACTGTGATTTCTAGGCTCTCGCCATACCATAGGAACACCAAAGCTTAAACATTTCTTCCTACCTTTTTGCCAGTTTCGCCTGTTTTTGCCTGCTTCAACGCAAACGGAACAAACAGTATGAGGAGCCCAGGACTTGTCTTGGTCGCCAATTTTTACACCAAAATAAGCGTGGTATACATTTTTCACAAACGAAGTTATAGTTTGCCTCTGCTTTACTACGACATAACTACCACAGATATAACAAAAGTTATTCGGATTGTTCACACAATGTCTTCTTTCCATATTTATACGTTCTAGAACACTTAAAATACGCAACAACGTAGACAACAAGCGCGCAGACACAGTAGCACGACGACTAACACAACCAAACTGCACATAAGCAGGTTTCAACGTTGTATTGACGCTTCTGCGCCGACTCTGTTGCTTTGCTGAGAAATCTAATATTAACCAGTGTTGCCAAATCACATTTAATTTCATAAAAATCAATTCATTTAAAATTCATGCCTAACATGGAACAAACATATTCTTGTCATAGGTATGTATATTAATAAATTAACATTTTTAAGATATAGAGCGCTATAAAAAAAATTTACGTGATAGAGCAAAAATATGGCGTTTTTTGGAATAAGGGCCCCCAAACATAAACAAATTAGCAAACAGCTTTCAAACATCAAAATCACTGTAGACCTGTGTTATCTTTGCAACTCTAAATAGTACATACTTCCACTTCCTCTACTAGATGTTGGATTCTTCAAGCACAATCTTCATTTATATGGTAGATTGTTACTAAATTGACAGTTTAAATGCCCCATAGAGCACACATCTTACATCTTTTTATAATTCACATGCAAGTATAAATTTTTAACAGCTGACTTTTCGTAGGAGGTTATCGCACAGTTAACATACAAAGCTGTTTAATAAACAATGTTATCATAACGTCGACAGCTGCTATGTATGTTACACACATATACGCTGTGGCATAGATGTGTCTCTATGTGTATGTTCAATAGATAAGACATTATGAATTCATAGGCGGCGCATACAACAATTTTCAGCAGGTTTTTAATTTTGGAGTTCGCGTGGTAATTGACTCGCAATATTTTAGATTCATATTCTGTATAATTGCATCTTTCCATTTTTCATAAGTTGTCTCTTTTTTCGAGGACCCCTGTATATTCTAGATTTTGTCTAGAGCATCATAATATATACTATAGTCGAAGAAGCTACATACATGAGAAAATAGTAGAAAGTCCGAGAGGAGATTTTTAATGTAATCTACTTAAACATGAAAGAAAAGACAAAGAACCATACACCTAACCAATACATTTGCAATAACGAAATCCCTAACAAAATATTTTGGTAAACTTTCAATAGTATTATTAATAGCAGTTTTTAAGTCGTCATCTGAAGAAAATTTCCGCTCTAGTATTGCTTTTTAACTTATGAAAAAGATAGCAATCGCCGGGTATTAGATTGGGACGAAAGGGTGAATCCTTCCCTCAACTCCTGAAAACCACATTCCTCGATATATTTTTAAGACTTATGCGCCTTGTAATTGTCATGCATCTGTATGTTTTTTCATCAAAATATTAAGATCTTTTTGTTAGGATGACAGTTTCAGTATTTGTAATGATTTTTTTTATGAACATTGCCGCTAATTATAGTATCCTACTTCATGTACCCATACTTACCTCCCCCTGCCTGCACTCACTGTCCCAGAAAACCGTTACCATCACTTTTCTCACCTAATACTACGTTTTAGCCTTTTAGGTGACTACATTGACTCTTGTTTCGTCAGAGCATACCAACGGTTCATCCCAGGGTTCATCGCCAATAATAATTTTCAAAAACAAGTTGCAGTCATGCTTTGATACATCCAAATTTCCCTGGCGAACTTCTCGCTTGGCATGTTTCTATTCTGGTATGAAGAGCCTAGGAATCCATCCATGACGCTGTATTTATTCCTAAATCTTCATGTCAAATTATCATATTTGTTGTCTCTAATATCTAAACTTTCACATCAACAACCGAATCTTTAATTCTATTACGATCTGTCAACATCAAACATTCAATTTTCTTTGTTGTTTCTTGTGTTCTTGTCTCAAGTGGTCTATCAGATTTTAGATAATCTTCAATGAATTCGCGATCCAGGTGTAACTGTTTTGACCAGAACTTTACATGATAATATGATTTACGTCATATACAGCATTATCATTCGTTCACCAATAATATTTAGGCCATATCCTTCTTTTATCCTAAATTCCCAGTCATACTAACTCGGACCGAACGCAAACCGATCGACCAATAGTCGAAAGCGACAGAACAACCGACGGACCAATCACGAGGAGTCAGACACGCGTCCCTACTACGACGGGACCATATAATACGAGCGGCACAGGAAATCGACGCACTCTTGAAGTTACCATCGCAACGAGAAGATCCTCTAGAAAAAGGTGAAAGTGATGTCACCGAAACGTCAGGAAGAAAGTTGTCCTTCTCAGGAGGAAATCATCCAAACGCGGCGGAATATCCCGAAGAACAACGCTTCATATATATATATATATATATATATATATATATATATATATATATATATATATATATATATATATACAGGGTGTTTCTGAATTGATACGAAAGATTTCAAAGGGTGATTCTTTAGCAAAAACTAAGGGGGGTCTTTCATATAACTTTTTGTTCAACACCCTTTTCCCTCCAAGTTACAGTCCTTTAAAATTAGGTAAAAAATTTTATTTTTATTTAATATATCCACTTTGTAAAAATTTAGAAGAATGAAATTTGGCAGATAACTAATGCTAATAAAATGGCAGTTTTTGAGTGTTTTTGTTACCCTAAAATGTAATCACAAGGGGCTGAAAAAAACAACCCCTATAATATTTTGCATCAGAACTTTTTAATGCGCCTATATTTTCCTATTTAAAGAATTGATTTAAAAAGACAGACTCAATCTGCAACTTTTTTATGTCTTGACTTTTTATCATAAAATTGTTAGTTTGTTCACAAAAAAAATAAAATACTGCTCAGACTCTTTTCCATAAATTCACAGAGAGGTTATTATTTAAAAAAAAAAAAACAAGTAAGCTGCTGTCAAATGAAGTCATATGACAAAGAGTTTTATTGTCCTGATTTTCTCTAATTTCTAGACAGTTTTATAAGGACTTCAAACATTTTTCACAACTAAATCAAGCTTTATTGAAAGAATGGCATTTTTTTTATTTAGTTGAAGAATATTGTAAATTAGAACGGATTGAACAATAATTGTACTACTAATAACAATTAACAAATTACAAAAAAACTAATAATAACGTGGACAAAATTTCAATTACAAAAATCATAATAAATGTTGAAAATGGCGCCCCTCGACCAAAATGCAGGACTCTACTCTTCGTCTAATTGAATTCCGTATTCTTTGAAATAATCCTGGTGTATTTCTAATAGTCTCACGTGCTACGATCCCTTAAATCATCGATATTTTCAACGGGAGTGGAATAAACCAGTGTTTTTAGAAAACCCAAAATGCAAAAGTCCAATAGATTCAAATCTGGAGATCGGGCAGGCAATTCTGGGTGCCTCCTCGTCCTATCCAGCGATTTGCATAAACTTCGTCTAAGTAGCGACGATCGTTATTACTAAAGTGGGCTGGAGCGCCATCATGCATGAACCATAGTTCTTGCCTAATTTGCACAGGAACATCATCAAAAAGTTGGGGTAACTCTTCTTCAAGGAAATGGCAGTATGCGTCTCCATTTAATCTTATTGGGAGAAAATATGGCCCAATTAAATAATCATCAATAACACCAAGCCACACATTCAATGACAATTGATGTTGAAATTTAGATTCAGCAATTTCGTGTGGGTTTTCATCTGCCCATATGTGATTATTATGGAAATTTCTGATAGATTCCCGAGAAAAGCTTGCCTCATCAGTAAACAAAATACGAGATAAGAACTGCGGAGCTTGTGTGATCATTTGAATTATCCATTGACAAAAAATTAAACGAGGTAGAAAATCTCGAGGTAAGAGCGCTTGGACTCGTTGGATATGGTAGGGATACAGCATTTGTTCTTTTAAAAAATTCTAAATACTGTGCAATGGCTCACATTTAACTCTCGGGCAATTTGTCTCGTACTTGTTCCGGGAGATTCTTCAATTAAATTAAGAACAGCCTCCTCTAGTGCTACAGTTCGTACTTCTCGAGAACGTCCGCAATCGACGGTTGTTCTTGAAAAATTTCCTACTTCTCGTAAACGTTGATGAATACGGGCGAATACGCTATGATGGGGTAATGTTCGTTCTGGATATAACTCAGCGTAAAGCCTCCGAGCTCTTACTCCATTTCCATTAGCACGACCATATAAAAAATGCTTATCTGCCATTTCGGCATTTGTGTAATTTGCAATTTTATTTACTTAATTAGTTTTAGTTCTTCAGAGATTAAAGAATAACACAGAGAAAATCAGGACAATAAAACTATTTGTCATATGCTTCATTTGACAGCAGCTTACTTGATTTTTTTTTAATAAATAATAACCTCTCTGTGAATTTATGGGAAAAGAGTCTGAGCAGTATTTTATTTATTTGTGATCAAACTAACAATTTTATGATAAAAAGTCAAGAAATAAAAAAGTTGCAGATTGAGTCTGTCTTTTTAAATCAATTTTTTAAATAGGAAAATATAGGCGCATTAAAAAGTTCTAATGCAAAATATTATAGGGGTTGTTTTTTTCAGCCCCTTGTGATTACATTCTAGGGTAACAAAAACACTCAAAAACTGCAATTTTATTAGCATCAGTTATCTGCCAAATTTCATTCTTCAAAATTTTTCCAAAGTGGATATAATAAATAAAAACAAATTTTTTTACCTAATTTTAAAGGACTATAACTTGTAGGGAAAAGGGTGTTGAACAAAAAGTTATATGAAAGACCCCCCTTCATTTTTGCTAAAGAATCACCCTTTGAAATCTTTCGTATCAATTCAGAAACACCCTGTATATAGTAACTGATATGTTATGGAAAGTCTATACACTTGTTATAAAAATTTTAAACCCAGAATAAGAAAAAATTCTTCAACATAAAAAACATTTGGACAGAGATTGCCTTAAGATGGGACATTTCAGGAATTTAATTACTGAAATCCTCTTTGCTGACTATTAAAACTAAAAAGCTACTACAAAAAAAGATCTACCATAGAAGTATTTAAATGAAATTTTGGAAAAATATAAAAATTTTGACATATTAATTAAAATATTTAATATGAACATATTAATTAAAATAATTACCTGGACAGTTATAAGAAAAATAGGGCTAATTTTCAATGTTAGTTTCATCGAATTCCAAAAATGCATTTGAAAATTAAGCAGAAAAAGTATTCCGAAAAGCGTATTACTTTCGTTTATATTGAAATTGGTATAAAAGCCAGATACCGAAAAAGTTAAGGGATTCATTTTTTAGACTTGAAGAATAAACACGTACTTCGTGTTGTCAATGTTATTTTGGTTGGAACCTTAGAAAATAGGCGAACACATAAAATAGTGTCAATGAATTGTGATACAAACAAAATAAAGATTATAATCTAGGAAGTTAGGTAATGCCTAAATATAAATACGGGATTCCAGAAAGAAAGAAGATTCCCAGAAAAAAAGAGCTATCTATCGACCATCGACATAAGGCCAGATAAATGTCAATTTAAATATAGAGATATAAGAAAAACGAAAACGATTTCATCATTTTGTTAATTTTATTAATACAGTTTCCAAAATTACCTGTAAATTCATAAACGTCAAATTATAAATATACAAAAAAATTATTCAAAAACTTAATTAAAAAATAAGACATTCAATTTTAAAGCGTCAATAAAAGGAATCCCATTGTGCCCAGTATAACTTCAATTCTCGTGAACGAGGGGCGATTTCTTGCCAAGTCGGTCTTTGCCCATTTTTCTTCCAAGCCTTTAAGATTGCAAGATCAGGATCAGCTTCTTTATCTGCTCGCAAATTGTCTGGTTGCCACAGGTCATCAACCACTGTGGTTCGATAAGCGTTGGCCAATTTGTCTTGGATTCGGGTGCAATGTCGACATCCTTCTGCACAAGGCCTTCTGGAAACAGCATCAGCATTTCAATGTTTGAGGCATGCTCTATGTTCAATGTCGAAGTCATACTCCTGTAGCCTCTCAATCCATCTAGCTACCTGTCCCTCAGGATTCTTAAATTGCAAGCGCCACTTCAAAGCGGCATGACCAGTGCAGATCAGGAACTTCTGCCCATACAGGTACCTGTAAAGGTGCTCAATTGTCTTAACTACTGCCAGTAGTTCTCGTTTAGTTACGCAGTAGTTCCTCTCTGGTATGGACAGGGTCTTGCTGAAGTATCCAATGACCTTTTCTTGCCCATCTTGTATTTGGAAAAGCACACCACCCATCCAGACGTTACTGGCATCCGTATCCAGAACAAACCTTCCAGATGGCAGCGGATAGCTTATAACTGGAGCACTTATCATAGTTCCTTTTAACAAGTGAAAGGGCGCTTGGTATTCGTTGTTCAAAATAAATGCTCGGTTTTCTGTTAGACGAGTTAGTGGTTTCGCAATGTTAGCGAATCCAGTAATGTAGCGTCGGTAATATGTGCATAATCCCAAAAAGCTTCTTGGCTGATGTTTATCTTTGGGTACGAGTCATTTTTCCACAGCTCACGCTTTCTCCGGATCCACAGCAACTCCTTCTTTGGAAACCACATGTCCAAGGTAATTTACCTCTTTGCGGAAAAGGTGACACTTCTTTGGACTTAATCTTAGGTTGACACCTCGCAACCTCTGGAATACTGCTTCTAAATTTTTCGAGTAATCTTGAAAGGTCTTCCCTACCACAATGACATCATCAAGATACACCAAGCAACTATGCCATGACAGTCCCCTCAGTACAGTGTCTATGAGTCGCTCAAATGTTAAATAATTCGTTAAATAATCCGAATGGCATTACTGCAAACTGCCAAAGTCCCGTGCCTAAACTAATGGCCGTCTTCTCCTTGTAATTGGGGTCCATTCCCACTTGCCAATATCCGCTCTTCAAATCGAGAGTGGAGAACTATTTTCGCCTGCCAAGGTGTCTAGTGTATCGTCTATTCTTGGAAGAGGATAACTATCCTTTTTAGTCACGCTATTCAATTGCACGCAAAATCTGGTAGATCCATACTTCTTCCTTACAAGAACTACTGGTGAAGCTCATGGACTCTTTGAAGGTTCAATGACTCCCTGGCTTTCCATATCTTGTATAATTTGTCCGGCTTCCTCACGTTTTGCCAGTGGTAGCCTTCTTGGTTCTTGTATTGGAACTGCAACGCTGGTATATATTTTATGCATGACGATATAGGTTCTTCCTTTCGTGCCACTTTCAGTTTCAAAGACATCTTCAAGTTGCTGAATTAGGTTTTTAACTTGGCTTTATTCTTTCCTGCTTAACTCTTGAGAAGCCGAGTTAATTTATCTTGGAAAATTTCTCAGGAATCCGCTTGAAACCATTCTTCTTTGCTTTTACACAATGAATGACGGCCAACACTGGCGAACACCTTCCCAGAATCGTACCCACTTCAATGTAACAGGGTAATAGTTTACATTCATTACCCTCTTCGGTACAGTCTTCTGAGTCTTAACCAGCATTTTTGCAACTACTATCCTTCGACCTACCTTGTCGTCATCAGGCGTTCGGTTCCAGCATTGTAACATTTCCTTCAAGATAATCACCTTCCAAGCAAACCGTCAAAAATGTCTCGCTTCTTGAAACCAGAACAACATTATCTGCGGTAATTACTCTTACAGGCCCATAATTTTTCTCATGAAGAAGAACCAATTCTTCCGTATTTATCTTTAAAATGCCTTCTTTCATCTAACTAGAAGCCGTGAGTGTTCTTAATGTCCAATCGCAAAATTATTTCTTCCTGTATGTCGACTACCAGAACGCGATATCGGCTTGATGTTGGTCGTATAGCGAAGTTGACATCTGCTTCGCCTGACAGAAGCTGCTTCTCCAGTTGCTGTCTTAAGTCACCATTTGCTAAAAAATAATTTTTTATTTCTGGAAATTAAATCGGATTGCACGATAGTTTTCGTTGATCCTGTATCTAGCAAGCAAGCATAGGTCCTTCCTTCCATAATAGCGTTCACATACAGGCCGTTCGTTTGGCGTTGCAAAGATGCGATTTGGGCAATCCTTAGAGCTTCCGGATGCTCGGTCGATTCTTTCTTGGTCCCCTTGCCATATTTTCTTTGAATGTGACCGTTTTTTCCACAATTCCAGCATGGCTGTGCACTTTTATCCGGTTTGATATTATTTAGAATTCAACTGACCATTTGCTCCACCAATTCTTCGTTTTTTTGCCGCCCGACAGACTCGAGCATGGTTCCCAGGGGCCTGTTTTGCAGTCTCGAAATCAAGTCAAACCATCGATCAAGATTTTTGGTCGAACCAACCTTAATGCCTGCTGCGTATCACTTTCTCGGAGACCCTCTATGAACGTCTGGACAGTAAGATGTTCCATGAAATTATTTGGCGCCATCGGATATGCAAGTCGAATCAGACGAGCAATATCTGACTCGAATTCCTGAAGATTCTCATCATTCTCCTGGGACCAATTCTTCAGTTGGGTATGGTATACCTGCTCTAGATGCGCATAACCATATCTCATCTCCAACTGTTTAATAAGCTGGGAATAATATTTACGTTCCTCAAGAGGCAATGTCTGCAAAATATCACTGGTATCACCCCTCAGCGCTATGATTAGAGAAGTAGCCTTCTCGACAGATGACCATGCGTTTGCTTCTGTGGCTGCTTCGAATTGCGTCAGCTAAGTCACCCTTGATGTTTTGCCATCAAAGATCGGTGGCTTGATTCTGGTCTTTGAGATAGCCACAGATTCTTTTATTTCGATTGGCCGTGGCATAGCTTCATCGTTGACCTGCTTGAGATCAGCATGACTCATGGTCACAGGTAATTTTATCTGAGTCATGATTGCCTCGAAATCTAGAGTGTTATTCAATTTTCTCCTCTACTGCTATGAAGACCTCTTCCTTTATCGCTTCTGAATTTTACATCAGTCACTGTTCTAGAACTTTCTCCAAAGTTTTCACACTCTCCAAGTTCATTTGTTCCAAATATTCAAATTAGAAGAATGCTTAACCTAAAAGTTAGAATACCGGAGATAAAGTCAATAAACAACAATATTGAAATAATTTGACAGCAAGCCAAATATCATAAGACTATCTCCTGGACAACTTATCCTTTTTATTTAATATAATATTTCAAAGACGTACGTCTTAACTTAAAATGACAAACGTGTGTAGTACTATAGCACGTATTCATGTATGTTAGAAAGAGATAAGGTACAATTGCGCGTTCACACTTGGGCAGTGCGAATTGAAAACTTATACTTTATGAACTGTACATTAGCATCTTAAATAAATAAACTGTCTCCCAGTTACATCCTGCTACTGTTCATACCTAGGTCTTACTTATAAGTGAATTTTAACGTCTCGCGTTGACTGTGGTTAAACGCCTTTCGGTTATCGTATATAAGAGCGAGCGTCCCGTGGCACTGCTCAGATTGGTCCATTACACAATGCACTCTCGCACGGCCGATATCAACTTGAACACGAGAAATACGACAAGAAAACGTGACACATTTTTCGACATCCTGACTGTATATCCCAACCTCCTAACTTCTAGCGCTCTCACTATTTGGGTAATGCTGGATTTTTTGAAGAGCTTCTCTAATTCTTATTTGTCCTTCTTCTGCATTCTCCAATTAGCTTTATTCCTTCATATGTCTTTTTTAGAATTCCTTCTTTTCCATATTGCAAATTTACTGTCTTCTTTTTTTGTTAATTATTCAGGTTTCTCGGGCATAAGTAACAGTGAATCTTATTATCGTTTGGTAGAGTCTTACTTTTGGAAACTTTAGATTTGGAAATTATATTCCACAACTTGTAAAATTATAAACCTTAAAAAACAATTTAATTTGAGATAGACGAAATATGTGCATACATGCATATACAACTACATAATTATTTATCTCTAAAAATTGTCCTTGTATAAATCCTTATCACAATGAAATTTTAAGAATGTGTTAAATTAACTACAGATTGGTAATACTAGTGCGATTGTCTTCACTAATAATTAATTACCGCTTCTATTATATAATAATTGCTTTATTTCCTTTTGATAACAAACATATCAATTTGTAGTACTTTAAACACTACTTGTACTTGTATCTACTAATACCAATAGAGCGTATATTTTTTTAGAAGTGTATCACTGAATGTAAATATATAAAAGCAGCTATTTAATTTTTAAAATAGATATGAACCTATCGCACATGTACATGTAAAATCAATAAATACCAATAAATCCATAAGTATGGTAAACGTAAAAAGTATATATATACATACTTTCTAATTTACATTTTTTTAATGATTATATATGTATAAGTACCGTTTAAATTTGTAAACTGTCGCTGAATCAATACTAAAAGAACACAAAATTAAAATTGTCTAGTAATAATATTACCGTAAAACGAGTTATTAGTGAAACTATTAATCAGGACCGTTCAGCAAAACAAAGTGAAATTCCAAAAATTTAAACAAATCTTTGCAAAAAGTATTCCTTAATTGAATATAAATTCATTAATAATCAAAAGAAATAAAAGAATAAGTACGACTTCAATATACTTGAAAGATTACTATAAAACTAACTATTTTGGAATAAAAATAATTTGAAACATACATGAGTGGGTAAAAACCACACCAATTTGTATAATACAAAAGTATTTTTAATAATATAAAATATTATTAAAAATGGGGTGTGAAGAACGCAATACAAGTTATATATTTGTGAATGTATCTCCTCTCCTAATTTCTGGTTGATAGCAAGGTAGTTATGTTTGGTTGAATGTATCTCTTCTCCAGCAGGGGCGTACCGACGCTCCTGTAGAAAGGTGAAATACGTATCTGCGTCTCTGGAGAGGAGATACATTCACAAATATATAACTTGTATTGTGTTCTTCACACCCCATTTTTAATAATATTTTATATTATTAAAAATACTTTTGTATTATACAAATTGGTGTGGTTTTTACCCACTCATGTATGTTTCAAATTATTTTGTTATATACGCATTCGGTTCGCCCGACAAGTAGTGAAGACACGATAATACAGATTTTTATAGATATGGTTGTTACCGTCTATAGAAACACGTTGCTTAGTTCGGCAGTTATTGTGTAGACAGCGCTGAATATTATTTCACGCTCTGTCTTAATAATTTCTGGTTGATAGCAAGGTAGTTATGTTTGGTTGAATGTATCTCTTCTCCAGCAGGGGCGTACCGACGATCCTGTAGAAAGGTGAAATACGTATCTGCGTCTCTGGAGAGGAGATACATTCACAAATATATAACTTGTATTGTGTTCTTCACACCCCATTTTTAATAATATTTTATATTATTAAAAATACTTTTGTATAACTATTTTGTCTTTGGATTTAAATCAACTTTCATCATTCAAATTATCACAGAAGTTGTATGTTATTTTAATATAAAATATCGGAATTTCAATCAATTATTTCTAATTAAATTGTAAATTTTATCTAAAATTAAATCGATAATAATAATAATTCATCGCTCAACGGTTTCCCTCTAACAGGCCGAAACAAATTGAATACTTACAAACATATGCTGTGATGTTGAATATAAGTTAACAAGATATTACAACAAAGTAAACTATAATTCAGTATAAACAAATATGCAATTAAAATACTAAACAGAATCGTACAAACTATCATGAGTACCGTGAAAAAATAGGAAAAGGAAACCACGAATCAAATGGATCGACAGAATTAGAGAAGAAGAAGTGTAAAATGGAATGCTATGGGATGGAGTATGAGATCTGACAAAGAATAGAAAACGGTGGAGACAAAAATTTAAAACTCAACCCTACCAATCTTACACATAGAAAGGTAGATGGGGCCTAGGACCAAGGAGCATATCATATAAGAGTGACTCATTCCACGCTAAAAATTCGACCCTTACCAATCCTACACATAGAAACGTAGACCAAGGAGCATATCATATAAGAGTAACTCATTCCGCCCTTACGCTAGCGCACTCTGATGTGAATATGGTAATACTAAATTCGTAAGCAACCGCGATGGCGGCATTTTTAAATTACTAAAATGTTTTTTTTTGCTCTAAATATGCCCTAACTATGTGCTTCGATTTTATTTGATCTCATCAGTGCGATATATCTATAAATATAGAAATCACAGACGCGTATTTACGTGCACATACATAAAAATTAATTGTGTTAAAAAATAAATTTAAGCCCTATCTAAGAAAAATAAATACGTAAAATTCAACAAATAAAATATATAAAAAATATAATATTCTCGCAAAAAAACAAAATGAACTATATACTCATAAGAATAAATAAACAGAAATTCCAATACACAACAATATAAAATAAGGAGAATTCTACGTATGCACAAAAGTTTAGAAAACCCTAAACTTGCCAACGTACCGAGATTATTTTGGTAACTCGAATCAGGAAAAATATTGGAATCATATCGATTTTCGCTGGAATTTTACATTTATATTTGTGTATACTTGGAAAAGTCATTATAAAAATAAATTTTTATGCAAAATATTAAAATCAATTATTATTACTACAATTAGTAAAATAAAACAACAGTTAATAATAACAAAACTTATCCAAAACTTGTTCCTCTTTTCTTCATAACCTCAGTTTTCTTCTCAAATAACCTCTTCTAAATCCACTGCATCATCTACTACAAATATTTTCTTCTTCTTTGATGTTTGATTATAATACCTTTAAATACAAAGACTACAATACTTGCTTGACAGCAATACTATATTTAGTGCGCCATATGAAATCAAGATGCCCAAAATTTCAAATTTGAACGAAATGCCCGCGCTTAGGACTGAGAAGAAGAAGTAGCCTTTAAAAGCTGGTTTATAAAGGCTGCTATACACGATCATAAATTACATGTATTTTATATGTATTTATTGAATAATGTCCCTTGAACGTGTATTACAGCAAATTTTACGTCAAATTTCTACATATTTTAGGTGTAAAAATTTGACGGAATAAATCTTGTCCTATTTTTCAAGGTCATTCACATATATTTCTAATGAATTCTAGGAGTTATAGTTTTTGAAATTGGTCGAAGACTTGGATGTTGGCATTATGACATTAATACTATTTTTACATGTACTTCTACATGTATTTTTACATGTATTTGTATGATCGTGTATAATAGCCTTAATATAAATACAGACGCGAGTTAATAAAAGGAAAGACAGAAAAGGTAAAATAAAAATAACAAACACACTAACGCTGCGCGTATATAACATTAATATTATTTGCAAATAATTTAGCATATCTATGCGAGAACTCGCATCAAGCGTTGTTACAAATAATACAAATCTGTATAAAGCATATCTGTATCTGTACACATGGATATACAACTCGTATTTTGACCAGCGTTCACTTCGACCACAGACGGATGCCTTGCTATCTAACAACTTTATCAATGAGGGTTGTGAAATAACAACTGACGGACAAAAGTGACTACGCCGATGAAAGTGATTTCTTCTCGAATAGCAAAGCTATTACAAAAGAAGAAAAAATACGCATATCACTGTAAGTCCATTAACGCGTCGCCAGATGACGCCATATACCATAGTATGTTTTATGCAGATTTGTATTATTTGTAATATTACTTGAATTTGGCGATAAACAGGTCAATGTTTTCATGATGATCTGTTCCATCTCATTCCAATCTTCGACCTATTTCTTCCTAAGTTTAAAATACGTTTCTGGCTGTGTCTTCCGATTTTCCAACATATTTTAAAGTATACAAATATCATCTATATTTTTGTAGATACCGATAGATTCGAGAAGTAGGAATCTATCGGTATACCATTTTTCATTTGAGATAAGTCTATTCCTAATTCTCGAATCTATCGGTATACCATTTTTCATTTGAGATAAGTCTATTAAAAAAGGCTCATTCTCAAATTTTGAAATCATAAAGAATATCGTTATATTTTTTGGAATAATACTTTAATAAAACTCAATAGAGATTGCTATACCTGTGAGGCGATCTATCAAACTTTACTTCACTATCCAAACTGACGAAGTCTGTTGAGACAGAAACACGTGTCTTTGGCTGAAGTAAACGTTAAAAAATACGAGGTGTATGTCCATGTGTACAGATACAGATCTGTGTAATGCATATCTGTTTCATTTGTATTAGTAGAGATATTTAATTTAGTAACTGTGGTTAAGAAAATTTGAAAGCTAGTATAATGAGCTTATTTTCGGTGAAGTACCGTTTAACGTAATTAACTTAAAATATTAAAAAACTAATCTAATATATAACAAATAAATTAAGATTTGAATACAAAATAGTTAAAACAGAATTCACAATAACAAGCACATTTGCAATTTTATTTATAACACGCCCTAAAATAAAAAAAGTAATTAAAAAATAATAAAAATAATAGAAAGAACAAAAGGCCTGCAAATTAAGCTAAATATCCACTTTTATATCATCCCTGCTGGCGTACTCAATCTTATCTTTACTGCAAACAAAATTAAAACGTTTCAGAGTAGACCGTAATGTCGTAAAATATGAAGTTTTGTTTCTTATTTTACGACTTTCTTGTTTTAATACAATTATTTATTTTTATGGCTTTATATCACTTTTTATGACTGATGTAAATAAGGCCGACAAATTTTTTTTCGGAAAATAAATTTGGAACAGTTTAAAAAATATAAAAAGAAGTGCTGTATTTGAATATATACTTTCTAATTATAATCTCTTACGTAATATAGACTAAATAATACAGGAATACGGCAAAAGAATCTGAGTGGCAAATTATATGAAAAAAAAACGAATATGTCTGCTCGCAAACAATTAAGGAATCCTTTCGAAAACATATAAACTTCTAACAATAACTATAATAGTTATTAATATACCAAGAGTATTTAGTAGATGTTTATGCCCTGAGGGCAACGATCTTACAAACCGGAAGGCCTCTGGCCCAAGGGTTTGTAAGTCGCACGAGGGCATACACATCTATTAATACCCGCGGTCCATACATACTAGTTCGTTATTGCATCCACATTATAAATTTTTGAAAAAATCCGTAAATTCAATTTGCTTTTAACAACTTTGTCATTTTATCATAGTAGACACTATCGTTTCTAGGTAAATACTGTCACACTTAAAAAGTCAAAATGCAGAAAAGTTTTGAAATTCCTGACGAAATTGTAAAAGAAAAAGCGGAAAAAGTAACACAAAACTTGTTACCAAAAAAGTCGAGAGACGCCTGCGACAGAGAATATGACGAATTACTATACTGGATGGCAGAAAACTGGGTGGAACGTATTCATGAAACTGTGCTGCTTAGATTGCTACCTGCCTCGCGCAAACTAAAATCTCGAACTTCGCAGTCGAAATCTGTGGCACTACTTGCGATTGCAGTTGAGTCGCGCCTGAGGTCAGTATGGCACTTGGCTCCCGTAATTGTTATGGTTTTGGCGGACTCGGTAGCTCCAGCTACGCCTGGTTGGTTATCATCCCTAGGCCGAGACTTCGAAATGGCTCCCTTGCTGGTGGTGGTCGGCGCATGGTCTACGGGCTATGCCTGGTCATAGTGGGCTACTAACGTTCCCGAGGTCTCGGAACCCAAGAAATCCCCTCGTCCGAGGCTATGGGCCCTGCTCTTACTACCAAAAGCAAGACTTACGTGGGGTAGCGCTGGAAATCTCGCCACGCCGAAGACAGGGAATCGGAGCGTACATCGTTCGCCTTAGGGAAGAGGTCCCTAAGTTACCGGCTCCACCACTAGGAAGTGATGTACGGACATTGGGCAAGGCAACGACCGACCCCCCGATAGCCGTTATCAGTTCAAACTCCCTTTCGGAAGCTCGACCATCTTCGGACCCAGGTGGGGAGAGGTAGCCCCCCTGGGTGAAGTAACTCTCCCCCAACTAGAGAGAGTCATAGTTACTCCCGCCCTGGTCTTTCTAAATCTTACTCAAATCCAATATAGACTCACCTTACGTGGGCAGGTTGTTTTTAAAAATACAATTCAGCCGACCATTATCTCGAGTGAAGACGATCGTGCGATTCTTGACGCAACGTTAGTGAACTAACTGATCGATATTTAAAAACAGTGCCACCGCGTTTTGTGGCTACTTGTATAAGTAAATATACGTTACGCGAGGGACGTACTTACGATAACGTACCCACGCTGAATATGGCGGTATTCAAGGAAGCTAATTCTATATTATTAAAAAAAGAAACGAACAACCACCAAATACGATGTAACAATATTATATTCGATTATGTTGCAAATAAAAATATAAACAAGTGAGAATAATGTTCCAGCGTCGCAAATAGAATTATGGGTGAAATCCTGTATAAATATTTAAATTATGATTACAGTAAACAAATGCACAAAAAAATATTAAATAGCAATTTTTGAAAGTTTGATAAAGGTACAGCTCAAACTTTTTGAACGTGCCTGTAATATTAACATACGGTATACTTTCGGAACAATCAAATACTATAGTTACGTTTGTGAGATCTCAGAAGCGTTTACAACGAATAGCAAATTCTGGCAGAATAGCACTTAAGTTTCCAACAAAAATAGACCGACAAAGAAATTTCAGTAAAACGGTATGCTATATAATAATGGTAATTCAATAAAGGTTTCAAATGAATTCAACAGGTATTACAAATAAAATCGATTGGTTAAGACTTTATGCTAGATTATTAAATGAGAGTTATTGAAAAATATTAGCTACATATCGAGTTACTTTCAAATGGATCATAAACAGCAAAAGAAACCTTTTGGTGGGCAACGATGATATTTCCACGTCAATAAAGCGTCTCTTCCTTTCCTTGTCCGATCTCGGTACTTCTCTTCCTTTTCTTGTTCGATCTCGGTACTTCGCTGTCCAAACTACTATTAGCGACGAAAGGTACAGCAATCAAGTGAATAAGGAGTCGGTAACACTAATTACGATCCAGGCTACGTGTACGAATCTTGAGGTTTCATTCACCAATGTGTGCCCACATTAAATTCACTTATCCAATGACATTGTCCTCCAATTCAAAAATCTTACGATACTTAAAAGTGACACATATACACATTCGTACTGGTCGAACTAACAAACTAAAGTGAGCCAAGTCAAACGCGATCGCACGAAAGGGTTAATGGGGCGAAGAGTTTATACTACGGCGTATGGTAACACGCTTACGACATCCGTGCACCTGTTGTCGCGATGTACAATCTGAAGACGAAAAAACAAGTATAGCGCGGGACAAAATACTCAATTATTATTTAAAAATAATATTTTTAAACATAACGGGATACTTCGGCGATCTCGTTGAAACATTTTCTTTGAGTTCCTTGTGGTCCAAATATTCAATGATAAAGAAGACATTAATGGTAAATAAAAATATTAGCATTGCTAATTGCCATAAGGTAAGAGAATATTTGAAGCAAGGGTCAAAAGGATACCTGCCAAAAAGTCTAAAGTTCTGTCTGGAGACGATGTTCTAAAATTTATTCACAAGACACCAAATGAGATAAAAACGTCTTTACGGCTAGGTGATTGTTCAGAAAAAGAACTTTTACAGCCAGATGGAAAAAAACATGTGGAAAAATCCCGTTCATCATTGCGAAATATCTGCGTTTCAGTGATCCTGACAAGTATACAGGTACTGTCTGCGTCGAATATCGGCAACTCTTCTGATAGAGGCTGAAGCCAGTATGACCACGTTGAAGCGCCGTGATGGATAGAAGTGTACGTCGGTTGCTGAAGGATATTTAGAGTACAGAATATCTTCAAAAAATAAAATTTTAAGGATGCTGGCAGGTATACCTTCTGGATCTGGCTGTTCCTTACAGAAACTTGGTACCCAGACCATGAAACATGAATCAACGTTTGCTGCAGGTAATCTAACTATCACCGGATCCTTCCAGAATTGTTTTATGTGAATTGAACTAAATAAGTATATATTTCATAATTTTACTAGCAAAGGTTATTAATAAGTTAAGCAAAAACTATTTTTCTGTGCCTTTAGGCCTCGCGCTGGCATAAAGTAGACTATTATATAGTTGGTATCTAAGCAATAAAAACACAATAATGAACTAGTATGACATAAAAGAGATTATTGCTCTATTACAAACATATTTGAAAGATATGTCGCGGAACATTCGATATTATAAATCATGGTGGTGTGACTTGGTTTAAAAGGCATATATTACTATTTTGCTAAGTGAGAAAATCTCAAAATTTATTAAATTATTTTCGTGTACTTTGTGGTTTTTGAATGCATGAGATTGAATAATGACATAGAAATTAAAAAAATAACAAAGTCGAAAATGAAGTATCAACAATAATTAGCAATTCAAATGGGAAAATTGAAATATAAATATGTAACTCCTTAATGAATGAAATAGCTATTTTTGATGAATGAATCAGAACTTTGAAATAGGAGTATAAAATACACGTATAGGCACAAACAGAATTCATTTCATATGCAGTGTTAATTACGAAAGTTTTAAGTATAAACTTCGAAAGTTATTAGGTAAATCGGATACCACAGTGCAGAAATATCGCTAATGACAATATTAAAAAATCTCATTTGTTGTAAACGGAGACATGCTCGGGAAAAAATGACCTTAACACTATTCTTAATGTTTTTCTACGATAATGAACAATAAAAAACAGGATCATACATGATAATATTTGAAGATACTACGTGAGTAGGCAATGAGATAGCAAATAATTTATTATTTAACATTATTTGCATATTACAAGATAATCGTTGTCCGGGATCGGCAGTCAAGGGTACATGACATAAATACCAGGGACGAGGCATGGACGTCATGAATTCCGATTTAACATTTTTCAAAATACGTATAGAGAAAGAAATACTTACCAAGTAAGAGTAAATACATCTTCTCCAGAAGTAATATTGCAAGATTTATAAAACATATCACACATCCTGAATGTTCACCGTTTATATCCAAGAGTTCAAATGACAATAAATAAAGCAGGGAAATTGCGCCAACCGTCAGAGGCGGATGCTAAGAGTTGACATATAAAATAAATAATAAGAAGTAAAGTATAAAACGTGTTCAAGCATTTACCGTTTTAATAGTCTCCCATAAAGTCGCAAACGGGATAACATCTGTTAAATATTTCAATCGTTAGATATGCATACATTTTTAAAATCGAATTAATGTGGTAACAAATCAATAGCGTCTATAGACATAATCCAACCCATTGGTCGGCGTAGACTTATCCTCGAGTGCTAGCGCTTTCTCACAAACCGATAGAGCTAGAGCAGTTTTGACACCGGATTTAACACTTCGGTAGGACCCCAAAAAGTCTCATAAAGTAAAGTGTGTGTGTGTTACGCTTTCTTGATAACCAGATGGCGCACCCCCATATCACAACGTACCCCTAGGTCCTCATGTGGACTTTGTGTCCGAAAACGTATCTTGGACGTCAGATGTAAGACGTTTACTGTTGACATTCGACGTACAAAATTGTATTATATTATTCTTATAATTTCTTGGAGTGGGTGCCAGCACGTCCAGGCACTTGAGCACAGTGCTCTTCATACCACCACCAATACTTCTCTCAGTTTCACTCTGTTAGTCTTGTGTCCTCGATAATGGCCACTATCCTCCTCAGGGGAAGTTTGAGTAGCCTCGTAGGATCCAATAGATCTCTTCTGAAGTTTTCCTGTCTAACTTCCTTCAGTTCCTGACAAGTGCATACTACATGAAAACTAGTTTCCTCCGGTTTTCCATATTTCCTGCACCAGGGCTCGCTAACCAAGCCCATACTGCACAGATGCTTCCCTAAAGGACAATGTCCGGTTATTAGCCCGGTAATACTTTTAATTTCTTTTTTGTTACTTCGAATCGGATTGGCTGAAAACCTAGCCTCCAGCGCCATTAGTAGTGTTTTAGTATGGAGTTCCCCTTCCGTTAGGCCCCATTTCTTTTTATGTTATCTTTCGAGCCATAACCAGACCTTCCTTCTAACGGAATCCTTAGCGATTCCACATACAGCTTCTGGTCCTATGAAGTTCCTATAAGTACCTTCCTTGACCAGTTCGTCGGCTAACTTATTGTCTTTAATTCCCTTATGTTATGGCACCCATATTAGGGATACAGTATTGTCTTGTGCCAGTCTACTGAAGACCTGTTTACAATGTTTCGCCAGTTTAAACCTGGTAAATGAATTCATAATTGCTTTAATAGCTGCCTGTCAATCAGTCATTAAGTTAATTTTTTTATTCGTGACGCCGGCTTCCCGAATTTCCTCGTTGGAGGCTCCGACTACAATCAGTTCAGCCTGGAAAACCATTGTATGTTTTCCCACACTTAACGATATCTTCTTACTGGGGCACATTCCGCATATTTTTTTCGACTTTTTGCCTGTTCTCTGGTCGGTATAGATATGTTCAGCTTAGCTGTAAACAGAATCTCAGGTGCCTGTCCGCGGGCATTTATAATATTGACTCTCCAAGTATAGTTCCTGTGGTATCTATATGGCCCCTACAAACTTATTAGGATACCATACGCCATTGGCCTTCAGCCTCAAGATCGCAGCCATGGCCTCCCCTTTCATAGTTCCAACGGAGGGAAACCCACAATGGCCTCCATGAAGACGGTTCTCGTGCTGTTCATATCTCCCGTGATTTCCACAGAGCTTGTTGCTGGAGAGTCGTAAGGAGCCCCACCGACGATGTCAGCTCCGCCCTCCTCAGCCAGACAAGTCTTACCAGGTCTTACTGTGTACAACCTGTGTACCACAATTGATTTTAGTCCCGAGGTCTTACCAACAGGTCTTGTACATCTCCAGAAGAGCTGCGTCGCCTGTACGCCACTTTGACTAGGTGCCTGCTCCAATTCAGTTTCGCATCAAATATAATGCCTAACTACTTCACTTCATTGGTTAGTTCTAACTCTTGTCCAAACAACCTTACGCTACCCAAATCATTTATTTTTCTGACGTTAGTAAAAGCTACCAATTTGTTTTTTTTTGGATTGACAGTTAATCCTTCCTCAGGCACCATCTCTCTACAGTTCACAGAGCATTTCGCATGATGCTCGCCACTGTCCCTTGGAATTTCCCCTGAGACACAATGACAATGTCATCGGCAAACCCTTATAGCTTTAATTTTCTCAATTACCTCCGAATACGTCGAAATAACAAATATTTTAACGCACGCAGAACAGTAGACTTAACACATATCTATACATAGTTCTTTGTATGGCTTAACCCACACTGACGCTCTACTGACTTTGGGCAGATTACTAATAAAAATAAATAAAATACCACAACACTACAAAACACAAATTGATGTTATCTCTTCAAAAGCACAATCAGAGATAAAATTCAGAAGCCGATTTATCATTTACCTATTTATGTAAATATATATCAATAAAACCCCTGTTAACGGTTTAAAACGACCTATTTTGAATCCTTGGAATTTAAGAGTGGGAATACCCATACTCTTAAACCTCATAATTGTTTTTTCTTGAGAACTGCAAACATAATAAAATAAATTACTTCATAATGGAAGATTAATAAAATTGTTTATCTTCAACTATTGAAACGCCTGCCAAAGATCTACATCATTCAAAATTCTTTCAATTATGCACAATATGCTATTTATTAAGGATATATGCAAATATTTTTAAAAAATACATATAATATGCAATATATATTACTTTAATGAATTCTCAACTAACTCACATTATGGTAATACATCATTACTTATCCATTATTTTTTTTATCTAATACTAAGCAATTCTATAGTCCCTATCCATCACCTCGCCGCTATAAAAATCTTTATGACGTTCACGTATAGATACTCTACTCATTTCTCTTTTTAAATCTGGTAATAAAAAAATATGAATGTCTCTATATATTATGTTCATAGCGTATTCATAAAAGCAACCCATAAAATGTCATTTTCACCACACATACGCTCTTAACCGACAATATAAGCCAAGCGCTAATGGTTCATAAAGTACAAATAAAAAAGTGACCGAAGATTAAGAGGAAAAAAATGTGTTCGCATTGTATTGATTCAGTAACGGTAGATGCTACTTTATAACTACATACGTATGTGTTACATGTATGTATTAACACTTCAATTATATTATATATAGACACACATTAATATATGGCATATATGTGATAATTTAATATCTTATCTTTAACCTAATTTGTTAAGTTCAACTATGTTACGGCAAAAGATGCTGCTAGGTATACTGTTACATAATGCAAATAAACGCACGCGACTTTCACTTTTTAGCTAACTTTAAATTAGCCTTTTCTAATACACATAATTGAAATTAAGGTGTCCATTATTACCTCCGAAAATTACACATTCCGGAGTGTTACACATTACTTTGTATGAACTGTTTATTTACAAGATTTCTTTTAAAATGAATGTCTGTTTAGATTTCTTATACCGGGTGCGGCAATAGTGTGTCGGCGGAGCTTAGCATGAAAACTAATAAAGTTGTAACAATGAAATTTTACGTACACATGTAGTATGCTACAGTACATTTTCTAATTTTATTTATATATTTACAGGGTGTTCCAAATTTTCGCAACCACTTTCAATTTTTGTTTTTTAAATAGATTGCTATACTTTCTTGTTATTATGATGATAGCCACCCAAATTATCTTTGCAATGATATATGACAATGTGCACTTACAACTGTTAGTTTTGATTTTATTGCAAATTTTGTTAAAATCTTGACAGTTGCAGCGTCTAACATTTTAAGTCTTAGCCTGAAAATGGGTGCAGTGCCTCACGTAACTTTTTTGTTACCAATTTATGGACTAACACGTTATATGTTTTGAGGGTGAACAACGTGACAACATATACAGAGTGTTAAATATGTCGTGCCAAAGTTATCGAAGTTTAAAGGCTATTTTCTCTTTTTTTTTAAATTGAACCTATAATTTTTTTATTAGTCAGCAAATTCCTTGTAAAATTGCCGTTAAAATGGTACCAATAACATAGTACTTATTTCTAGTATTTTCGAAGTTATAACCCTTTAATGGGATATACCTATGTTTATAATATTCAATATGCGGTGCTGCATCTAATAGTTGGGTGGTTGGCCATGAAATGATATTAAGCAAAAATTGCTGTGTAACCAAACGTCAAATATCTACTTAAAATTTCCATATAAAGTGTTTTTCAATAGTTTCTCTTTACTGTAATCGCGTTTAATTGTTATAATTTAAGTTCGGCTAGTTAATTATCAATTTCCGTTTGTTCGTTATTAGTTGTTATCTTGTTGTCAGTTATATCGTTTTGTTGTCATTATTTTTTATTTCCATGCCGTAATAGTTTTTAGTTGTGTTTCTTTAGAATGAATTTTTCGAAGGAGGAGCTAATAGACATGGTATTTGTTCTTGGCGCTAGCAATAGAAATCCACTTTTAGCATCAAGAACATATGCTATGGAGTATCCTCACCGAAGAGCACCAGATATTAAGACGTTTGAAAATTTGTTGACAAGGTTTCTTCGGACGGGTTCAGTGAATTATGTCAAACATGAAAGAAGTAAGTCTATGGTTACAGAAGATAATGAAGTGACAGTCGTCCAGTCCGTTGTGGAAAATCCGCGCGTATCTACAAGGATAATTTCGAAAGAACACGGGATAGAAGTCACTGCTGTAAGAAGGATTTAAAAAAAAAACATAAATTTCACCCTTACAAAATTCAAAATCATCAAGGCTTATTACAAACGAATTTTGAAAGGAGACTTGTTTACTGTGAATGGCTACTTTTCCAATTACGACAAGATTTAACTTTTCTAGATCATGTGCTTTTCACAGATGAAGCAACATTTGCTAATTGTGGAATAACAAACAGAAAAAATTCTCATTATTATGACACTAGAAACCCTCATTTTGTTAAGTGTTAACACCTGGGGAGGCATCATAGGAAACACTATTGTAGGTCCATTCTTTTTTAATAATACTTTAAATTGTGAAATCTACACAAATTTCCTACAAAATAATTTACCATTGCTGTTAGAAGACCTACCAGATAACGTCATAAGGAGATTAGGGTACCAACATGATGGTGCACCTGCACATTACGGTGCTGCTGCAAGAACACATTTAGATAGGGTATTCACCAATAGGTGGATTGGGAGAGAAAGCTTTATAAGCTGGCCACCGCGGTCACCAGATCTAACCCCTTGTGATTTTTTTCTGTGGCCTGCTGTAAAAAATATAGTTTACGAAACACCTCCTACAACGGCAGAGAACATGCAGCAACGAATCAGAAACGCTTTTCTTCAAGTAAGTGAAAACAACATGGCTCAAAATGTAAGTCTGTCGATGCAGAGGCGATTAAGAGCATGTGTAGAGCAGAATGGAAATATATTTGAACACATTTTAAATTAATTTTGTTTTATTATTGAAAAATTACAAAATGTAATTCTAAAACTAATAATAAAGAATTAAGAGACAGGTGTTTGTAAAAGTTACTTTGTTTGATATCATTTCATGGCCAACCAACTATTAGATGCACCGCATATTGAATATTATAAACATAGGTATATCCAATTAAAGGGTTATAACTTCGAAAATACTAGAAATAAGTACTATGTTATTGGTACCATTTTAACGGCAATTTTACAAGGAATTTGCTGACTAATAAAAAAATTATAGGTTCAATTTAAAAAAAAAGAGAAAATAGCCTTTAACCTTCGATAACTTTGGCCCGACATATTTAACACTCTGTATATGTTGTCACGTTGTTCACCCTCAAAACATATAACGTGTTAGTCCATAAATTGGTAACAAAAAAGTTACGTGAGGCACTGCACCCATTTTCAGGCTAAGACTTAAAATGTTAGACGCTGCAACTGTCAAGATTTTAACAAAATTTGCAATAAAACCAAAACTAACAGTTGTAAGTGCACATTGTCATATATCATTGCAAAGATAATTTGGGTGGCTATCATCATAATAACAAGAAAGTATAGCAATCTATTAAAAAAAAAAAATTGAAAGTGGTTGCGGAAATTTGGAACCCCTGTAAATATATAAATAAAATTAGAAAATGCACTGTAGCATACTACATGTGTACGTAAAATTTCATTGTTACAACTTTATTAGTTTTCATGCTAAGCTCCGGCAACACACTATTGCCGCACCCGGTATACACAATTTCCACATATTTGTGTGAACGCAGTTTTAAATACAAATATATCGATGTACGACAATGTTACGAGGCTTAATACAATATATATTTTAAAGATAATCTTATTACATCATATGTTACACTATTTTTTTTATGTATTTTCTATCATTTTCTATATCCTCTTTTCATAATAGGATGCTGCCTGTGACACCAGCAATGTTGTAGCAGATTATTTCACCTCTTCATCTTCATTGAACTTCTGGCCGGAAAGGAATGATTTAAAGTGCAAAAACAGATCAAAAGCGCTTGGTGCGAGGAATGGGCTGAAAGAGAGGAGGATTAGCAACTTTATCCCTAGGCTTTGCAGGATTTGTTTTGTTAGGTTTGCAGTATGCTGACGGACATCTTCATGGATTAGAACAATACTACGGCTGAGCCTGATTTGTCGCTTATTATGTATGTATTGCACGTCGCAGAATTCTAAATGTTTCGCAGTAAGTACAGCGCCCGCCACTGAAGCGGGAAAATTAATTAAGAGCCCAATGTTTTCATGAAAAGTTTATTACCAGAATTTTTTGACAGATCTGAATTGAGTAAAGAATGCCATTTTTTTTAAGAACACCGCTCAAGTGAGAGGCATTTATTTGTAAACCTTCTTCTAATCTTGATCGAAATTTCCATCGCTCGACGAAGCAGGTTAGGTTTAAACCATGGAATTTCTCGTCTGATATTCGCTTTTAATTCGGATATGGTTTGCGGTCTATTAATGTACACCGTGCTCTTCAGAAATCCCCAAAGAAAAAAGTCGCATACCTACGAATCTGGGGATCTGGCATGTTTGGATATGTGTCCCTCCAGGAAGATTCTATTAAAGCAGCAATGGATACACGAACAGTATGACATGTGGCCCCATCCTGCTGGAAAAAAATAATTCCGGAAACCTAGGGAGCTGTTACATCAACAATGTCCTGACTATCTGTGTGTGTGTAGCGGTCTCCATTAACAGTTGGTCGTTTCTTCTACCGTCTTGCAAAAAATATGGCCCAATAATGGCAGATGATGAAAATGCTGAACACACCGTAACTTTTGGACTATAGAATGACTTTTCATGCAACTCACCTGGGTTTTCATCAATCCAATATCGACTATTTTGTTTATTTACAGATCCACTAAAATGAAAATGTGCTTCATCTGACATAAACTATGCGGTGAATATAGTTGTCATCGTTATTTGCATGTCGCCATATTTATTTACTGAATATCCTCTGAGCCAGCACATCGCCATCTTTCAAGTCTTGGAAATTTTATAAGGATGAAAAGTCTTTATGCAAAATTCGACGGAAGGATGTGTCACTAATATTCAGTTTGGATGCATGTTTCATTACAGAACGTTGTGGATTACGTGTCAATGCCACTCCAACTCTTTCGATGATTTCTTCTGTTCTCACAGGCCTTGTTGCTTCTCTATACTTTAAGTTTAATGTGGAACCAGTTTCTTCAAACATTTTCACCTATGACATAATTGCATGAACTAACGTCACTTTTCCATATCGTGGAATATTGAAACTGTTACGAAATAATCGTTTTACAGAAGTCACACAGTCACCATTTTTATAAAACGATTTTACGCAGAGGTTGAAGTTAATAGAGGTTAACACAGTATGCTCCGGGCCACTGCTCCATGTTTAACAAATGGCATTAAATGTCAAACAATAATCCAAAACCTTCAGGATCCCTTGTGGTGGACCCTGTATTAATAATAACTAATAACAGCCTACCCTAGTGGAACTAAATCCACTAACAAAACTCCGTATCTATTCCAAAATAACTGCACGTTTTCTCGAGGAGTTAGCGACGGTTTGGCTTTTATCTTTGTGTACCTCCACTCCATAGATTGTCGTACCATCAGTAATCAAAAATAGACGAGCCTCTACCTTCTTCATCATGCACATTTTTACATCCATAATTAAACTGCCATACCCTTCTCCTCGCCATTAAGGCGCTTATTACGTTTTATCCATAAATTTCTTTCTTGTTGGTTTGTCAAGATATCAGATCAGAGTCACCAACAGTTTCCATTTTTAAGCGGTTCCAACAAATTGTCGCTCTTCATCAAAAGAAAACATCCATTTGATATTTTCGTGGATGAAGTGTGCTAAATGCTTCTTTTGGATGATATTTTCCGTATGTAGCTGGTTGTTAGACGAACTTTCAGCTGTTTGACGATTCAATGAACTCTCCCTTCTGGAGCGTGTTCGCATCGAAGTGTAGTGATCAAGTCGTAGTGAAGCACTCCGTTTCGAACACGCTCCAGAAGATGATGAGAGAGAATTCATGGAAACATATAGTATGTTTGCACACCCTTAATAGCATATATACTACCATTGCGTAATTCGACCATCAATACACCAGTAGTTTAGCCTGAATAAGCAAACTGTTAAAGCGATTACAATTTACTTTTTCAATTTTCGATCCTTTCATCGCCGTAATTACCGTAGACATCGTAAATAGTGAAAGTAATTTTATAATAATACTCCATTGTTTTTATTATTAATGAATAAAATTTAGACACATATATCTCTCAGTATCTAGACTTATGAATACTTTAATTAAATATAATCAAACTCGTCAAATTAATCAAACAATTTCGCAATACATCGATAAATTCGATTAGTCAATTGGGAAATGTGAGAACCCGTTTCAATGACATGCAAAGGAGATGACCGAGCGTGGCATAGAGAATTCGGTAGTTTCATTAAACGAGTTGTCAATTAGTTGATGGAACCGAAGCAGGTAATTGAAACGTTTCGCATTTCAAATCATACACAACGTTGATAGATTGTGGCAGGTAACGTTAATTAAATAGTATTCAAAACACGTTTCACGAATATCTACTTAACGTATACGATTGATTTGTAAATTTGTAAAGTTAAGTGCGGTAAATAACTATATGTAGAATTCATCAAAGATTACCGTTGTGTCAGAAATATTCGAGTAAGTAAACGACTCAATCTAATTATATGACATGCCTTTAATAATTGTGTTCAACAAATATACAAATAAAGAAAATTTGTCTTCCATGGCTGCGTAAAACCATCAAGATTATACATATTTATTTCCGGGACAAAGAGTACAATAGTTATTTGTACAAGTAGTTTTTTTCCATGAATTTGCAGTTTGATTAACAAGGGCGAAATTTGAGTTAATCAAGCAAATGAGTGAAAAAATTAATTTTCGAAAAGTTCTTATGCACGTAGTTTATAGTGTGATCCTTGCAAGCCGAAAGTGCAAAGGAATCTCAGTCAACTCGAAGTCATTAGAGAAGTTACCAACCATTCTCCTACAGTTTCTTTGAATAAGGATAATGGTGTTATAAAAACTGGAAATGAGAACTATCCTATACTATACTTTTTTACGACCTCGCCAATAGCCTCATAACAAACTTGAAAAAATGATGTAAATAATAGTATATTACATACCGAGGCAGAAAGTGATTCATTGCGATCGAGAGATTAGAAAGTTCACCGATACGCCAAGCGTCTAGGTGAACTTAATCTCGAGACGGGAATGAATCTTTCCACCTTGGTTTGTATACTATTTTACTCACGATCGGTTATTAATTAATTATTATATAAACTACTAAATCACTAAATTTCAAAAATATAATAGTATTAAATTTCATGGCATCTTGACAAATGCTACTGTTGCTAGGTAATGTAACAATTAATAATGATATTTTCTGAAAGTTAAATATTGATTACTTGTTACATTTGAACAATTATTCAAAATTATGGGGGTTCGACAATCAACTTTTTATGTATTGAAGGAGATGATGTCCATCCATAGAATATATAGACCATAAGGTCGTTGACTTTAAATTTTCCCACAATTTTGCAAAATATGCAAGCAGCACAGTTTTCGAATATGAATTTACGCTATTATCAGCTCCATTCAATGAATTTCACATAGATTTCTTCACACCTCTTTTTTTATTTTTCTGGTTAAAAGCCCGCAGAACTTTCTCAGCTCGACTTACTATTTCTGGTGGAGTGTGGGGAATATCTAAATCACTTTCCGAATCAGAAATCATGATAAAGCTACGAACAACACAATCTGACGTCATTTAATAATGACGCAATACAGCGACAGCAGGCAACTAGACGCAGGTGAAAATTAGTAGGTAATTTTCGTCTCTGAGGACGAAAGTTAACGTTATGGGATTTTCTCCCACTGGTGACGGAAATCAAATTTTCGCTGTAGTATTCGGTGACGAAAAATGTCTTTTTATAAACGGTCGTAGAAAAAAATAATAAATTGACTATTTCTTGTTGCGGTGTTACATAATGAGCCTTTTGTAACTTCAAGGGCTCTAGTCCGAGCTCATTATTCAATATGTGTTTTTCTTCCGTTTTGTCGCGTATGTGATTTCTTTTTTTTATTACCTAGCAAAGGTGTCTTAGTTAACAAAGAAATATTATAAAATCATACCCGTCAGCTTCAAAAATTAATATAACCGTATCTAATCTATGAATCTCACAGACTTTTCTCTTTTAAACATATTTGAAAATTCTTGAAAGTTTAATTTTGTTTGGGAAATCTTTTTTGTGGTTGACTCCCGACTGGCCTATTGAAAAATGCCAACTGAGAACGTCCATTAGCGGTCACAGCGGCTCAAACCATCGCAAACGATGGCGCTTACTGGAAGCTTATTTACACCATCTAACGGTGTAAATTTTTATACGACCTTTCTGGCAAGTAATAATGTCTGTCGATTAGAAACTATGGCTCATCAGAGAAGATATTTGTCAGCTACCCAGTTGCGGCCAAGCGAAGCAACTCCTTTGCCACCTCCAACCGACCAATATCCTATTGTGGTGTGTTACATCATTAATCTTTTGTAACTTCAAGGGCTTTAATCAGCGAGCTCATTATTCAACATGCGTTGCTTCCGTTCCCTCAGCACGTTAAACTTAACAGTCATTTTTCTTCCATTCCGTCGCGGATTTCGACGAATTTACTTTCTACTTTCCGGATTTACGGACTACTTTCAGAATCATTTCTGGCGATGTTGCAATCTCTTCCGGGCCACTATCATAGCATTTGTTAATTATGCTGCTATCATTGTCACGGCTTATGGTCCGTTACACAAACATTTTATTTACTTTAGATGTTGGGAGCTCCTATTTTCAAGCCAAATACAGAGCAATCACACTAACACGTTTGAATTCCATGCTTTGTTAAATCTTTTCTTCAAAATTGTGACGCAACTGCTTATAAATAATAAACTGAACTATTATTAAACCAAGTTTGCTAGAACTGTTTTCAGCAGTTTGGCAGATATACCTGTGCGAAATTGGAAACACTTCATATCAGCCAGCATTTGAAATCGAAAGGTGTATCATCCCATTTTAACTTCTTACATAAACATGTTTGCATGAATAACTTATGGAAATTTGACATCTTTCCGAATCATAAATCTTGTCAAACATAAATGTAAATTTTGACAATTCCCGTTTCTGTATTTCTCATTTATTAAAAATGAATATGACTTTGCAATACTAGTTTGATTCATACTGCAATAATGTAACAATGACACATCAGTAAACTTTCGTGAATTCTACCTTATTTCACAATTAGGTAATGAATGTAATATAATCAATTTAAATTAGAAATAAATATATTCGCGAGGTGTAGAAATCAATATAAAACTTGTTAACTAAAATACATTACAGCATATACAATAGCAGCGTCTTTAGCTGTACGTATTCTTATCTATTTAAACTGGCCGACAAAAAAACTGATCCACTCTTTTTTTGCTTTATAAAACGATCTTCAATATGTCAAAATAATAATTATTATAGCTGTCAGAATATGTCATGTAATGTCATAATATTACCACGATGGTCTACTTAAATGAAGTAGATATAAACTCCAAATTCACAAACCTAATTCTCACCATGTAAATATACTTGTTATTATAACGAGCCATCGAAAAAATTCATAATTGGAGTAGACTGTGAAATTGGGTTGGTACTTTAGCCACTTCCACATAATGAGACATTACTTGATGCTTGACAGTTTCATTTGGTTTCATTGTAAAAGAAGGTTATGGCATTGAAATGATACTACAACAAAAAGGAAAACAAATAATTTATTTAATATCGAAATCATAATCAAAATTTACATGTAGCTACAGAAGTTGTTGAAAATGTTGTCCATTTACATCTAAACACAAACAAACTCTTCTGCGCAATCCAGCAAAAACTTTATGCAGCATTTGCGGTGAATTGTTGATCTCTTCACACTTTTCTGTTATGCGAATTCTCAGTTGTTCCAGATTATGAATTGGCGTTGAATAAATCGAATTTTTGATGTATGGCCATACGAAAAAATCACATATGTTTAA
Source organism: Melolontha melolontha (assembly GCA_935421215.2). Lineage (NCBI taxonomy): Eukaryota > Metazoa > Arthropoda > Insecta > Coleoptera > Scarabaeidae > Melolontha > Melolontha melolontha. The sequence continues at coordinate 102,391,314 of OW285236.1, read as the reverse complement.
ATCGCAAGACCTAGTTGGATATGGGATTTCAGTGTTCCTGCTTATTATTCTGTTATCAAAAAATTCTCTGAGATATTGAAGTGTTTCTCTGATCGTACGTGCTGTTGCGCCATCTTGTTGGAAATACCCATTTTGTAATAACTCATCATCCAGTGGATTTATGAATGAGCCGAGTATCTCATTGCGATATCGTGCAGCAGTAAGTGTACCTTCAAAAAAAATGGGACCCACCAATCTTCTTCGACATATTCCAACCCGAACACCAACTTTTTTGGGATGCAATGTTTTTTCAACAAAAAAATGAGGATTTTCGGAGGACCAACACCTCATATTCTGTGAATTAACATATCCAGAAAGATAAAACCAAGCCTCATCCGTGAAAAAAACTGTGTTAAGGATATCCTGATTGTGTAGATTATTTTGAAACCATTGACAAAATTCCACTCGTCTTAAATAGTTCTTTACGTAAATAAAGTTCATGAAAACATTGCAGCTTGTATGGATGACAATGTAAGACTTTTTTAAGAATGAATTGGCACGTACCATAAGATAAATTTGTTTGTTGGGACACTACTGAAATTGATGTTTTTGGATTTTCATCATTAATACGCCGAAGGGCTTCAATATTATCAGCTGTACGTTTAGATGGTCGTCCTCTTCCAGTTTTTCGACCGACGCTACCAGTCTCTCTGAATAGCTTTACATAATTTGTCAAAACATTGTAAAAATCATTGTAGTCAAACACTAATTCAGGATGTTCTTCACTAAAATCAACCCTGCATTCCGTAATTGAATACTGCCACTCGCCATTTACTTTCACACCTGTACGGAAGTAACTTCGATAATTTTTGGTTTTTGTTCTATGTTGAATACCATTTTTTAAATAAATTTAATTTTCTTAATAAGAGTTTTGAAAAATTCGACACAAACTTTTAGTTTCAATGTCAAATAATAAATGTCATTATGTGGGAGTGGCTAAAGTACCAACCCAATTTCACAGTCTACTCCAATTATGAATTTTTTCGATATTTTTTCAATATGATGGGTCAGCTTTTTTGTCCGACAATTTACTTTAGCAATACGTATGTTAATTATTATACAGAACATGTGAATGTATAGTTAGGAACAAAAAGAATTTATGCCGACCATAGTTAACCATTGAAATGGTGAATTTGATAAATATCTCTTTTGTTCACAGTTTTCCCTATACCTATACAATAAGCATCTATACATATACATATGTTGAGGTAAGATTATTTCGTTACATATAACTGTAACAGCGAACACATTTTTAAATTATTTTATAATAAAGCAAGGTAGATTGCAGGAAGCTGCTAGTAAATTTCGTTTGATTGGATTTCTTATTCTCGACATGTTAATAGCCAAAATAATTTATAAAATTTATTATTTTATAATACTAATGCTAAATATTAATGAATAGTCTATATGTATCTGCATATATTACTGGAGAATATAAATAGCATTTCAATCATAATTTAAGGGACTTTTTTCTACCTTTTAAAACAAGCTTTATGGCGGATCATAGATACGACGATTTTTTAATGTCTGTTTGACACTTATGTTGCATAATTATTTACTACTATTATTTATCATAAGTAGTATATTTAAGTAGTTAACTTTACTAAAAATACATTTAGATTACTTATGAAAACTTGATTTACAATAGACGGAAATAATGAAAAAAGGAGTTAAGAGTTGTTCCTTAAATTACGATCGAAACTCTACATTTTCACACTGCTATAAAATCTGACAATATGAAGACAATAATTTACTTTCGTACTATTGTATTCTATGAATAGTCAACTGTCATTTGTACTGACTGTATCAAATAAAATCATCTATAATAGATATTTATGTATTAAGGGAATAAACGACAATTTTAATCCCGAGACAGTAAGTAATGCCTGAGCGACCGAAGGGAGCGAGGGCATTTTCTGTTGAGGGATTATAGACGTTTATTCCCGAATTACATACAAAATTTTTCTCCCGACCTTAAATGTAATAATTTATTTCATTATTAGTTTGACAGTTGATTGATAGATTGATCTGATGTCATTCAATTAAGTTGGTTTGTCATGAAAATGCTTCATCAATCTGACAATTAAATTAATTTTGACTTAAATAAATGAACCAAAAGTCATTCACTACAGTATTCACTTTATTCCCTAGGGAAAATCGAATATTTTATTCCCTAGAGAATAAAGTAGTCTAATATATGTCAATTGTCAGATGTATAAGATGACACTTTATCCTCGGTCGGGAGAAAAAAGGATTTAGGTGCTAATTAGAAAGCTTTATCAATGATAATCAATTAATTAATCGTTATACCTGGAAACGGCTCAAATAAAATTAGCTTATCTCCAAAGATGTCTGTCGACAATACCAATAGGTAACTTAGATTTATAAGTAACTGTAAACATAAGTAGAAAACGCTGTAAGTGTAATATTTCATCTCATAGCTGGTCTATGGCACTAATTTGTGATGTTCTTTATGTCCTTACTACCATGTATTATTACTGTATACATAATATATCTAATGATAAGAAATTTTTAGAAACGCTTCGACAATAATTTTTAAAATTGCTCCCTTTTTATAATAGCTTACTTTTTAATAGTGAAGAAAGATTTGTTATTAAACGAAAAAAAAATAAAGAATTATATACAATATACTTAGTATTATTTTTCCCCAATTTTCCATATACCTAAAATTATTTAAAAAAAAAGGTGTAAAACCACATTAATGTTCGTATCCTAAATACGTATTTCGACAACATGTTGTAATACTCCATAGGTAAAAACAACAGTGTTCAATATGGGGCACAGTAAAGCTAACACAAAACTCGCGAAACACTTTACAAGCCGTTCGTGTATACCCTGAGTTTTAAGGAACTTAAATTTAGATCACTTACTCATCTTCAGAAATGACCCACATATGTTATTACGCCATCCCTTTGTTTCTATTCTAAGAAGTCATACAAGCAGGTATATGAAATTGGCTCCTTATCTGCGTTGTAAGTGCAATTTTCGTTTTTAATTATATGTCCAATTCCCTCGGATTGTTTATATTTTTAATTAGTTTTAAACAGTCTGCCGGAATATTTGGATTGGTTTCTAACGCATGACGGCAACACTGTATTTTTTCGGTCGATCGAAATTAATATGCCATATATGTTCTTTATAACTGGCTATTATTGAGCGTTTTGTTTGACCAATATATTTCAATTTACATTTTCATTTATACCGGATTTTTTACTCATATCTTATTTGTCTTCTGTGTTTCTCAGAAAAGATTTAATTTAGTTTCTGGAGCGAAAAACAACTGCTGCAACTATTGAATTTAATGTTGCCCATCTTATGTTAGAAACCAATTATAACACTGGCCTACAACCATTTTGGTGCTTGAGATTTTAGACCCGATTTTAAGTATGTCTTACATGGCGATGTCAAAAATGTTACCCGTTTTCTTCTGTCAGCTCAAGTTCCCGAGAAAAAAAAAACAATTCACGAAAAAATATATATTTTATTGACATTAAACATCAAGAAATTGTCTTTTGAGTGATTTTCTAGAATGAAACTGACTCGGGCAATCTCGCATGATTCCCCAGCAATAGTCAGCATCATATGACTGTCCCACCTTCCTTGGTATCTATTCTCCATTGTTTTTAGGTCTTGGTGGAAATGTTCCCCTTGTTCTTCGCTTAGATCTCCTAAATTGTGTTGGAAATGATGTAGATGACTATTGAGATAGTGTAATTTTATACTCATATTACAGCCTAAATCTTTGAATCGCACCAGCATTTCCTCTACTAGTTCTACATAGTTGTCAGCCTTATGATTTCCGAGGAAATTTTGTGCAACTGCTACAAAAGATTGCCAGGCAAGCCTCTCCACATCATTCATTCAAGTCTCAAATTAGTTGTGTCTTTCATCAATTTACGTATTTGAGGTCCATCAAAGATACCTGCTTTTAGTTTTTCAGTACTTAAACCAGGAAATTTGTGAGAAATAAACTGGAAACATTGACCATTTCTATCGAGAGCTTTAACAAATTGCTTCATTAGCCCTAATTTTATATGCAATGGCGGAAGAATGATTTTTTTCTCTTGAAACTAAGGGTTCATTTGTAACATTTCTTTCCCCAACAACAAGAGCATCTCTCACAGGCCAATTTTTTGCAGTCCAATGACGTGATTTAGCTCGACTGTCCCAGAGACAAATAAAACATGGGTATTTAGTATAACCACTCTGTTGACCCAATAAAAAATTAACCAACTTCAAGTCGACGCAGATCACCCAGTATGTTCAATATATTTTATTTTTTGTAAAAGATTTGAAATTACCTCATATTCTTCTTTTACACATGTTGAGTGCGCAATTGGAACGGGAGCATATTTATTTCCATTATGTAGAAGAACTGCTTTTAGACTTCGTTTACTACTGTCAATAAAGAGACGCCATTCATTGGGCTGATAGATCGTTAAACCCATGGAAGCCAGCAAACCACTCACATTACAGCAATACACAAAATTTTCATCGGATGAAAAAAACTTCAATAACTTTCCCTCTCTCGTGTGATATGTAGACAGACACTCGAACATCTGAGTAAAGACAATTTTTTTCATTTAATCTTGATGCTAGTAACTCAGCACGTTCCTTCGAAAGATCTAAGTCTCTGATGAGGTCACTAAGCTCATTCTGCGAAAATGGCTTAGGATCTGATGTTATTCCGCAGTATTGAAAGTCATCATCTACTTGGGAAGAAATAGGTATTTCAGCTTCATCCTCCTGAGATTGCTGCACTACCTGGTGAAAAGTTGGTATTGGAACATTTTCTGAATGAGGAACAGGTCTTTGTACTGAAGAAATATTGGGGTATTTCCATTTATGGCGATTGTTTTTGTTGATGCCCACTATATTAATCATACAAAAGTAATATCGTTATAATGATTTTTTTGTTCTCGCCATATCATAGGCACTCCAAACTTCAAAGACTTACGTTTCCCTCTCTCCCATTGTCGCAAATGTTCAACGCATATTTTACAAACACTATGAGGCACCCATACTTTATCTTGGTGTAGAATTTCACCGAAGTAAGCAAAATACAAACGACGCACTGTGTTTGTAATCGATTTACGCTGATTTTTCAGTATGTATTCACCACAAACATAACAAAATATATCAAGATCGTTAACACAACGTCTGGACGTACTAGCCATAATGAAATAGTAACACAAACTTTATCGATGATATTGTAATAATGACTAGTTACGAACAAGACCATAACAAGACCGACAACAATTCACAATGAGGGTAGTAGGTAAACTAGAGCTGATGAGTTAAAATGACGTATGTCAATATACTGTACATTACCTACTTTATCGACAATTCAAACAGAGATGCACCAAAAAAATTTTTTTTTTTTTGTAGGCCTGTGTAATATAACTGCAGCTTGTTTAAAACTAATTAAAAATATAAACAATCCCATTGGACATCTATGAGGGTATTTGTATAATTGAAAACTATAATAACATAATGCAGATAAGGATCCAATCCCGTATACCTGCTTGTAGGACTTCTTAGAATAGATATGTGTGGCATTTCTGTAAAGGGGTAAATGACCTAAATTTATGATTCTTAAAACTCAGTGTATAAATTGACGCCTTATAAAGTATTTCGTGAGTTTTGTGTTCGCTTTACTATGTGTTCAACAGTGTTATTTTTACCTACTGAGGATGACGAACTAGTTTAAATACGTATTTAAGATAAGAATATGAACGTGGCAAGGGGTTCAATGCCTTTTTAAGTTTTTACTTCGCCATAATCTCCAAAGAAAAACTTTTTACCTGAAATCATGTTATTGATAAAATCTAGAGCTACCTTGCTCTTTCGAGAACAAGCAAACATTGTTTCATTGATATGCCAAGAAGCAGAATTGTGTAGTTCGCGAATGAACTATTCAAATAAGCGAATTAACTCGAATTAACTAGTTCGGATATATCAAATAAACTATGTAATAGTTCGCGATGATGATTTGACGAAGGTCTTTTTACAGGAAAGTGATTTTTCAAAAGTTGGCAACACTTTCTCTATGCCGAGTATATTATTGACTTCAGCCATGCTTTAGAAGCTTATTGTCAAAATTTCAGCCAACTCTGTCACTGTAAAATACACTTTTGTGTTTAAACTTCTGTTTTTATGTTAAAATGATGAGAACAGAATTGCATGTGTTAATTAAACATTATTTTTTACGTAAATGAAAGTTATATAAATATTATTATGAATCTGCTCCTTTCCATGGAATGGTTTCTAAAGAGATTCACTTCTTTCAGAAGTGGTCATATTAGTATAGAAGATCTTACGAATACGTGGCCTTCATTTACAGTAACTTCTCCAGGAATAATTAATAAAGTCCATAGGAATGTAAAGAGCGATCACCGAATAAAAGTGTGTGAGATAGCTAATGCTCTAAATATCTCAAACGAACGGGTACACAATATTTTGCATCAATGTTTAAATTTGAAAAAGTTAACCGTAAAATGGGTACCGCGTTTGCTGACTGTTGAGAGAATGCAAATTGTTTTACAAATTAAAATAAAGTTCTAATGAAATTCACGAGAATTTTTTCATCGTAGATGAAAATTGGATACATTGCTACTCCAGAGACAAATATATCTTCAAAACAATGGATTTAAAAATAGATAAATAATTGATTTTTCTATTTAATAGACTTGAAATTAAAAATTTATTTTAAGAATGTGGATCCGGTTATTTTGTGTTCATACGTAAATTATAAAATCGATATAAATTTCTTTTAAATAGTTTAAGTTAATATATCGTTGAGAACTAGTTTTGTAAGTTTTCGTTATTATGGACCAGTTCTTATGAACTAATTTACTAAACAAAACTATTAAGCCCATCTCTAAAAGAAAGCCAGACAAACTCTGCCCATGACTGACAAAAGTATTTTATACATGCACATTAGAGTGTCCCTTATTTTAAAATTTTTTGAAATGTTGAAACGGTACCCTCTCATTTTCTTCCATTGGACTAGAAAATAACTCACGTAAAATTTTTCGCCTCTCCGACCACGCCTTCCCTAAGCGACGGGGCTCTGAAGATAGCACTATGAATTGTTCGTATGATTTCGATTTGTTTGAATCTGCAATGCTTTTGTTTATTGCTATGATGAAGAAATTTAAATTAGTAGAACATAGATGGAGGTAGCCCCATGTGGAGTGGGCTATGACGCCTGCAGATCAATTTTCGCTACACAAGAAAATCGGTTGGATCTGCTTATAAGCACTGGAGTAGACCTCATTTAGGTGTTTTTAAGTTTTTTGTTTTAAAATTTTTACGGTGCTCTACCATTTTTTACTATTTGACGTAAATATAACTCATGCAAATTTTTACGCCCGCACGACCACGCCTTCCCTATGGCGCGGGCCCTAAAAATGTTCCTTTATTCTTTTATAACTTTTTTTAAATTTATTTTTTTAACAAGTTTTTATTTAAATAAAACTAAGCAATTTCATAAGGAAAACGTAACATTAAGATAATAATTTTATATATTTTTTTATAATTTTATATAATATTTTATATATAATTAAATATTGTCATTGACAATATTTGTCGAAATTTATTTTTTAACACAAAAGCTTTAATTTTAATTTTATACTTTTATTTTTTTAGATGAATTTCTTATTTTAAATTATTATCTTAATGTTACGTTTTCCTCATGAAATTGTTTAGTTTTATTTAAATAAAAACTTGTTAAAAAAAAGAAATTTAAAAAAAGTTATAAAAGAATAAAGGAACATTTTTGGGGCCCGCACCATAGGGAAGGCGTGGTCGTGCGGGCGTAAAAATTTGCATGAGTTATATTTACGTCAAATCGTTAAAAAATGGTAGAGCACCGTAAAAATTTTAAAACAAAAAACTTAAAAACACCTAAATGAGGTCTACTCCAGTGCTTATAAGCAGATCCAACCGATTTTCTTGTGTAGCGAAAATTGATCTGCAGGCGTCATAGCCCACTCCACATGGGGCTACCTCCATCTATGTTCTACTAATTTAAATTTCTTCATCATAGCAATAAACAAAAGCATTGCAGATTCAAACAAATCGAAATCATACGAACAATTCATAGTGCTATCTTCAGGCGAAAAATTTTACGTGAGTTATTTTCTAGTCCAATGGAAAAAAATAAGAGGGTACCGTTTCAACATTTCAAAAAATTTTAAAATAAGGGACACTCTAATGCACATAACTTAATTTAATTTTATTAATTGCAAAAAATTTAAGCCAAACAGTAAAAAAATAATGTGGAATATGAAGAAACATTTCCAAAATTTTTATTTTGATCTCTGATATTAGCAAACAAATTAAAGGTGTCAAACCATAAAAAATAAGTAAGTTAAATTTAAGTCCTTTTCTCTATATTATTGGGCTTCCATAATTAACCTAATTCTTCTTCGAAATGAACATATTAGGATTTAAATGTAAAACAAATATGTTCAGTACCTAGTTGAAATAATTCAAAACTGTATAGGATGTATTAGGTTATGTATTAAAGTTTTCTTTAAAAAAGTTAAAAATCACTGAAAATTTGATATTACAATTAATTAGTTTTACATATGTATTTATGAGCCTGATATATAGATGATGGTGAAAGTATCAAACAGTATGTCTTACTTTATGAAGCTGCAATGTGTTCTACCAATTGTCATTTATTAATATTCATATTCAATAAAATTTTAATCAGAGTTTGAAATAAATACCACTTGACAATGACGGTTCTTTGTTCTCAAAAACAAAACAGTGAGCTAAAATTTAAACGATAATTCAAGAAATTAAGTTACCGAAAAAATTCATAATGCTGAATGAGCATCATATCAAGCTGCGGGAGCTACTGGCTATAGTAAAAATTTCAGATGAACAAAAAAAAGGGGAATTTAGCTATTTATACGAAGGGGCATTGATATATTCTTAGCATACTATTGAAACAATTTAAAGTTGGGACTTAGAATATTTTATTATTCAACAGTCTCCTCTTAAATTAATACACTTAATATAACGATCCTGCAACGCCTTTAACCGTTCTAAAAGAATATTCTTGGTCTGCAAACCAGCCCTCCAAAGCTTCTATTACCTCTTCGTTACACAACAATTGACGTGAGAAGTTGTGGAGGGCTGGTATGCAGACCAAGAATAATATTTTTTTAGCTTAGCCTCTCAGTCTTATTTCCTTAATTTTCTCTCTCAGGAACAAGAAATTGTGTTTTTAATAATATTTTATATGAAAAACACAATTTCTTGTTCCGTTACAGTTTATATAAACATACAAACTTGACAAAGACTAATAGTTAATAAAAGTCGAAACGTCGTTTTCATAAATAAAATTGTTTGATTTCATTAAAGGTCACTAAAACAATAAAATAAATAAGAAACCTTAGATTCTTATTAATAGCGAATATATATATATATATATATATATATATATATATATATATATAACAAGTATTCATTTGAAAAGTCAATCTAGTAGCATGTGATTTACTGAGAACATTTTGAAGTATGTCGTAAATTAAAATTTACTACTTAACCTACAAAGTCGTATATTTTGACAGTTTCATACATACAAATAAATAACAAATAATAGGTATTTATTGAAAACTATGACAAATGTTGAAAATGTTGTCCTTCAAGATCAATGCACTTTAAAATCCTCCGATCAAAATTTCTAATGATATTCTGCTACATTACTGGATTGTTATTAATTTCCATGCATTCTGTTCGATTCTCTGTAGCATATCATTCAAATTCAATATAAGTGTTCGAAATATGTTATTTTTTAGATAAGGCCACAAAAAGAAGTCGCAAGGTGTTAAATCGCATGAACGTGCAAGCCAGGCAATTTCAGTATTTCGACTAATTATACGCTCATCAAAAGATTCTCTGAAATAATCCAAAGATTCTGCAGTACAGTGACAAGGTGCTCCGTCTTGTTGGAAATATGCATTTTGAAGTTCATCATCATGCAACTGATTGACAAATGGTTGTAAAATTTCCGTACGGTACCTTTAAGCAGTTAACGTTCCCTGACAAAATATTGGTCCAATGATTCGCCTTTGGCTTATCGCTGCCCAAACACCAATTTTCTCTGGATGTAGCGATTCTTCATTAATTACATGTGAATTTTCACTACTCCAAATTCTTGTATTTTGTGAATTTAGGTATCGCGTTTTATAAAACCATGCTTCATCAGTAAAGATGACTCTTTGCGAAAGTTCTCCATTATTGTTCATATTTACAAACCAATTACAAAACTGTAGTCTATGTGGGTAATCAATTTCTAACAATTCTTGTACTGCTGTGACACAGTATGGATAAAGTTGCATATCTTTTTTTAATAACTTGTGAGTTGTACCAGCAGAAAGGTTTATTTGTTGACTCAAATGTCGAACAGATGTTTGTGGTTCATTTTCCATTATTTCTTCAACACGATTGACAACTTGAGGTGTACGTTTCTTAACTGCTCCGCTGCCTGATTTTCTTAAGAGTCTACTAGTTTCAGAAAAAAGAAGTCATACATATATGAAAATAAAACAATGTCATGACGATCTATAGTAGTAATCACCAAACGCAAATAGGGATGAATGGTATTTATTTATTTTTATTATATTAAAATTATTATTATCAAAAGAAAAGCAAACAAAGGTATGTGTACAAAAAAGCATTAGAATGTAGAAAATGAATTTTTAATTATTAAGGAACAATTTTGAAACATGCATTATCAAAATGAGAAACCAATTTATGAAAATATAAATAATCACTGTAAAAAAACGCATTCACGCTGATATTATTTTAAAAACCAGGTATTTATATTAATAATAATTATTTAAAAAGTCATTACACATTCAAAAATTCAATGCTATTAATGAACAACTTCAATCATAATTATATATGCAAACTTCAAATCGCAGACAGAAACAATTGAAACGACGAGGTTACAATCCGTGTACAAACAGCTTCTCTAATAAGTCGTCGAAGGATCAAGACGTACCTTGACCGTTGCGAATTAAAAAGTGTAGTAAAAAAGCGTTAAAGTTTAAGACGATTAGCTTGAAAACATCGCCAAATAAAAAAAATGAAATAACAGTGCGAAGATTAAAGCGAGTTGCATTAAAATGTTACGGTGAAAATTCATGCTATACAAAAGTGATCGAACACAGCAGTAAACCTCCGAAATAAGTACGGCGAACATAAAGAAAATTTAGATAAATTAATACTAAGATATTATCCACTACGAAAAGTGAAAGAAACATACTTATACAGGCAAGACTGTAAGGTAAACTCGAATCCAAAACGACCGTTAGAGTTCAGAAAGAAAAAGCGCGCCAAGAATTAACGAAGCATTTGTTTTAAACGGCATCTCGAGTTTGAAAGTGGCCAACCAGAGTCGAGAAAGCGGCAACCAATAAGAAAACAGCATCGACAAATTTATATATACAGAGAATTTCACTTAAGATGCAATATACAAACATGTATAAGTTTTTTATTTCCATAGAAACTAGGTAATACATTCTTACATTGTCCCACGTAAAATGCAACATATTAATATAATTTGACATTAGTTAAGTCAAAAGTAGCAGTATTTCTATTTCGATATTAGCTTAGTATCAATCTTAAATGATATACACAAAGGAAGAGAGAACTCAGTTAGTGACGTGGTATCTTTCGGGATTCAATTCAATAAACGATATTTATCGGAAATGTAGTTTTAATCCTAAAACACTACATTGAATTAAATAGACTTTACTGTCAATAATTTGACAAAACAACCATGAAAGATATCATATCGATCATAAGTATCATATCATAACATAACTAAGAAAAGCATTTTATGTGGGACACTGCAAGTGCATAGTATTTTCGAATCTATGGTTACTACATTCATATATTGCAAGTTACATGAAATTCTCTGTATAATAAAAACAGTATCTGTCAGGTACATAAATAAAGTTTAAATTATTTTCATATCAAAAGAAAAAGAGAAAACAAATTAGAAATTATTATTATTATTACTATCATTAGTGTTATTAAATACATGTGAGACACGTACCTTTTGAGAGGCTTTATAAAGTCATTTAAGGTCAAAATTTTTTGAATAGTACCCAATAACATTTCATATATTTACCACATAAATAATAATTTAGACAACCAGTGTTGATGCGTTTACTAGAAGTAGAAAAAGATATTAATTTGTTATATTTTAGATTAGTTGATAAGATAGTTAATTCTTGGGTAAATGACAGTCATGACATATGTTTGAATAAGTAAAACGTGTGCATAAAATTGAACACTTTTCACGATTATACCTAATGTTTGTTTGTTTAATAAAATATTAAGTTAGTATCATACCCACTTGTTTATCTCGAGAACGAACCTACAGCACTAAAATTGTTGAACTAAAAAGCAATAACTATCAAGTCATTATCTGAATTCTTGAGCACGTATGGTAACAATTTAATTAAAGCATAAAGGGCTTACATACATTAGTCCCTTCTTGTTGTTAAGCTAGAAGATAACAGAACCCGGAGCAACAGATACAAAGAACCCGATAAATACAAATATAATATCTGTAATTTAGACAAGGTAAGGCTGAAGCTATTAATAAATAAATAAAATCATTAAACATTACATTAAAATAGTATAGCTTCTCTCTCTTGTCTTTTAAAAACATAATTATATATATATATATATATATATATATATATATATATATATATACGATATATATATATATATATATATATATATATATATATATATATATATATAAGGTAAACTTAATAAGTCGGCGATTAAAGGTCTGGTTCATTACTTCAAAGTATATATATTTAAAATAACTCTACATGTTTCGGCAATGATGCCTTTGTCAAGAGAATACAAAATATAAATGACAGAATATAAATGTCAAATAATTAAGTTGCTATGGTTTAAATTATTCAAAGATACATTCCAATAATAATAATAGATCATGCAGTATTCCAAAAAATAGATAGCAAGGTGTGAACATATGTGTTGTTCGCTGCCAGAAGCTTGTGTCTCTTTCTGGGTATGAACCTGTGTGTTGGTTGCTGCTGGTAGCTTGCGTCTCTCTCTGGGTGTGTGATTTTGTATTTGTGTGACCGCGTAAGTGTAGGGTTTTGTATGTTAGTGCGCTCGTCTGTGTGTTTAGTGACCGGTCGCGTAAATTTAGAGAGATCGGATAACCAGCCGTTGCGTAGGGCCGCCAACCCTTTCCCGCCAACTTCTTTACTTTTTCGAGCAGTACTTCGACGGCCCGACCCCCGCCCCAACGAGGCAAGGCGCAGACCAGCGAAGCGCACCCTGTACGGGGTTGCTCATCGCCAACCGAGGGAACACTCTTAGTGGCTACCTCAGTCGATGACGGTCACACTTTGTGCCATCTTTCCGCTTCTGCGGAAATCGTTAAGATGGCACAAAGTGTGACCGATGTTCGCTAATAATTTGGTATTGCTGAAGTCTATCGTGTGGGACGTTTCTTTTGCATGCTGAGCCAAAGATGAAGTTTTCTCGTCTTTTCTAACGGAGTTTTTTTTTGTGTTCATCTCTTCTTACGTTTACCCTTCTGTTTGTTTGGCCGATGTACGTCTTCTCACAATTAAGGCATGGAATTTCTGGTTTTCCCTGGTTTTCTAATGGTATTCTTGTTTTTGGATTCCGAAGGACTGTGCTGATTTTTCTGTCTGTCTTGAATGTGGTGTAATGTAGCCGGGTCCTGTGGAGGCTACATTGTTGCGTTGATACTCAGATGGGTATCAGCATCGAAATAATACTCAGATGATGTTTGTTTAACGAAGTATAATAAGTTAATACATATCAAACATAACAATTATTTACACATATAACAACGAATAGTATGGTAGTCAAAGGAGAGATCTAACTGGCTCTCTAACTACGATTGATTCATGTTCTTCAATAGAGCATCTTAGATACCATTAGATTGCCCTCGTTTGACTACGTCCTCGCTTATCTGTAAACAGATGTGCAAGTGTGTATACTTCTAATTGAGAACGCTTGTGCAAGTCAATCAGATGGACCGAGGCCGTGTTTGTATATACAATATAAATAAGACCGGGGCCACACCTTGACTATATCAATAATATAAAACATTACCCAATTAGGTTATTACACCTGCCACCCTGCGAGAAAAGAAAAAAACAAAGGGTTTATTTGCTTTTTTCTTTCTCTAGTACTTAGGTATCGAAGTGTCTATATCTACTTATTATTCCTTATTTACTATCTACTTATGATTCCTTATTTACTATCTACTTATGATTTACATTATTACAAAGTATTTCTATCTATATATCACACATGTAAATACTATCAAATCGTAAAAGATAAAATAATAAAATTGTATAAGTAAAATGATAAGTCTTAAATTGTAAAATTGTATAATTAAAATTATAAATAGTGAAATTGTACAAGGGTAAAATAGTAAAATTGTATAAAAACTTGAAATTGTAAATGATAAATTTCAAAGGATAACTAGTAAATTTCAAAGGATAACTCGTATCTTTCAACGGGCCGTTGCACACTGTCTCAAGTTTGTTTGCTTAAATTCTTCCTTCCATAGCATGTGGTATCGATTCGGAATAGTAGACTTATTTCGAAGTTTTGAAATTCTTGTCTTTCTTTAAGTTTTCGCATTCGATTCTTGTCTTCAATTATTTTTGTTCGCTTGACTGTTTGTCTTTAATTCTTTGTGCTTGCTTGTTTGTCTTCAATTTTGTGCGCTCCCTTTCTTCATATCTATTTAAAAATAATTCAACTCTCTCTCTCTTGCTCTATGGCAAAATTATTATTCTTTTAGGAAATCACTCATTCGTGTATTTTCCTGGACAACACATATTTCGTGTATGTCATGTTCCGCGCAGAACTGTTCTGTGAAGCTATTCTAGACTACAGTAAGGGGGCACGTGCTGCTGAAGTTCCCTTATGCTGTAATGTCCTTATCTTCAATACAGAAAATCTAGAGACCAGTTAACAAAACACACTTTTGTTAAACTGTATTCTCTTAAAAAGAAAATTATGAGAGTGTATTCGTTGTGTTGGACCATTTCCTTGAAGCGCATGCTTGCTTCCTTACGACTTTGGGGCGAATTGAAGTTTTTTGCCTTTCTCGTCACTTGGAAGTCTCCTGATCGATTGGTTTTCGTTTTCGACAGTTCCATAACCCTCAGATGATCAGTCCTGGAGTTGGTGGAAACTGTAACTGTTGTCGGTTTCGTAATGGTACAATCGATAGGTCTCTGTCGTCTATTGGACGTCTGACGTGATAAGGATGCTATCGGTCGTCCCGTTACTAACCTTTACATCATTGGAATCAACTTCTGTTAGTGATAAGGCGTTTGTGACAAAAAATTTTGGAATTCTTTGTAAATAAAATTAATATAATACTCCTCGTATATTAATATGAAATCTCTTTAGAATGCGTTTAGACATATTTTTCTTCAATGTCACGTATCGTTTACAAAATAAACAATGTCCGTGCATTTTATACGCACTTGATCTTGTCGATATCTAAATAAGCTTTTGCGCGTATTCTATTCCGATGTTTTTTCTTTCTATTGATTTAACTTTTTTAAATATACATGTTTTTGTTTGCATTTGTTTGCGTAAACAATTCTTCAATATCATGTTGTTGTGTGGCGCCTATTAGAAAATAAAACGTATGCATTTTCTTGCATGTATGCAATTAACGCAATTGAATTTAAAGTGTATCATATTTTCGTTCCGTTTTCAGGTAGGCGGCTTTCTTTAAAACAAATGTGTATAAACTTCTTGTGTACGGTGGATAACAAACTTTCGACAGGTTTGAAGTTAATTTTTCGGCCATATGTAGTGCTTGTTATAACGTACTGCTTTTGCAACTACGTTATACATATTAAATTTTAAATAAACTTGACCTTAAGCAAAAAAAAAAATAACAATGTTACGCTCTTTACATTCTGTTGGCGTATGCAGAATTTGCTGCACATAAACAAACTAATATTATTTTTTTACAATATGAAGAAACATTTCCATTATTGAATATCTATGTACACAGTTTGTGTATAAAATGTTTATGCCTTGTTTAATCACATTTTTAAACACTGTAATTGTCTTTTTAAAAGAAATACCTGCGTCTTCTCTTGAAGTAGAGAGTGGCTGGGCCTTAAGTGGCTGGCTGACCTGTGTACGGCTGCGGGCTGCTTCCGCTTGCTCCTGGCTGGGGGTGACTTCTTCCCTCGCCTAGTTTCCATTTTGTTTGTTTAATGGTTTGCCATATTTCCCTTGATTCTTCCGGCGGTTCGTTCCGGTCTTTCCACTTGGCAGGATCCCATGTAATGTCTTTAAGTGGCTGGCAGGGAATCCATGTAATGTGCCTTAGAGGCTGGTAGGGCCTTAAGTGGTTGGCAGGATCGCCATGTAATGTAGCCGGGTCCTGTGGAGGCTACATTGTTGCGTTGATACTCAGATGGGTATCAGCCTCGAAATAATACTCAGATGATGTTTGTTTAACGAAGTATAATAAGTTAATACATATCAAACATAACAATTATTTACACATATAACAACGAATAGTATGGTAGTCAAAGGAGAGATCTAACTGGCTCTCTAACTACGATTGATTCATGCTCTTCAATAGAACATCTTATATACCATTAGATAGCCCTCGTTTGACTACGTCCTCGCTTATCTGTAAACAGATGTGCAAGTGTGTATACTTCTAATTGAGAACGCTTGTGCAAGTCAATCAGATGGACCGAGGCCGTGTTTGTGTATACAATATAAATAAGACCGGGGCCACACCTTGACTATATCAATAATATAAAACATTACCCAATTAGGTTATTACAGTGGTTTCAATGTTGTGTATTCGTAGGACTCTGGATATTCTGTCGGTGGTACCTTTGACATAGGGTAAGTAGGTTTTGGCTATTGATTCCTCTTTTTCCTCTTGTGGTTTGGCTCGTTTAGCTCAAAAGCCAAAACCTACTTACCCTATATCAAAGGTACCACCGACAGAATATCCAGAGTCCTACGAAGACACACCATTGAAACCACATTCAAGCCAGACAGAAATATCAGCACAGTCCTTCGGAATCCAAAAACAAGAATACCATTAGAAAACCAGGGGGTTTATGAAATTCCATGCCTTAATTGTGAGAAGACGTACATCGGCCAAACAAACAGAAGGGTAAACGTAAGAAGAGATGAACACCAAAACTCCGTAAGAAAAGACGAGAAAACTTCATCTTTGGCTCAGCATGCAAAGGAAACGTCCCACACGATAGACTTCAGCAATACCAAATTATTAGCGAACATAGAACATATGAAAACCAGAATCATCAAGAAAGCTATCGAAATTGAGAAACGTCCAGACAATTTGAATTCGCGAGATGATACCCAGAGGCTACCAACAGCATGGAAACCAGTATTAAGCAAAGAAGTTGTCAACAACAAACAACAAACAAAAACACCTACACCGCAACCCAGCCAGTACACTCCAGCTACAGGCCCAACGACACGGAGCCGCGCACACACTCAACCAAGTGTAACCAACCAGAACGCTAATCGGGTATATAACCACCATCCTAAACCCGACTACGTCAGTTTACGAGTAACCAGAAGCAGAAACAGACAGTTATCGCAGACCTGAATATGGCAAATGTGATTTTGCCGAAACGTCGTCCAGAAACCAGCACCGGTCTTTACGAAGACCAAACAGTGGAAACGCGGAAGAAAACCCGGAATCCAGTTAAAACATATATATATATATATATATATATATATATATATATATATATATATGTATATAGGGAGAGAGAGAGAGAATTATTTCTTGATCTTTGTATATTATAGTAATAAATTTAATTAGTCGGCGATTTAAGGTCTGTTTTACTTTAATATGTATATATTTAAAATAATCTTACATATTTCACTACATAATGCTTTTTTTAAAGAATATTAACTTATAAATGACAGATATATAATAATATCATATTTTTTGAAAAAGGCATTATGTGTCGAAACATGTAAAATTATTTTAAATACAAACATATTAAAGTAAAACAGACCTTAAATCGTCAACTAATTAAATCTACTATATATATATATATATATATATATATATATATATATATATATATATATATATATATATATAAGATAAGAATATAAATTTATATTCTTATCTTCAAGTATGTTTAGATTATTAGTTGATTATATTTAGTTAACATTTTCTTTCTACATTTTTCATAATAAAGTATAGCAGGCGCCAATTAAGTTGGCGCGAGGAGGGGTAAGTTCACGCAGGATTAGAAGTAATGGGGCGATTTGTATTTGGTTTTACATCAAATTGCAAGATACCATAGACGGCAATGTCAGATAATTCTAACCTCTTCGAAAAAAGACCTAATTAAACAGATTAAAAAAACATCAAACACAAAATTTGATATAAATAATGAGATTGTAATGTATAAACAGGTTTTTAAGAAAATTTTTATAAGCATCGTAACAAAATCTATAAGCCTTGTAAGTTGGGAAAGTACAAAATCCAATTCTGAAGTCGTGCGTAGCTTACGATTTCCTGTAAACTCTAAGGATGTGTCGTAATGAATCGTGCAATGAATCCTTTTGAATTATCTGAAATACACTTCCAGCAGATATTTCGTTTAGACAAAAGGTCTGCTACAAATTTAATTAATACAAAGGAGCAGTTATGGACTTGCGTGACCATATTCCACTGCATCTGAAGGTGATTACTAATGTATTTATAATTTTAGAAATTTGTTGTATATATCTGTATCAGAATAATTGAAACATACATGAGTAGGTAAACCCCACCAGTTTTGTATAATACAAAGGTATTTTTAATAATATAAAATATTACTAAAAATCTGGTGTGAAGAACACAAATGCAGGTTCACTATTAATATTTTCTGTGAACGTGTCCGAATATATCCTATCCCCAGAGACGTAGATACGTATTTCGCTTTTCTACAAGCTCATCGGTACGCCCCTGCTGGAGAAAGGATATTTCCAAACACATTCACAGAAAAAAACCACCTCGCCCTATCACCGTAATTATCCAGACCGGGCGCAGAAGTAAATTCGGCGCTACCTGTTGTCAGACAGCCGAAGTACCTCGCATACCGTCCACATAATTAATGTGAAGTAACGACGCTCTTCCAAAGGTTAGCACAGCCAACTCTCTAGAAAACTGCATTTTGTTTGTGCCTTCACTCATACTACGGCTTAACCGCATGTGTAATGTATCAGAATAATTGAAACATACATGAGTAGGTAAACCCCACCAGCTTTGTATAATACAAAGGTATTTTTAATAATATAAAATATTACTAAAAATCTGGTGTGAAGAACACAAATGCAGGTTCAATATTAATATTTTCTGTGAACGTGTCCGAATATATCCTATCCCCAGAGACGTAGATACGTATTTCGCTTTTCTACAAGCTCATCGGTACGCCCCTGCTGGAGAAAGGATATTTCCAGACACATTCACAGAAAAAAACCACCTCGCCCTATCACCGTAATTATCCAGACCGGGCGCAGAAGTAAATTCGGCGCTACCTGTTGTCAGACAGCCGACAGACGTTCACAGAAAATATTAATAGTGAACCTGCATTTGTGTTCTTCACACCAGATTTTTAGTAATATTTTATATTATTAAAAATACCTTTGTATTATACAAAACTGGTGGGGTTTACCTACTCATGTATGTTTCAATTATTCTGATACATTACACATGCGGTTAAGCCGTAGTATGAGTGAAGGCACAAACAAAATGCAGTTTTCTAGAGAGTTGGCTGTGCTAACCTTTGGAAGAGCGTCGTTACTTCACATTAATTATGTGGACGGTATGCGAGGTACTTCGGCTGTCTGACAACAGGTAGCGCCGAATTTACTTCTGCGCCCGGTCTGGATAATTACGGTGATAGGGCGAGGTGGTTTTTTTCTGTGAATGTGTCTGGAAATATCCTTTCTCCAGCAGGGGCGTACCGATGAGCTTGTAGAAAAGCGAAATACGTATCTACGTCTCTGGGGATAGGATATATTCGGACACGTTCACAGAAAATATTAATAGTGAACCTGCATTTGTGTTCTTCACACCAGATTTTTAGTAATATTTTATATTATTAAAAATACCTTTGTATTATACAAAACTGGTGGGGTTTACCTACTCATGTATGTTTCAATTATTCTGATACATTACACATGCGGTTAAGCCGTAGTATGAGTGAAGGCACAAACAAAATGCAGTTTTCTAGAGAGTTGGCTGTGCTAACCTTTGGAAGAGCGTCGTTACTTCACATTAATTATGTGGACGGTATGCGAGGTACTTCGGCTGTCTGACAACAGGTAGCGCCGAATTTACTTCTGCGCCCGGTCTGGATAATTACGGTGATAGGGCGAGGTGGTTTTTTTTCTGTGAATGTGTCTGGAAATATCCTTTCTCCAGCAGGGGCGTACCGATGAGCTTGTAGAAAAGCGAAATACGTATCTACGTCTCTGGGGATAGGATATATTCGGACACGTTCACAGAAAATATTAATAGTGAACCTGCATTTGTGTTCTTCACACCAGATTTTTAGTAATATTTTATATTATTAAAAATACCTTTGTAGTATATATCTGTCTTGAATTGTAGGTTTTAACAACATTACATTTTACAGCCACAGTATCCTTTCAAAGTCCAGTAGGTTGTAATTTTTGGATAGCACTAAGCCAAACATCAGTATGTCGAATATTAAATGAAATTTATTCTGTAATAGCTGAACATTGCTTCCTTGTTTCCTAATTATGTGCAGCTTCCAACAACAGTAGATATGAAACATAAAATAAAAAGAGGTTAAAAAATTAGTTGGCCATATAATGTTTTATGAAATATATCTCTATTGTAGTTTATATAAAAAATGGGGTGCTCGAGGAGTTGTGGGTGTAATTGACGGAACTCATGTTGAGATAATTGCTCTCCCAGTAAATGATGTGTATCACCCACTGTATGTATATATTAACAGAAAAGGAAGACATTCTATAAATGAATGCTTGTAAGTATATATATACTTAACATTATGTGTATAATCATATATTGATATAGTGAAGGGTAAAATATCACATTAAGGGCTAATTCTAAATATATTTCATCCTTAGATTGCAGATTCCAATTGCAAGATAATTGGATGTAGTGCATGAAATCCAGGATCAGTGCATGATGCTGGTATATTGCATACAAGTAATATTAGAATTTACTTAAGAGAGCAATACGAACATGGGGATACACATTTAACACATTTAATAGGTAAACGGTTACATATATGCATATACTGAACTGTATATTTATTTTCAATTCCAAACAGGGGACAGTGGTTATCCTCTTGAGCCGTGGCTTTTCACACCGTTTGCTAATGTACAAGAAGGCACAATCGAAGCAAATTTCAATAAACACCTAAAGAAAACCAGAAACGTTATAGAAAGAACAAATGGTGTGCTATAAGACAGATTTAGGTGTCTTTCTAGACATAGGATTTTGTTATACCATTCAACTAGAGCAGCAAGCAGCAAAAATTATTCATACATGTTGTGTACTTCATAATATTTCAATCAGTGCTGGAATACCAATGAAAGGTCATGAAATTGAATACAGAGAAAATGATGTTAAATGAAATGAAAAATAATTATATTAACTGTATCATTAACGCACGTTGGTATATAATTTATATTGCAGCTACTGGTCCGACTATTCCGATGATGCAACTTTTTACATAGGTGTATATGTATTTAGGTGTATGTACAGTTTTACAAAATGGCACGACTTTTCGGTTCTTTTTGTGTTTAAATATAAATACATATTTTATACACATTCAAACTTTCGGGATTTAGTAAAACTGTATAGATATAACATTCAACAATGAATTTATCTAAAACTTTCTATTAATGTACATAGAAAGTTCTATTTACACGTTTTATGTCCACACAACTAAAAAGCCATATCATTCTATTGCAACAACGAGATTAATTTCTTTGTATAGAAAATATATATTTATATACACATATGTAACTTATCCATACATTCGTAAAAAGACACAATAAGATGATATCAGGCTATTTAATTATCTTTTAAAAATAGCTGCTCAATATTATTGTAACAAACAGTATATTACAGCATACATCGATAAAAACGATGCGTTTTTTTATATATACAAAGAAATATTACAAACATGCGATATTATTCAAATTCTACTTATTATTTCAACTATTTCAAAATATTAATTATTTAGATTTATATATTACAACAGATTTGAAATAAAACGAAAAACTTTAAGAATATCTTTTGTTACTTATATTGTGGATTATTGAAAAAATATACGAAAGAGTTTTTTATGTTATCTACCTAGCTATGAAAACAATACGCTATCGTGACAATTTTCTTACGTCAAGTTTCTGGGTCATCTCCAAATTTAGTTCGAAAACATTTGTTACTCTTACCTTCGTTTAAAGAAGAGAAAATGAGTGATGTGAAACTTGAAGACAGAAGCGCCATGAAATTTTTATCAAAAGAAGGCAATAACCCGAAGAATATTAATGAGAGAATGGTAGCAGTGTATGGAGAAAATAGCCTGTCCTATTTTCAAGTCAAATTTCGGTGCAAGCAGTCCAAATGGAGCAGAGAATCCATTCGTGATGACCCAAAGTGTGGAAGACCTCTGGAAGCACAAACTGAAGAAATCATCAACAAAGTTGAAGATTAGGTGTTGACTGATCGCCGAGTAAAAGTTTCAGATATTGCTAGAGAAATAAGAGTATCAGAAACGAGTGCTTTTAAAACTACACGAAGATTTGGAAATTAGCAAAGTGTCCGCACGATGAATTCTGCTCAGTCCTCAGTCAGAACTTGGGTACAACACGGAGACCCTCCCACGAAACAAGAGTCCAATGGGTTCATAATGGCTATCCACCGCCAAAGAACGCAAAAATGCAATTTTCTGCGGGAAAAGTGATGGCTACAGTTTTCTGAGACGCGGAGTAAATTAATTGAGTATATGCCATAAAGGGCCACAATAACAGGAAATGCCTACAAAGAGACAATTAGGATCTTGAACACGGCTATATGCGAAAAAAGACCCCACAATTCTGTTCAGAAAACTCTACGTCTACAGGATAACTGCAGGGTGCATAAAGCATGAATTGTTCAAGCAGTAATCAATGAATGCGGCTTTGAGGAATCATAACATCCACCCTACAGTCCCTACCCCCTGTGACTATTATCTCTTTCCTAAACTCAAAAACACTTGAGAGGGCGTCGATTTTTATCGAATGACGACTTGGAAAACGCTGTGGGGTTGAATTTTGCGGAATTACCAAAAGAATTTTTTTCTAAGGCGTAGCGCTATTAAAGAAACGTTGGAACAAGTGTGTTAGTATTAATAGTTCTTACGTTGAAAAATATTTTGTTTTGTTTTGTAACTCGTTTCTTTCACAGCTGGTAGATAACATAAAAAACTCTCCTCGTATTATAAATATTAAGATATATTATACAGGGTGGGGAAAAAGTACTGCATATCGCTTGCAACTTTTGAATGAGCAATTTAATTAAAAAATTACATATACAAAAGATTATTTATATCATATTTGGTAATCCACCTGCCAAGAAACACCTCATTTAAGTACTTTCTTACTACTGCTCCAAAATTAGGTGGAGCACATATTATTTGAAACTAGAGTTGGGGTTGAAATTTTGAGATTCTCCGCAACATTTGATAATACGTTCAGAGCCTTATCTCCGTCATTTATTGTTCTTGGTCAGCCGGATTTTGCGGTACCTGTCTCATTAATCTGTTTAACAATACGACTTGCAGTTGCTTGGTTTATCGAAATCCGCTCAGAATACTTATTATTCAATAAATTACGTACATCAGCTTGCGTACGTTTCCTGCTAGAGTAACCAACCATAATCAAAACAATTCGTTCTTTTGTAATAGTTTTTCCATTTTTTACATAAATTAACGCTTTACAACCGAATAAATGTCAAAATTTTATCGAATGACGCGTGATTGTCAAGTGTTTTCATTTTATCTCATGTTGACATTTAAAAACAATAATTGATTAAATCAAGACAATTGAGCTGTCACTAGGAATCATAAAGGTTTTTGACCATTTTCTTGAAAATTTTCTTATACAACCCCCTATAAATTGCAAACCATTATATTCATGAGAAAAATATTTTTTTAAATATGTAAAATAAAATACATGACGCTATTTAAAAAAAAAAATTAGTTGGCCTTGCATTAAAATAGTGAACTCAAAAAAAAAACTAATTCTCCCAATTAATGCCAAATATAATATGAACCATCTTTTGTACAAGAATTTTTTTAATTAAATTACTCATTCAAAAGTTACAAGCGATTATATTGTAAAATATTTGTCTTGCTAGGTTCTTTTAAATAAAACTAACGCTAATTTGAACACACGCTATATTAACAACAAAACGCACTAAATAACAATTTAAAAACAAATAATAAGAAGATTTATTTTACATGAGTATTTATTTACATTTATATAATATCAAGTCGACGATGATTACTCATGGAATGTCCTGGTCTCCCTGCCAAACGGTTCTTATATAGGGCTATACACCTTCCGGAGCTTCTCGACTTTTCCCGTGACAGCTAGTATGTTCCGCATAATGTCATCGCCAGACCGTCGCCTGACGTATTGCGGATGACTCAAATCACAATATATTATGTAATTAATATGTTGTCTAGTAAGGACACTAGCCAACTTATCAAACTAAAAAATAGAGCTCTTTGAAAAGTATAAAAAAATTTATGCCAATGAAAAGTTCTTATCGTCCACGGAAAATAATCAATCAAAATACAAAAACAAAACTTTCCGGCATTTCATACGCTCAGTGAAAGAAAATCACGGTATCCCAAAGTGCATGTTCTATAATAAAGTATCTGTCTACAATCCAAGGATTATTTGTGATATGTCTGCATATTTTTCTTCAATCTTTCTATAAACAAAATCCTATTGTATATCGCAATTACACTATAGTCATTGTAATAATATCCACTCCTTGCAATGTATCCGCATTCATCTAGATTTAGTATTTGATGAACTTAGCTCATTAAAGAATTCTTCTTTTCCTGGATCCGATGGAATACCATCATACTTTTTAAGAGTGTGCAATCTATCATTCTCTTGACCTATTTCCACATTCTATCAGAGTTTCCTCAACAATGTAATTTAAATCAGGAAATTGATCTGACATTTCTAATTACTGTCCACTCTGTACTATCCCAGTAATTGGTAAAGATCTTGACTCTATTGTTGCGGATAACATACTGCCTACATACTATTCAATCATTGTACTAGATCAACTAGGGTTTATAACCAGCCGTAGTAGAGAAACAAATCTATATCATCATTTTATATACGAATCTTTGGAAAATGGATTTTAAGTTGGTTCCACATGTACCTACAGTAAAGCTTTCGATAAGATTTAGATCAGAATCTTTTACTCATGTCTTATGTAGTTGGTAACTTATGGGATTATTGGTAATATATTAACATGGCTTCATCCTACATCTAAGATTGTATTACGTGGATTATTCTGCAAGATAACCACCTAAGGCCTATCTTATTTGAGGTTTATAAAAAATAAACACATGATTTTTCCAATAATAAAACTGTATTACACCCTGGTTTACTGTTTGGAATCCAAGTACAATCACTTTCAGTAACAGACTCTAAAGTGTATAGACGAACATAATAAACCATATTGTTTCTAAATTAAATACTAATAAGCATGCTTATTTGTATATGGAACGTTGTGAATTGCTGGGGCTGGAGCTATTATATGAACGAATAACTAGAATGTACACTAAATTGGAGGTAAAATTACTAAAATTACATGGAAAGAAACTGAACTGTTCAGAATTATTATTATTGTTAGATTTTAGAATACCTAATATGCAAACAAAATGTAAAGACTTTTTGAACATTCCATATCATCATATCGAATACGGTAGAAACTCACCAGTTTAAATTATTTGTCGGAATATTGCGATATATTAAATTATTACCCATTAAATAAAAGCTGTACATTAGTATTGTTTTTTTAGGACTTGATAGGACTTGTATAAGAACTATTTTTTGTACATTAGTTACATGAATGTTTGTAATTACATAGGCTACTAAATACAGTAATTATGTTTATAGTATAAGATATTTTGTATAAATTTCCTGTCGTCTTTTATAGTAATAATAAATAATATACTACAGATATTCAATTAATGTTAAGTTAATACAGTAAAACAATATTTCATTCTCAAAATTTGTTTATACTTTCTCGAAATATTCTCAATTTTCCATCTTTCTGAACGTATATCGCATTCTTCGCAACTTATCGTCGACATGTAAGACTAGATATTTAGAATATATAAGAAGTCAAAGGTAACTCAAAAATTAAAGGTAAATCGTAATACCACTAAATTTACCTGGTAATTATACAATTATTAATAATATTTCATTAAATCAAAATTATCAACTATATTATTATTATAGATTATATTGTTTAATTTTTTTATTTTTCTTTTCGGAAAGATTGGAGCTCAATTTTATCTATACTTAATATAAATTATATTTTTATATTATGTATTTTATTGGTTTGTTCTGATAATATTATTTCAGTAATTTCTACCAATCCATTAAGAAGATTATAACAATTATTATTATTATTATTATTATTATTATTATTATTATTATTATTATTATATTTATTACTATTAAGAAGATTATAAGACAAATTAACAGTAATGTTCAAGAATACCCTCCAAAAAGTAAGTGCTACAACTATTTAATATTTATTGCACAGTGCAGCAATTAAAAACTAATCCCATCTACCACAATAAATCAAAAGAAGCACAAGAAATCGTAAAGAAAAGTTACAAAATATTGTTACAAAAGGAAATGCAGAAATGGTATATTAGAAGAAACAATTTCATATTACACCAGAAGATTATCCATATGGAACTAACACAGCGAACACATAGAAGACGAAAAATCCAGAAAACGTGAAGTCTACATAAACGCTCAAGGGGCAGAATGATTCATTCAAGCAGAAATGGTCGTGAACTTAATATCGTAGAAATAAATACAGTACGCGCCATAATATGCAGTAGTAGAGCAATTCATGCATTACTTATCACTTATACTATTTTATTTCTGTGTTATACATATTTAAAATGTACGCCATTGCACTGTAGACATGTTCATAACGTGTTTTAACTTTTGCTATATTTTTCTTTTTTTTTCTGTTTTGTCATATGTATGTATGTATTACACAGTTTTTGCCCTGTTACTGGGTACGAACCTGTTGGGCGAATAAACAATTATTATTATTATTATTCACTGTTCACTGTATGTTCATTGTCTCCAGTCAATAACAGGTCACCATCTACTCCGGTCCCCCCTATATAAGTTGTGCCGGTTTCTGACCCAGCATTCTTCAAGCAACTGCGAATCGACATCTACGTACAGCCCTGAAAATGTTCCTTGTAAAAGTGGACGAAACGTTGGCAATTACGGTTAACTCGACGCAGTTCCAACCCGGAACCCGTTCTACATATCTACATATTGTGATGTGAGTCATCCGATGATAAGTTAGGCGAGCGATGAACTGGCGATGACATCACCCGCGGAACACATCATCAAGTTTCCCGGACCTCCGAAAAAGTGTCCAGAATTATTCTCGAATACATATAGGCCTATATAAGCCTTCGAAGATGGCGGGAGAAAATCAGACGACCAGCAACTGGCAACGAGTATTGTGATATAAATAAATACTGTGAAATAAATATTGAAATAAATACTCTTATTGTTAGTTAGTAGTTTTAAGTGTTATTTAGTGTGTTCTTTTATTACTACAATTTGTTTTAATTACCGTTAGTTTTATTTAAACGAATCCCGAAAGACAAGTATTTTGCAATATCAGAAGAATTTTATTATTCGCCCCATTCTGATAGGTAATGAAGGTAAAAAAAAAAACGAATAAGCCATAAAACTTTTTATAAAAGAATAAATTGATTGATCAAAACCTTGCTTCTCATTCACTTAACCATTTACGATATCATTGCCTCTTTATATCAAGCAACCTGTATATATGAAGCCTGCGCAACGATATTACAATTTATTGTTGCTTCCTTAGTCATGAACTCTGCATATGTAGTACAGAGTGAATAAAATTGTACAGCCACGTAATTTATATATTTAATTTATTAAATATATGAATTAAAGCGGACACGTTAATTCAGATTTACTGATAAAATAATTAACGCTTGTAAAGTACGTTCATCGATTCCCACATTATCATTTCAATAAGACATTTAAAATATATACCAATTTAATTGACTATAAATAATTTACTTAAAATCAATATAGATAATTGGGCTAATAAATTTATATACGTACGCCTCCACACATAAATATATTTCGTTCCTTTGCTTATGCGATCCGATAAAGAAGTATAATGTGGCCACGACATTATCTATTATTGTTTGACTGTCCATAATATTATTTGATAATGTTAATTTCAATTTTTTTTCAATGTTACCGTAACTTACCTAACCCGAACTATATTATGTGCAAACATATAAGGTAAAATTATTTAAAGTAAATACATACGAGGGGAGTTTCTTATGTTATCTACCTAGCCATGAAAGAAACGTGTTAGAATTAAAAAATAGTTATTTACGAACCAAGTGCGTGAAATCATATTTCGCGAATGAGTGACCAGTTTAAAGCGCGAGCCGTAGGCGAGCGCTTTATGGACACGAATTCGCGAAATGTTTCACGCACGAAGTTTGTACAATATTTTTTGTACGGGAACTATAATAATAATACATATTGTTAAATACGTTATCGTTTATGACACACTACTAATCTCTTGATATTAATTAAAAAAATTTGAGTTGGCAGTATTGATTATTTGAAGTGACATTTAATTTAAAATTATCAAATTCAAAAAATTCCATACAAAATAAAAACCTCACCAACAACATGAATTCTGATAATGAAATGCAATGTACACCGCCTGAAATTCGCGAAGCTGCCAATAATATTGCAGTGGATAATTTATTACCCATTAAATCAAAAAACATATACAAAAGCACTTATACTAAATTCGTAACTTGGGCTAGATCTAAAAATATATAAAAATACTCCGAAAATTGTTTATTAGTTTATTTTCAAAATTTACAACCAAATAAATCATTATGGTCTACTTATTCTATGTTAAAATCATGCTTAATAATATATGATAATACGGATATATCTAAATATGCAAAACTCATAGCGTATTTAAAACAGATAACGAAGCAACATCAGCCTAAAAAATCAGCAGTATTAACCGAAGAACAAATTACTAAATTTATTGTTGAAGCACCAAATTCTTTGTTCCTACTAACGAAGGTAAAGTCATTTCCATATATTTAAATTCCATACAACACTATATGTATTTATAGGCTGTATTAATATTGGGTATTTCTGGAGCGTGTCGACGTGAAGAACTTTGCAAAATGTCATTGCGAGACATAGAATTTAAATCGAATTTAATTATCGTAACAATTCCAGAAACTAAAACAGGTAACAGCCGTACATTTTCAATCATTAAGCCCGAATGGATTGCATTAATTCGGCAATATGCAAATTTAAGACCGGACAGCCAGCAGCGATTCTTTTTAACATATCGCAATGGCAAGTGTGTTTGTTCACCTGTTGGTCTTAATACAATTGGCAAAATTCCAATGCGAATAGCTGAGTACCTTCAGCTTGATAGCGCAAGTAACTTCACAGGTCACTGTTTTCGAAGGAGTTCAGCGACATTGTTGGCAAACCAAGGAGGTGACTTGCTTTCAATTAAAAGGCATGGTGGATGGAAATCATCTACGGTTGCAGAAGGATATATCGAAAATTCTCTGCATAGTAGAATTCAATTAGCTAAAACAATGACCCCGTTAGAGATATCGACTCCGCCTGCAAGTTGTTCGACATCTGAAATACAAGATATATGTAATAATACAATCAACGTTACTCTACCTTCGCAATCAAGATCAATTCAAACAAACCAGTTAATCCCTGGGGTATCAATCTCTGGTTGTCAAAATTGCCCAATCAAAATTTTTAATAATTGTTCCGTTTCAATTTCTGAAAAGAATGAATAATGGTAATTTATATAATATTTGTTGCTGTTCTGACATTGAATTACATACCTTCCAAATATAACAATTTCTATTTCATTTCCTTTTATTTTCATAGAAAAACAACGAACTGGGTAGCATATTATTAATATTAGGGATTTATGATTTTAAAATGTCACTAAATTAATCAAGTTCCAGGAAGTACCAACTTTACTTTTACGCACTCGTGTTTAAACTGACTTTTTACGCACGCAAATCGAATCGTGAAATGACAGGTTTTGATAAGCGAGTACAAAATAGTATATTAAAAAACAAGTTTCATAAGGCATCATTTTGCCGCACGAGATCAGTTTAGAAAACGAGCCGCGATAGCGGCGATTTTTCTAAAGAGCGAGTGCGGCAAAAGGCCTTATGAAACGAGTTGGAACCTGGAATAGCTTACTACGAGAATATGTCGCGACCAAAGACGGTCACACGCCAGTGAACCAAAGCCGTATATAAGGAAGACAACATAGGGTATCAGTCTGATACCAGATCCTGAAGAAGCTAGCACTTGGAGAGCGAAACGTCGAGTGAAATTACAACACAGCGAAACCCGCAAGAAGATTGTATTAATGTATATATTATTATCAATAATGGGGCAATAATCTGATTGAGAATATTAACATTTAGATTACTTTCAATTTGAACGATTGAATTATCAAACACTTTTTCAAAAATTTAGTAAAAAGTATAAACAAGTAATTGTTGTCAGGGAAAATTATTAATAAATTTCGAAAAAATATTTTTTTTTTATATGAAGCATCGACACATTATTAAGTGATACTTAATTTTATCAATTAAGTGTTTTGATTAATGCTTAGAACAATACGCCTTACCAAAAATTTATTTTGCATTTTTACAGATTTCCAGATCAAATTCAAACAAGAACAAAATAAATTCAAAAATCACAAAGAAACATAATTTTGTAATGTTTAAAAGCCACTGCAATTGTGAAATATTTATTCGTATTTTGAAATAATGTGGAAGGCAAGATTATTATTTAAAGAACTTTTATTTATTAAAAAATTATTAGAATTATTTAAAAGTGTTATAACTGCCAAGGCATTAAATAATAAAAGACGTTGTTTTTAAAAACACATTAATATCTGTAAGGTATATGTAGTTTCTTTGACGCTAATATAACTGACGCAATTGTACGATTTGTTGAGGAACTGACATGTCAGATAAGGTCCCGATTTCCAGTATATTTCTGGGTAGACGATAACATAAACCGATAAAAGGTAAGTATGTATGTAGATATGCATATTTTTGATAAACAGTTCTACTTATGCTCAGTATACGACATTTGATAATTGCATTAAATAACAACATTATCGATTTGTATTATGTCTAATATATAATATTATAATTAGGGACCGGACAAGAGAAACCGATGACTCCGTCGCCCACGGGCGTACTATTGAAAATTTGTATTTTTAAAGAGTTTTTAATTTTATGTATATAATTGGAAAACAAACGGGTGGTGATCTATAAAATGCAAAATACATTAATATTTGTTCATTTTGTAGTTCAAGTTGAGTAAAGGAGTATTAATATTAACTAACAATACTTTCTCAAGGTTCTCTTCTGTAAAATTTATTCCCTTTGAATGGTTATAGGTGCATACTAGAAATATTCTTTTATTTCAGGGTATTTAGCAGTTAGATTTTGAGGTATTGTCCCCATACACAATTGCCGCAATGTTATTAAATCTGGATTTCTATTAAAAACTCCATCTAACTTTTGCCGAAGGCCATATCCGAAGTCACTTGGAATATTTTTCAAATTACTAATAGCCACATCTAATGTGGTTAATCCATCATTTAATTTGAGATTTTGATTTTCAAAATATGTGATTAGTTTTAACAAATTTCCAAAGTGTTCCTGAAGAAAGTACAACTGCTTTTTCAAATTTGTAATTTGTATTAGTTCCTTGCACTCAGAAATACTTCGAGCATCGTCATTTTAAACATGTAACGAAATTTTGTAAACTATAGAAATTCTCTGCATAAAAAGTAGTAGCTTCCAACCATGTTCCCCATCTAGTTATTAGTGGAGAGGGAGGCAGTGACAAAGATAGAAATTTTTCCCTGTAAAGAGCTACTCTCAATGGTGCTTTTCTGAAAACTTTTTTAAAAGCGGATGCAAGTCTATCATCTTCCGGAATGGTGTGTCTGATATATTCACAGATTCTGTGAAGAGGCAATGTGCTACACAGGTAATATGTAGCATAGTAGGATATGTTTCCTTTAATTCCGCCTATTTTTAACATATATGCGGCACGGTCACTGACAAATAAAAGTATTTTTTCTTTGTACCTGTCGTCCGAATGAAGCATTTGGTGCATATTCTCGTAAATGGTTTTAGCTACTGTTTCCACATCAACTGTATTTATAACTTTTGTTGCTATTACATATGCTTTATATGGAATAGTTGGATGTAGTACACCAGCTGCAACATTTATCACACAGCGTTCTAATATATCGACTGTTTCGTCAGTACTTATCCATAGGTACTGATTTGAAAGATGGCTTCTAATGCATTCTACTGCTTTCGTGTACCACTTAGAAATATAATATTTGCATAAGGTGGATTCATCAAGAACATTTCGACCAGTATATTTTTGGAGAAATGTTTTGAAGGTGAGATTGTTAAGTTTATTTAATGGAATATTTGCCGTCATTAAAGTTCTTCGTTAAAATTGTTAGATGCCAACGGGTCTCATTTCTGTGTATGTGTTTGCGATGCTAAGTGACGTTTTACGTGCGATTTCTTGGAATTTTTTAACGATATTTTGCAAACTTTGCAGTAAATTTCGGAATCACTGGCAATGGACATACAATCAGTTTGATCCTTAATTCAACTCGCCATTGTTTCACGATGCCATGTATGCGTAAATTATTGAAACTTAACAAAATTCACTGGACACTTACGTCAAAATAATTGAGAGAAGTAGATTCGATGATACGATTTTAAACAGGATCTATTACAAAAATTACGAAGTATGTAATTATTCAATTAACAGTTAAAACAATGAAAAAAAGAAATTAACTCACCGTACTTTATCTATCTTACGAAATATAAACTAATAAATAAAAGAAATTATAAAAACTTCTCACGCTTGTATCTACGCCCACGAGGAACGGAATTTAACTGTAATATTGAAGTAATTATTAGAGAACGGACGCAATTTCCATAAAACGCAATCGGCAATTGGAATTGTGTATAACGTCGCTCAGTACATCCCGGCGTAATTCAATGAAGTATTTATTTGACTTACTCGGACACCTGGTCTCGCCGCGATAACAATGGACAAGCCAGCTATTGTATTCGGAGAATATAGTGCTTTTTAGAGTGTTTTCATGAGCGTAGATAGAAGCGGGGTTTTTATAATGTATTTTATTTATTAGTTTATATTTCGTAAGATAAATAAAGTGCTGTTAGTAAGTTTCTTGTTTTCATAGTTTTAACTGTTAATTACATCGTAGTTTTTGTGATAGATCCTGTTTAATATCGTTTGATTGAATCTATTTCTACCAATTATTTCGACGTAAGAGTGTGCATTGAATTTTGTTCAGTTTCAATAACTTACGCACACATTTTTAGTTTTCATTTATTTAGATCTAGAGCATTGTTTAAGTTACTTTTTCAGACATGATATGGAAGAATGTCGAGAACGGCATTGTAAAACAATGGCGAGTTGGATTGACGGTCATACTGATTGTATGTCCATTGTCAGTGATTCCGAAATTTATTACAAAATCCGTAAAATATCGTCAAAAATTCGTCACTTAGGATCGCAAACACATCTGAACTCTGTAAAACTTTTATGGCGGTTAATATTCCATTAAATAAACTTAGCAATCCCACTTTAAAAATATTTCTGAAAAAATATACTGGTCGAAATGTTCCTGATGAATCAACTTTACGCAAATATTATGTTTCTAGGTGCTATACGAGAACAATAGAACGCATTAGAAGCCATCCTTTAAATCAATACATATGGATAAGCGCCGACGAAACGGTGGATATGTTAGGACGCTGTGTGTTAAATGTTGTAGCTGGTGTACTACATCCAACTATTCCCTATAACTCATATGTAATAGCAACAAGTGTTATAAATAGAGTTGATGCGGAAACAGTTGCTGAAACCATTAAGGAGAATATGCAAAAAATGCTTCATTAGGACGCCACGTACAAAGAAAAAATACTTTTATTTGTCAGTGATAGTGCTGCGTATATGTTAAAAACAGGCAGACTATTGAAGAAAACATATCCTAATATGCTGCATATTACTTGTGTAGCACATGCTCTCCACAGAATCTGTGAATATATCAGAGACACTTTTCCGGAAGTTGATAGACTTGTATCAGCTTTTAAAAAAGTTTTCAGAAAAGCACCATTGAGAGTAGCTCTTTTCAGGGAAAAATTTCCATCTCTATCACTGCCTCCTGTAATAACTCCTCCAGTAATAACTAGATGGGGAACATGGCTGGAAGCTACTAGTTATTATGCTGAAAATTTCGATAGTCTAAAACATTTCGGAACACTGCTAAAGGAGGATGCTAGAAGTATTGGTAAGTGCAAGGAGCTCACACAAATCCCAAATTTAAAAAATCAGTTGTACTTTCTTCACGAACACTTTGGAAAATTCCCAAAACTAATTACTTATTTTGAAAATCGAAATCTCAAATTAAATGACGGATTAACCACATTAGATGTGGCTGTTAATAATTTGAAAAGTATTCCAAGTGACTTCGGATGTGGCCTTCGGCAAAAGTTTGAAGCAATTCTTAATAGAAATCCAGATTTAATTACATTGCAGCAATTATGTATGGAGACAATTCGTACAAAATCTAACGGCTAAATATGAAGAAATAAAAGAATATTTCCAGTATGCACCTATAACCAGTTGCGATGTAGAAAGGACGTTTTATATTTATAAGGATGTACTTAATTCAAAAAGAACAAAATTGACAGAAGAAAACCTTGAGAAACTATTGCTAGTCAATATTAATACTCCTTTAATCAACTTGAACGACAAAATGAACAAATAAAAATGTTCCAATTATAGAAATAAAATTAAAAACTTTAAAAATACAACTTTTCAACAAATACATATGTATTTCGTAATTTTATAGATCACCACCTGTTTGTTTTCCAATTATATAAATAAAATTAATTAATAAATATGTATTTCGTAATTTTAGATAGATAGATCACCACCCGTATGTTCTCCAATTATATAAATAAAATTAAAAACTTTATAAATACAACTTTTCAACAAATAAATATGTATTTCGATAGATAGATCACCACCCATTCGTTTTCCAATTATATAAATAAAATTAAATATTTTAGAAATACAGCCTTTCGCCAGTACTGCAAGTACTGGTAAGCGTATCCGTTCTCTAGTAATTATACAGAATTATGCAGATGTGCGGTTAACCGAATGAATAGTGCTATTTAATAACTGCGTGTTGTACTTAGCGATGTTATAGACTATTTATATGGTCCATCGTACGTATTACTATTATAATTAGATTATAATAGTAATAAATATTAACTGGAACTGACTTTGTTTTCAAACTAAATTACATAATATACATTTATACTAGACAGCCTATATGAGTATATCCTTTTTGATTAAAAATATAAACATCGTTACTTATTGTATAATTAGCATAATTTTTTTTATAAAGAACTACCTTCCTAATAAAGTTATTTTTTAACAAAACATTTTAATTTTTTTAAGTAATCTCCTCCAATCTTTCCGTGTTAAGATGTTAATTTCATTTTTATATGCGTCAAATGCTTCTTCCACCTATGTAAGACGTAAACGCCGTAAATATACATTATTAGTACTGACGTCACAAGCGCTGTTTTATTATGGAAGGTCAGCGTTCATTATAAAAACAAACTTTGATGTACTGGTATTCTTCCATAAGATAAATTTTATATCAGTTTAAACTTGTTGCTGTAGTTAAATAAGTAATAAAAAGTAAATATAATAATAGTATGTATATGTTGAGGATATATTTAATATCCTTTTGTAATATTTTAATTTCAAATATTTTTTATTGTTAAATATAAGTAAATCCAGGATAGAGAATTCAAACATAATCATTTCCAATTTTGTAAATATTTAACGTGAATTTTCAACTTTAAACCACTGTATAACATACTTTTATTAGCACATTCAAATTGTAAAACTTTCTTTAGGCTCTAAGAATTCTTCACATCTGCAAATTTATTTATTACCTACATTATAATTTAGACCACTCGTTTTATTACCTAGGGTTATTAGGCATCTTTTTCTAAATTTATTTATTGGTTTATACATCAGACCGCTTGTTTTATTACCTTGGGTTATAGTGAACAAAGTATTTAATCTGGATATGCATTGTTAGGATCTCGTTTCTTAGATATGTATAATAGTTATTTTTATTATAAGTAAAGAAAAGTATTGATTTTCTTTACGAATCGCGATCTTTCTAATCGAGACTTAGCCGAGTTTAGAAATACGACAAGTAAAAAAACACTTTCTTCTCTTTAAGAATAATACATACATTTTTTTTCTACACTCAATGGACTATATACATTTCATAAATTATTTGAAAATACACGTGTCAAAATTTTTGAAGAAGCATCTGACTATACTTTTTTGCTAATTGAAGTGGCTTTATCAAATCATTTAATGAATTACAGTTACAACAGTGTACAAGTATAAGTTTCTCTAACGTTAATAGTTGTACGTTCAATATTTGTTCCAATAAATAATTAATAATTTTATTGCTATTAAGAAATGGTTGTTATAAAGAAAAGAGATACTTTTCTTTACGATTTGTAATACGGAAATGTAGTCCATTTCCATTGTATCCGAAAAATTTTATTACTTTAGCAAGGGACGATCCGGAACTACATACTTAAATTTATAACACCAAAATTTAATTAGTAATGATATTTTATTATTTATTAGTTAAAATTACATTTTTAAGACACTATCGTATTGGGTATTATTGCTTGTAGGCACAATTTCCCCGAAGTAATAACACAAAAATTCACGTCAAACAATACACTGTTCAACCAATCCGTGTATGTTAATGTGTAATAGTGCAAGGGTAATTGTATATTTTTACCTACTCGTAAAACAGCACAGAATAGATCGATATGAACTAAAACACAGTATCACCTCAACATCAATGCAAGACACACAATCTTCTTCATAACATCTTAACAATCAAACTTTTACAAGTTTGGTCTTCGAGTCGCAAGAGTTTGGTTTCGAGAGTCGATCTCCAACATACATTGAGTCCTTCGACCGGACTCTCCTGAAAGCAGACAACATTTGGTCCTACAAGAATCATCAAGCCCGCACAGCATATAACATCCAAAATAACGAGAAATCCTTTGTTGGTATGTGTTTAGTAATGTGAAGTTATAGTACTATTAATTTCAGATTGCTATGATTAAATGTACAATTCATATATATATATATATATATATATATATATATATATATATATATATATATATATATATATAT
The DNA here is from genome assembly GCA_935421215.2 of Melolontha melolontha. Lineage (NCBI taxonomy): Eukaryota > Metazoa > Arthropoda > Insecta > Coleoptera > Scarabaeidae > Melolontha > Melolontha melolontha. Next base: position 102,353,409 of record OW285236.1, on the reverse strand, counting down.
ATAATTAGACCAGGAGTCTGTGCCGTTAGAACATGTATGGAAAGGATAGTCGTTTTTTGGGGGGAATCCAGCAAAATTAAACTCTATTAATTAAGTCAGTTCTTTATTTTTTATAGCCAAATATTTCGCATCGAATTCGTATCCTTCCTCAGGGGATCACTTTAAGAGTAGATGGACATAAATTTAGTACTTATTAACAAAAGAAAGTCGTTAATACTTACAAATGTGAACTTGTTTTTTTGGAGAAATTACTCATATGTTTGTAATATTTTAAAGTAACACAACTAATGTCAACGGACGTATACTTAGTTATTTCGAAATTACATTTTACAAACAGGACAACCACATCTAAAAGAAAGCCACGTGTGCAATATTGACGAATAAAAGAAATAATCGTACACACAGATATTCTTTATATAATATATATACAAGGTGTGTATAAATTGTCGCAAAAGCTACACGTAGCGACATTTTTCGTTCGGTTCTGAATAAAAAATCTTAATGTTAAAATGTCGTATCATGCTTCGTAAATTCGTAAATGTCAAAATTTGACAGTAATGATTTTGATTGAACTCACTTTGAAATACAAACTTATTGTTCTACAACGTTGCCAAATGTGTTTTTCGTGGAAGTACGTTAATGAATAAATGTTTTAAACAAGCTTTTAAATCAAAAAGAAAACGTTTACGAAATAATACTAGTAATTTTTTTTTCTTTAAACTAAATTGCATCTACCTCTACTAACAGATATCGAAGAGCAAAGGTTAGTTACGCACTTCAAGAACACCGTGAAAACAAACGAAGCATGGTACGACATTTTAACATTAAGATTTTTTATTCAGAACCAAACGAAGAACGTCGCTGCGTGTAGCTTTTGCGACAATTTATACACACGTTATATATATATATTAGTCTATTAAATTTTTAGTCTATTATTATATATATATATATATATATATATATATATATATATATATATATATTGAAATAATACGATGTATGCCGTGGAGAATTGCGCCACGTTCGGCGTTCAAAAATGTAATAAGACGATGAATGCAAAACAACAAAAAAATATTTACTCGTTAAATGTCTTCCGGCAATAATTTACTCAAAGAGATGAATCTACTCTTGTATTCAGGCTGCGGTTCACAATAACTAGCTAATTTAATAGATAAAGGAATCTTTTATATCAAATAAACTATTTAGTCACTATGTATAATTAAATCTGATATATTTACAAATGTGGCCATTTCTAATATTATAAAATAAACAAATTTAAATGTTAATATCTCAAATATACATAAACCATGAAAAAAGAGAAATAACTTATGCAAGGACTCTGAATTTAAAGAATCAACAATTAGTAATTATTAAATATTATTAGTAATTATTAAATTATTATTAATATTAATATATTATTATAATAATTATTATAATTATATAATTATTATTAATATATTATTATTAATTATTAGTAATTATTAAATATTAAATGAGCTTATTAAAACGGTATCTTTGAATATGTATAAGAAAATTTCTTGGTATAAGTATTCTTTTAGCTTATTACTTACACGAATATATTTTATTATGACTATGCTTGGAGAAGTATTGCCAGACTCGGACCAACTACTGTTATATTTCCAATTCGAATATATTTTATTATGACTATGCTTGGAGAAGTATTGCCAGACTCGGACCAACTACTGTTATATTTCCAATTACTGTTATATTTTCAATCCACTACTGTTATATTTCCGATCCAAGATACACATATATTATTCTTCCAAATACACTCTGTATAACAAAATATAGCCTGTTCTGTTAGATTAACAGTTATCCAGTCTTCTTAAATTCTTCTTGGTGTATTCAAAATTAGTTAACTGCTATTTATTAAATCAAAAATTCAGTCTTTAAATTTTATCTCTCTTATTTTTCACGTCAAAAAAATAATAATCTCCTTTTTTTTTCAATCGCCATGGTTATCTTCTATACTTTCGTATACATCCAAGTCAGTCTCCAACTCCAACTCCAACTCTCTTTTTAAAATTCAAATTTGAAAATGACATTTAATTATGAATATTAAAACTACTCACTTGCATAAGCAAAATTTAACAATAATTTATACAAATTGACTAACTATAATTTACACGATTGTACAATTTTAACAGATATAATAAACTAAAAATATATATACCAAGATTGAACTCTATTGATATTTATAAAACTAATATATTAATAATAAGATATCCAACCTTTTAATAAATATGACAACTATTATAAATTCACACAAATCAAAATATCTCTTGCATATGTTATAATATAAAAAAGAAAATCTTATAGATATAATATTAGAAATAGCTCATCAATATGATGGAGGTTTATCCCATTATAATATATATATGTATACGTATATATATAGCAAATTCAATTTTTTGGCGATTTAAGGTCTGGTTTTACTTCAAAATGTATATGTTTAAAACAATCCTACATGTTTCGCCAAATGATGCCTTTTTCAAGGAATATAAAATATAAATGAGATTAATATACTACCAATTCCAAATTTAAAATATCAGTTGTATTTTCTTCAGGAACACTTTGCAAATTTGCCAAAACTTATTTTGAAAATCAAAATCTCAAATTAAATGATGGATTAACCACATTAGATGTGGCTGTTAATAATTTGAAAATATTGATGTGGGCTTCGGCAAAAGTTAGACGCAGTTTTTCATGGAAATCCAAATTTAATAACATTGCGGCAATTGTGTATGGAGACAATGACTCAAAATCTAACTGCTAAATACACTGAAATAAAAGAATATTTCCAATATGCACCTATAATCAGTTACGATGTAGAAAGGACGTTTTCTATCTGCAAGGATATATTTCATTTAAAGAGAACAAATTTTACAGAAGAGAACCTTGAGAAAGTATTGCCAGTTAATATTAATACTTCTTTACTCAACTTGAACTGCAAAATGAACAAATAAAAATGTATTTCGTATTTTATAGATCACCACCCGTTTGTTTTCCAATTATATAAATAAAATTAAATACTCTTTGAAAATACAAATTTTCAATAGTACACCCGTGGGGGTGTACTATTGAAGTACACGTGAGTCACTAGCCTCTCGTGTTCGGTCCCTAGTAATAACTTGCAAAATAACCTTGAGCCAATACAAACCTGGATGTGCAAATAGAAGATCAAGGCGAACGAAACAAAATACATACAAGTGATATTTACTCTTCGAAATCCATCCATCACGTTAAATGGAAAAAAATTAGTGCATGCCAACAATCTGTGTATTTAAAATATTTTATGAATATTCCAATAATATTGAAGACTGTAAAATAATACAAATATACTAAACTAAAATAATTTAGTTATAAGGAGATAATAAATTATTTCTATTTTAACATTTAATAAATTTATCTTCCAACGTATACATTTCATTTATGCATCACAATTTTGGAACTATTCTCTCTACATAATAGGTGGAGGTTAAATGAATAATTATAATTTCATGTCAAAAACTGGTTATTATTGTTTACTCATAATATATATATACATTTTAATAACAAAACTATTTATCTTTTTATTACATAAATATAACGAATAAGCTAGCACACATTTATAAAATTTAGTATATAAGTTATTAATTAAATAGAAATAACCTATATATATTTTTTAGTAACACAAATTCACTATTTTCATTCAATATCGTATTTTATTTTTTCTCTTTATTATTAATGTTTCTGCGATCACAAAGTTTCTCATTCATTTATACATTTTCTTCTGATACATGGTGTGTCTAAATTGGCGTACCTACTACACGGGACGATGCTAAATTTGGAATCTAAAATCCTAAAACCAAAGTGTTGTACCATGCTTCATACCTCTGCACGAGGTTCCTAAAGTTCGGACTTCCAGTCTATAAATAACCGTTATTAATCAATATTTATTGACAAAAAGAGATACAATTAAGAATAAAGAACAATTATTATTATTATTTTTTCGTTAAAGTTTTCTTTTTGATTTTAATGTTTGTTTTTAATATTTGTTTATTAAATTATTTTAACGAAAAACACATCTGACAACGTTGTAAAACAATAAGTAGCTACAAGTAGGTGGCCTAATGTCGTTCCAGGCAAATGCATTACTTGTGCAAAATTTTGACACTTATGTACCTACCTACCTACTTCATTTGAATTGCTTATTTTTCTGTAACCTCTTCAAAACGCTGACGAAGTTAGAGCCCGAATTGACGCCGCAGTATTAGAAATCACACCAGAAAGATTTTAGCGAATAATACAAACGATACCGCATAGATTGCAGCTATGTCTATAAACTGATAGACTTCGAACAATTATTAGGTAATAATGACATTGATTTATGTCAAAGAGATGGACAAAAATAAGGCAATACTATCACAAAATTTTAAAGCTGTAATATTTTCACAAGAAATACGTAATTTCAAGAGCTAATTTTATTTAACTTGATTAATTATTAGAAAATAAAACACTTGGCTTAGTTTCACGACTTCTTTAATTAGATATACTAACAATTGTTTCGGCTATTAGGCCATTATCAAAGAGCTATCTAAAACTAAACTTACTCTACTTAAGGTTAACTTATATACCTGTGTTCATTATGGGTGGGAGAATGAGGGTAATTGATATTTAAAATTGCATCGATATAGGGGGTATTTATGAATTCTAATTGTGTGTTTGTGATAACTCGATTTTGTTTTTGGGCTTTTTTAATTTCAAAAATCTCTAATATATTTAACTTTTTACTTTTTACTACATTATGAATGAGGCTACAGCTCTTTATATCGGGTAAGTGGTTCTGGTCTATACAATGTTCTGCGAACCCTGTGTGTTTAACACTATATTTTATATCTCTAATATGTTCTGTTAACCGTTTATTAATACATCTGCCACTCTGTCCGATATAAATAGCTTCACAATTCTGGCATTTTATGGAATATACTCCTGATTTATCTAAGTTATCTATTTTATCTTTAGTATTATTCAACAATGTACCTAAATTTACTTTATTTATCCACACTATGTTAATGTTGAGTTTCTTTAGTAATTTGTTTATTTTCTGTGTTATGAGAGGGATATAGGTGATTACATGCCAACTAACACAGAAAATAAACAAATTACTAAAGAAACTCAACATTAACATAGTGTGGATAAATAAAGTAAATTTAGGTACATTGTTGAATAATACTAAAGATAAAATAGATAACTTAGATAAATCAGGAGTATATTCCATAAAATGCCAGAATTGTGAAGCTATTTATATCGGACAGAGTGGCAGATGTATTAATAAACGGTTAACAGAACATATTAGAGATATAAAATATAGTGTTAAACACACAGGGTTCGCAGAACATTGTATAGACCAGAACCACTTACCCGATATAAAGAGCTGTAACCTCATTCATAATGTAGTAAAAAGTAAAAAGTTAAATATATTAGAGATTTTTGAAATTAAAAAAGCCCAAAAACAAAATCGAGTTATCACAAACACACAATTAGAATTCATAAATACCCCCTATATCGATGCAATTTTAAATATCAATTACCCTCATTCTCCCACCCATAATGAACACAGGTATATAAGTTAACCTTAAGTAGAGTAAGTTTAGTTTTAGATAGCTCTTTGATAATGGCCTAATAGCCGAAACAATTGTTAGTATATCTAATTAAAGAAGTCGTGAAACTAAGCCAAGTGTTTTATTTTCTAATAATTAATCAAGTTATTACAAGAATGTTTCACCAAGAAATATCTGCGAAGTCAACCAATAATTTTATTTGTTTTGTTTCATGCGCACGATTTAAAACGTTAAGGCTCACAAATGTTGCCAAATATATGTTTATTTCGAATTCTTTCTGAAAACACGGGAAGCACAATACACCGATTTAGTATCAAGACTTTCAACTCCAAATTTGACCAAGAACGTCGTCACACATAGTTAGTACGCCAATTTGTACATACCTTGTATAACCTTTTCGATCGATTCCTAAATGACGCTTCTTTTAAAATAACAAACGCGCAACATACTGCAAAAGAATGGAAAGGTGAACTATCACAATATTCAGATATGAGACATGGAAAAACTTCATACCATTAGAAACACGAAAGGAATTTCGCAAAACTGAATGTCTTCTGTACAGTCTCCTAAACAAAAAAATAGGTAGGGGAGACCGGGGCTAGTAGACCATAGGGGTAAGTAGACCCACCGCAGATATTTTTGCTTTACGCTGTAAGATGCCTTTACGGGACCGACTTTCCGTTAATTGATGAAGTCTACTGCCTATAACGCGATTTCAGTATAAAGAGAGCTATTTATAAAAGTCCATGTGTGTTTTTGTTATTTAGTAACTGGTAAGTAAATTTACGCGTTTTTACAATTTCAAAATAAGTGCTTCACTATTTTAAGCGTTTCATTGTGCAAATGTTTTTATAGTTTCAAAGTGATTATCTTATTTATTTTTAAGGTAGCAGTTACGCTTGTGTTTTAAGGTTAGATGGGGCTAATTGACCCACAGAGAAGCGGGGCATGTTGATTAGGTGGATGGTTGTATTCTCTAGTTCCAAAATGAGAACATGTAAACGAAAATCTCAGAGAGCTACCATTTCCAAGAGAAATTATAAACAGGGCCATGGAAGCTGCTACGAAACATCTCTATAAGAAAATCTGCAAGCGAATATGATATTGCAATAAGGACTCTCGGCAAATATTGCAATAAAATTAAAGTAAAAGTTTCTTTGGATAATCGAAATGTTCCAAAATTAATAAGAAGCAGTCAAGCTGGCTACACGAAAACTCGGCAGGGATTATTGAACAAGTATTTAAATGTTAGATATTTATTTTAAGATCTTTTCTAACGATCAGGAAATATTGTTATGCAATTATAAAAATAAAGCTGCAGATATTTACTACGGTCTATCACCGATAGAAGTGAGAAAATTTACCTATAATTTGCTGTTGCCAATAATGTAACAATTCCAGAGACTTGAAATGCCAGGAAAAAGGCAGGGAAGGATTGGTTTACAACTTTTCTAAAGTCTGCATCTATTAGAATACCTGAAACTACAAGCCAGACACTATAAATTCTTTGCCAATTTAGATGATGTTTTAAAAAAAAAGAACTTTGAGGCTGTAGACATTTGGAACGTTGATGAAACTGGGGTCACAACGGTTCAGAAGCCTAACAAAGTGGTGGCTAGACGCGGCTTTGAACAGATTGGAAGAATTACCTCGGCTAAAAGGAATACCTTAGTGTAGCAGCGTGCACAGATGGGAATACTACATTTTATATCTGTGAGAATTGTTACGTCGATGATAAAGATTAGATTTTTATTCAACATCTTGCATGTTTTTTAATGGTAGTAGTAGCTTTGTTATATATGAAAAATGAAAATTTGTAATTACAAGTAATGTTTTTTTCTTAAATAAACAAATAATTAACAATTTCTACAACTTTTCTATTTTCCAAAAGCAAACCTACTTACCCCTGCACGTGGGTAAATTGACCCTGACCCCGGGGTATGTTAATATATTTTTTATCGTTCATATCTTTACTATTGTTAATTGAAAATCTTTCCAATCCATTCCAATCTATAGACAAATGTATCGGAAGAATGAAAATATATTAATACTGGTAGCCGTAACTTTGTGGTAATTAATTTTGAAAATAATAAAATAAAATAAAACAATAACTTTGTTTTACCACTTTATTCACATATAATCGTGACCGCGGTTTCGACATACAATGTCATTATCAAACTGCAAAAGTTACAGGCCTACATAGAACTTATAAATGACACAAAAATATATGGGGGTGGTTTATGATGTTATTTAAAATTACTACTATATACTTAACTATTATATACAACATTGGAAAAGAGGGGTATATATAAGATCCAACTGGTCGTTTAAAACGATATCTATTGTGTTCTTCCAGCTTTTAAAAATCTCTAGGGCCTCTAAAAGATTTAATTTACGACCTTTTTCGGCCAAATGCAATATTTTACGGTGACCAAATGTATGCCTTTCTGTAATAAGATGGTTTGCGAATGTTGAATCTGTCTTCTTTAGTTTATATGACCTCCTGTGTTCTTTTTCCCGTATAATAAAACTTCGACCAGTCTGACCTATATATACACTTTTACAATCATTACAATATATTTATACACTCCTGATTTGTTATTGATATCTGTTTTAGGTTTTGCGTTAAAAATGAAATTACTTGTTTTTACATATGGTTTGTAAGCTATACTAACATTACTATTATTTTTTGAAATTATATTTCCAATTTGCTCGCTTATTTTACCGAAGTAAGTTAACGAGACAAATTGTTTCAAATTAGCACTATCTTTAGGATATACTAAACTAAGGGCCACTTGTAACTATTTTTTCTTTAGTATACTGTCAATTACGCTACTTTTATAACTATTGTTTAACGCTGTTTGTTTTATAGTATTGATTTCACGAACAAAAAATTCATTAGACAAAGGAATATTTAATGCTCTATGTATCATAGAATTAAAAAATGAATGTTTGTGTGTCTTAGGGTGTAGTGAATCTTTGGGAATAATGCAATCAGTGAAAGTAGGTTTACGATATATATCAAATTTTAAGCTCTGATCTAATTTGTTTAATTTGAAATCCAGGAAGTTAATACTGTTATTCTCTTCTATTTCTACTGTAAAATTGATATTAGAATGGATTGAATTTAGGTAGTTCAGAAATGTTTGTAGTTGTCTATGAGTACCCTTAAAGCAAGCTAGGATGTCGTCTACATACCGATACCAAAATTTAATATGTTTTTTACCTAGTTGTGATGAAAGAATTTTTTCTGTAATATGATTCATGAAAATTTCAGCTAATAGAGGACTTAGAGGTCAGCCCATTGCCAGACCTTCTGTTTGTTTGTAGAATTTGTTGTTAAATGTAAAGTAACTTTGGTTGGTGACTAACTCCGTTAGAGATATGATTTCGTGTATAACAACCGGGTTTGTATTTTTCTTTACTAATATGTTTTCTATTAACCTTAAGCATTCCTTATGTGGTATTTTTGAAAACATGTTGAAAACATCAAATGATACCAGGATTTCGGTCTTTTGTATATTACAATCTTTTAATTTAGCTGTTAACTGTATTGCGTTTTTTATGGAAGAGCTATCTGTAAATTCGGTATATTGTCTAATTATTATGTTTAATTTTTCGGCTAATTTTTTATTGGGGCAAGAAATAAACGAAACAACTGGTCTGATGGGTGCTTCCTCATTGTGAATTTTTACTAAACCGTATAATTTAGGGGGGGGCGGATTCTTATGGAAAAGTTTGTACTTATCTGTGTTTGAGATTACTGCATTACAATTTTTGACACATTCTTTAATTTCTGCCTGATACTGTTTAGTGGGGTCCTTTTTCAATTCTGTGATAGTATTGTCGTCTATAAATTTCTTAACTTTATTTTCATAATCACCTTTAGTTAATATTACAGACGAATTTCCTTTATCTGCTTTTGTTATCGTGAGGTTGTTTTCTATGACTTTGTGATTAATACTTTGCAATGCTCGTCTGTCTGACTGATTATTGCGAGAAGTTGAGTTGTTTTTCAGAATATTTGTAACTTTGGCTTTACCTAAGATACTGCTAATTTGATTGTTATTTGCAAATGCTAGTTCTATTTCTATTGCTAGAATTTCTTTTTGTTTGTTACAATGGATGTGTGGTGCATATTTAGGACCTTTATTTAATAAGCTAAGTTCATTGTCTGAGAAGTTAACATTCGTGAGATTAATGACTCTAGGGTAAAACTGAACATTACTGAAAGTATTGTTAACTAGGGGTGTATTGTGTAGGTTTGATAGAGACTCTAACTTCCTGTCTTGAATGAGTCGTTTCTTATGAATAATTTCACTAACTTGTTGTCTAATGTGGTCATCTAATACATCGAATTCAATGTTTTGTAACTTAAACGATAGTTCTGAATGTAATACCTTAATGTAAATCAGAAGAGTGTCTCTGCGGTGGAACCAAGGTATTACATTCAGAACTATCGTTTAAGTTACACAACATTGAATTCGATGTATTAGATGACCACATTAGACACATTTTTAATTCTATGATACATAGAGCATTCAATATTCCTTTGTCTAATGAATCTTTTGTTCGAAATCAATACTATAAAACAAATAGCGGTAAACAATAGTTATAAAAGTAGCGTAATTGACAGTATACTAAAGAAAAAACAGTTACAAGTGGCCCTTAGTTTAGTATATCCTAAAGATAGTGCTAATTTGAAACAATTTGTCTCGTTAACTTACTTCGGTAAAATAAGCGAGCAAATTGGAAATATAATTTCAAAAAATAATAGTAATGTTAGTATAGCTTACAAACCATATGTAAAAACAAGTAATTTCATTTTTAACGCAAAACCTAAAACAGATATCAATAACAAATCAGGAGTGTATAAATTATATTGTAATGATTGTAAAAGTGTATATATAGGTCAGACTGGTCGAAGTTTTATTATACGGGAAAAAGATCACAGGAGGTCATATAAACTAAAGAAGACAGATTCAACATTCGCAAACCATCTTATTACAGGAAGGCATACATTTGGTCACCGTAAAATATTGCATTTGGCCGAGAAAGGTCATAAATTAAATCTTTTAGAGGCCCTAGAGATTTTTAAAAGCCGGAAGAACACAATAGATATCGTTTTAAACGACCAGTTGGATCTTATATATACACCTCTTTTCCAATGTTGTATATAATAGTTAAATATATAGTAGTAATTTTAAATAACATCATAATCCACCCCCATATATTTTTGTGTCATTTATAAGTTCTATGTAGGCCTGTAACTTTTGCAGTTTGATAATGACATTGTATGTCGAAACCGCGGTCACGATTATATGTGAATAAAGTGGTAAAACAAAGTTATTGTTTTATTTTATTTTATTATTTTCAAAATATATTGTTACAAGAAAAAATACAATCACTTAATCTCTATCAAAAATTTTCTAAAAAGCTTGCCTACTAGCCCCGGTCTCCCCTACAACATATATGGATATGTTGCAGTTTGGTTGTGTATGAAATTGTCAGAGGATTCCAACAATATTATATTGCAAGGGGCTTTCCCCAATTGATAGGTTGAAGTACATCGTCATTTTAACGAGGAACTCTCTGCTGCCTAGATCGATATATTGAAAAGGACTTATTTTTTTTCCATTTTCCAAGTCTCCCAATCTTTTATCGAGTTTACAATGTCAATGCCTTCTTCGATCATTCCTCTCCGAGTAACCATACTACCGACCCGATGGCACCACGTGTTGTTGCTGCTGCTGGTTTGTAAAAAGGTGTCCTTTTTACAGGACACGCTGCCAGTACGGTGCCTTTTCACCCCGCATGACGTCACAACCGCCATCTTTATTAATTGCATACGTGATTAAAGGAATATAAATAGTTAATGTTATATTCAGTTTGACTTTAATAATCGTAAGTAAAACTAATATTATGTCTTCTTTTGTAACTATTAATTCTACTACTGTTGAACGTTTAGCTCTGGAGAATGATAGTCCTCCGAGTGTAACAGAATTTCAATGTTTTTTAAAACCTTTACAATATTGGAATTGTAGGATACTTGAATAAAAACACATTCGGCTTCTATACAGATATACCAGAAGAATATCCCGGCTTGAGAGTGCAATTTTTGAGCGAACCGTGCTTTGAAGTATATAACGATGGATGCAAGGATTTTCGTTATTTTCCTTTTCGTTTAAGGGGAATGCTGACAGCTAAGTATTTTAAGTAGCTCCACGTGTGCAAGCGTAATAATAACTAACTATGTGCACTAAAAAAGTTAAAGAAAATGCATGCAAATATGCAAGATAAACTATTAAATTATGCCCTTAAATATGAGTTTATGCTTTGAAAAATGCAATTATTGTACTAAACTTTACAGGTAGTAAAATAATTATTATAGTAATAATAACAATCTCTAATATAAAAATAAAAAGTATGTATTCATGTTCAAGTTACATAGAGTGTTTAAGGTTATAAAATGTTATAAAAAAACTGTTTTATTTATGAAATTATTTATTTTAAGTAGTGCAAGAACAATAAAAATGATATACAGAAAATATGGTATTTTCTATTAACGATATGTATATTTAAATTTAAACAACATTACAATTTTTCTAATAATAATTAATTAGCTATTACTTGAATAATAACTGTAGGTAATCAAATGCTTCTCTATATTGTCCATTGTAAAACTATCGTTCACTTAAAATTAACTTGTAACTGGAAAATGACCGTTCAACTTTACAGGAAGTTATTGGAGCATACTTCAATTTGCACACCACAATCTTCAAAATTTCATTGCAGATACAATTTGCATGAGCTTTTTAAATCCTAGATTCTTGTTAATTTTTTTACAAATATTATTTTTGCCTACTGAAGTTTCGGGACGACTTTTTACAGAATTTACAAGAAACATACTTTCGTCCAATGAAAATTTTCTGCCTTTTAGTTTTGTGATTGCGGTAGCGGTACACAAGAAATTACTTTTAATAAAACACAGTTAACTAGTAAATAAAGGGTTTTCAAATAAACGATTGCATTTTCTAATTGCTGCCGAGCAATTTGGATCAAAATCGCAAATAACATTCTTCATAATTTTCGTCAAGAAAATTTACGGCATTTAACTACGTCCCCCACCGAGTAACAACTGGTTCTGGAGGTAGTGGCAATTCTGGATATTTTTCTTTATATACCTGAACTCGAAGTGGAGCTTAAACAAAAGCTTTCTTCACGTTACTTACTAAACTATTAACTAAAGGAAATTCTGATTTAACAGTTACGGCTACTCTATGTAATCCATGGGCTAAACACGTGCAATGTATTAAATTAGGGAACTTTTTTTTAATTTTGTGTTGCTTTCACCACATGCGAATCAGCATTAGTTGCCATTAGTAATAAGATTTTTACTGGTAATTTTTGCGGTAAAAAGGAACTAGTTAACGTATCTTTAACGAACCTAGCGATGTTTAAATTATTCGTTTTTTCAAACACCTTTGCACCAATCAAATATCCTTTTCCTTGGCTATCCTCGTTCAAAACTCCAAGGATATACTTTCCCTGAACATCTGTAGTTTTGTTTACAGAAAATCATATATATTTATTTTTAATTTCATCTTGGACGGCCTCTATCGCGTCTGCAAAGTTACGGTCGATGTACTGCTTTCTCAAAGTAGATGATAAAGGCACATTGACATTTTCTTTAGAGTGTGTTTCTTTAAGAAATCTTGGAATAATTTCTTGTCCAGATTATGAAACGGAATATTACACCCAATCACCCAATAAAAATGGATCTCTTGAATAAATTCATTGCTCACTGTTGTCTCGATGTTGACCGGTTAATTGTTTTTATATCATGTAATTTGGTCCACGTTTTTTAAACCAATAGCTTTCGGTTCCTAAGGTTGATGTACTTGGAATTTCTTGTGACATTTTATCTATAAAAATATGTTTTTTTAGTTAGTTTAAAAACAGATAAAGATAAGAATACAATAATTTGATAACTTGAAAACAATTTAATTATAAAAATTAAATAACTAAATAAGCATAAGAAATACTAATGTAAGTAGTTTTTCGTGTAAGAAAGATTTTTTAAAAAATGTATACGTGATTATTAGACTCGGCAAAGAGGGGCAAGTTTAAGCTTAATAAGATTGATATTCTTATCAAACAACAACTGCCATCTATACGTCGGGTCGGGTACTTCTGGCTTATGTTAGCATAGCCATTTAATATAGAAATTATTAATAGTAGATTATTATTCCTACCTATGCAAAATCGAATTTGATGAACAGCATATGAATCCGAAGTGTTTAGTAATTTTTAAAAGTAATTCATTCTTCTAACGTCAACATGACATTTGTCACTTTTTGATATCCAAAACGGCAATAAAACTGACTCTGGCAGACAAAGTACAAATTTTGTTAAATTTGGAAAGTTGCACCATTAAACAAGTCGCAGAAGAATTTCATTTGCACAAATCTACAGCACTACAAGTCAAAAAAGATGAGAAAATGAAGGCAGTATATGTTGCAAACGAGGAAAAGAATATTAACTGATATAGATCAGAATTTGTTTGAATATCTGAGAGAAAATCAAAAAATGACAAAGCAAATTCATAGATCTCGTATAAGATTTACTAATAGGGAACAATTATGGAAATCTATTGAAAATACCTAGGAAAACATTGTTGAAAAACCTAATTTTTTAAGAAGTCTCATTGGTTCTGTACCCAGAAGGTTAAGGACTGTAACTGATGCGAATGGCGGGTCAATTAAGTATGAGTTTATTGTGTTCCCTAAATTGTATTAAAAAATTACTTGACATTTGACTTGTCTTTTAAAAAAAAGTTTAATAAACACTATTTAAGCAATATTAGAAAATTTTGACAAGTTAGGTTATACTAGATTTATGTAGTTATCGTTATAGTTAAGCTATTAGCTTAACTATAACGGGTGTTCATTTGAAAAGTCAATCTAGTAGCATATGACTTACTGAGAACATTTTGAAGTATGTCGTAAATTAAAATTTACTACTTAACCTACGAAGTCGTATATTTTGACAGTTTCATACATACAAATAAATAACAAATGTGATTGACATTATCAAATGTCATTTGGATTTACGTTTACGGAACAATAAACACATACTAATATATATGCGTCTTATTCTATCAAAATTTCAAAGTAATCTAGATTGACTTTTCAAATGAACACACGTTATATATGAATTAAAAAATTATGAGAAATACCCGAACCGACGTATATATGACTGTTGTTGTTTGAAAAGAATGATTATTGTAGAAAGTACTAACCTTATAAACCTTAAAAAGCTTATAAAGCTTAAATTTGCCCCTCTTTACCGAGTCTAGTGTTTATTAGAGAACGGACGCAATTTCCATAAAACGCAATCGGCAATTGGAATTGTATATAACGTCGCTCAGTACATCCCGGCGTAATTCAATGAAGTATTTGTTTGACTTACTCGGACACCTGGTCTCGCCGCGATAACAATGGACAAGCCAGCTATTGTATTCCGAGAATATAGTGCTTTTTAAAGGGTTTTCATGAGCGTAGATAGAAGCGGGGTTTTTATAATGTATTTTATTTATTAGTTTATATTTCGTAAGATAAATAAAGTGCTGTGAGTAAGTTTCTTGTTTTCATAGTTTTAACTGTTAATTACATCGTAATTTTTGTGATAGATCCTGTTTAATATCGTTTGATTGAATCTATTTCTACCAATTATTTCGACGTAAGAGTGTGCATTAAGTTTCGTTCAGTTTTAATAACTTACGCACACATTTTTAGTTTTCATTTATTTAGATCTAGAGTATTGTTTAAGTTACTTTTTCAGACATGATATGGAAGAATGTTGAGAACGGCATTGTAAAACAATGGCGAGTTGGATTGACGGTCATACTGATTGTATGTCCATTGTCAGTGATTCCGAAATTTATTACAAAATCCGTAAAATATCGTCAAAAATTCGTCACTTAGAATCGCAAACACATCTGAACTCTGTAAAACTCTTATGGCGGCTAATATTCCATTAAATAAACTTAGCAATCCCACTTTAAAAATATTTCTTCAAAAATATACTGGTCGAAATGTTCCTGATGAATCAACTTTACGCAAATATTATGTTTCTAGGTGCTATACGAGAACAGTAGAACGCATTAGAAGCCATCTTTTAAATCAATACATATGGATAAGCGCCGACGAAACGGTGGACATGTTAGGACGCTGTGTGGTAAATGCCGTAGCTGGTGTACTACATCCAACTATTCCCTATAACTCATATGTAATAGCAACAAGTGTTATAAATAGAGTTGATGCGGAAACAGTTGCTGAAACCATTAAGGAGAATATGCAAAAAATGCTTCATTCGGACGCCACGTACAAAGAAAAAATACTTTTATTTGTCAGTGATAGTGCTGCGTATATGTTAAAAACAGGCAGACTATTGAAGAAAACATATCCTAATATGCTGCATAATACTTGTGTAGCACATGCTCTCCACAGAATCTGTGAATATATCAGAGACACTTTTCCGGAAGTTGATAGACTTGTATCAGCTTTTAAAAAAGTTTTCAGAAAAGCACCATTGAGAGTAGCTCTTTTCAGGGAAAAATTTCCATCTCTGTCACTGCCTCCCACTTCAGTAATAACTAGATGGGGAACATGGCTGGAAGCTACTAGTTATTATGCTGAGAATTTCGATAGTCTAAAACATTTCGTAACACTGCTAAAGGAGTATGCTAGAAGTATTGGTGAGTGCAAGGACCTCACACAAATCCCTAATTAAAAAAATCAGTTGTATTTTCATCACGAACACTTTGGAAAATTGCCAAAACTAATCACTTATTTTGAAAATCGAAATCTCAAATTAAATGACGGATTAACCACATTAGATGTGGCTGTTAATAATTTGAAAAGTATTCCAAGTGACTTCGGATGTGGCCTTCGGCAAAACTTTGAAGCAATTCTTAATAGAAATCCAGATTTAATTACATTGCAGCAATTATGTATTATTATGTATAAAAGAATATTTCCAGTATGCACCTATAACCAGTTGCGATGTAGAAAGGACGTTTTCTATTTATAAGGATGTACTTAATTCAAATAGAACAAAATTGACAGAAGAAAACCTTGAGAAACTATTACTAGTCAATATTAATACTCCTTTACTCAACTTGAACGACAAAATGAACAAATAAAAATCAATTATAGAAATAAAATTAAAAACTTTAAAAATACAACTTTTCAACAAATACATATGTATTTCATAATTTTATAGATCACCACCCGTTTGTTTTCCAATTATATAAATAAAATTAAAAACTTTATTAATACAACTTTTCAACAAATAAATATGTATTTCGTAATTTTATAGATCACCACCCGTTCGTTTTCCAATTATATAAATAAAATTAAATATTTTAGGAATACAGCCTTTCGCCAGTACTGCACTGGGCTTTGCGTCATGTGGTAAGCGTGTCCGTTCTCTAATGATAGGAACTATACGCAAAAATAAAAAAGAGATACCTAAGGAGTTCTTGGATGGAAAAAGTCAAAACGCAAATACGTGAATGTTTTGTTTCGATCAACAAAAGACAATATTATCTATGCCAAAGAATTTAGAAATTAGTTTTGCTACTATCAACTATGCATAAGAAGGCAGAGATCGTAGAAGAAACCGGTAAGCCAACAATAATTCATACCCCCGTTCGTTTTCCAATTATATAAATAAAATTAAATATTTTAGAAATACAGCCTTTCGCCAGTACTGCACTGGGTGGTAAGCGTGTCCGTTCTCTAGTGATTATAACTATATACATAGGTACTTACTCGTTTGTTGCACAGCCCGCAAAAAAATGTAGTTGTTGATGATCTACAAATCCTTTTTATCTTGAATCCACTTTCGCACTAAAGTCGATTTTTCAGACGATGCTTTCGGTATTTTTACTTTCATACTGCATTATGATCTGTTAAGAAAAGTACATATTGCTGATAATGTCAGTGATTCAATAACTTTATTTTTAACTTCTATTTACTTATATTAAGTTGAAGAAAAGAGAACTAGTAACAAACACACACAATCAGGGCGACCGCACAACTTGTGTAGTCTGTGAATCCCCGCGTTCAAAACATTCATCATTATCATAGAATATCCGACAAAGTATCTATATGATAAAATTTAAGTGTTAGAATTAGTTTAATAAGTAAAGACTAAGACTAAGTAAGACATTAACTATATGAAATACTAATGTTGGAAAATTTGGGTGGAAACATTACATTCAAATTTTAAACAGAAATTTAAATATACAGCGGAGATCTACATGAGAATGTAGTATTTACAAATAGTGGTACAGTGTGCTTTTACAGAGCTTTTAACAAACTATTAAACATTCTCATTACATAAGCAGTATTATATAAAAAAAAAGCATTTTTGTAATTTAAGATTTAAATAAATGTTGTATAAAATGTATTTATATCTAACTTTTAAGTTTAATATGTTCTATTTTTAATGCTTCCAGATAAAAAAACACATGATCGTTGTCATTTACTTGTTTTGTTATCATTTGTACATTCGCGTTTTTTGCTCAAACTGATAAAATTATATTAAAGGACCATAGAAAACCATGTGACGTGCAATAACAAAAAAAAAACATTTAGCTTTCCGATTATTTACTACTTCTCAAAACTAATAAATAAAATTGAAAATTCTTGTTTTGTTAGATGTTTAATAAATATTTCAAAAAATTATTAAAAATATGAGTTTGTAAATACAATTATTAGTATCATAGGGTGAAGTCGCCCAAGAGTACGCACTTAACTTTTGGACAGGATATACAGCAAATATAAACAAACAAAGAATATATTATGAAAACATAAACAATACTTAAACAAAATAACACCTTCCCTTTGTCAAGTGTTAATAAAAAAATATATATTTGAAAAAAAACGAGTTGAATGTAAGGGGGTACTCTTGAGATATATTTTATCCTAGAGTACGCAAATGCTACAAGAGTACGCACCCTTTCAGAAACGCAAATACATCAACAAAAAACGCACTTAAATTGGTTGTACCCTTCATAAGAAGTGCATAACTTGTGGTACCATTGACTGCATGTGTTGCACTGTATCAAATCTGTTTGTGGGGATTCAGAATATACTTCATCGCAAACTGGACAAACCCCAACATTTTCAATTACCACTTGCTTTATTCGAGATTTCTTTGATTTTTTAATCGTTTTCTCAATGTGTTTTTACCTTATCTTTTTTCTGTTTGTTTTTATTTAATACTTCTTTTTTATAAATGAATCTTTGTAGTGTGTGCTTGTAATAATTTCCAATTTTTTGTCTGCTCTCTTCCTCTTTGTTTCTGTTCTTTTAGCTTTTAGAATTGGGCGCAAGTTTTCTAAAATATCATTTTGAGTACTTGGACTGGTGATACGCATTTCTTTGGTGAATTTTTATTATTATTTGAAACTTTCAAACTACTTTTTTTAATCATCTTGAGAACAGGAACCAGCCACTTGTAATTGGTGTGAAGCTTTGTCTTGTAACAATTCATCTATTGAAGATTCTTCGTGTACAGGTAAGAAATACGTCTTCTCTTCTTCCGCATTTTTCGAAATACCTGATAACTGCGAATCTATTAAAATGTTTATTTTAGGTGAACTAATGAAGATCTTATGATCGAAATGTTTTGGACTAAGTTATAGGTTAAATGGGCCGAGTGCCAACAGACTTGGTTCAGGTGAAGTGTGTTCTTTTAAATGTTGAACTGTTCTGGTAAACTAATATGTGGCGTATGATACCGAGTATAAGAAGGACTGGTTTCTCAACTATCGATTTAACATTATCTTTGAAATGACTTAACCATGTTAAGAATAACTCTGAATTTATGAATCCACTATCAGAAACCATCGTAACTGTATCTGCCTGTGCTCCAAATATAAGTTCAAGCTTTTGTCGTTTTCGTTGATATATTAAAGCAGGAGATACTTTAAAACCTGCTGCATTAACACAGCAAACTGTTGTAATAAGTTGACCTCTCTCACCTGACACAACTTTTCCAGCAGATCTTTTTCCTCTAGTGGCTACGACTTTTGGTAACTTATTCGGTACCATCATTAATCCTGTTTCATCCATATTAAATACAGATTTAGCCCTAAAAGAAAACTGTTCTAAAAATTTCTTTAAATTGTTGAAAAATATGTTTATCTGGATAGGATTGAATCCAACTGCTCGTGCTGAACTGACTTTTTCCGATTATTTTATCGACAAGTTGTGGCGCTCACAAAAGTTCGTTCCCAATTTTTGCCCAGCTACTTTCTTAGTTCTGTTGAAAGGATGTTTAATTTTATTTTATACTGCGAATTGATTTTTTGTAAGTTACACCAAAAAATAAATTATCTAATTTCCAAATTTTCTCTGCTAACGCATTCTGCATTTCTTCTGAGTAAACAGGTTTGAAACGACCGAAGGAATTCGGTACCTATTGTACGTAATTTTAACCGTTTTCGTAAGATACATTTGTTTAAGTCATATTCTTTGGCAACTGATCTTATGGATTAGCCCTCGATTACTTTTTGTCTAATTTCAGAAATCAGTTCTGCCGTGAAACGTAATTGACGATTTGAGGTTCTTTTATAGGGCCCCTTATCTAAAAATATATTTAACACAGAAACGTTTAAAAACCCGAAGAAGTGATATAAAATTTCAGTACCCAAGAGTACGCAACGTACTCTTGAGTTTCTAAACCTGTGCAGTCTTGGATTTTCTATATCGTTAAAGAATTTAATAAAAAATCTCATAGAGGTGACTTGTGAACTTTGTAAGAAAAGAACACAAGAGATCGTTTAAAATAAAACACGAAACAAAAATAACTACGTAGTCTACATTTCTTGTTCTACAATAAACAAACACAAAAGTTATAGATTTGAATGTGATAATTAAAAATACATTATATCAACGGAATGAAGCATCCGATCATGCTGACTTTTTAGACTACTCACCTTTTGATTCTTATCTTTCGTATCACAAGACTGGACACCTACACAATCGACCTTACCCTATTCGTTAGTATATTTCATATACGTGCAAAAAATGGCAATCGTTACTGTGTTTAAGCTACAAAATAAATCTAAACATTTTAATCAATTAATATCAAGAAATAGACAGTTTCCAATCATTTAATACTTTCACATTGCAGTCACCGTATCATATTCTTTTACTGAGTCAGTGAGTAGTGGGGAGATTTGTATTTGGTTTTGCATCAAATGTCAGACAATTCTAACCTCTGAGCGTGTATCACTTTATGATCCCCTAGCAAAGATATTATGTTCCGTCAAACGTCAATGACAAATGTATTCTGACAATTACTTGAGTAGTGGGAGTGGACGTTCTTAAAAACGTCTTCTGCGCACCCCCTCCTCGCGCCAACTTAATTGGCGCTTGCTATATTTATGTAATTAATGTACTATCGTGAGCAATTGAAAGTTAACACTTTATTATGTTGGCATGTCGAAATTTCAAAATTTATCTAATGTATACAGTACTTTTGATGTGTCAGTGTCAGCATTTAATCATAACATAAATGACATTAGCTTGACAATTTGGTAAAATTTACGCAGCTATAATAGTGCGTTTACTTTCAATTGCCTACGATAGTACCTAATAGTTTACATTTTCGTGTGCTAGTCTTTGAGACGAACACACGTACATATTGCATTTAAACATACGACGGTAACCGTCAAAGCGAACCCGGAAGCAATGGCCGGACGAATTATTACGATAACAAACTTAAAACTAAATCCCAACTTCGTTGAACTCTGGCCACCCGAATTACTACAACAAACACAGGCGATAATCGATGAAACGCACAGCGAAAGTGGCGTTCAAGAACTACTACGGGCTTCACCGAGTTTATTTGTTATAAACCCAGATCAACCGAAGATACAAGTAGAAATAACAGATCACGAACCGACCAAAAAAGAAAAACACCACAGAAAACAGAACATGAATCATCCGGAAAAGAAAATCGAAGACTTCATCCACCCTAAATTTACGAAGAAGCCGAAAATAGACGAAACAACTTTACCGATCGAAACAAAAAATTCATACGACGCCCTCGAAAACAAAACCGAGGAAAAAATGGAAGAAGAAACTTCAGAATTCACTCCACAGCCTTCAACATCAGATAGCACACCCAGGGTAAGTGACAAAACAAACATCACACATAACACAAAAACTGAAACACGAAAACCACACAAAATCGCACCAATTATTATAACGGAAAAAGACAAATGGGCACACATACGATACATACTAAAATCAAACAACATTAACACTGTAGAAAACAAACTAGTGAAATCAGGCATACACATTGAACCGACAACTGACAATGACTACCGTACACTTAAACAAATACTCGACAAAGAACACATACAATATTATACATTTCAACTAAGAAGCGAAAAGACACTAAAGGTAGTTATGCGTGGCATTCCTACCTTTATCACAGACACTGAAATTACCGACGACTTGACTGACCAAGGCTACCCGACACTGAAAATTAAAAGAATGAACGGTAAACACGGCATACCCGCACCACGGGCACTAATCGAACTAACGAGACAGTACAAGTCAATATATAACATACGCGACTGCTGCGCACTTGCAATTAAAATAGAACCCTTAAATAAACGGACAGACATTATACAATGCCACAAATGCCAGACTTTCGGACATCACCAAAAAAACTGTTATATTAACTACTAATGCATGAAATGCGGAGACGAACACTCGACACATCTATGTACTAAGACGAAAACAACCCCACCAAAGTGTGCAAACTGCGGTGATCCTCACCTATCCACATTCATAAACTGTCCAAACAATCCAAACAACCCAGCAAACAAAACCACACCCAAACCTAAATACATACCAGCACCACCCCCAACAACTAATCCCTGGACACAAAGACAAAAAACACGACACTTAACACAGTTGACGAATTAGCACTTGCCTTAGGCAATATGCTAATACCACTACACTCGACAAACGCAACAAAAGAACAGATACAATACTTCGTAACACAAACACAGACAATAATAACACTTTACAATAATAAACATTAAACACACACATAACTGAAACGCAAAAAAAATGGGATGATGACCAAAAACGAACACATATGACTTAAACGCAAAAAAGCGACTGACACACAGACTACACACACACAACACAGGACCGCACAAAAAACACAACAACACACGATTAATTATTAATCAGACACAAACACGTCACAACCCTGGGAGATACGAAACAACGGAGTGGAAATGGAGGCAATCTTGGACCAGAAAACAATATCCAAAGACTCATGAAAAACCTAATAGTTGACAATACAGAGATGTCAATTTTGAACTCTTTGACATTTAACCTTTAACTGATACCGACAGGGTCAAATTTGGCCCTTAGAATGTTCTTTATATAATTTTGCTAATAAGCAATGGAGTGCGCTGTCTCTCCTTACATGTATCCTTCTTTAACAACTAGGTATACGATATCATAACCACACTTAATTTTATAATTTGTTTTTTTATGACGAAATTATAGCCTTTTAGTGTCTATTTTGACCCTGTGATACCATTTACGTATAAGTTGTTTATTACAACCACATTAAAACGCCGACCGAAATGATTTCTTGTAGTCGAGAAAATAAGCGGTTGTAACAGAAAAAATTGGAAGACATGGTAAAAAAAATTATGGAAGATGGTTTATTTAGACTCGGACAGTGATATTTCGGATGCTGAAACTGAAGTAAGTGATCATGAACGTGATTCAGACGAAGAAGGAAATGATAGTGATGAAGACATTGTAAGTGATATAAACGAATTATTAGAAAACAATTCTAGAGACAATGACGGTTGCCGAACAACTTCAGGTTATTTTTATGGAAGAGATTTAAGTTCAAATGGTCAAAGATTCCTCCAGCATCAAAACGCATTCGGTTTTCTAATTTGATCCGTCATCTGCCAGGTGCTGTAGGCGCACATCGATAAAAGCAACCATCTGATCCATTACAAGCCTGGAAGTTTTTATTACAGATAAAATGACATTATACTTGACATGACTAATGCTGAAATAACTGAAATAGCGGGCAAATATAATTTTGAAAGTTTGAGTTGTTACTTTACAAATCACGTTCATAGGGAGGAGATCGTACCTTTTTTGTCTTATTATACTTAACTGGTATTCAAATCAAGCAGCGAACACCTTCAACCGTTATAGGTGGCAAATGGCACCGGTTGAGATATTTTTAAAGCTACCATGACGGTAAAGCGCTTCTATTTTTTGCTATATGCTCTTCGTTTTGACGACAAATTGACAAGGTAGGAAAGGATTACAAGCGACGACCCTTTGGCACAAATTTCTGAAATTTATAATATGTTTATTACTAATTGCAGATCTAATTATAGTTGTGGAGCGTATTTAACGATTGACGAAATGTTAATATCATTTCGTGTGAAATGTTCCAAATGTACATTAAAAGCAAACCAGCCAGGTATGGACTGAAGATACAGTGTCTATGTGATGCTAAGACCTATTATTTATACAATAACTTTATCTATACTGGAAAGCAAAAACCTTACCATAACACACACAAATTGTCTATTCCTACTATAAATGTTTTAACTCTAACGGAGCCGGTTTCTAATACAAATAGAAGCATAACTGTGCAACTGATTCTCCTCAGATGAACTTGTGACAGAACTGAGGAAGCGAAACTTGACGTATGTCAATACATAAGAAAAAATAAACGCGAAGTTCTAAATGAATTTTGTCCAAACAAAACTAGATCAGCTAAATCGTCACTTTTTGGGTTTACAAGGAATAAAACACTCGTATCGTACGTTTCTAAGAAAAATCGAGCCGTTTCTCTAATTTCTTCGGTGCCTGACTCAGATAAAATAATAAACAAAAAACCTGCAATTGTACTTTTTTACAACGACACTAAAGGAGGCGTTGATACTCTGGACAAAAAGTGTGCGTGCTATAATTGGAAGCCGCTTTAGGAGATGGCCAGCTACTGTATGGTACCGAATTATTAACATTGCAGGTGTAAAGTCTAATGTCATCTACAATGCCTTTGCGCTAGACGTTATTATGGCAAGACGAAAGTTTTTAACAACATTGGGCAAGCAAATGATTAACAAGCATATGGTTCATCGTTAACAAGAGACAGCTCTTCCAAAAGAGCTAAAAAGTATTATATATACGCTTACTGGAATCGATGAAGTAAAGAAGGTGCAAAATATACATCCAAAAAAAAAACAGAAGGGGCGAGAAAGGTGAAGATGCTGCATATGCCATTACTCAACAACAAAAGTGAGTCTACTGCGTACCGAATGCAAGAGATACATTTGCAAGAATCACAGTAACACGAAAGCAGTGATGGCAACCCTGACTCTTACTAGTTTGGTAGAAAGGTCGGCAATATTCGGTAGATTATAGAAAATATCGGTAGATTAAAAAATTTACAGTTTTTTAGGAATATCTTCTTTTATTTATACAACAATACAACAATATATAAGTAACATACATTAAATAGAATATAAAATTTGATATAAGTAATATATTATTATTATTAGTAACATTTATAACATAAATAGAATATAAAATTTGAAAACAAATTTTTTAAAAAAATCTTATTTTACAAAAAATTACTCGTTTTCGCCATCTTTATAGAGTGTATGCTTAGCCATTAGCAAAGTTAGTTTTTTTTTCAATTAAAATCAAAACAACTTTTATTTCCAATGTATTGCTTAGAAAGAATTAACCCGTTGATTGTATCCGTACCTAGCTTGTTTCTCTGTTTATTTTTTAAATTATTGACCGTAGAAAAAAATCTTTCAACATTGGCCGAAGAATGCGGCAAACAAAGTAAATTAAAAACAAATTTTGTAAGACAAATAAATATACGTGTTCCGTCGCCGAATGTCGTCGTTTCTACTTTTTGCCAAAATAATTCTACTTTATCAGAAAAAGAGTTAATTTCGTTAGTATTTCTTAAAAGACGCCATTCATTGTCCAAAGTCTGAAGGTCGGAATTGTATAAAAAATCCGGGAAAATAAGTGCTATGTCGGTAATAGATTGAATTGATCCTGATTTTACAACTACTGGATCTAAAAAGTGAAATTTTTCCAAAGCATTATTCTTTAAAGGAAACCGTTTCATTATTTGATCACATCCTTCTACATAAAAATCCAAGCATCTTAGTCTAAAATAGGATAATTGCTCTTTGATAAGTGACGTGCTGGATATTGTTTGTATCACTTTCGCGCCAAAATACATATCCTCAATTTGCCGGTAATGTCTAGGATTTTTAAAATCTACGTCTGCCACTGAAATACCTTGAAGGTAATCGCTTTTTATGAAACAATCGAATAACGTTTTTTATAATAGTAAGTATGTTTTTATATAGACAATAGTATATTAAAAAACAAGGTTCATAAGGCACCATTTTGCCGCACGAGATCAGTTTAGAAAACGAGCCGCGATAGCGGCGAGTTTTCTAAAGAGCGAGTGCGGCAAAAGGCCTTATGGAACGAGTTTTTTATACTATTTCTTCTATTTTGCGTTTTTTACATTAATAAATTGCTTAAATTGGAATTATTTAATTTGAAAGTTCAGAGTTTAATTTTTATAGTTATATATAGTTGGTCACATTGATACTTGACATTTTCAAATTTAAATCTTGCTATCCGCGAAGTATATTATATTACATATTATTTATTAATTTTCGTTAACATTACTTGATATTTCATTTAAAAATATAAACATGAGTGACATAGAAACATATATATGTTGTTGTCAATTGTATACAACATACGTTGTTTGTTTAAAATACGGACATATATCATATCTGTCAAATGTACATAAATTCTTAAAATCAAATGAGAGCAATGATATTTATTTCTGTATTCGCACAACGCCAACATTGAAAAATGAAAAAAAGCGATACTGTTTTGGGTTTCATGAGTTCATTTCGAACGCAAAATAGAAAATGTATTTTAGGTGTTCATAACAAGTGTTCATTTGAAAAGTCAATGTAGGTGACTTTGAAATTTTGATAGAATAAGACGCAAATATATTAGTATGTGTTTGTATATATGAAACTGTCAAAATATACGACTTCGTAGGTTAAGTAGTAAAATTTAATTGACGACATACTTCAAAATGTTCTCAGTAAATCACATGCTACTAGATTGACTTTTCAAATGAACACACGTTATTGCATTTCCTTATTCAAGTTATTAAAAAAGGGTAGAACAAATTCTAAAAATTGTAAAAATTACTTTGTAACAGGATCACTTAACGTTTTCAATATGTTACCTACAGACATGATATCATTGGTACTATTGACATCGGTGAAATATAACTGTAGAGGTCCATACTATTCTAATAACCGCGAAACAACGCTATGTACGGATAACCATCGGGTTCGACATGGGCGTAAAATTTTATGGATTTTTGTATTACAAAATACTTGAAACTCGGTATAATCGCTATTAGATTTCATTCCATGATCTACACTACATTCATCTACACTAAAATTATAACAATTATAATTTTTCATATATTGTTTAGTGTAAAGTAACCCAGATATTGTTTCAGGTTTTAATGGGTTTCGTTGTTTGGTCTTCATGATATTTATAGAAGAAAAAATTCGCTCAACATTAGCAGATGAATGCGGAAGGCACATAATGTCAAAAACAAAACTTGTTAAAATGTTAAAATTAGCTCCATCTCCAGATTGTACATTTTTGATTTCTGACCAAAAAATTTCAATATCATTAGAAAATGTTTTAATTTCCTCAACGTACCGTAATTGACGCCATTCTGTATCAAGTGTTTGCAATTCTTTTTCAGCTATTATATTCGGGAATATTCGTGCGATATCTACAATAGAACTTACATTACCGCTTTTAACGGTAGAAGGGTCCAAAAAATTGAACAATTTTAATATATTATTTTTTAATGGAAACCGTTGTACTATTTGTGTGCATGCCTCTATATAAAATTGTAAACATCTAGTTCTAAAAAAATTCAGTTGCTCATTTGAAAATGTTGATTCTAAAATGCACTTTTGGACATTTGCCCCGAAATACATGTCTTCTAAATTTAAAAGAATGAGGGATTATATTTACATTGCATTCTAAAATATTATATTACTTACTGCAATCAGAAAATATATTATCTTAGAGTTCTGAAAAGAACTATTGGGAAATAATAATTAAACACAAATAACAGAAAAATAAACTAAAAACAAAATGAAACCAATTCTCAAAAGCAAAACAAAACGATACTAACGGAAATAACAAAATGTTAATAAAGTAGGTTTATATATTATCTACTAAGTTGAATTTAGTACCGGCGTGTTAGAAAGAGGTCACCACAATAGTAAATGGCGCGAAGGTTTGAGTCCGTACCCCCTGATTTCAACTACTACTTTCTAGAGTGAGTATAACGTCACATTTTTGTAAATAGATAAATAATTATATAACAAAATTAAATATTAAATAAAATGTAGTCTATAAATAGAGATTTTGAAATATAAATCCATTTTCGGTAGATTTTTAGTTAAAATCGGTAGATCGGTAGGTAATAGTGAAAATCGGTAGAACTACCGAAAAATCGGTAGCAATGGCAGCACTGGATGGAACGAAATAAAGGAACGACATACAGTTACAATTTCGGATTCGATCCAATTTGTTCCACGGATCCATTCGGATCGACACATAAGTCGACCCATCAACAATAAGGGAAAATTTGTTCGTCGGGAGATGATCACATAATACTTGCATATTTTCGTATCCCAGTACATTTTTAACTATTGCAGTAGTTTTCCTTCTTGCACAGGCTAGTCTTTGGGCAATTTTTGAATCATGGCATACTGCGGCAACGACCTTGGTCAAGTGATCCATAGTAGTAAGTGGTAAATTATGTTTGGCGATGAAAGCAGATAGACGTATTTCACCTACAACATGTACATAAAAAAATAAAAACTAAAGTTATGTTTAAATAAAGTAATTACCCTTTTTAACTTCTTCCTCTAATATAGAAGGAGCAGCAGTTGTAAACGCTTCTAATGTGGGTTGTTTCGAAATCGCTTTTAGTTTTGTTTGATGAGTAGCTGAATTATTATGCTTCATGAGAGCATCCTTTCCACTAATTATATTTATATTTTTGTCGCATGAACTGCATTTTGCGTACTGGAACCCCTTTTCACTTTTTTTTTTCACCAGCCTTTAAAAGCATCTATCGTTTCCCACTCTTTTTATAAGTTTGGTTGTATTTCTACTACCTTCATTGCTACTATCACTATCACTCATTTTTGTTAGTTAATTAATAAGAAAGCACGACTAGATTTCTACATTCAATCTACTAAAATAAAATGAGGGAATAGGAAGTTGTACGTATATAGTGTTTGCTTGGTGATTTCCCTATATAAATATATTTAGGTGAATATCCTTATTTTGAAGAGAATTCACTAAATAACATCGAATAGGAAGTTAAACGTATGTATAACAAGTGTTCATTTGAAAAGTCAATCTAATAGCATGTGATTTACTGAGAACATTTTGAAGTATGTCGTAAATTAAAATTTTCTACTTAACCTACGAAGTCGTATATTTTGACAGTTTCATACATACAAAAATGTCAATCACATTTGTTATTATGTGATTGACATTATCAAATGTCATTTGGATTTACGTTTACGGAACAACAAACACATACTAATATATTTGCTTATTCTTATTCTATCAAAATTTCAAAATAACCTAGATTGACTTTTCAAATGAACACACGTTATAGTTTTGGCTGGTGGTTTTCCTATAAAACCATCAGTGAATACCCTTATATTGAAGTGAATTTAATGAATAACAATTGCTATCTATCTATTTTTATTTCCTTTTCTTTCTTTATTATCAGTTTTAGGTAAATAAATTCTTTCTTAGAGTAAGACAAGGAAAATGAGAAACAGTTTTTCGTTAAAAATACTAATATTAGTAAAAATAGTAACACCTAAAGTATAGCAAACGCCAATTAAGTTGGCGCGAGGAGGTGTAAGTTCGCGCAGGATTAGAAGTAGTGGGGAGATTTGTATTTGGTTTTACATTAAATGTCAGATAATTCTAACCTCTGAGCGTGTATCACTTTATGATCCCCTAGCAAAGACATTATGTTCCGTCAAACGTCAATGACAAATGTATTCTGACAATTACTTGAGTAGTGGGGGTGGACGTTTTTATAAGCGGCTTCTGCGCACCCCCTCCTCGCATTCTCACTGCGATATCCATTCTTGCTACATCGCAGTTGAGAGCACCTACGTAAATACAGCGTAAATACGAACCCGGAAGAAATGGCCGGAGAAAGAACAAATAACGTGATTCACATCACCAACATGGCGCTGAGGCCAACATTTAAAAGAAGATGCACCGAACAACAATTAATCGACGCCAAGACTATTATAGAAGATACCACCGACGAACAAGAAATTCAACGTCTGTTGCGCGAACAATCACAAATATTTATGGTTGATCGCGAAAATCCATATGCAACTATTACATTCAACACACCCAACACAGAAGAAAACAATCCGACAGCAACAATAACATTCAACACAGAACACACAGAAGAAACAAAACCGACAACCGCAACAATAATCACCGACGCATTCACACACCCGAAGAAAACAGCGAAGAAACAAAAAACAGAACACGAAGATTCACAGATACAAATAAAAAACTCATACAGCGCACTTCAAAAAACCATCGCCGATGAAAAAATGGAAGAAGACACTCCACAACCGTCAACCTCAAACAACAGCACTCCCAGGGTAAGTGACAAAACCTACGTAACACACAACACAAACACTGACACACGAAAACCACGAAAAATTGCACCAATAATAATAACGGACAAAGACAATTGGACATACATACGACAATTACTTAAGACAAACAACATTAACACTGAAGAAAGCAAACTTGTGAAACCTGGTATTCACATAGAACCAAAAACTGACAACGACTACCGTACACTGAAACAAATACTGGACAAAGAAAACATACAATACTACACATTTCAACTTAGAAGCGAAAAGACATTAAAGGTAGTTATGCGCGGCATTCCTACCTTTATTACTGACACCGAAATTACTGACGACTTGACTGACAAAGGATACCCGACACTGAAAATAAAGAGAATGAACGGCAAACACGGCATTCCCGCACCACTGGCACTAATCGAACTGACGAATCAGTATAAATCAATTCACAACCTACGAGACTGCTGCGGACTTACAATTAAAATAGAACCCTTACATAAACGGACAGACATAATACAGTGTCATAAATGCCAGACTTTCGGACATCACCAACGGAACTGTAACGTGAATTACAAATGTATGAAATGCGGAGACGGACATTCGACTCACCTATGTACAAAGACCAAAACAACCCCACCAAAGTGTGCAAACTGCGGTGGTCCACACTTATCCACATTCATCAACTGTCCAAACAATCCTAACAATCCTACAAACAAAACCACACCTCAACCTAAATACGTACCAGCACCACCCCCAACAACAAATCCATGGACACAAAGACAAAACAAGACAACACCGAACATAGTTGACGAATTAGCACTCGCCTTAGGCAATATGCTATTAACGCTACACTCGACTAACGCAACAAACGAACAGATACAGCACTTTGTAACACAAACAAAGACAATAATAACACTCTACAATAAAACACATTAAACACACACACAACTGACACGCAAACAAAAAATGTGATGATGACCAACAAACGTACACACGTGACTTAAACGGACGATTAAATCAGACTGAAACACTCACAACCCTGGGACATACATAACAACGGTGTGGAAATGGAGTTATCTTCGACCACAAAACAAAATTCAAGACACATGACCCCCTCCTCGCGCCAACTTAATTGGCGCTTGCTATAACTGCCTATCTGTTTATAGGTAGCTAACATTCGTCATATTGGTTATTCTAATTTATTTATTTGTTGTAATGGCTAATCTGCACGATTAGCCACTTAAGAATTGAAATGTTTCGGTAGAATTCCATAACACTTCGGTAGATCGGTAGATTATACCTAAATTCGGTAAATCTACCGAAAAATATGTAGGGTTACCATCACTGCACGAAAGCAATGTGTGAAAACTGTGCCATCGGGTAACGAATAATGTCACCAGCAATTTTTGTCTGCTTATTATATGTGCTTTTTATTCACAGGGAATAATTACTAGCTTCATAAGAAACAGGAAACCTATACTGAAGATCCTGCTGTTCACTTTTTTCTAAAAATTATTTTTATATCAGCTTTTTTAAGAAACTTTCAAATAAACGGCGATACTTTGAATCTAGGACTTTTTTTTTTTCTTAAAGTTTCCAGAAAAGTCCTAATATGTATAGCAAGCGCCAATTAAGTTGTGCGCGAGGAGGGAGTGCGCAGAAGCCGTTTTTAAAAACGTCCACCTCCACTACTCAAATAATTGTCAGTATACATTTGTCATTGACGTTTGACAGAACGTAATGTCTTTGCTAGGGGATCATAAAGTGACACGCGCTCAGAGGTTAAAATTATCTGACATTTGATGTAAACCAAATACAAATCTCCCCACTACTTTTAATCCTGCGCGAATTTACCCCTCTTCGCGACAACTTAATTGGCATTTGCAGGAAAAAATTAGGGAGGGTCAGAATAGACCCTGCGATACCATAAATGGACCAGATTCATATGATAACAAATAAACTAAATAATAGCATGTATAGGGTAAATTCAAATTGACGAACTATAGAATATTTTACAAATCTTTTATCTATCAATGCCAAAACAACAAAAAGTTACAAATATGGATAACATTTTACCGAAGGCAAGAAAAACCCTATTAAAAACTTTTATCAAAATGTATCATTGTTACTTACTTATTATTTACGTATATATGCGCTACAAATGGAAGGAATTAATTACCTATACAAAAATGATGTGATACTCTGATAAAATAAGATCGACTTATATCTTAACTGCATGACGCTATCGAACAAGTTTAAGAATAATGTCTTTTCAAAAGCGTCTTTAATATGTGTATAAATTACATATTTATATGTATATAGCATTATATCACTAATAAAAGTATATGAGTTCAGAGAAAGCGTCAGTGAAAGTATCTAAGTATATAAATTTTATCTTTTTTTACAACATTGTGTTTAAATCATTATCATCTATAATTGTAGTATCAAAAATGGCAGTTTAGTTATGCTATCTGTATAGAAACATTTTTTACAAGCATAACATAATAGCTTTATTATTTAAGAAATTGTCTTTTGCTTTACTGAAACAATTTTTTATTTAATATTTTCAAAAAATAGTGCGCATTTAAAACTACGTTTACGCTAGATTCTGAGTAGCAAGCAGCGAGATCACGTGATTATTAATGCGCAAGCTTGTCTGCCAATCAGGAAGCGACAAATACTGTGGTAATGTGTTGATAAATTACTTGTGTAGATGTACGAGTAATAATAAAAGTGACATCGTTGTTTTATATTCATTTTTTACTAATAAGTGCGTCTTTATTAAATTAATAAAAGTGGATACCAACGAACAAGATAAAATGGAAACACTACCCGTCACTTTGATAGTTAAAGCTCCAAATCAACAAATTGAAGATCAAACAGTAAGGTGTGAACTGTCATGGACAATAAATAAACTCAAACAGCACCTATCCGAGGTATATCCGAGTAACCCAGTAAGTATTTTACAATTTCTATTTAAGGCATACATAATTGAGATAACCTAATATGATGTTTCACTTTTGCAGCCTTCCCATGAACAAAAACTAATTTATTCGGGACAATTACTTAGTGACTCTGTTGTTTTAAAGGATGTTTTAAGACAGTATGACGGACAAGACACACATACTGTGCACTTAGTTTGTTCTCCAAACATAAATAATTCAATTCGTATAAAGAAACAATCCTCGACAGAGATGCCTTCTCATACACCAACCACAACAACACCCGAAGCATCTCCTAGTAACAGTAATACAGACCAAAGAGTACCTCCTAATGTGCAATGGTATAATCAGCAAAATGGAGATCAACAGGCCGTACAATATTTGATGATGCAACAGGCTTATTTTCAGTATATGACACATTATATGAATTTGTAAGTAAATATTATTTATCAATTTGTATCTAGTTCACTCACATAAATACGTAATTTGATAGAGCATTATAATCCCAACATTCAAAGCATTAAAAACAATACCAACATTATTGGATAATTAAAACATTATATAAATGTGACCTTCAGCATATTGCATGTGCTTAGGTATATTTAAATAATAGTAGTTTATAATTAAAAGATTTGTCTATTTTGATATATAATCTTGTTAATAAATAAACTAACAGATAACATTCAACATTTGCCATGCACCTCAGTAATTCAATCACGTGTTTTATCTAAAGGAAAATGAAACAAAATTTTAACATTATTATGGCAGAATTTATACTTATAATAATATATGATCAAAAAGTCTTTGGATCGCGATAGCCATGAAGTGTAAAAACCATCTATAGAATTATTTACTTCTGTACTTTGAAGTACACATAAATCACAAATAAAATAGATTTTAGGTTATGGTAATTAGTTGCATTTTATTTATATTTTATAACCAACTGACTTGAAAGTTGTCAAAATAAATGTCAAAACTAATTGAAATAAATAACTTCATAAATATCCAAAGACTTTTTGATCATACAATACTTATAAGGCAAGTTGAAAAGTAGCAACTTTCCTGACTAGTTTATGAGATGATCATTTAAGATGAATTAAGTTTAAAATATAGATTTGCTTTGTAACATTTAACTAATGTTCTTATTAGGATCACCACTGCACGTAGGTTGATGACAGCATATATTAAACATCTAGAAATATTTAATCAAAATGACACAAAGAAGTAAATATACAAGTTTCATTATCATCGGTCCTTAGAAATTAATATTATGTAAATGAAGGGATAGATGAATATTTAATATCTTAATCTTAATTATATCATTATATAAAAACACTGAATTAATTAGCGTTAATATCTAGAACAAAATTAAAATTATATTTCGTTTAGTATATATTCATCTATATTGAGCATTGAGCACTAGATATAGAAAAAACTGTTTACTATTATTTGATGGCAGGTTGTTTAATATTCAGCGCTCGCCCGTTTGCATTTTACTTAAAGTTTATACATCAATTTCATTAACAAAACTAATTGAAATATTCTCGCTCTCAAAATCATCAATCCATCTACTTTGCAATATAAATGATCCAATTCAACCTATTATTTTTGTTTAAAAAATATTTTTTAAGAGGTATAAGGCCCATTACCATATTAATGTTCTAAATACGTATTTCTACAACATCTTCAGTAGGAAGTAATACACTGTCGAACATGGACACAGTAACGCTAATACACAGATCACGAAACATTACTAAACGTCCACATATATACGCCAGATGGCGGTAAATATACAAAAAAGGGATATTTATCAATACGTTTTGCACGTATTACGCGGTTGTTATATAATGAAACAGATATGCAAAATACATATCCGTAACTGTAAACATGGACAAACACCTCGTATTTTTAGCATTTACTTCTGTTCAATACATATGTTTCAGCCATCTAGGCCTCATCGGTTGAACTAGTGAAGCAATGTATATACAAATATACATTGTATATACATTGCTTCACTAGTTCAACCGATGAGGCCTAGATGGCTGAAACATATGTATTGAACAGAAGTAAATGCTAAAAATACGAGGTGTTTGTCCATGTTTACAGTTACGGATATGTATTTTGCATATCTGTTTCATTATATAACAACCGCGTAATACGTGCAAAACGTATTGATAAATATCCCTTTTTTGTATATTTACCGCCATCTGGCGCGTGTTAATGGACAGCACCAATATACGTATTTTTCCGCTTTTTCGTAATAGCCTTGCTATTCGAGCGGAAGGTCGCCTTTTCTGGCCTAGTCGCTTTCTTCCGTCAGATGTCACTGATTAAATTGGTGTCGCCTGATAGAACGAAACTGGTTATGGCTTGGAGACGATTTTAGCGTAAATGTAGATACAGATACAGATCCGTTGTTTAACAGATCTGTATTAATTTGTATATACATTGCTTCACTAGTTCAACCGATGAGGTGTCGCCTGATAGAACGAAACTGGTTATGGCTTGGAGACGATTTTAGCGTAAATGTAGATACAGATACAGATCCGTTGTTTAACAGATCTGTATTAATTTGTATATACATTGCTTCACTAGTTCAACCGATGAGGCCTAGATGGCTGAAACATATGTATTGAACAGAAGTAAATGCTAAAAATACGAGGTGTTTGTCCATGTTTACAGTTACGGATATGTATTTACCGCGTAATACGTGCAAAACGTATTGATAAATATCCCTTTTTTGTATAAAGGTGTGTACGACGATTAATTTTAGTTTCTGTCCTCTATTCCCGAAATATAAATAGGCGTCCCTCATACTACACATGTTAGTAATTTTAGTTTTAGTTATGCCTTAAATTTGGTCATGTGACTGCAAATAAATACTTTATGAACTGTATATAAAAGTAACTAATGATGTTTTAGTATATTAAAAAAACAAATTTCATGACACGTTTTTAAGTACAAATTCAAGTTTAAAAAATGAGTAAGTGCTTTAATCTCTTATAAGGCGTGATTTTTATGCTATTTTTTCCTATTAATGTATTTTTTTAAGAGAAAATGAGAAATTTGACAATTTAAAGAAATTTTATGGTAGTTGGTAACGTCCGCGTATGTTTAGAACAAAATTCAAATTTTTGAATTTAGTTGCCTATGGTTGACTTTAATTAACTTGACATTTCACTCTTCATAATAAAATATCTGTTACGTACTTGTATTGTAATAGTATATTGTACAACTAGTGCTGAAAATAGGATATTTCACACGAGCTTGAAGTTTGAGCCACGAGCCGGTAGGCGAGTGGTTTAATTATGCGAGTGTGAAATATTTTCAGCACGTGTTGTACACTATACTTTTCCGACGACCGCTTAGTGACAAGAATTAATTTCAATGAAAATAAAAGAATGATTCACAAAATAATGATATATGATGTATTTCATAAATTTTACATTTAAACCATACAACTTAATATTTTCTATAATAATTAATAGTGAAATTTGAACAATTTTGCAAAATAATAGGAGAATTGTCCCATTAACAATAACTAATTGAATAATCTAATTTAGACAAAACGAAAACACTAGCCAATTTACCAACACCGCGTATCAACAACAATTTGACATTTGAGAGTCATTCATTTGACAGTTTCCTATTTGTTATTTTATGATTAGTAGGTTGGCACGTCTGTTACTTTGCACACGGTTCTGCGACGATTCTAATTGGCCCTCTTGAACTTTTCAGCACAGTTTTAGTTACAAGATAACTTTTCAACACAGTTTTGGGGATACAATGCAATTTGCAATTTTCAGTGTTAGTAAATCATGCGAATTTGTTCTTTTTACATTGTGGTCGTCGGAAAATATAATTACCGCGTAATAAAATGTTTATTAATTGTCAGTTTAGTCGTAACTTCAAATTATCACTATGACTACTGACTTATAAACGTAGTATGACCAACTTAAAACCGAATCCGCTAAATATTCCATGCCTTAATTATTTATTAAAGCACTCATTTTGAGTGCTTTAATAGGACTCTTAACAACGCTAATTGCAAAAACTATTAAAATAGTTATTTACGTGTCAAGTCCGGAAAGTAAGATTTTACTGGATGAGTAAGCAAACACCAGGACGAGTCGTAGACAAGTGTCTGGTAGCTTACGAGGCCAGTAAAAGCACTTTCGAGATGTGGTGCGTACAAACAACATTTTTTTGCAATCGTAAATTTTTCACTTTTATTATCGTAAATTTTCCACTTTTACTAAACAGATGATCGTTTTAAAACCTGCGATACGCTTTTTCAGTAGTGTGTATTACCTTAGCAACCAGAATAATAGTCAATTTGTAAAAAGAACGTTGGTTTTACAGGACTAGTCCGGTAAAATAATACTTTTTAGGTTTAAAATTATTTAAGTAAAGTGTTCATTACAGTACGATTGCAAAAAAAGGTATTTTTCCGTAAACAACGGTCTATGATATAATATACAATACCCGCCATTAAATGTGATACTGATAAACTACTGCTATTAAATGTGACTAGTGATACAAATTAAAATAAACAATACGCACTTACGTACATCCATTATACAGTAGGCACTCGATAGTGTGAATATCGCGTAATGAAAACTTCGCATAACGTGAACGGTGTATTAATTACGCTAGACCGCCATATACCGTGATCAAATTATACCCTCGCTTATAGAAACGAATTTTATTTGTAAAATCCACATGTATTTCGCTGTAGCGCTATTTCTCTAATTTTCTTCAATAATCAACTTACTGACAGCTTGGAATCATCTTAATCCCGAAATTATAAAAAGTATTGGAGAAATATTTTAGATGACTAAACTTTGCCACTAGCTACAATGATACGCCAGTGGGACGTTGAAAATTCAATGTCCAAATCTCTTGAACTTCTGCATGCATTGGCAGGTTAGTCCCATCTCCATAATACATATTGCTATGAATAGTGGGTTGATAATTTAGCACACCACCATCCACAACTAGTTTTCCCAACTAGGTTTTCTCAGCCGGTGAATTTTCAAATCTGAGACCTCTAACTTCTCGGGTTCCACTTAGGAAAGACGTGTCTAAAATATGAGTTGAGCGCCAGTACACTTGTACACAAAAATTTATTTATCTATTTTATATATATACAGGGTGTCCAGAAACTCTCCTGACAAACGGAGTTTCCTCAGATAATTTTAAGACAATTAAACCCAAATTCACCTAGTCCGAAAATGCTTCCTAAGGGAGCTAGAGTTCTTTGAAGATGGCACCTTGTATTTATTTTTTTTTAAATTCCTCCAGAACGCTTCTATTTAGAAAAACAAAAACTGGTATGCTTATTTATCCTCCAGAGATGAATCGATTCCATCAATTGCGAATTTCTAGTACCGGTCATAGGCGTCCGTTTTGGGTAGGTCAACGGTTATAGGCATAACTTTTTTGTCTTTAACTTTTAAGCATTTGTGACACTAGATTATTAAATTTTCAGGTATTCCAGTACTAAAAGGTACTCTTACTTTAAGTCGGTAGGATACACCGTTTTCTAGAAAAATCGATTTGTAAATTTTTCGTTTTTTCTTCATTAAAGTTCAATTTTTTATTTTTTGCAATAGTTAGCTCTGAACTGCCAACAGAAGTAAAACCTACGTTTTTCATTGTCAAATTGTTGTCAGTTCGCGAAGTTTATCTTTTCATTTTTTACTTTGTGTTATTCAAACACAACGGTTTCAATTTAAAAAAAAATTGTTTTTACTAATGAGGAATACGCCGATATGCATTTAGTTTATGGCGAAATGAGGTGTAACGCTCGAGCGGCGCAACGTAGATACGCTGGAAAATTTCCCAATCGTCAGCATCCCACTCACTCAACATTTACAGCTCTTCATCAACGATTAAGAGAAACAGGTTCAGTGGTCCCAAAAAATAATGAAACAGGGAGACATAATGATGTAACAGCAGAACATGAAGATGTTATTTCAATGGAAGTTGAGGAAAATCCAGAAATTAGCGTTCGAAGACTATCTGCCATGTACCCCACAATTTCAAAATCTACCGTAGGAAATATCTTACACAAAGAAAATTTATATCCTTTTCATTTTACAAAGGTGCAAGCACTGCTAGAAGGAGATTTTCCTGCTCGCGTAGAATTCGCTAGATGGTTACAAAATCAGAAAAATCAAGATGAAGA
This sequence comes from Melolontha melolontha, assembly GCA_935421215.2. Lineage (NCBI taxonomy): Eukaryota > Metazoa > Arthropoda > Insecta > Coleoptera > Scarabaeidae > Melolontha > Melolontha melolontha. The sequence continues at coordinate 102,313,758 of OW285236.1, read as the reverse complement.
TTTCTTCAGGAACATTTTGTTTGGTGACGAAGCTACATTCTCAAAAAATGGAATTTTTAATGTACATAATGCACATTATTATTCGTACGTTGGTGACAATCCCCACGTTGTTCAAGAATTTAAGCATCAGCATAGGTTTAGCATAAACGTCTGGATAGGAGTAGTTGACGATTATCTACTTGGACCTGTGGAATTACCTGCTCGTTTAAATGGTGCTGATTACTTACATTTCCTGCAAAATATTTTACCTGATTTGTTAGATGAGGTGCGTTTAAATATTCGGCAAAACTTATGGTTTCTACAGGACGGCTGTCCAGCCCACTTTAGCAGGAATGTACGAGACTTTCTAGATAATAACTACGAAGACCATTGGATTGGAAGAGGCGGTCCAGTTGCTTGGCCAGCAAGGTCGCCGGATTTGAATCCTTGCGATTATTGTGTTTGGGGATACATAAAAGCATTTGTTTATTCCGTTCCGATACAAAATCGCGCACAACTCTGGCTAAGGATACAAGATGCTTGCAACGAATTTAGAAATAACTTTGGAATTTTTGCAAGAATTCGGCGTTCTCTAAGCAAAAGGGTAAACTTATGCATAGAGACTAATGGTCATCACATCGAGCAACTTTTGTAACAATCTACCTTTGATACTTGTTCTTTTTTTGTTAGTTTCGTTCCATTGTAATAAATAATTTGTTTTTAATTTATTAAATTAATTTTCATCCATGCCTTGATAGTCCAAGCCAACTTCGTCGCTAAAAATAAGTAGGTACATAATAAATTGAACTTTAATGAAGAAAAAACGAAAAGTTTACAAATCGATTTTTCTAGAAAACGGTGTATCCTACCGACTTAAAGTAAGAGTGCATTTTAGTACTGGAATATCAGAAAATTTAATAATCTAGTGTCACAAATGCTTAAAAGTTAAAGACAAAAAAGTTATGCCTTAAAATAACCGTTGACCTACCCAAAACGGACGCCTATGACCGGTACTAGAAATTCGCAATTGATGGAATCGATTCATCTCTGGAGGATAAATAAGCATACCAGTTTTTGTTTTTCTAAATAGAAGCGTTCTGGAGGAATTTAAGAAAAAATAAATACGGGGCGCCATCTTCAAAGAACTCTAGCTCCCTTAGGAAGCATTTTCGGACTAGGTGAATTTGGGTTTAATTGTCTTAAAATTATCAGAGGAATCTCCGGTCTTCGTTTGTCAGGAGAGTTTCTGGACACCCTGTATATACAGTGTGGTCATAAAGTTTGGAACCAAGCTTATAACCGCATTATTTTACATTTTTAGGAAAAACGCTCGGACAGGTAAATTTTCTTTTTTAAAACGCCATATTTTGACATACAATTTTTTTCTATGACGTCATTGGTTTTCGAGTGATGACGTTATCAACACTTTCTTTAAATGGCAACCATATTATTTTTTTCTCGTTTTTGGTAGATCTTTATATCCACCAAATAGTGATATAAAACAATTGGTATGTTGCATCACAATTGTTTTGAAAAAATGATATAAATTTAGAAAAAAATACGAAAATTTTATTTTTGACCAAAATTAAATTAAAAAAAATACATCTGAACTTAAATTTATTGTAACAGTTAACGTAAATTTTCAAAATGGACCCCACCAACCAACTGACACTGTCCCAGCCGAGTGTAAATGCTTTGCGATCAATAGTAATCTGCATTATTCGCTCCAGGTCAAAAGAAATTCGTCTTCCCAATCGGCCAATAACTTATTAAAAAATCTTATTTAACATTAAATAGTTGCACAAAAAAGGGCCAAAGAAGTTTAATTTATTTAAAAAATTGACATGATGTGGCAGACCATTTCTTAATTAAAATTATCGCCCAAAAATTGAAGATTTCAAAAACTAATTAAGCTTACAAAGTTCAACTTGTACAGGAATTACATGAGGATGACGAAGATCGTCGACTGCAGTTCTGTGAAGACGTAATGTTACGTTGTGACCAAAATCCAAATTTCTTGGAAATCATCGTCTTCTCAGATGAAACTACGTTCTGCCTAAATGGATCTGTTCACCGCCATAATTGTAGATATTGGTCGCAGAACAATCCGCATTGGACTCAAGCGTGTGATACTCAGCAGAGAGGAAAAGTTAACGTATGGGTTGGAATGATTGGACGACGCATTTTAGGACTATATTTTTTTTAAGGAAATTTGACTGCTGTACAATATTTAGAATTTTTAAGATTTGAACTGGTTCCAGCGCTCGCTGTTATTTTCCCAAATCACGAGGATGGTGATGTACCCCATCCAAATATTTGGTTTCAACAAGATGGGGCGGCTCCCCATTATGGTGTAGAGGTTCGCCACTATCTTGACGAAATATCCCCCAATAAATGGATTGGACGGAGAGGCGCCATAGAATGGCCACCTCGTTCTCCTGACCTGACTCAATTAGACATTTTTTTGTGGGGTTATTTGAAATCGAAAGTGTATTTTAACAAACCGAACAATTTAGAATATTTAAAAGAACGAATTCACGTAGAACTTACACAGATATCCCCAGACATAATTGAGGCGAGTATACGAAGTGTTTACACTCGGCAGTGTCAGTTGGTTGGTGGGGTCCATTTTGAAAATTTACGTTAACTGTTACAATAAATTTAAGTTCAGATGTATTTTAATTTAATTTTAATTTTGTACAAAAATAAAATTTTCGTATTTTTTTCTAAATTTATCATTTTTTCAAAAAAATTGTGATGCAACATACCAATTGTTTTATTTCACTATTTGGTGGATATCAAGATCTACCAAAAACGAGAAAAAAATAATATGGTTGCCATTTAAAGAAAGTGTTGATAACGTCATCACTCGAAAACCAATGACGTCATAGAAAAAAATTGTATGTCAAAAGATGGCGTTTTAAAAAAGAAAATTTACCTGTCCGAGCGTTTTTTCCTAAAAATGTAAAATAATGCGGTTATAAGCTTGGTTCCAAACTTTATGACCACACTGTATATATATATATATATATATATATAATATATATATAATATATATATAATATATATATTATTGTTAATAAGCAATATTGGAATGAGTAAATAACACAAACGCAGGTTAAAAATTGAAATAAAAATATATTAAAGTTCAGTATATAAAATAAAAAAATATATCTTTTTTAAAAATATAAAGATTCTGTATCATTACAAAGATACTGGAGGTAAAAACATTCATTGAAATATGACCGCAAATGAATGGAAAACGTCCTCCAAATGACTCCGATCAAACTTATCTAAAATAATCAAGTTTAACATTAAATTCTCCCCAGAAAACCACACTGTATATTCAGATTCTGAACCGCGAACAAAAACTACGCATGTGCTTTGCCATGCACAAAAAACCGGATGACTCGGACAAACTTTTCATTTATAATTTTAACAAAGAATTTTTAATACTAAACTGTATTATCTGTATGCTTAAATTTTAAATTTCTTATCTACTTATTTTAATACAATAATAATTCTGATAATTATGACGTCATAAAAATTTTATTTTACTTACAAGATTAATATTGAGACTCTCACGAAAATGCGCTTAATCAAATTAAACATCAATAAAACGAGAATTTAACTCTATAAATATCGGGAATTTATATCACTAAACATCAACTATAAAACACTTTCAATCATTCAAAACCCGAACTAATTAAATATATATATATAATATATCTCACGAAGCAAGCAGCCTTTTCATTCGATAGGTAGAATTCGTCTCTCCGATTCACCTCGACCTCTCTCTCAAAATCCACGCCGGATAACCAGTTTTCCCTCTAGTTACCCCTCGCAAAATTTATCATATACAGTCATGTCACAAAATATTTTATTTTAAATATTTTATTTAAAAAAAAAATCCATAGCAATATGTATGCAAATTTGTCCTAATTGTATGTACAATAGGCTGCATTTGAAGAAACTGATGTTTTGGAGTGGGATCAACGTGACACTGAATTTAATGAAGCAAATGAATTTAAAAATGAAGTTTAGGAATGTGAGGAAGCGATCGAAAAAAATTCCGAACCCTTGAATAAAGGTTCACTAGATAGCGCTAGAAACGCCTGAAATATATTAACTCAATGGGCAGAGCAAAATCATATTAATGTTACGGACCTTATTGTTACAAAGAGAATAAAAGAAAAAGCCATTATCCAAAATTCCCAGAAAACTATTTTTAATTTGTTGCTATTTTGTAATTAGTACATATTACAATATTTTATATGTTTATTTTGTCAATTACCAATGTTTATTACTTATTAGATATATCCTTAGTTAACGTGAATAAATCGATAATGTGAACAACTTTTGTTTTTTTCGGTTCACATTATCGAGTGTCTACTGTATATGTACAATAATATCACTTCATTGAAAGGATATAGTTATAGCTTGTTCATATATATATATATATATATATATATATATATAACGATTTGGCTTCAAATAACAAGAAGATAATTTTCTAATGCCTAAATACTTTGATTACCCACCCTGCTGTGAGGATTTAGAAAAATGCAAACAATAATTACTATGGTTGCTATCGGCATAGAAACCAGAGAAGTATTAATTTTGATTCTGTTAGGACTAACAATAAGGTTCCCCACGTTGATTTCGATAATATAGAAATAATAGTTTATATAGTATACATATATGCATTGATCTCCGGAATTTTCAATACTCGTTTCACCACTATCACTTAAATGAATTATAAATTTCTGATTCGTACATGTGCTTTGGTAATATTCATTTTCTGTGGTAGCTGCATGTTGAATACAATTTCCCTAATCTTCCTGTGTGATATTACGAGCAGCTTTACAAATTAGTTAATTGAGGGAAAGGGATGTTAATATTTTAAATACCATTACAATATTCTTTAATACAGCAAGCTTCGCTCTAATTTTGCTAGGTTGTAGTTTCGTCCATCATTCTAAAGTTGGTTGTATAATGCACGAAATAACTTATTATTAAATAAGTGTCCCTAAATTTCCAAATTTTCATACATCTTATTTAATTCATAACCTATATACATATATACATTCGCAATTATTTTTGAAATATGTACTGTGTTAGATAATAACCATCGAGTTCAATTTTGCAAATTCCTATAATTCAGATACTTATTTCTCGTGTTTAAGGAGTAGTAGAATTATAATTATGGTTTTATATTCAAGAATAAATTGAGAAGTAATACTTTTTCCTCTTAATTCGTAAACGAACAATGTATGTGGTGAAAATGCTGAAAATATATAAACAACACGTTTGCGAACATACAATGATATACACTTTGCGAGATGAGAGATATAAAATTGAATAAATTACAGCTTCTTCTGTTTTGGGTTGTACGCCAGCACGTCCAGGCACTTGAGCACACTGCTCTTTGTACTACCCCAATAGATCCCTCAGTTCCACTCTGTTAGTCTTGTGTCCTCGATAAATGCCTTTATCCTCCTCAGGAGAAGTTTGAGTACACTCGTAAGATCCAATAGATCTCTCCCGAAATATTTCACATCTCCTACACAGGGCTCACTAACCAATCCCATGCTGTACAGATGCTTCCTTAAAGGACAATGTCCGGTAATTATTTTAATTTCTTTTTTGTTACTACGAATTAGGTTGGCTGAAAACCTTCCGTCCAGCTTCCTTAGTAGTGTTTTGGTATAGAGTTGACCTTCCGTTAATCTCCATTTCTTTTTATGTTCTATTTCTAGCCATAACCAGATCTCCCTTTTAGCGGAATCCTTAGCGATTCCTCATACAGGTTCTGGTTCTATGAAATTCCTATTAGTACCTTTTTGGCCAGTTCGTCGACTTTCATTGCCTTTAATTCCCTCATGTCCTGGCACCCATATCAGCGACACAGTATTGTCTTGTGCCAGTTTATTGAAGACCTGTTCACAATATTTCAACAGCTTAGACCTGGTAGATGGATTCATAATGGCTTTAATAGCTGCCTGACTATCAGTCATTATGTTATTATGTCATCATGTTGATATTATTGTTTGCGCAGCTAGTTTCCAGAATTTCCTCGGCGCAGGCTGCAACTGCAAACAATTCGGCCTGGAAAACCACCGTATGTTTCCCCAGACCCCCATCTTCCTTCTAGTGCACATTCCGCATAGGCCTGCACCTGCCCCTTGATTAGATTGTGATCCATCAGTACCGGGTGCCGGTACCACAATCGCTCGAGCGACTTTTTGCCTGTTCCCTGATCGGTATAAATATGTTCAGCTTAGCTGTAAACATAACCTCAGATGCCATACTGTCCGCCTGCATTTGAAATATCGGCTCTTCCAGTATAGTTCCTGTGATATCTGTATGGCCCCCTACAACCTTATTAGGACACCATAGCACACCTTAAGCCTCAGGATCGCAGCCATTGCCTCTGCCTTTACAAATAGTTCCAGCGGAGAGAGACCCACGATGGCTTCCATGGATGCGGTTCCCGTGCTGTTTATAGCTCCCATGATTTCCAACAGAGTCTGTCGCTGAAGAGTCGTGAGGAGCCCCACCGACGATGTCCACTCCGTCCTCCACCAGACAACTTATCCATAGGTAATCGTTGGTCTTGCTACTGCTGTGTACAGCCAGTGTACCACATTTGGTTTTAGTCCCCAAGTCTTGCCAACAGCTCTTCTACGTAAATTAAATATTTTTAAATCTGAAATGTTATACTCCAGAAAGAAAGTTTAACGCTATCGTTTGATAATGCAATCAAAATATTGCATTCATATGAGAATATAAATATTACAATCTTAGTACAAGAAATGCGTTCTTCATTACATCTGAAATTGTTAAGACCAAAATATAAACAGAATCTGTACTGGCCTGTTTTGGCAGTAACCCGACCTTTAAGTTTTTGTAAATATAAGTAAATTCAAATATTCCCGACAAGGTATTGTTGTAAATGAAACAATATAAACTTTTCAAATGTCTAACTTATCCCTCGTTCTTGTTTAATAAATTAATAATGACGTTCCTGTGCGAAAAACATATTTAAAAAAGATTATTTGTGATTCAAAATATTCAAATTCCATTCTATCAATTTAAAGCTTTTTACCAACATTGTGTATTATCGTATAATGTGAAGAGATTAATTTGAATCGTAGTTATGTATAAAATAAACGACCTTGAAAGGAAGCGTATCGTTAAACTAAGATGACTAACCAAATAAGTTTAACAGTCATCAAAACATCAAAGAACAAGTACGCTCATGAAGTTAAAGCAGACTTACGGTTCCCACAGGATGGCTTGCATGACAATTCCAATCGGGACACATGCACTAGTCTTAAGGTTATACGTATATATACATGTTAATTAGGAATTGTAATTCTTAATTGTATAACTGTACTAAAGTCGTAAGGTTGTATAATTCAAAACTGTCTTACTAAAATTGGAAATACAAACATTCAATCAACATAATTTAAATTTAATTTAAAATTAACTCTTTTTTAAACACAAGTTTGTACTGCAAACTTGTAACTATAATAACTTGCATTTTGTAATAATTATTTACTTCACGAATTCACTAAGAAATAGATGTTAGTCATATGAAATTAATTTATTTCAAGTAGGTATTACTAATTTACAGAAAGAAAAACAAACTACATCGAACTATCGATTGAAGTAACGTATATAAATAAGCACTTCAGATTGTTTCTCGTAATAAAAGCAATAGTTAAAAGTAAATAGGGGTCAAGTAATGTGTCCTTTTGTCCTGTTTTACTTTATTTTTATTTCTTCAAGAATTCCTCTTCAAGAGGCAATAAGCGTTTTGCACTAACTGCACTTGCTTGCTTAAACAGTTAATATAAAATTGACTACCATATGAGTAAAAATTATTTAGATAAGGAATGGCCATGGTTGGAAGGATCACTTTTATTTCACATGAATTAAATGTCAGTTTCGATTTGAAGTTTGATTGGATATGATTTAAACGCCATTTTTTTTTGGCTAACATAACCAATATAATTACAGCTACTTCAAATCAAAACTGACATTTAATTGGCAACAACAAACTGAACTTATCAAAGACTTATAGTTATAATAATTATTTACATTATTTATTGTAAAAGAGTATTATAACATACAACAATAACGTATGCTTATCATTTGAACAAAATTTATAAATTTATAAAATGTGAAATATGTAACCCTTAGCACCGATATTTGCTTGTAATCGGTGTTAATAGAGGCAGTTATTTTTTTATATGGTTATTATCAATTTTTCACTGGTTCAGTTTGATTTTCTAAATTGCATCTTTCAATAATAAAATTACTAAAAACTGTTTATTTTACGGTATTTCACTCCGTTTGAATTCCGCTATGTAAGTACGGAGACACTTCACTCATTCACAGAAAGTAATTAACACAAACCGTACGGGTATAAAATTACTTACGGATATTAAATCGATTGCAGAAATTTTTTCAGTGGTTACATATTTTAACTGCATTTATTATAACGTGTGTTCATTTGAAAAGTCAATCTAGGTTACTTTGAAATTTTGATAGAATAAGACGCATATATACAGGCAGAATACATTTGTCATTGACGTTTGACAGAACATATTTTGTAATGTCTTTGCTAGGGGATCATACACGCTCAGAGGTTAGAATTATCTGACATTTGATGTAAAACCAAAAACAAATCTCCCCACTACTTCTAATCCTGCGCGAACTTACCCCTTCTCGCGCCAACTTAATTGTCATTTGCTATACGTGGACATAGTTTCATGAGACAAAAGAAAAAAAACCCTTATCAAAATTTTAAGTATCATTCTATGGGCGTAGAACTTGGGTTTTTTAATCAAGACGAATTTGAAATGAATGTATGGGCTGAAATAATTGGTAAGACACGTGTTTCAACATGCGTCACATGCCATGAGAGAGCGTTGGCGGCGCACCTCTCTTAGCTGTCAGATATCTCGAGACCCCTTCTCAATGACATGTGACGTACAAGATTATGTTATACTTAGCGGCAACGAAGTTATTATCATGCTTCTCCACATGCACTGACGAAAACTTAAGACGAGTTTGAAACACATCTCTGTACATAGAAGTAACCAATGCGTAATATATGCGCTGTGTATGTCCATATACAGCTGTTAATAAATATTCATTTATTAACCTAGGAATCTGCATTTTAATCACTTCTATATTCCATGAGCGTAGCCACAGTGACTCAAATATATTATTAATGCTATTTAGAAATACGACACTAATGTTTTCTTTATCCTTCTTATAGAAAAGTAACTGAGATCAGAAAACGCCGTTAAGCCAGAATGAAACTGTTCTAAAGTATGAATATGAAGCAAGTGTTTTCAATGTTAAACAACTTATTGCACAAGCATTATTAATTGTTTGGAACTCGGAATAAGATACCAATTCGTGCATATCAACTTTCAATATGCGATATATAATTTTACTAAATTAGATAAATATCATTTTTTTTCTATTAATTATAACTGTAACCTATGAACTATTACAGTACAAATTATTGTATTACTGTTAATACGACCGTAACTATTTAAATCGTCAAAAAATTGTAGCGAATGTTTTGTAATATTTACTACTGTTCCAAGTCGAGCGCGAAATAATTTATATACCTTCAAATTACAGGTTATGTATGTACGTGGTAGTAAGTTACCTTGTGACACATAATTGCCAATCAAATGTAATATTTAATTCATACCATAATACGCTTACTCGTAGTTATTCTATTCGTTTGTATAAAAAGTTATAGTAAACATAATAAAATTTAAAGATCATGTCTTTAAAACATGCGTGTAAAGTATGTGGATTGTTATCTTTCAAATATAAAGTATTTTAAATTCGGATTTGGAGATAAAATACTCCGGAAAACTGTTTTTTACCAATTTTGCATGTACAGTACTATTAAAATAAATCTGGGACAATTTTAATTTTCTAATGTCATTTTGGTTTATAAATTGAACAATATTTCCATTGTCTTCATACTATCACCAAACATAACAGAGTTTATTTAATACAATTGTCAAAGTGCCAAAGTCAAATTACATTTTCCAAAGACATTTTTACATTGAAGAATGCCTCGAAAACTTATAACCATTGAAAAAGCGCGGATTGTTTCAAAAATTGAAGACGGTTGGTCGATAAAAATGATTTCGCGCTATTTTAACGTGAATAAAAATACAGTGTTTGCAACTAAGAAACGATAGGAAAACGAAATTACTTTATATAGGAAGATTAGTACAGGACTGTTCAACAAAAAGTCATGTGTTAAAGAAGATATGGAACCTTTAGATGATATCAGAGATCACCCTTTTGAAACTGGTATAAATGCTGTGATACACACACATTTTCCCGCCTCCAGAGTTACGGCTTACAGAAGAACATTAAAATCTGATTTAAAGTGTCGTGTTGCTGTAAGGAAAACGTATTTAACGAATGAGCAGAAACAATAACGATTGTTATTTGCTTTAAATCACATTGATAACGATTTGGACTACTGGAACCGGATTATTTTTAGAGATGTGAAGACTTTTCTGTCGACTTACAACGGTAAAAGTTAATGTTTAGGCATGGATCAGCGCTCAAGATTTAGGAATATGCTGGCGGATTGAGGAGAGGTTTAATGCTATTGTATAGAGATATTCTAGAATATATCATACTTCCAACTGCCCAGTATACGAATCCCGATTTTATATTCCAGCCAGTCCATACTGCTAAAATTATAAATGCCTTGTTTATAACTAATAAAATAAAATCGAGGTCTTGCAATGACCTTCCAACAGTCCGGACTTGAATCCGATCAAGAATGTTTGGGGGCTTTTGATTAAGATTATCGACAAACGAAATGCTTGAAGCAGCATGGCAAGAACTGACATATAACGAAGATTTAGGACCTTCTTTAATTAATTCCATGCCAAGAAGACTGGAAGAAGTTATTGAAAAAAAAGGTGGCCAAACAAAATATTGAATTCCTCATTTTTAATTTATTTCTTTATTAGGATTAATTATCTCTTGTTAAATCAGACCAAGTGTTTGAATTGTTTCGTCTGTAATATAATAAATTTTCTCTACAGCTATTGAATAATATATTCATTCTGCATACTTATTCAATTGTATAATGGCATCAATTCTTCACCCTGTGTGTAATGAATCATTATACACGGCCTGTTGACGAATCACATCACTCGTATTTTCATTATTCAACGGGCAGTACAACATTGATGCAGTATAAAGTATGCGTTACCTAGCAACCGCTAAACAAGTCAAAATTTAAAACGTCAAATACATTTTCTGAGTATCTTACGTTGCTCGCATACTTTCTTCCTAAAAAATTAGCTTTGTCGCTAATGAAAGCGATAGTGATGAAATGTGTACACCCCCAGATATTGTAGACATTGCAAAAGCAACATCTATTAGTAATAAATATTAGTAATTGTTCTAATTTTAAATTAACATTTGCAAACAAATAAATTAAACTGTTATGTACCTACGTATTCTCTTTTTTATTTAATCCTGTAGCCGTAGAGAAAGTATAGTCTTTAACTCGCGTATAATAGGCTATTATTAACTCGGGTGATTACAACGCTCGCCTACGGCTCGCGTTGTAATCTTCACCCTCGTTAATAATAGCCGTCATTATATGCTCGTTGAAGAATATACTATTACCTTTTGTTAACTATCGCCAAAAACTTTAATGAAATCTAGTTACAACTAACATGTTGAAAGCCACAAATACAACACACCCAACAAGTTGTCCCAGATTTATTTGAACAGAACTGTACTTTTATCTGTTGGTACAGGGTTTTTCATTATAAATTACCCACGTTTTATCATCGTTATTATTGCACATATGAAAAAATGTGTCAAATAAAAGTTTTGTGACTGTGACAGAATTTTCTTAACATGCCATCAAAAAACACAGTGACGTGCAAATTTAATGGGATACAAAAAAATGTTTTTTTTTAATGGAATATCCTGTATATTATTAAATTTTTATAATGAATTTTTTTCTGATTTCAAAAGTATACCATATAATATCCGTATCTTAAACCGTTTTCGAGTTAGTAAATGTCGAATATTGTAGTTATTGCCTTACTGTAATTATGGAAGTTTACATTATTAAAGTAAGCTATGAGAATTACAACTATTTTGTTTGATAGGTGATATTTCCTTAATAAAATAGTAAAAATGGTTTACAGTGAGGATGAAAAAGTACAATATTTACCTGTTTTATACAAAATAGCAAAGATTTATTTAAGAAATTTAAATACAAATAATAATAAGATATTTGATATGTCCACCATTATTTTCAATGCATAATTGATCACGTCTTCATAAATTTATAAATGTATTGGAAATGGTTTCATTATCGACATTTAGATTATTTATTTCAAGTCAAATCCTTTCTTTAATGACTTGAATACTATGCTTACTATTATTGACATCTTTTAAACATAATTCTTTCTTGATAGGAAGCTCCATTTAAATTATAATCGTAAAATGTAGGGCCCAACAATTGGTTTATGTTTTACCAATCTTTTTCTGTTGTACTTGTTTTCCCAAGACCGTCGATTTTTTCTCTAAAAAACTCCTATAGTGGAAAAGGATCAGTACATAATATTTTAGTAAAATAATCGACATCTTCATTCAAATTTTAGTCATATCACAGCTAAAGTTCAGCCTTTTCCCTTTTTGAGTCTGTTAAAACTTCTACAGGTAATATTTTATATAGCCTATTGTTTTTTTTTTGCGTACGTTGGATTTTGACATAACTTTTGATCAACTCAATCGACTCTAATTGATCAGCTGCATTATTTAAACTACTTTCAGAATAATTACTAATAAATAATTATGGATGGCCTTAACTTCGTAATGTAACAGTTTATCTACCGTATGTCCCCCCGGATTGAGTTTACAAGAGAAAAAAAAATTTTATTTTTGATTTTACAAAAAAGTGCTAAAGGAATAAAATTTTTTGCTTAATTTCAAATGACCAAATCTGTAATTAGAATTTCAGTACCACTTATCTATGTTCTAAAAAATTTTTTTTTAATTTTTTTCAACGCAGTACATCTATTATTTTTTAATGGTAGAAGCCTTTGACTTGAAAATGTCATACACTAATTTATTTGTCAAAAATAACTTCAAACTGTAATTCTGTAAGTTTTGGTGAAAAAGTTAACGTTATCACAAAAAATATATTTAATACAGAAAAGAGCTATCGTCGTATTGCTGATGAATTTAATACAAAATTTCCCGAAGTAACTGTTTCCCGTATGGGTATAAGGAAGTTGGTTAAAAAATTTTTGGAAACTGGTTCTGTTCTGAATTTAAAGAAAAAGAAAATAGTACGTGATGAAGATGATGCTACTTACAGCTTTAATTTTGGATTCGGTGCAAGATAATCCTAAACTTTCATTGCGGAGACGGGCGCTTCAACTGAATATGAGCAAATCCCATATTCAAAGAGTTTTGAAGGAACGTAAATTATACCCCTATAAACCGATTTTTAATCATACGTTAGAACCGGGAGATGATGAGAAGCGTCTTTATTTTTGCATGTGGATGGGAGATGAAATAATGGAGAACCAAAATTTTCACAAAAGCATTGTATTTTGCGATGAAGCAACTTTTTCTAACAATGGTACCGTTTCGTCACAACATGTTCGTTATTGGAGTGATACTAATCCTCACTTTAGAATTGCATCAAAACGTTAATACTTTGTTAAGGTAAACGTGTGGTGTGCTGTTTCTTATCATGGAATAATAGGGCCATATTTTTTTGATGCTAATGTAAATCAGCATAATTATTTGGGAAATGTTGAGCAATTTTTTCTGGGATGGTTTAAGTGAACTCCCACTTGCTTATCGGCAGCGGATGTATTTTCAACAGGATGGTTGTCCGGCCCACCGTTCGCGCATCGTAGCTGCCTGGCTCAATCAAAAATTCGAAAATAATTGGATTGGCTGGAATGGTCCTGTTTTGTGGCCTCCAAGAAGCCCTGACTTAACTATTTTAGATTTTTATTGGTGGGGACGGTTAAAGCAACTAGTCTACATGGACAACTTGCCTAACAATGTGGAAGTATTAAAAAATCGCATTAGAGATGCTGTTGCATCCTTGACGCTTGAAGAAATTCGCAACAGTTACAAGGAACTACGGCTTAGAGTCGAATTGTGTGCTGAAAGGGGTGGCGAATTAATAGAATAGTTTTAAACATTATTGTTTCTAGCCTAATTATTTTTTTATTGTTGTGATTGAAAATAAAAAATAAAAATTTGTAATTCTAAATAGGGGTTTGACAGTTTCGTAATTCTAATTACAGATTTGGTCATTTGAAATTAAGCAAAAAATTTTATTCCTTTAGCACTTTTTTGTAAAATCAAAAATAAAATTTTTTTCCTCTTGTAAACTCAATCCGGGGACATACGGTATATGTCAGTTCTCATTTTCTTCAACTAAACGTGCTTTCTGATGGTCTTGGACGATTTGGATATAACGCCCTATATGCTTTTTTTACTGCACATTTATTTTTATTTTGTAACAAAACATACAAAATAAACCTTTGCATCCTCACTGTAAGCCATTTTGAGTATTTTATTACGGAAATATCAAACATGATTGATCATTGTCATTTTCATAGCTTACTTACTTAAAATAATAGGACCCTGTTGAACGAGGTGCTCGGAAATTAATATGACGTGCACCCAAGCAGTGTGGAAAATCACACGTTTTATAAAATTTGGTTGCTCTTGCTTCCCATTCCTGTATAGTGTTTGGTACCTAAACAAAAAAAACATAAAATAAATATATACAAAATAAAATATACTACAAAAGTAGACATACTTTTAAGTACGTGCTTTTTAAGTTTTTTATAATAGCTTCGCAAACTGAAGGTACTATCTTGGAAATTGTACTTTCATGTATCCGTGTAGAGTACATTAATGATCGATATGTTTCCCCTGTTGCCAAAAATCTGAGTGTTACTTCAAGTCTGAAAATGTCAAGATACGTTAAAAAGAAAATAGAATTTGGTTCAAATATATTTTACCTATTTTTGGCTGAAATGCTTTCGCGCATAACTGTATCCGATTTTCTGATGTCACTTTCAATTATGTTTAGTAAATATTGAAATACAGGATTTGTTAATCTTAAATAGTTATTATACGAAGTTGGATCTTCAACTACAAGTTCATTTATTAGTGAAAAAACACTTCCATCAACTCTTCTATTCAACCATCTTCTGGTCCAACATCTCTTTTTTGCCTTTTTCTTAACAGCTACTGCTAATATTGACACGTAACTTGTAACTGCAGCAGCTAGTAGTTCATGCTCGTTATCACTCATATTAGTTTTTTTTATTACAATATTCGCCAAAACTATTAAAGGTTACAACAAAACTCAACTTTCACCAAAATATACTATGACTAGGACGAACAACCAAACAGTATAAAAAGAAACAATTTTTATTTCCTGCTGTTTTGTGCGCATGTGTATCGGTTAAATTTTATATAAAATTATGCATCGTGTCATACACGTATATTGACAAAATATAAAAATTGCATTCGAAGTTAGCTGCTAAATTTTTATGAAAATTTAGCAGCTAAATTTTCTGTAAAATTTAGCCTCGTGTCATACCGGCCTAATGTTAACTTTTCCATAATTACAGTAACTACGATATTTAACATTTAATAACTCGAAAACGGTTTAAGTTTCGGGTATTATATGGTATAATTTTGAAATCAGAAAAAAAAATAGCATTATAAAAATTTAGTAATATAAAAAAACATTTTTTTTATATATCATTGAATTTGCATACCACTGTGACGACATGTGAAGAAATTTCAGTCACAACCACACAACTTTTATTTGAAACATTTTTTTTTGTATACCTATGCAATAATAACGATGATAAAAGTGGGTAATTTATAATGAATATCCCTGTATATGCAAAACGTTCTATGTAAAATATTAACGCATTGTTTTATTCGTTCTGCTTATAAATTCAATAATTCAACAGATATTGTTTGCTAAGTTACTTGATGTTTGGTTTTTTTGCTTATTAATACTTTTGAAATTCAACTGTCATTCTTCGATCAAATTATGTATTCTTCACTTATTCATTTATTGTCTCAAATTTTCTCTACTTAATTAAAATTTTAAAATTGTGTAAATTAATATCTACTTAAAAAACATATGCGAAATTAAAAGATCACTCAAAATATCAATAGATGTTTCTGTTTCACTCATTTTTATTTATTTTTAAACACTTGATAAGTTTGATTGTTTCAAAATTAAATACGCCTTTAGGTAGTAAATTCAATTTCGAATGCGTTTGATAAGAAATGATATTTTGGGTCACCTAGGAAACAACGGACCTCGAAATTAATTGCATGTAACTAACAAATAGTAATTGTCTCAAAACAAAAAGTATCCAGAAGCATTTTGTAGTATTTAAATGAAACTTTCAAAAATATAATAAAATATATGATATTGCACGTATTAAATATTTTCCAATCATTACTCATTACCGCCGGTGGGATGTAACTTATTATAAGAAGTCGGTGGAAGTAACATTATACATGATATAATTTGAATTAATTCGAAGAGAGAAGCGTCTTCAGGTATGGAAAAATTACTCCATTTTAATCTGCTTTTGAATATCGACGTGTTATTGAATAATTAGTGCGAATAGTATGATTAAATAAGTATATCCAACAAAATCTAAGTGAGACGAATTGAATTGGTCTAAACTAGGATTCGATCGTTTGAATAATATTTCAAATGAGCTTATTGATAATGTATCCATCCACGAATATCATTTAATAAAGTCGCCGAAAGACATCGCTGTCGGTGTGATGAGATTGTTAGGGATGCATTACTTTTTCTCAATAAAACCGTTAATTTAGTCACCATTTATCATGAATTAAATACAAAGGTATTTTTAATAATATAAAATATTATTAAAAATCTGGTGTGAAGAACACAAATGCAGGTTCACTATTAATATTTTTTGTGAACGTGTCCGAATATATCCTATCCCCAGAGACGTAGATACGTATTTACTTCTGCGCCCGGTCTGGATAATTACGGTGATAGGGCGATGTGGTTCTTTTTTGTGAATGTGTCTGGGAATATCCTTTCTCCAGCAGGGGCGTACCGATGAGCCTGTAGAAAGGTGAAATACGTATCTACGTCTCTGGGGATAGGATATATTCGGACACGTTCACAAAAAATATTAATAGTGAACCTGCATTTGTGTTCTTCACACCAGATTTTTAATAATATTTTATATTATTAAAAATACCTTTGTATTATACAAAACTGGTGGGGTTTACCTGCTCATGTATGTTTCAATTATTCTGATGAATTAAATAGGCTATAGCAGACAATTTAAGACAAACAAAATTTCAAGTTTAGATAATTGGAAAGAAATCGTATTTCACCGTCTTCTTTTGTTCTTAATAGTACCATCATATTTTTAATAAACTTTTCGTACGTTAACAGATTAGTCCTTAGAAACTAAAAATTCAGTTGAACTAATTTTTCGGTAATATATCGTAAACTTTTACAACAGGTATACGAATGCCGTCAGAATTTTGAAGAAAGTTAGAAAATTGTATAATTGGTTAAATAAAACTTTTTAATTAGTTCGTATGTACTACATAAAATCATATTAAATCTTGAAATTATCCAATACTTGCGCTTGCGTACAGCTAAATTTAATATGCGCCATAGTTTTAACACAATTATTTAATGCTTTGCATTAGAATTTTCTATACCCTATGCTTTATGTACACGTCTAGAGATTGTGTCATTGCGAACGACCGCATCTGAA
Source organism: Melolontha melolontha (assembly GCA_935421215.2). Taxonomy (NCBI): domain Eukaryota; kingdom Metazoa; phylum Arthropoda; class Insecta; order Coleoptera; family Scarabaeidae; genus Melolontha; species Melolontha melolontha. The sequence goes on along the minus strand of OW285236.1, from coordinate 102,295,903 downwards.
CTCTGTTGGTGTGTACGCTTTCGTTATTCAATTCCCGGGATTAGTTCAGTTTTCAATACTTTCTTTAGCATCGGAACACAAATTTATACAATTCTTTCGTCGCTTGACCTTAAGAATTATGAATGAAATATTTGGCTTGTTATTTTTTATATGAATACTTACTAAAATATTTTCCTATATTCAATTACACTATGCTCATACTTTAGTTATTTCGAGAAACGAAGAGTTTAATTTATGAGAGATATAATGTACTTAGTTAAAAATGCGATTATGATATGAAAAGGCCACAAAAAACATGCATATTTCATGTAAAGAACTTTACTGATTGCCTTCAGTCACAAAATAAGCTGGCGAATAGCGTTGCGTAAGACACTGGCTTATCGTGCCAAACGTCCTGGGATCGAACCTGGGGCTTGCTGTCCGAGGTTTTCCTTCTCGTTTAAGGTGAATACCGACAGCCAAATATGTTAGTAAGCTCCACGGGTGCGGACGTAATAATAACTCATGTAATTAGCGTTAAATGTAGGGGGGTACTAAAGTATGATTTATTATTAAAGACGGCAGACTATGTGCCCACACTGTCAAATTTAATAATACACGGTTAAATTTCTTTAAAATAAATATATCGAATCCCTATACAAAACGTTAAGAAAAAACATAAATAATTTACCCAACATGTTTACATTGTTGCAAAAAAATGCGGATGTGCGCGATGAAAAAACTGCACCATAATATATGTTTCTGTATTAGTCTCGGAAAGGTTCGTACGTAGCGACGTATATATATGTTTATATACTGAGAAGGATTGTTCGACGTTGAGAGATGTTATATTTGCATAGTTAAAGTGCTCTTTGTATCTGTACAATGGATCTTCAGTATTGGTAAAAAGTTACCCTAATTTTGTAAAATCTACATTTTTATCTAATACACATGTCACATGTGTATTATTAAATTTAACAGTGTGGGCACATAGTCTGCCATCTTATTTATTATTATTAAGATATATGCTCACATAAGCTATCCAAGACGGCAACGATCAATCAGTAGATCAATTCCAATAAATCGATTAGATATATTTCAATCAAAAACTATATGCGTTTTTTTTGTTATGGTCAAAAAACAATGGCGGGGTGTACTGTTGCTTAGAAAATCATATAGGATAGTAGCCTCCAAGACTTGGTATTTAAAGTTTGGATCATAAATTTTAACTCTTACTCTATTTCCTGTCTTGGATCTAACTTTACCGTGTCCAATTCCAAGGGCATCGGGTTGGCAATACAAAAATAGCTGTTTTGGACAGAAATAGTTAAATTTTATTGTTGTAAGTTGTGCAGGTTTAAATTATTTCTTAACCCCTCCCAACTGCTGTCACTGTCATTTGACATTTATTGCGCATACATTAAAGAAAAAAATGCATATGCGTCTCTACCAAAATCAGGTTTTGCAGCACTTACATGTTCAAGATTTTGAGCAACAACAAAATTATTGCCGATGGCTTAATAAAACTCTGGAAGATGATTTGGATCACAGCTTCTTTTCTGAGGAAGCCTGATTTCATTTAACAGGATATGTATATTCCCAGAATTATCGTACATGATGATCTGAGAATCCACGTGTTTTTGTTGAATCTAGTCTCCACCCTATTAAAGTAGGTGTTTGGATTACAAGAAGACGAATTATAGGACCAAGTTTTTCATGGTACATGGTAAATATAGTGCGACATAGAGAAATGCTACTGGAACCTCATAAATAGCTTAGATGACTCTTGGCCATTTCCAGTAAGATGGAGCTACAGCACATACTGCACGTACAACATTCAATTATCTAAACGAATTTTATGAAGATCGATTAATTAGGTTCAATTGATGTCCAGAAAATTCATCAAATTTGACACCCCTTGATTTCTTTGTGTTTGGTTATCGGAAAAATAAAGTTTATAGCAACCTACTTCATAATTTAGATGAGGAATTTTCTTATTATGAAATACATTCTGCAGTATTTCTTCTGTAATATTTTGCACATCATTTGTAATCGCAGCTTGGTCGAATAAATTTATGTTTGCAACAAAATGGTGGACATTTTGAACATTTTTTTGTGAAGTTATTTTAACCATGTGCTCTTGAACAGTAATGTATCAGTAAACCTCTTGCTTGTGTTAAAATTTTAAGAAGTTAAAAATATTAAAACGATATTTTTTAATGTACCTATTGTACTATTTATTTGTAAAAAAAAAAACCTATTTTATGTTCGAAATACTAAAATTCCACAAAAAGAAATCTCTTGCTATATTTTCAGCTTAAAACGTTCCAATAATTGTTAACAACTTTAAGATTTATTATTGACCTGATTATCACTCTTAAATTTAATGACGAACAGTATTCGTTTTTCTAAAATTAATAATTGATATCAATTTTAATAATACATTAAACTTTAAAGTTATACAATACAAACTGATTTAATATAACCTTCACCTACATATTTGATGTCCATTTTTGATAGCAAAACAGATAATAACAATGAAGTTAATTAGTCAGTGTAGGCATGATTACAGGCCTACCAAATTAAATCTGTCAACCTGGTGCACATGAACTTGAACACTTGCAAATTTATTTTCAATTTTAAGTGAGTGCCAGGAATGAATGATAGTTACATAATTTCTATATGTTCAGTTACGTGGCTATTTGGATCTTTTTGGCTATATTTTCATTGTTTTTTCTAATCGCATATTTGAAATTCAAGACATACTTGATTTTTTTTAAATGGCAACAGCACATGAATTTGAACATCGTTGAAAAGATATTTTTTTCTGAATACAGTGATGTAAATATAGTGTCTTTTTTCCAAAATAGTTTTTGAAAAATGGATAAAAAGTTTTTCAGTTTCTTTCGGGGTAAATGCAGTTTTCGTTTAGTTGGCTATGAAACTACGGATGACGGATCAAGTATTAAATTACACTTGACAACCGTTAACGTCCATTTGTGAGTTTTAGATTTGTTTGAATTATCATGCGGAATTAAGATGTATTTAACTGAAAGAATTCTAATAATAGCAATGGTTGGATACGGTGACAGAAAACGCACTTATGCAGAAGTTTGTCGATTATTTATTGAAGTACATTTAAATAGAAACATGAATAAATCATCAGTTTCAAAAACGGTGAAAACATATATGGATACAGGCAGCCTTAACTTCAAAATTAGGAAGACAAAATCTAAAACTAATGACGAAAATTCATGAATGTCTTTATTCATGTACCTAATAGACAATGGTAAGGTTTCTAACAATTAGCTTTAAACCATAACATTTTTATCCTTACAAAATACAATTACTGCAAGAATTAAGTGAAGATTATTTTGATCGTAGGATTGAATTTCGCGAGAAGTTATAATGGAAAATTTAATGCCAATACAAAATTTGTTTCAAATATAATTTTCACGGATGAAGCAACATTTTGTTTAAATTGTCATGTTAACAGACACAACTGTAGATACTGGGCTGATATAAATCCGCACTGTATGGATTAGGTTCATACACCGTACCCCCAAAAATTAAATGTTTGGATTGGATTTAGTGGCGACAATATTGTAGGGACATTTTTTCATTGATAGCATCTTGACAGCAGAGTAGTATCAAGTGAGCCACAAAATTTGTATCCTAGGTAGGCCATGAACGACTGAAATAGACATATAAGTCACGTTTGAGCTTAGAGAATTGGCGAAGTGTAATTTGTAAATAATCATAAGTCAAATTGACAAGTTACGATTTAATCTATTACTAATAGTACGAAATGTAGGTTAGATCACTTAATCAATCTAAGACATAATTGATTTAATCCATGGCATACTCTGAAAACTTTTTTTGTGGCTCACTCCTTATTTAGAACTATTGGAAAGAAATATCATCCCTCAACTTAATCAAAACCAGGAAATATGGTTCCAGCAAGATGGTGCACCAGCACACTATTCCATTAACGTTAGAAATTTTCTTAGTACTACTTTTCCAAACCGATCGACCGACGAGCAACTATCGAATGGCCGGCAAGATCACCGAACTTTGGCACCACCTGATTTTTTTTTTGTGAGTGGGAATATTTAAAAAGTCGGGTTTACGTTAATAGGCCAGAAAATCTCGAAGATCTCAAATTACGAATTCGGCAAGAAATTTCCGATATACCTTTGTTTGGTGAGAAAACGCAATTCGAGGCTTCATTCGACGTATCCATTACTCCCAGGAAGTTAATGGTGGACACTTTGAACACCTTTTGTAAATAGTTTCTTATTTAATAAATGTTTTTTTTTTATTATTGTTACCCCAAAAACGACAAACACTTATCCTTTTTCTTTTAAACTATTTTGGAAAATAGGCATACTATATTTACATTGCTGAATTCGGAAAAAATGCTCTTTCCAACGATGCCAAATTCAAGCACTGTTGCCATTTCTTTATGTTCTTGTACACAAATTCATTAAAATATCTCGAACCGTTCTCGAGATACTTGACCGTTTCCATACACAATAGTGACCCTCTGTATAACTTACATTAAAATATAAATCTTAAACTAGCTTACAGTAGCGCATTATGCAGGTCGGTTTTATAAATACCAGTGTTTATAATAGATTTTCCTCGAGGTGCCAAATATATTTCTATATTAACTATGATTCTTATTTATATCATAACCAATAGAATTCATAATATTGATAATAAATGAGCTGTAGTTAACAAATCATATACAAAACAAACACTTCTGTCTCGAATATTTGTTAAATATGCATTCACTAATAATATAAAATACATAATTCATATTAATGTTAGTTATCATTCTTTTCAGATATATTAGTGCTGTTAACCAAAACGTGCCAAATGCACTTTCTTCCAACTTAAACCCGCCTCCGCAACTTCAACCACAACAGTTAAGGAACCAACAAGTTGGAGAAATTCAAAACGGTGCCGGCGTTCAACAGCCTCCCGCACAACAACCCCAACAAGATCCAGAAAGAGAGCAAAATAGAGACTGGCTAGACATATTCTATACATTAAGTAGATTAATGATATTTTCAAGTATTATATATTTCTACTCCAGCCCCTTAAGATTCGTATTCGTTCTATTACTCTGTTTCGGTCTTTACCTCTATCACATTGGTTTCTTTAGGAATGTTAATATCAACAATAATAATATAGTACAAGGTGAAGCACCTCAAGATGAACAAACACCATCCAGGTTGATGGTTGCTTGGACATTCTTCACCACGTTTTTTGCTTCCCTAATACCGGATATACCCAATGTAGTTTAGCTTTGACGTTATTTATTTAAAAATTAATGTATATTTTTACCGCGAAATATTCATTTATTACAAAGTGTGATTAAATATAATTATATTTTGGCTGTTATATTTTTAAATTAAGTTTTTTGTTTTCGTCTTAAATCCTGTGTATTATTAAGATAATCATGTATCTGATATTCTAGAGAAATCTCCAATTTACATTCAATATTTATATGACAAGATGTTTTGTTTTTATTTTAGATTGTGTAATAAACCAAAGAAACTAAATTAAGTGACAGCTAATTATTTCACAATTGCAAAATATTTGTTTATTTGTAAAATAGCTCTTAAAATTATTCAGTAACCACTAATCGTCTTATAAGTATTGTCTGTATGTAATATAAAGCTTTACTTTTTATTAGTAATGATTATATATTTTGCCAGATAATTTATATCGATATAAATATTTTATATTTGTATATAATAATATATTTCGATATCCACATACAATTACGTATGTACCAACATTAAAAAATATAAGTGTTGTATATTTGTATAGTGCATTTTAAAATAACTATAAGTTAGTGTATATAATACAGTCTAATAGCTTTAGAATTGTGATTTCAATTAAAGATTATTCGACAAGTAAGTTGTTGATTTATTTAAAATTTTGTTTTACTTTTGCATCCTATATAATGTGTGACTAAATGATCGAAGCCTGGTAGGGATGTTCTTAATGGTTCTATTTAGTGAACTAGTCCTCAACGAACTTAAACTACATAAAAATTTTGAAATAAAACACTGAAAATCAATCATCCTTATTAATTTATGGATTCAAACCATTTTCAACTTTATATAGAATTGTTAATAAAATTGAAAATTGCTAGACTCATAAGCTCATCATCTAATAATTTCTGCGAAATAATGTATGTACTCTTCACGGGTGTCCTTGAAATAAAGAGACAACGTATGAAAAATGTAAAGATGCAATTATATAGGATATAAATTTAAAAAATTGCGAATCAATTGCGACACGAACTTCAAAATTAAAAACCCCATGAAAATAGTATCATGTGCCTCCTATAAATCAGAATGTCTATGAGAAATACATCTATTGAGTTTCCACACAAACATAACGTGTGTTCATTTGAAAAGTCAATCAAGGTTACTTCATTTTCGGCCCTCACCATGGGGATCTCTCTTATTATTGGAGATAGAATATAGGTTTAAATTTGGCAAAGTTGTTAAATTTTGTGTTTGTTATAAATCCGTAAAGAAAATAGACCTGTGACAAATGACCTTCGTTATTTTAAAAAAAAACGCGAAAACCCCATTTTCTTCTTTTACCTGTAGCACCGACATTTGGCCTTGTAGAGAAAAAATAAAAACACATCCTTGTGGCCATTTCTAAACCTCTATCCAGTGGTGTACTCTAAATTTTTATACGACCTTTCGTTTCTTTCTGGGCATCATCAACTATCTAATTTCTTATAGGCGCCATATTGGATTTAGACATCTTCAGAAAGAGTTTTTTTTCTGATTTCAACCATGTACCACATGCTGACTAAAGTTTTTGACATTAGGTTTTATTTGAAAGAATAAATTATAAGATTAAATAAGGTAGCCTTTGGAATTTCAATCTGTCAAACATTTCATTTATTGTTCATTAATAATACAAAAATGTCATACACTAACGAAGAGAAACGAGATATGATAAGTATTTTTTATTCTTAGAAACGAAATTCAACAGTAGCGAGTACAAGATAACAAAAACATTAATAAAAATACTTAGAAAAGTAAACAATTACAGTAAATGTTCAATTATCTGGCCATCTTCGGTAATGCACAATTGGGCACGCCTTCTGGCATTTTGTACTGCCCTTTGTATAGTTCTTCTAGGAACTGCATCGAAGGCATTCTGAAGTCTGTCTCGTAATTCTTTAATGTTTTGTGGCGCATCTACTTTATAAATATTATTTTTAACATATCCTCATAAAAAAAAATCTAGCGGACTTAAATCAGGTGATCTCGCAGGCCATTCAACAACCCCTATTTCCAATCCAACGGTTTGCAAACTCTTGATTTAAGAAATTTCTAACAACAGCTGCATTGTGTGCTGGTGCGCCATTTTGTTGCCACCATAAATATTGTAATTGATTTAATGGGATATTGTCGTCAAGATAGTCAGATACGTATGTATGTAAAATATTTAAATATCTTTCTCCATTTAAATGTTCTTCATACATAACTGGTCCTAAGAGACGATTTGCCAAAATACCCATCCAAACGTTTATTCCAAAACGATGTTGTGGTCTTCTAGCCCTGTTTTGTCGGGGATTTTGTACTGCCCAATAGTGCTCCGTATTTCTGTTGAACATTCCAGAATTTGTAAATTTTGTTTCATCTGACCAGATGATTTTGTTTAAAAAATTTTCATCATTTTCTATCCTTCGCATTAACCAATTACAATATTCTAGCCTTCTCAAATTATCTCCAGGCAGTAAAGAGTGACTAACATGGATCCTGTATGGTTTAAACCTACTTTTATGTAAAGTTCTCCAAACTCTGGACTGACACAAATTTAATTCTGAAGCTACTACGCGTGTAGAAATTGATGGATTATTATTTATCTATAAAAATACAAGATTAACATGAAATTTGAAAACAAGCTTTTAATTTACCATTAGTAAAATATCTTGTCGATTTTCATTTAAATTCCTGTAGTCTTGACCATTGCGCGGCTTGGTAAACGATCCATTCCTTGCCAAATTTCTGTCGAGATCTAGAAAAATGGTACGATGAGGCTGTTGTCGTTCTGGATATAATTATAGATATCTTGTACTCGCTACTGTTGAATTTCGGTTCGAAGAATAAAAAATACTTATATCTCGTTTCTCTTCGTTAGTGTATGACATTTTCGTATTATTAATGAACAATAAATGAAATATACAAAAAAGGGATATTTATCAATACGATTTGCACGTATTACGCAGTTGTTATATAATGAAACAGATATGCAAAATACATATCCGTAACTGTACAGTTACGGATATGTATTTTGCATATCTGTTTCATTATATAATAAATGAAATGTTTGACAGATTGAAATTCCATGGCTACCTTATTTAATCTTATAATTTATTCTTTCAAATAAAACCTAATGTCAAAAACTTTAGTCAGCATGTGGTACATGGTTGAAATCAGAAAAAAAACTCTTTCTGAAGATGTCTAAATCCAATATGGCGCCTATAAGAAATTAGATAGTTGATGATGGCCAGAAAGAGTACACCACTGGATAGAGGTTTAGAAATGGCCACAAGGATGTGTTTTTATTTTTTCTCTACAAGGCCAAATGTCGGTGCTACAGATAAATGAAGAAAATGGGGTTTTCGCGTTTTTTTTTAAATAACGATGGTCATTTGTCACAGGTCTATTTTCTTTACGGATTTATAACAAACACAAAATTTAACAACTTTGCCAAATTTAAACCTATACTCTTATCTCCAATAATAAGCGAGATCCCCATGGTGAGGGCCGAAAATGAATCGGCCTGTATATTAGTATGTGTTTGTTGTTCCGTAAACGTAAATCCAAATGACATTTGATAATGTCAATCACATTTGTTATTTATTTGTATGTATGAAACTGGCAAAATATACGACTTCGTAGGTTAAGTAGTAAATTTTAATTTACGACATATTTCAAAATGTTCTCAGTAAATCACATGCTACTAGATTGACTTTTCAAATGAACACCCGTTAAGTGCAATGTTTGTGGTTATAAAAGCTCTAAAAGATAACATGGTGAGACGGCTGTCGATGTTAAAAACTCTACAATGCAGCATTGTGTACTTATGGTTCGGTAACCTCAATACGATTACGTACAAATATATCAGCTGTGAATAATTTATAACCCCTTGCGATTTGCGGTAAATATTTTGGATTCATATTCTATATAATTACATCTTTCTTCATTTCATGTGTATTACGTGAATGTTTTTTTTTTGTTACGCGAAGTAACAAATATAAAATGAATTCAGTATGTCTATAAGAAAGATCGCTATTGAATTTACGCGCAAACACACGCTGCTATGTTTATAAAAACTCTAGAAGATAACATTGTTTAGACAGCTTTTTATGCTAAGGGTTCGATAACCTGGTACGAAAAGTCAGTTGTTAAAATTTATACTTGCATGTGAATTTTTAAAAAAAGATGTAAGATAGAGTATTTCGCGGACAATTTGGTAATAATCTACCTTTAATCGAAGAAGTAAATGTAAATCGTATCGAATGTACACATGTAACGATTAACAACTGACTGAATTGGAGACGATGCTTAAAACTGACGGACAATACTTTTTGCTATTGTCGGTCAGCTTTAAATGTCATCTTCGATCCCTTTATGATATAGTCGGTCGCACAGTGGTGTGAAAAATATTTTATATATATCGTTATTTTTTTTTCGCTTATAAAAGAATTTTAAGAAAATATTTTAGATTTATACTCTATATAACTACATCTTTCCATTTTTTATACATTGTCTCTATTTCAAGGACAGCCTGTATACACATGAAATTTAAACACTTCGATGTATTCAAATTTATAAAAATATATTATTTAAGAAAATAAAACGAAGAACAACAGCATTTCCTATAGCTTATAGAATACAGCTGACGCACGGCCCTGCTATACTACTGCAGTTCACGATGGCTTTCACGTGGCAACGTCTTATCCCGCGTATTCGAGTTAAGTCAAGAAATTCACACTTTTCTACAAGAGGAAAGTCATCAAAACTCCAGCTACTTTGCCAAACCCGACTTTTTGTTGAAATTAGCGTATATTTGTGCGATATATTTGACAAGCTATCGTTAGTCTGTCTACATAGCAATAACATGCACATTTTGAATCTTTTAGAGAAGGTTGCGACGTTTACGAAAACGCTGCAGTTGTAAATAAGAAAAATCGATGAGGATGGCGGTCGCCATTCTTTCTTTGGATTGCACAAGACTTGCTGTTCCTCTCAACGCTTACCGAGCGGTTTGCAAAATAAGTTGATTTCTTCTACAGAAGTACGAAAGAGTAACTTGCGTTGTTCATTTAAATTATTATTGCTAGACCTTTTATACTGTCAAGATGAAACGCGACCAAATTCTCAAAATTGCGTGGTGTAAAGTGCAGAGAGAAGATCGTTTTCAAACACATTGCAATACCTGATATATAATTTTGTTTTTTTTCTCAAACGTAAACGTTGCCATTATAATATGAGGGTAACAACAATCTTACACAACTACAGCTTAACCATAAATGTTCTTATAAACCTCACTTACTATATATGCAACAGGATGTCCAATTGACTTCTTTGTAAGGATAAATGAAACGATTACTCGATTAAAGAGTAAAAATGACAAACCTTTCCAAACTCAGATTTTAATAAAACCCGATAAGTGTTTGTTCATAAACACTATTCTAAGTTTTTCGGAACAGACTTTTTTTTAAATAATTTGTTAACTACTTTTGGAACGCCATATATAGTTGAAACCTAAAACTTTTCATTATATCAACAATTAATATATAAGTTGATGTGTAAAGTTTTGTTGAGCACAGTATTTGATTAAAATATATTCCCAAAATCCGACCACCAAGCCTTTCCCGATCGGCTGATACAAACTCCAACAAAGGCGACACTGAGCTAGAGGAATATTGTTTGAGCGGGCGCCAATGTTTATAGTTTAATTAATAATATTGGCTAATTTTGTTCAGTAATTGTAGGATTAATAGATATTTATGTATTAAGGGAATAAACGACAGTTTTAATCCCGAGACAGTAAGTAATGTTTCATTTTCTGTTGAGGGATTATAGACGTTTATTCCCGAATTACATACAAAACTTTTCTCCCGACCTTAAATGTAATAATTTATTTCATTATTAGTTTGACAGTTGATTGATAGATTGATCTGATGTCATTCAATTAAGTTGGTTTGTCATGAAAATGTGCATAGTTTCTGGTTACTAAGGTAAAACGAGTTTGTGTCTTATTTTTTTCCAAAAAAACGCAGTCCGTTTAAGTTATTGTGCAAAAATGAATATTAATGGCAGTGAAGGAGATAATTTTTGCACAAGCACTACTGTAAGCAACTGCCAAGTTAAGATATCAGATGATTGTCCATATATAAATATTGTAAACTCATCTAATGTTACTATTACGATTACAAAATAAAATTGATTGATATACAGTACAGTCCGCTTATAATGGACTCCAAGGGACCTCCAATAAACGTCCATTAGATCCGTGTGTCCATTATATAGGAAGGAGGAGATAGGTGTGAAATAATATAGCAAAATTTATATGAAAGTTTATATTTTAAAAAGTTAAGTAACTCTGGAACTCGTGAACGCACAAATAATTTTAAAATAAATTAAAACATAATATGTATATAAACGTATACATACATATATGTATCTAGATAATAGAGAACTATATATGTATTTATTTCAGAAAATCTGTAATTTTTGTTTGAACAGACGTATTATGCATAAATTGGTACAACAAAAACCTATGCATCTTGTTTAAATTATCTAGGAAGTCCTTTTTATCTGTTTGATGTTGAAAAAAATGTTGAAGTTTTCCTACACATGTTAGTGCTTCCTTTGTAGATATGACTTCCATATCTGTTTCATCATCCTCACGTCTGACAAAACTTCTTCACCGCATTCTCTCATTACTTCGTCAACTAACGCTTGATTAGTAACTGGATGTTCTGTAGTTATAACATTCTTATCGACATAGACATAATCTTTAAACTAGATGTTTTCATGTAGAAACATCTCCATTTTCAATAATTGACTTAATGGAAGATCATCTTCTGGATCAAAATTATTGTTGAAAGCTTCTGAATCTGCATTTTTTATTACACCAGCGTGACGAAAGCAATTTCTAATCGTATCTGTTGACACTTTGGTCCATGAATTGTGAAGAATTATGATGGCATCTAAAATAGAAATTGACACATTCCGATCTGTTGCTTGCATCTCAAGAATTTTTAAGAGTAATTCTTTTTTATAGGTCTGTTTTAGGCTCCAAATTATTCCTTGGTCCATCGGTTGTAAAACTGACGTTGACCGCGGTGGAAAAAATGCAAGCTTTATATTGTTTAATTCAATATGAGGGTGGGCTGGGCAGTTGTCTATAAGTAATAGTATCTGGCGTTTCTCTTTATTTAATTCAAGGTCCCATTTTTTCACATAATTTTCGAAAATAGATGACGTCATCCACGCCTTTTTATTGAATGTGTAATCTACAGGTAAAGTTCCAGTATTTTTGAAGCGTCTAGGCTTCTGAAACTTTCCTATTACTAGTGGCCTTCTTTTTTCTGATCCCGAACTATTTGCACATAACATCACTGTTATACGTTCTTTCGAAAGCTTCCCTCCAAAACATTTTTCACCTCTAAATTTATGAGTTTTATCTGGTGTGAGCTTGTAAAATATCCCCGTCTCATCTGCATTAAAGATATTATCCGGAGAATATCCGTTACTAAGCGATGGCCAAATATCATTGCATGCCGTTTTTTAAATCTGTCTAACCATCCACTACTGCACTTAAAATCACCGCCACTTAATTTTCCAAATTCTTCGGCTTGCAATTGTAACATTGCCCCACTCACTGGAATCTTATTTGCTCTCTGCTGCTGAAACCATCTGAGTAACATTGTATTCACTTATGGACGTGACGAACTACGCAGTTTTTTTTTCTTCGCATTTTTATGCAATTCATCCTTAATTTTTGAGCGATTTCCCCATATATTTGATACTGTTGATTTATTTAAATTTAAAGTTTTACACATTGTACTTTGCGATTTACCACTTTCAATCGCTTCAATAATTTTCAACTTTTCATTTAATGAAAATGATTTGCGATTTTTAATATGCTTCTCCATGTTATCTAAATATGTATTATTCATTCAAAAGCGCACACACGACTGAAAGCACCTTTTCAAATAACGGTTTGAATAATTTAAAAAGGTATATAACCCCTTACCACAATTATTAGTCGTATCCTAAATACGTATTTCGACAACTAAGTTGTCATCATCAGTAGGTAAAAACTACTAATTAAAAGTCACACATGGGGCACAGTTAAAGTAAAATAAACGCTTCCGCACACTGCAACCCTGTAAAGACTAAATTTACCATGCACAATCTCAAACTACGAGACAAAACACTTGCCTCTTAGAAAAGGTTTTAAAACATGTGTTAAATTATCGAACAAAGGAACGGCAGAAATTCTTCTCTAAAGAAGGCGCCTACTAAAAACGATTTTTAAAGTTACGGTGACCTACTATTAAACTAAATGAAACACCTTATATTTTCACAAAACACTAGTATATTTAACTATATGAATATTTCATGTGCATTGTACACATTAGTAGTTATTATTTAAACGTATTATTTCGAATACACAGGTAGTGACAAAATCTATATTGGGTAGGGGTGTAAAAATTTTCCATTACAAATGGTTAAAAAGTCGTATATTGTATATTGTAAAAGCCGAACTCTCATTGCAATTTCTGAGAAAGACAAAATTAAGAAAAGGGCGTTACATGTGAAAAAACAAGACATCCGGCTGTGTTGAGTTATATTAAATGAGAATCAATTCACGTGAAAAGGGTCTATGAATAATTAGATATTGTAGGTATATAATTATAAATAGGTGACAATGTTCTAGTTAAGGAGTAAAGCAATTTAATATAATGTATAGAATTCACGGTAGGCTCTGGGTGTGTTAAGGAGGTAATTTTTGCATATTAAATGAGAATCAATTCACGTGAAAAGGGTCTATGAATAATTGGATAATGTAGGTATATAATTTAAAAGTTAATTATAAATAGGTGCCATGTCCTAGTTAAGGAGTTAAAAAATTACCTCCTTAACATACCCAGAGCCTACCGTGAATTCTATACATTATATTAAATTGCTTAACTCCTTAACTAGAACATTGTCACCTATTTATAATTAACTTTTAAATTATATACCTACAATATCTAATTATTCATAGACCCTTTTCACGTGAATTGATTCTCATTTAATATAACTCGACACAGCCGGATGTCTTGTTTTTTCACATGTAACGCCCTTTTCTTAATTTTGTCTTTCTCAGAAATTGCAATGAGTTCGGCTTTTACAATATACAATATACGACTTTTTAACCATTTGTAATGGAAAATTTTTACACCCCTACCCAATATAGATTTTGTCACTACCTGTGTATTCGAAATAATACGTTTAAATAATAACTACTAATGTGTACAATGCACATGAAATATTCATATAGTTAAATATACTAGTGTTTTGTGAAAATATAAGGTGTTTCATTTAGTTTAATAGTAGGTCACCGTAACTTTAAAAATCGTTTTTAGTAGGCGCCTTCTTTAGAGAAGAATTTCTGCCGTTCCTTTGTTCGATAATTTAACACATGTTTTAAAACCTTTTCTAAGAGGCAAGTGTTTTGTCTCGTAGTTTGAGATTGTGCATGGTAAATTTAGTCTTTACAGGGTTGCAGTGTGCGGAAGCGTTTATTTTACTTTAACTGTGCCCCATGTGTGACTTTTAATTAGTAGTTTTTACCTACTGATGATGACAACTTAGTTGTCGAAATACGTATTTAGGATACGACTAATAATTGTGGTAAAGGGTTATATACCTTTTTAAATTATTATTTAACCACAGTCTCCATTGAAAGAATTTTAACGGTTTGAATATCAAATTTTATTGTATATATTTAGGGGAATTACCAAAACGTTCCGTTTATAGTGGATTTCTAGTGGTTTTATAGTCCATTACAACCGAAAGTCCATTATAAACGAGTCCATTATAAGCGAATTAAAATACTCATGTTTAAATAGGATTGAAATTGGGACCTATAAACTTTGTCCATTATATCAGGATTTCCATTATATCCGAGTCCATTATAAGCGGATTATACTGTATTTAAATGCTTCGTCAATCTGACAGTTAAATTAATTTTGACTTAAGTAAATGCACCAAAAGTCATTCACTACAGTATTCACTTTATTCCCTAGGGAAAATCGAATATTTTATTCCCTAGAGAATAAAGTAGTCTAATATATGTCAATTGTCAGATGTATAAGATGACACTTTATTCTCGATCGGGAGAAAATACATTTATGTTACATGATTTTTAATAACTTATATTTTACTAAAATCAATAAAAACACTAAATACTGTTATTCTTTTTAGCGTATATTAAATAACATGAAATTATTCCATGCTCAATTGTTTTCAGTCTCATCACATTCTTGTAAGCCTTTCTGAACTGTAGATGTATGGTTTTCACTTTCACTCTGTGAGGGAATTTCTGAATTTTCTTCTGAAATTTCTGAACACATAGCTTCAATATAATCTTCTTGATGGGCCTCTGCTAAAACAAATTAGTACATTTATTTTTTAAACTTTACATTTAAATTAATGAGAATTATATGATGCAGATTCTATTAATGTTGAATCTAATACAGTAAAAAGCAATATCTTATTCTGGAAATTTTGTTACAGTTTCTTAAAGAATTCCCTATTACAATCAATACACTCTTGCATTCGAAGACACCAGTTTTCAAAACATTATTTCCATATTACTCAAAGTATACTCTTTTCAAAGGATATACTTGCAAAATGCCCGAATATTACGAAGAAACTAGTAAGCATATTGTTACGCCTTTTTTCAAACCTTGTAGTATAAAACTTAAACCAACGACTGCCGTTTTTCTGGGTCATATGAACAAATAAAATCTCAGCGTTTGCTATAACGTTATAAACCAAGTGGAAGGATCCGCGGACAAATCATGTAAAAATAGCTCTACACTACTTGTTACAATTTCTCTTTTAAACTAACATTAAATCATGGGGTATACAAAACTTACATCCGCGCAAGTGGTCGTGCAAAACAATGATCACTTTCACACAAATACCCAGGATTGCTTGAGTCAAGCGTACAGTAGCATGATTGTCCCTTATGTACATTTGTTAATGACAGCTATTTTAGGAGAAAGCTGATCCTTCAAAAATTCACATCCGAAACGTAACTCATTGTATCAGCGTTTTCCTATCAATAATGAACGTAAGTCTATTAAGCATCTTCTTCAGTTCATTGAAATATTTTTTGCGTCTTAACCCACTTAATTACAACCGGAAAATACTCATTATTGAATTAAATTAAATTCGCAAAAGATGATATGCAATGATTTTTGTTTTTGTATCAACAAATCACCGCTTAGCTGGTTGGGCTTAACATTAAAAGATCTTTTATTTTTATTATTTAATACATTTTTGCAAACAGGCTTACTTTATACTTCCATATTTTTCTTTTGATTTTTTTTCTCTTAACTATTATTACAATTCCAAAATTATTTTGTATAATTTCATAATTAAAATTGTTAATCTTACTGAAGTAAAAATATCTCTCATAGATGTCTAATAGTCACAAGTAACTATTAATATATTTATAATGAACTTAATTTGATATAGTATAATATTTTGTATACCGTAAAACGAGGTGATTTGGGACACTTTTCATGACATTCTTTGCAATAATTTTCTGTGCGTAAAACACTATAACTTGCCTTTAAGAATATATATGAAGGACATCTAAATAAAGGCTCCTTCAAAAGTGCAATACAAAACCTTGCCAAGGTTCCAACATTTTTAAAAACAGAGTTGGTGTCCCAAGTCACCTCGAGGAATTTGACTTGAGACACTTTAGATTAAATTCAATTCCACCTGATTCTTAATAGTTCGACATGTATAAACGGTAGAGATGGCTTCGGACACCTCCAAAGTTAAAGAAAAACGCAGTTTTATTTTTTTTTTTCAAAAGTAATACAAAAACAACAATGTTTCATATAAATCTTAAATTGAAGCTTGTTATAATCTAAAAATAATTGTTTGGCATGACTTAACAAATTCTAACATTAATAGATGTATTGATGTATAGCAAGCGCCAATTAAGTTGGCGCGAGGAGGGGGTGCGCAGAAGCCGTTTATAAAGACGTCCACCCCCACTACTCAAGTAATTGTCGGAATACATTTGTCACTGACGTTTGACGGAACATAATGTCTTTGCTGGAGAATCATAAAGTGATATACGCTCAGAGGTTAGAATTATCTGACATTTGATGTAAAACCAAATACAAATCTCCCCACTACTTCTAATCCTGCGCGAACTTACCCCTCCTCGCGCCAACTTAATTGGCGTTTGCTATACTAACATAAACATATTCCAAGGAAAAAAATAAAACAACAAAAATTCGTAAGTCGATAAAAAAAATATATAATTCAGTCCAGGAACTTTCCAATGGAACAAAATGTGTATCTGCCCCTTTTAATTGTAGGTTCAGGCAAAACTTCTTGGATTTGCTGTTTTCGTATTACAGTAATATCCTCTACATTAGGAAATACATAACAGTGATACAGGTCACTATATCGCATACACGATACTTCATACTTTTCGTCGTCCTTAAAATCCTACACTTTTACCACGAAATTTTTTATCTTTTCTTGTTTAGTGTTTTTATTGTAAACAAAGGTACACAACAAAAAACTATTTAATAGGACGACTTGTGGATAGGGTGTTCAATTAATTTTGTTTCAGACTCAATTTCATTTGATTCCTCAACATTTTCCTTATCAGATACAAACAGTAACTCTTGACTTTGAAGATAATCAACATTCATAGGTTCCTCGGCCTCATCAGCGAGAGCTTTTGTTGTAATAGGTCGACCTGCAGGGACATTATTTTTTGTATTTCGTCGTGTTCTTACTGGTTGAGCTTCTCGTGCTACTCGTAGGGTCTCCTCAAATGTAGTAGACCACCCTTCTTTATTATCTTCTGTCGTTAAATCTGGCATTCGTTTGAGGACTTGGTTTCTATCTAAAGGTATGATGCCACATGCCCTAAACCCAGAGATTGCATTCATTTTTGAATTTGTTAAGCTGTTCAATGTTTTATTCAATAAAGCAGGAAACAATGATTTAGGCAATGTGCCGCTGTTTCTTTTTTTCCAGTCTAACAAATTCTTTCGCCGCGCCTGCTTCAGGGGACGAAAATAGGCAACGTCAAGTGGCTGCGTGAGGTGGGTGCTGTTGGGAGGCAACAACACAAACTTTATATTATTTTTCTCACATTGCTCAATGACCGAAATTGATAGGTGGCTGGCAAGGTTGTCACCAATTATAATCTTTTCACCATCACGTCGTCGTAAATACTCTAAAGCAACCTTTGTGAACCATCTTTCAAATAGAAATCCATCAAACCATCCACTTTTACTGCTATCATATATGGCCCCTTCTGGCCCATTATCAGTCCATGCATCGTGAACATGTTTTGATTTGTAGACAATGTGTAAAGGTAATAATGTTCCATCGCCAGCAATAGAAAACATGACTGATGTACTACTCTTAGTTGCATCAATAATTCTTTCTGAATGCTTTGCCCCCTTTCTGACTATGACAGTTTGTTGTCCACGGTCATCGGACATATTCGTTTCATCAAAGTTAATGATGTTATCTGGAGGCACGTTTGCTAATGTGACCTCCATATTATTGAAATATGGATTAATGGTTTCAGCAGATACCATGGCACGAGCTCTTTTTATATTTTCTGACAAACGATTAGATAACAGTCCCTTGTGTCGATTAAGAAAGCTCTTTAGCCATATACGACCAGGCAAATTATTATTAAAAATTTTTATATTCACACCTTTTCGATCTAGAAATCGTTTCACAATATGTCGCAAGTCCATATGTGTGAAAGGGAAACCCCATTCAGCAGCTAGTAAGAGGCCGTTTGCTATGTGCATTTCGTCTTTTGCGGAAAATACTGTTTGTCCCCCATACTTCCTACTATTTTCACCATGATATTTTCTGTGTATTGTAGATTTTGACACGGAATATATTTCTGCCGCTGCGCGTATGCTTAGCTTTCCATCTGCGATGGCTTTTTCTAAGTTCTCCTGCTGAAAAGCAGCATATTTGCGAGCATTACGGGGTCTAATATACTTATTTGACATCGTTTCTTACTTGTCCCAAGTCACCTTCAAAATGTAGTCTTATGAAATATATTAAAAAAATAGGTTAAGATTAGGAAAAAAGCGAAATACAACAATGTGTATCTCTAGAAAATATGCCGATTTTATAGTAAATCAAATAGGAACTTACCATGTAATATTTCAAACAAGTTGTATGGAGTTATACGCAGTCTTTATAAAAACGGACAAAAACACGTGCAGCCAAACCAATTTTTATTTGCAATACTTGTATACTTATAGTCGAGTGAACACCTCTACTGTGATGCGGAGACCTACTTTAAGCTTATCTGTATTTTTATTTAGGTCTGCCATACACAAATAGATGGCAGTTCTATAAAATATTGGATAAAGTCCCTAGATATATAAAGTACCGCGATTCATGAAGCCTGTATATTTGTTATTTTGGAGCCAAAATGGCGGGCAGTTAAATATAGTAATTTGACATTGTTTGACATTTTTATTTTGAAATTATAAAATTTAAAGATATATAAAGTACCGCGATTCATGAAGCCTGTATATTTGTTATTTTGGAGCCAAAATGGCGGGCAGTTAAAAATAGTAATTTGACATTTTTATTTTGAAATTATAAAATTTAAATATAATGCCTTCGTGTTGTATAAAATCGTGTAAAAATAGGTCTGAAAAAGGATTTCGCCTATTTAGAATTCCTTCTGAAAGAAAAAGAAGACATTTTTGGCTTAATTTTATAAACAGGCAATTTACCACATCGATCAGTTATTTGCGAGGTTGGTTTATTTCGTCTACTTAAAGTCATATGAAATTGCTCATTTTTGAATATCTTAGGTGCACTTCGGTGAAGGGCAGTTCGAACAAAATCGTAGTGATAATCGAAAATTACTTAGGAACAATGCATTGCCTACGTTATTTCCATCAACTGAAGCAGTAAATAATAATTAACATCTTGAACAACATTCTGATGAAAATGTAAATACAAGCAATATGGATGGCTATATTGACACTAATAATGACTCACCAATTTCATCACTAAATGAATATAACACAAATGATACAATCGAAGAACTGAAAAAGAAAATTAAGACATTACAGCAAGAGAATCGAAGATTGACATGTAAACTGGAAAAGAAAAATGAAAATTTACAAAAGGTTTTTAATGAAGATCAGTTAAAACACAAAGGTTTCAGTTGGTCTGATAACACTATAAATAAGGGAATACAGTTATATTTAAGTTGTGGCACTAAAGGTTATGAGGAACTGCGAAAACAAAACTTACCATATACCAGTATCAGAACACTACAAGAACGTTTGCAATCTTTCAAATTTCAACCAGGGATTATAGAAGATATATTTCATCTTCTTGAAGCAAAAGTAAGTAATTACTGAAATTATTTTATTTCGTTATACGTATTTTCAAAAGATTAAAAATTTTACAGCCGAAGAAAAACATGCAACCCTTGTAGTAGATGAAATAGCAATTAAACCAGGTCCTCAATATGATAGTTCCCTTGCATCTATTATTGGTCGTCCAACAATGCTGCTTTCTGGTGAAAGAGACAGTAGTGAAGAATATGCCTCTCATGCATTAGTGTTTTTATTAACAGGAGTATCTTCTCGGTGGAAGCAAATGGTATGCTATGAGTTTACTGCATCTTCTTACTCAGCTATTGAAATGCAAGAGAAGATAACAACAATTATAAAAAAAGCAATGTCTATAGGTATAATAATTAAGGCAGTTATAACAGATATGGGTCCCCAGAATTGTAGCATGTGGAAGTTATTTCATATTACTGCTGGCAGATACTGCAAAATAATGAACTATACTCCTCATCCATGTAATCCAAATGAAAAGCTATATTTTACTCCAGACCCAGTGCATGTTTTTAATAATGTTAGTTCCTCATTAACAGATGGACACACAATGATCCTTGATGAGTCAATTGTAAGTAAATATCAGCTTGCATCAAATTTTATTTCGATGGAAGCCATACAACAAGTTTATAAACTAGATCAAATGGATACTTTGTCCAAAATTAAAAGAAAATGTACTACATCCATCACATTTTGAAAAAATGAATGTTTACTTGAGTTCAACATTATTAAGTTCAGATATTGCTGCAGCAATATCATATTACATAAACGAGAATATGATTGGCAGGGAACATGAAACAACAGCATGGTTTCTAAAACTCATGCACAAATGGTTCAAATATAGGACTGGTCGCTTTTATAAATATGCTCTTTCTAAAAATGATGAAGAAGAGTACATGTCTGTTTTATCTTTTCTATCTTCCTTCATCGATATTATAAGAAATATTACTGTAAGTAATGTATGGAAGCCATATCAAACTGGACTATTATTAGCGACAGAAACTGCTAGGGATTTTCAAAGAGAATATTTAGAAAATTATGGTTTTAAATACATATTGCTGAGTAGGTTAACACAAGATTCGCTTGAGAATGTATTCTCTTTGATTAGAAATCGTCAACCTACACCAGATGCTAGAGATTTAAAAAAATCATTAAGGCTGGTCTCTATTTCCCAGTATCAAACAAATTTGAAGAAAACAAATTATTTTCAAAGTGACTGTGTAAACTTAGTTCAATATTGCCAATCAGCACCTAAACCAGCAATTTTGGAAAACGCTGCAAGGAGAGAAAATGATGACGAAGATGGATGGTTGCAAAATAACAAACACATAGAAGTCATTTACATTTTTCAATTAACACAAACTAATTTAGACCCACATTTGCAAGCTTCGCTATATTATTTAGCAGGAACACTTATTCATAAAATATCTAAAACCCTTAAGTGCGACTGCATTAAGAATTTAATAACTAATAAAGATTGCAAAACTATAGCTAGTATAAGTATGTTCACAAAGTTAAACGAATTTAAAGAAAATATCTTAGTGTAACCGTGTTTAGCATTTTATGAATATATTTATCAATGTAAATTAATGTTTAGGCACAAAGAAAACCATATATGTACTAGGAAATGTTATTAATGTTGACGATTTTGCTAATAAGTGTTTTACTCACATAAAATTAGACATAGTAGTTCCTAATTGCCATAATATATTATCGCGGTTAACAAAATTATTTATAAAATGCCGAATGTATTTCTCTTTAAGAGACAAATCAAATATTAAATTAAGGGAAGTAAAGAGCAGTCGTAGTGTTGCAATGCGTAGCTTAATACAAAATGTTAAATAAACACAAGTGTTTATTTAACATTTTGTATTAAGCTAAACATATAACAAGTTATATGTTTAATTGCTATGAATTTTAATTATAATTTTAGTGTTTACAAAATTTCGAATGTGTTTATCAAAGAAACAACTTACATGTAAAATTAAAGGAGAAAAAAATTATAATAAATACTTGTATGTATGTTTTATTCTTATTAATTATATTACTCACAGTCTATTTTTTGTGTCGTCTACAATAATAAATTCCTCCATAAAAGTCTTAATACAGTAATAAAAATTTGAAGTTTCAGATGTGTTATTTTTATTTCCTAATTTCCCGGTTAATTTGGAGCCAAAATGGCGGCAAATCGCGGTACTTTATATATCTAGGGACTTTAATATTGGAAATCTACTATATGTCCCAAGTTATAATTCAATGTCCCAAGTCACCTCGTTTTACGGTATACGTTCATCATATATTTTGGTAGTAAAGATGGTTTTATTTGATTAACCCAAAAAATAGTTATTTCAAATAATACTACAATTGTTATTCAGAAACAAAAATCCTAATATTTTTTAATTATGAATGGTATCAACTATAATTTTAGAAAAGAAAATGAAAAACAATTTCAATGAGAGAAAAACGGTAAATTCGTCAATAGATATCTTTATATGACATTTCTCTAATCTAATCTTAATCAAGCTTAATTTAATTTTACAGTATGCTTTTTTAATTATGGATTATAGATAATACACATTTTCCTTAGTTTGTTCTTTATGTGGTAGATGCACACGATTCTTTTTATATAACTTTTACAGTTCATGATGGTGCATAGATTAGGTAACTTTGTCACATAAAATGGTCTAAACTAATATTTTATAAGTTATGTTCAGAAGCATTATTCACCTGTAGTTATTGCATTGTGTAAGATTTTCCTTCTCAAGTATTGTCCTGTTCACCACTCATCTGACATTGTTTCTTATCTTCAAATATTTACTACCAAGTTATGTATTATGTATTAAATAATTTGTCTACCCCATTATTGATCAGCTCTCGTCGGGTTCAGACGATTCGAAACTTTATTGTTTCCGTGAACTCTTTGTAAATTAATTCTTCTGTGTCCCTATTATCAACTATTTCATCTAATTGGTCTATTCTATTTATTGGTGCAAAGTTTTTTGAATTGGTCGGCCATATTTCTTTGGCTATTTATTTTAGTTCTAGTTCAGACAATCTCTTGTTGTTTTTTCCTGTTCGCTTCAATCTCTATCATGTAGTCGTTGATCCACTTTTCTTTCAGAAACAAACTATTCGCTTTTGCCCTAAAACTTCTTGTAATGTTCCTCCACTTATTTTCTATATTGGAATTTGTTGGTATTGTCAGTTTTCCCTCCAACTCTTATACATACTTTTCTTATGTTTCTCGAATTTTCAACTACTCATAAGTTCCATCTTCTTGTTACATTCAATCATTTTGACAATTATTAGAAAAAAGTCTGAGTCAACTGTTTTTCCTCTTTCTTTTTGAGATGAGTATATAATCTGTTCAATTTCCTTCGTGGTTTCCCAGAATTATTCATACTATTTTGTGCTCTCTTTTATGATTGTGTCCCTTGGTTACATAAACGTTTGCCATTGCTGCTAAATTAAATAATTTCTTTTCCACATTTTCCTATCTTTATCTATTTGGGCATTGAAATCAACTTCTAAAATTAGTATGTTATTTATACCGACATTTTCTAACTTTTTATCAAATGCTAATTTTTCGGTTTTTTTGTTGCAACTTCGATAGGTTTATTATGCTGAGGTTGGCTTGTTTATTCTCTATTCTAATATATGATATTCTATCAGTGACTTTTTTGAATCGAAGTAGCCTTTACTTGATGGAAATTCATAATTAATGAAATAAAAATAACTAATTATACTCAGAAAGATGATTCAATAATATTTTTTCTATTCAAAATGTAAACTTTATTACACAAAGGGACCAAAGTTTACCGAGTACAAACATAAAAACGCGAAGACCAAAATAAATAAAAGAATCAGTTATAAAATAGGCCTAATAAAAGAGAAGTGCGGAAATCTACTTGATTATTAAGTAAAAGGTTTGTGTTTTTATGTTTCAAAATTTCCATAATTTCGAGTAAATTTAATTTTTGCGATTTATTTTCTGTGCGTAAGATTCTAAAATATAATTAAAATTATGGGCTTCTCTCAGATGTATTGCATAATGTGAGTCATTCTTGTTATTAATATAGCTACGTTCATGTTCTTTAATTCTTTTAGAAAAGGATCTACCTGTCTGGCCTATATAAAATTTAGAGCATGAACTACATTCAAGTTTGTAAACTCCCGAATTATTAAAAACAATAAACAAAAATAGATAGGAACAATAAATCGGAAGTTTACAAACTTGAATCTATACTAGAATCGCTGAACGCATTCAGTAATAAAAGTGCGTGATCACCTCGTGAGCAAGACAAAAATGCATTCTATTGGTCGGCGGCCACGACCGTTTACATTAGGCGATTCGGCAAACTAAATTGTTTGTCACAGTATCACAGATGGCAGATTTTTATTTATTTTTACGTTTCTGTTTGCGTTAATTCTGTTTTGTCTGCATTTATTCTGTTTTCTTTTGGATATTTTGATCAGTATTTTTAAATACGCACTTAAGTAACTGGTAAACCGAAATGTAACGAATTATAAGTAATTCTATCTTCTAGGTTAGAATTCGACAGGAATTCAAATATTACTTCAATTTCTTTGCTTCGAGCTAAGTTATACGTGTTAAGCTATGGAATATTCACCTCCAAGAAAGAGGCCAGCAAAATACTTCACCAGAAAATTGGAAAAATGCAGTGAAGCATGTCCTTGGAGTAGAAAAAGACATGTGGGAACTGGATAATATAATCGATAAGCATATAGAAGCCATAATAATCACTGGAAGTGATGATTCATCGACATCGTCAGATGAAGACGAATCTACCTAATTTTACTGATATTATTATTATATTTATACTTATAAAATGTAAAAGTTCTCATCAATAATAAAAATATTTGATTTATTTAACATACTTGAATTTGTTTTATGATTATAGCCACTTTGAGTGTTCATATGTTTTCATCGTTTTTAAACAGAAAATTATTTAAAATAACAGTTTTTTCATGTGCAAAATAGTTTATTCGTTCATATTGAGGATTACTACGTGTTAATTTATAGAGACAATACAATTGTAAAACGTTTTGAATATGCACAATTTCTTATGTCAAATACTACGGCGATCACTATTTTACCGACATTGATCCTTGAATGATTCCTTGTGCCTGTGTGCATGTGCATACGGTTTTGGCGTAATCACGTGAACCCAACGTGATTACTGAATCTGGTCAGCAATTTGAGTATAGTTCATGCCCTAAATTTTATATAGACCAGGCAGGTAGATCCTTTTCTAAAAGAATTACAGAACATGAACATATACGCTTTTCACGATATGAACACGTACACGTCATTTATTGAGCTTTTGGCATGACAAATCTATAGCAAATAAAATACCTATGTAGGTACACCTGATGAAATTTAACTTTAATATCGCCGCATAAGTTTGTAGGACTGAGAAGGAAGCGTCCATTGTTGACAAATTTGTAAACATGTTCTGTCATTCAACAAATGTGTTGTCATTTGACAGATTTGTTGTGTCATTTATTTTCCTTGTTTGTACATTTTTATTAGTATCCACCATTTTTATAATAATATTTATGTTTGTACTGTAATTTTATTTTATTTTCTTTCTCTTCAACAGAATTATATAGTGTATAGTAATTTTTATCAATTTTACCTTCCCATTTCTATCTCATTTCTTGTAATGCAAAAACTTGTATCTTAATTACATTTTCTCTGTTGCCAAGATTGTCTTAACAGTCCAGGATCCCATTATGGGTTGGTTTGATTCATGTGTACCTATTCAGTTGATTTTTTCTAGTTTTATTGTTTTTTGAGCTGATCCTATAGAGGTACGTTTCCTTCTTCAAATGTCTTTAGTCTTTTTCAATTGTTACAGGCCTTTGCTTTTTTTGTGATCCCACTTCGTGTATTTTTTCAATGTTTGATTAATTAATGATATTTAAAATTGTTATGAAATTTATCTCACTTTATAAAATGTATTGTTTGTTCTCCTAGATAGTTTAAAGTTGATTTAGAGTAAATACAAAATTAATAAATGCAATCCCAAATTAAAACTAGTTTTTGACTTCTAGTAATAAAAGATATATAAAAAATCGGTTGCCAAATGAAAATATACAAATTAAATGTATAGATTAAATATGAATTTCAAACCTGCTATTTGTTCATTTTGCTTTTGCAATTTTTCTTGACGGAGAAGATATGCTCTTTCTTTGTTTAGACGAATTCGTTCAATTTGCTCTTCTGTTATAATAGAATTTTCATCTTCAGGATTTGGTTGCACTAATAAATTATCAAAACGTTCAGAGTTGATTCTATCTAAAGTATCTTCTTCATTATCACTTTTCACAAATTGTTCATCTTCAAAAACCATATCCATTCTAATTCTTTTCAGGAATACCTGAAATTATTTGTTGCATAACTACATCCCATTAAAACAAGCTTTAGATAAATGTGAGTGATACATACTTGCACATTTTTCTTTGTACCTAATTTTTCTAAATGAGACAAGCAATCATCAAATGAAAACTTAGGGAATAATCGATGACACCAATATTCATAAGTCTTCATAATTGTCTTAAGATCTTCCTCCTCGTGTCCACTACCTTTAAATTTTTTATTTTTGAAGTATTTTTCTAGACACATTAAGCCTTTATGACTTCTCAAAGTTTCGAGATTTAATTTTGGTCTGGGATTTTGTATAACACGTTTCGGTTTTACCTTTTTCTTTTCTTCGTCTGCCTCTCCTTTGTTTTCGACATTTTCATTTTCTGTTTCACCTTGTTCACTTTGATGCTCATCTTGTACAATTTCAGTATCTTGCTCATTTTCAACATCATAATCAGCTGCATACTCTTCAGCATATAAATCTATAGACGATTCCATCTTAACTACGTAAAAACTACCTAGGAATTGCAATTGATAAAACTTGAATACTATTCCCCGCCTTTATTAATAATTTCAGGTTAGGTTACATTTTACCAAAATTGATACAAATTAAATATATACATTATTTATTCTCTGGATGTAGTTCAATATTAAATTGAAAGTTATTTTCATTAATATGCTGTAAAAATGATTCTAACAGCTTCTTATTTAATCTATCCGTCAAAGTAACTTCTCGAACTGGTAATTGTGCATATAATGCAGAAATATCTTCTTGCTCAGATTCTTGATTCGAATTTACTTCTTTTTTCATTTCTGTGTCTATGCTGGGCATCGTAATCGTTTTAAAAGATATTTTATGAAAATAACTATATATGCCTTGAATAATTATGAATTAACCAACAAGTAAATAATACTCATATTACTCATCGATATGACCATAGAAAATCCCCAATAAGATAGTAAATAATTGACATCGTTTAGCCCCATCTCGAATCCATGTCCTCGAACTAAAATGGAAGTGACCTACCTTAACTTCTAATTTTGAATTGAAGTTTTTATTCTTCTTGTTATAAGTATAAAAACAAAATGATAAATAAATCTGATTAGATTAAATACTGCATTTTATTTTTAAACCTATAAAAGGAAGAATAAAAATTAAGTGTTAAATATATGTAGAATATAGAAGTAATAAATAACAAATTTCTTCTGTTTTATGTATAGACGGGTGATAAATAAAAAACAAACAGCTATATGTTTTACACATTTGCTGTTGCTGTTGTACGTGCCAACATGTATTTTCAGCATGATTAGGCACTCGCTCACAACTGTAGAATTGTGACTGAGTGATAATGTTATCAGATTTTTTCTAAGTGGTTAGGCACACATGGACCAATAAGATGGCCTGCAAGATCACCCGATCTAACGCCGTTAGATTATTTTCTAAGGGGATATTTGAAGGATGGGGTATACCACACGGCTCTTGCAGATTTGGAATATTTAAAAAATAGTATTAGGAATGAATGCGCAGCTCTTAATGCCGAATTATTAAGAAGTGTTACCTCTGGTTTGAGCCGAATGTTGCATTGAAGCAAATTGACAGCATTTTGAACATTTTCCTTAGCATCTTTTCTGGCGGCCACGATTCAAGTTTGGTGCCACTAAGAAATTCATAAATACCGTTCTTGTATAAATAAAATTAACAAGTATATTTTTTATTTGACTTTCAATAAAATGTTTGTAAATTACTCTTATCTAAATGAATATATTTTCTAACAGAGATCTTAAAAATGCATTTTTGGGAAGTGTATTTTTGCTATTTTATATTCAAATACGAAATAATGAACTGCTGTTGATAATTTTCTAGAATCCCAATTTTTGAATATTTACAATGCAATTTCACCTCTGTTTTGAAGTCTAAATACAAAGTGTAATACTTCATGGGAAAGAAAATTTTTCGTAGAATTCAAATTTTAAAGAAAATATGCAGTGCTTTTTAAAATAAAAAAGTTAGGGTTGTTTCCGTTTAAACCGGAAATAAAAAAATATTAATATTAGGCTCAATTTAATGAACATTAGGTGTATATAAAATGCCCCAAATTTAAAATTTTTATTTTATTAGATAACGGAGATATGCCCATTGGAACAACATAACTGAGACACCCGGTATACTGGTTCTGTATACTTCTCTTTTTCAAGGCTGATCATATTTGGCTGCCTTTTAATTTAATCAATTCCTCATTTGCATCTTATTCAGGAGAAATCATATGTTCGAATATAGGCGTGAAAGTCATTACTTAATTTACATTACAGATTACTCAGACACTATATAAAAAACGATATATATTTTTCAACGTAATTTTTACCAATACTAATACCTTTACGTTGTCTTTTCGGCATCCCAATATCACATGCATCGACCTTTGGGTTAATTAGTCTCACGCACTATCAGTCACGCGAAACACCTTCCGCCAAGGTGAGTTGGTAAGGTTTAAGGAGGGAAGCTGTAACAATTACTGAAGCATGTTCTTTCATTCTAGCATTTTTGGAAGAAAAGATAAGAGATGGCTCATGAATGATCACGTGACAAATACTAAGCTCCATTTTCTTTGATTTATCCATGAATTGTTTGTTGATCTTAACTTATAATTTATATAATTATAATTACTCCTTTTTTAGTTAAATATTGTATAACATTAACTATCCAAAAAGGATGAATGTATATGTCTACAATCAGTATAGGCACTGGACAACATTTTAATAAATGTACTGAGATAAACATCGGAAATAATAATTCCATTTTTGTACAAATTAAAAGAGGTGAATAGTATGTGTATAATTATTATTGTATAATTAACTAAACAAATATATTTTTACTTCTTCGTTCTGTGCAAAATAACTAGAAACATTAGTATAGAAGGATGATTAACTACTTTATAGCATTTAAAATGTAAAGCAAAAAGTAGATTTAAAAATACATATGTGACACAATATTTTTTTAATATCTTTCTGTTTCATCACAGAAGAGAAATTCTATGAAATAAACATTTATGCATTTACTAAGAAAGAGAGAGAATACTAACACAATTAAAAGTACATTGGATAATAATTTAAATCAACTTAAAGTAAATATGTATTTTATTTAAGCTTTTGCATAATTGCTGAATTAAGAATGCCAGCATCTTCTATACTTTGTGAGTCATTCAATTCTTTCGATGGATATGAAGAAAGTAAAGCAAATGGTCTTGTTTCATACTGGGGCCTAGCTGCAATTATAAAAGACCGTAGTTGTCCTACAGTGTGATTATGATTAAATTGACCAATCAGTCTTGAGCCATCAGCAAGACGAATTTGTAAACTAAAAAAAAGACAAAATATTAATAAAAAAAAGATTAATACTATAAGCCCGAACATCGAAATATTTTATGATAAATGTACTTTGTTATATCACTATATTCACATTGATTGTGTGATTGTGGTTTTGACAACTCGGTCATTAACAAACACAAAGTCACAAATAAAACGTAAGGTACACTATTTATACTAATCTTTGCATATTATGGCATAGCAAGAGTTACTTGCAGGTAAAAAATTGGCATAAATAAGCAACAAATGGTACACTAAAAAATGTATACCAGCTTTTGCAAGCTTTAAAAGAATTGCACCCTCTCTCAAGAATAGATACCTGGTGTCTCCATTAAGACAACGCTCCTGCACATAAGCTCGCACGACGTAATAGGTTTTTAAGACTTAAGATCTATAACCTATTAGATCATCTTTTGTATAATTTGGACAATTTTGTTTTTTGTCGTACATAAGAAATCTATCGAAATGTCCTAGTTTTGCTAACGATTGTGGGATGGCATTTGGGCAGCTGTCCTCTAGAAAACGTTGAAACATATTTTTACTAATTCGTTTTATTGTACGAGGAATGTAATAA
This sequence comes from Melolontha melolontha, assembly GCA_935421215.2. Taxonomy (NCBI): domain Eukaryota; kingdom Metazoa; phylum Arthropoda; class Insecta; order Coleoptera; family Scarabaeidae; genus Melolontha; species Melolontha melolontha. Next base: position 102,264,871 of record OW285236.1, on the reverse strand, counting down.
TTACTTTAAGTAGTTCAGTGTTTGTTAACGACCAAGTTGGTCAAAACTGCAGTCACACATTTAATGTCAATATATCGAAGAAATACGTGTTTTCTTTTTACAATATTAATAAATATAGCAATCCTGAGACTTATCTCCAAGTTTGCAGAAAGATAATGAATTATTCCTATTTTGAAATCGGGTATTAATCATAGCGGTGTAATTACCGACCTAGTTTTTTTAAACATTCTTAATTACTTAAATTAAGTAAATAGATTAGTAAAGTGTTGATATTTAGACGACTTGCATGGGAGGGGTACGGATGTCTCCGCCAGTCTACGCAGTCACCGACGGATACCAGGCAGGAGCAGCTTAGAAGATGATTCCGTAGTGGACGGCCGAAAACGGCTACAAGTCCAAAAATGGTGGATAAAGTGGATAAAGTCCATGATATGTTGCTAAGTGATCGATGATTGAAAACGTTAGAGAAATAGCAGAGGCAGTGGGCATTTAAAAAGAATGGGTGCTTCATAGTTTGTACGAAGAACTTAATATGAGGAAGCTTTTGGCAAGATGGGTGGCGCGTTTACCGACGACGGAACAAAGACGTGTTCGCTGTCAAATATCGATGAATAAATTTAGACATTTTGAAACGCAACAGATTTTTGCGCCAAATTGTTACTTGTGACGAAACATGGTTTCATTATTATACACCCGAATTTAAACAACAATCGTAGATGTGAACGAAACATGGAGAACCAACTCCAAAGAAGGTCAAGACAGTTTTATCAGCGGCAAAGGTGATGGCATCGGTATTTTGGAGTGCAAAAGGAACATTATTGATAGACTATCTTCAAAAGGGCAAGACTGTTAAGGCAAATATTACGCAAATCTTCTAGATTGTTTGAAGACAGCTGTCGCTGAAAAGCGTCCAGGGATGACTAAGAAGAATGTGGGAATTAGTACCGCACCCCCCATATTCGCCAGGCCTAGCATCATCTTACTTTCATCTATTCCCTAAATTAGAAGTTTCTCGGAGCCAAAAAAAATTGTACAAATAACGAGCTAACTTTAATAGTAGATGATTATTTTGTAGGGTTAAAAAAAATCACTTTCGAGGCGGAATAAAGAAGCTTGAACATAGATGGACCAAATGTATCAAATTATGTGGAAAAATAAAGTTTGTTTATTTCAATTATTCCTTTGTTTCTATACAATCGCGCGAATAATGTTTTTTGTTTATTTTTTTCATTTCTGTTCATTCCTCAATTCATATAGAGGAAACATTTGACAATAATTTTTTTTAACATTATTAGTTGATGCACGACTTTAATTGTTTCCATGTTTACTGTAATATTATTCAATAATTTGTTGTCTTTGCAAATATTTAAATTTGAACAACTTTATCATTTGATCATTTAACGATATAGAATTTTACGAAATAATGCAACGCAGCTTATTTACATTCCGTATTTCCACAAAAGGAAGATACATAGAACTCTTGTAATTCGTTTATGAAACGGATCATAAACATCCATCCACCAGAAGTGAACTAAATATAATAGTTCTAATTACCGTATTTTATGTGTATTTCGAAATGCACTATAAACATCATTAATAATAAACTAAATCATTTTTCAATTTAATCAACCCATAGATTTTAATTAAAATATTATATCTGATCTCGTAAAACGAGTACATAATTTAATTCCCAAAACTAATATTACAAAAGAATTTAGAGATTATGATAAAATGAAAAGTATTGAACAATAAATCACCAAAATAATAGTAACAAATCTTAACTTGTAAATGGCAAATTAGTTCCTGTTTCATATAATTAGTTGCATGTTATCATTTTGGAAAGAGTCATGTCACCAACTAATTATTAATGTGGGAAAATAAAAATTATATGAACAATATTTTGGAGTTATCCTATTAAACACGGATATTATTACGAAGGTTGTCTTTTATATTTTGCATATAGAGCTGGAATAAAATAGTAGACAGCTTTTAAAGACTTTAATGTTTTCGAAGTATTTTCCGCGAAGATTTATGCACTTTTGCATGTGTTCGAACCAATTCTGGAAGAAGTTATTCCACTCGTTTGTTGGTTCAGTCAAAATTGCATTTTTGAAGGCATCCACTGCTCCTTTTGACGACTGCAACCTTTGACCACGCAGTCCGTCTTTGATTTTTGGAAAGATAAAGAAATCTTTGGAACTTAGGTCGGGACTGTACGGAGGATGGTAGAACAATTCGACGTTTTGTTGCGTTAAAAATTCAATTGTGTTGCGAGCTGTGTGCGAATTTGCATTGTCTTGGTGGAAGATGATTCGTCGTTGTGGGTTGATTTCTCGGAATTCAGCGATAACTTGTGGCAAACAAATGGTTGTATATCAATCGGCAGTAACAGTTCTTTGATCTTGTAGAGAAATTGTTGTTACATGACCTGCTTTCGAGACAAACGTCGCGACCATCTTTTTGAAAACACTTTGGGAACGGATGACTTTTGTCGGCTTTTCTTTACCTTGGAACACCCAAACAGATGACTGGCGTTTATTTTCTGGCTGGTATGAGTAAATACATGATTCATCGCCACTCATAATGTTGTACACGTTTTTAGAGTTTCTTGCGTTGAAGCGGTATAGTTTTTTGACACCAATTTACCGTAGCTGTTTTCTGTTCTGTGATCAACAGATGCGGTATCCAACAGGAAACTATTTTTCTTACACACAATTCTTCATGTAAAATTTTTTGAATTGAGGTCTATGACATCTCCAATGATGTCTCAATTTCGCGATATGTCACATGTCACGATCTTCGTTGATGAGCTTGCGCACAGCATCGACGTTTTTCTGGGTAATTGCCGTTTTGGTGCACCGTCTCTTGGATCGTCGCTATGACTAATTCGTCCACGTTTGAATTCCCCATACCAATGAGAAATTATTGACTGATGTGGTGCTTCATTACCAAAAACAGAAATCAACTCAGCGAGGCATTCTTGTTGCGATAATTGTCTTCAAAAATTATAAAAATTATTGCGCGAAAATTTTCACAGTTTAATTCCATTTTTCGACTAACTTGTCAACTTTGACAGTTCGTTGTAGTTACAACATTACACGTATCGCACTGAAACTTTGAATTTAGGCTAACTAAAGATGGAGGTTAATTTTTAGTACTGACATTTAATTAGTGACGCCCTCTATGTCCCAGTATGTAAAACATAAAAGACATCCCTCGTATATGGCAAGTAGGAAAAAAATTCTCACATAGAATACGAGCGATGTTCTAAAAATTTTTAGGTGCAGGCCATAGTAGTAATATGCTTTTTCAATATGTAATATGGAAATTCCGCCGAATGCTTTTCGGACTTATTATACAACCAATAATTAAAATTTAGTGGCAACTTTTAGTGATAATTGTCCATCATTGATTTCGTGAATTTTTATGTGGAAGATAAACCAAGACCTAGGAACCTACAGTAGCCGTTTGTGCTGAAAACACTATTGCCACAAAAAAGCTAATTAGCAAAATTGAACACATATAAAGATTCAATAGAAATCGGCGATCACTCGTCCACCATACAGTTCATCGTCCGAAGCAAAATTTGTTTCCAACAATTCCTGACGCCGATGCGGCGATTGTTGAATTTCAGTGACTTGCCAAGAGAAGAGTTCTCTGCCTGTTTCGAGAAGTAGTTGCATAGAGTTATCAAGTGTATTTTAGCTAAAGATTATTTTGGAAAACAATAAAATTATTTGCTTTAAAAATTCCGTAGTTTTTTGAACAGTCGTCGTACTTACAACTATTAAAGCTGATTTTTACATGTAAAATTAATATTTCACGTCTAATCTGTAAAATTATATCAACGGTATGAGATCCCAACAATTATATTCTACATATTATAAATATAATGTAGCAAAAAAGATTTACTTACTTAGTTGTTGGCTGATTTGTATCAATATTAATCATTTGACGAGCATGAGCCTCGTTAACACTTTTATCTTCGCTCAAAGGAGCTCCTACTGTAGCAGGTGTAGGACTACCTAAAGTATGTCCTTGTCCTGAAAACGGCTTAGTGTTTTTGTTAAGACCATCTTGTTTAAATTCTTCTATTCGGTGATCTTCCATACTCAAGTGAACCTAAAAAATTGTCAGGTTATAATAAATATAAATTGTGAATGCGACACCAAAAAATCTACCAATTTAAATAAAAAAATGAATTACACATTTTCGCAATGGCCTGTAGTGCATAAGACAAAGTTTTTAATAAATACAGGATTGTGTTAGATAAAAATCAATCAGCTAGTTATTAAGAATAATATGGTTTTTACACAAAATATGTTAGGATAATGAAAAATTTGTGAAAAGTGACATCTATCCTGGAATGTATGGTGCATTTTGCTGTTATTGGAGCTTTTCAACACATAGTATCCTGAACAGACAACTTTTCACTTCTATACTTCGCGTATATATAGTCAATATAATGAACTTACTGTAAATGACATACTGGTACAAACTTAGCAGCTTGTCGAAATGTAGATAGCACAGCACATTAGGCGACATTTGCATGTAAAGTGAGATTTAATACTTGTTAGTTCCCATTTAGAGTAAGTTCATTATACTAACTATATATACGCGAAGTATAGAAGAGAAAAGTTGTGTCTGTCCAGGATACTGTATGTTGACAAGGTCCAATAAGAGCTAAATGCATTCACACATTCCTGGATAGATGTGACATTTCACGAATTTTGCATTATCCTAACAACCAGGAAGGTAGCGTCGCGACGTGTATCGTTTCTGCCAACTGGTACAAACTTAGTTTGTCAAAATGTAGAAATTAACGCAGCACATTAAGCGACATTTGCATGTAAAGTGAGATTTAATATTAATTGATTCTCATTTACAGTAAGTTCAGTATACTAACAAAATATGTTGATAGAATTTGACGCATGAAAAAAAAACAGTACCATAATATCATTAGAGGCATACACGTGATCCCTTTCTAGCAAATAAAGACAATTTAAAAATAGATTATTGAAGGAGAGTTTCTTTATTGAACGTGTGGTTATTTCTGCTATTTCATCGTGATGATAACGAAATTCAACTGTTTATCTTGATTGTTTGCGTACTAGTAATGGACCTCTGTTGTAAACCGGAATGAAATACAACTCAAATTTATGAAGCATATTCATGAAAGTTCAACAAAAAATGCCGTGCATTTGTCATTAAGAAAGTTGTTGTTCTCTTCTATGACAGCGCAAGGCTGTATACAATAAAACTCACATAGAAAATATTTTTTGACGACAGATACCACAGCTCTCGGATAGCCTATGAATCAGGGTGCTGTTTCGAAGAACTGTAAAGCCTATTATTTAAGTAGAACGTTCAAGCAACTTTTTAAAGACTGCAATGAGAATATCGTTGTCAACTAAGTTTCCAAACAATTTAATATTTTAAAAGCTGTCAAAAATATTGGAGAATCCTGGAAAGAAGTAAAACCAACTTGTTTAAAAACTGAGATTTATAGCAAATTGTGGAAAGAATCCACTGATAACACTGAAGCAGTATACAGTGATAATACAAACGATTTGACTTAGTTTGCAAAATATATAAACTTTTAAGGAAGTTTTAAACGATATAGGAAATGTTTTCAGCGAAGATGAAGAAGAGATAACCCAGAAGCTGTTTCAAAATTTTTCTACGGTGACTGATGTAAGAAGAGGAGGAAAAAGAAGATTAAAACAAAGAGTACAAAACAATGAGGAGAAGCGTTTTCGTTAATAGATAAAGCTACTATGACAGCGATGATTTTTAAAAATAGTTCCACAAACAGGAATGATTTATATAGGCTAGAGCAGCGTTTCTTAAACTGTGTTCCGCGGAACCCCGGGGTTCCGTGGAGATCACTCAGGGGTTCCGCGAAAGTTACGTGCTTTTTTTATAACATTCAAGGAAGTAACATAAAAAAAGTAATAAAAATTTAACGGCACAACTAAATTCCACTTACTAATCGGGATAGTCGGTGCAAATGCTACAGTCCGACGTCGCGAATTGTAACGGCGCCGTCGGGACAATTTTTGGTATTTAAAAGCAGCCGCCCTGGTATAATCACGGGAAATCCCGGTATCGGTGATTCCCCGGCTCAATTCTTTATTGATCATTACACTGCAAGTATCCGGGCATAATAGTCACTTGCCGATGTGTGTCTTATAAATAAAGTAATTGAAAATTAAAATAAAGTGATTGAAAGATAAATAAACTGATTGAAAGTTATTGATAAAGTGATTTTGTTTATTGATAAACTTTATTGGTTCTGTCTAAAACCAATTGTTTAAAACCAAACTGTCTAAAAACAGTGTTAAAACCTAGAAATTGTAATTGTTTGTGTTTAACATTTCACTATTAAAAATAATATCAACGTAAGTAACCTTTAAACGTTATTCGGTCTTAAGGGGTAGTTCTCATTTTTTGAATAAAAACACGACGATTTTTAATAATTTTTTTCAAAGAGGATTGTTTTTTATATATAGAAACTTTTTTTTACTGCGTTACGCATATCTTTGCAAAAACAAATTGTGTTTTAATTTGCCATAATTTGCCTCTGTAGCAGAGGGCGTTAAAGTTGACGCCCGAAAAACGAGATACCAAACGGTAGCAAAGATTACTTCTGTTGAGTAATATAGGGTCTTTTCAAAAAATTAAAAATTATAAGAATGGCGCGCATTTTACTAAAAATTTTAAAAAACGACCTTTTTAGATTAGGAAAAGTGGAATTAAAACTAAAATATAGCATTTTAATCAAAGATCCTAGTTTGCCCACTGGTGTACACGTTTACAAACATAATACAAAAAGATCTAGGTCTAGATTGGTCAATTAGCGTCTGAGAAATTCTTGTTACCGATTTCAGAAACATCATTTTGGGAAAAATTTGCTTAAACTTTATACGAGTGATGTATACAGCTTGTATACAAGTGAACATAAAGCTATAACTTTTATACGGAACCGAGTACTTATTCTAGACACACATATATAGCATTAAGAACTCCCTCTTAAAAGGTAACTGGTGCTGTTATTTTTGTCTTAAAACCATTTTCGATATTTTGTTGCAGGGTGGAGAGGTAGCTTAAAGAAGGCACTTTAAAGCGTTCTGCTGCAGAACTTGACTCTTCTGTTTCGGACCCAGCAACTAACTCTTTTGCTAAAGATAACTGTGGTAATAATAAAAGTGATGCAACTGAAATCGCCACAAACGAAATTAGGCCAGTAATGGCCTCTACAAGTAATCAACCCAGAGCAGTTACTAAAAAACTAAGGAAATATTATCAGGATAAAAATACCGTATACTTGTGTTAAAAAAATTTGTAAATAAGTTAGTTATATGTCTGATGAAGCTCAGGTTGGAGCGAAACGATCGTTACAGTGTTAATTAAAAAGTGAAATTCATTAAAATTTGTTTTATTTTATCCTAATAATAGTTATAATGGAATTTCATCAAGTAAAGGCTGAAACAATTATATATTTCTAAGGAAATATGATGAAAGTTATATATGTTTAAGATTCATGAACGATAATGATAATCCTCAGTGTGTTATATGCAACAAAGTTCTACCAAATAGCTCTATGGCTCCAGCTAAACTGCGTCGTCATTTAGAATCTGTTCATGGCGAGCTTAAAGAAAAAAAATGTTGAATTCTTCATTCGGTAGCGTGACGAACTTTTAAAATTAAAAACGGTTATGGTTCAAACCACAAAAACGGTGAATGAAAAAGCAAGTGAGGCTTCTTACTTAGTCAGCTATCTGCTCAACGCGGTGAAGCATACTCAATTGCGGAAATTTCTTATTAAACCTTCATGTATGGAGATGGTAAAATGTGTGTTAGGTGAAAAATCTGCAAAAGAAATGGCTAAGATTCCACTTTCGAATGACACGGTAGCTCAGCGCATCAGAGATTTAGCAGCCAATATAAAGAATGAACTTACTTTTCGTCTCAAATCATGCAAATTTTCATTACAAATGGATGACTCAACCGATGTATCTGGACTCGCAATATTAATTGTAATCGTTAGATATCAGCACGAAAACGCATTATTGGAAGATCTTCTTTTATGCAAATCTCTACCAACACGTACTACTGGAGTCGAAATATTTGGTGTTCTTAATTCTTTTCTTGAAGAGAATAAAATACCATGGGACAACTGTATTGATATCTGTACCAATGGAGCAAAGGCCATGAGTGGCATAATTAATGGGGCTGTACAGCTTATTAAATTGGGGATCCATAGGCAGGCACTTGCTGCTAAAAAGTATCCCCAGTTATAAGAATGCTCTTGATGAGGTCATCAAAATCATTAACTTCATAAAATCTCGACCGCTAAATAATCGTTTATTCAAAATATTCTGTGAGGAGATTGGAAGTGTACATACTTCTCTTCTTTTGCATACTGAAGTCAGATGGTTATCTCGAGGAAAGATACTAACCCGTTTTCTTGAGTTAAGGGACGAGGTGCGTGCTATTTTTTAAAACACAATTTTGAATTGAAAGGTCGATTATTTGATAGAAATTGGTTACTTAAAATTCCCTATTTAAGCGACATTTTTACAAAGATAAATGAAGTTAATTTAACCCTCCAGGGTAAACAAGTAAATGTATTTATTGCCCACGAAAAAATTCTTGCTTTCAAGAAAAAAATAGAATTTTGGACAATTTGTATGCGCTCCAACGAGTTTGATTGTTTCCCAACAATAAAAGGCTTTTTAGAAGAAGAAGGGGTTGAAATGGCAGCGGCATTTATTGAAGAAATTATTCAACATCTGAAAGGATTGAGTGAAGCTTTTAATAAGTATTTCCAAATGAACAGCAGATTAAATATCAAAATGAATTGTGGATTAAAAACCCATTTATTTTCAATGCACGACCTTCGACCATGTCAACGGAAGAATACGAAACTTTTATTGAAATGACATCTGATTCATCATTGCAAAATAAATTTAAATTAATGCCATTAACGGAATTGTGGTGCAGTATAAAAGATGAATATCCTCAATTGTCGCAAAAGCCGTGTTGATGCTTTTACCATTTGTAACCACATACAGGGTTAGTTAAAAGTATGGAGACGGCGATTTATTGTCGTTAATATTCATTTTAGGGAATTATGTTCAATATAAAAGTTTGTTAAGATATTTTGATCTACATTTGAGAATATTTGAATTTTTTTTTTCTTCAATTGTTTTTTTAGTTACGCCTGTCCGCGCAGTTTTTTTAAATGGGCACTAGTAAATTTTACTCTACCATTCGATAGAGAATTTTTTTCTCTTTACAATAATATTTTTGTTTTTTTTAAATTCATTTTAATAACTTTTTTAGAAGAAAAGGCCGGTTTATGTGTTTAACAGATGTTCGGTACATCGCAGATAGACAGAAGCGTAGCAATAAACAAACTTGAGCGACATAATTTTATCAGTGGTTATTGTGTACGTCAAATCTTTGACAGAAATAATTCATTTGTGCAATTTGTTGCTGTTAATATTAACAATGGCGAGTTTAAGTGAACATGAACGAATTGAAATACTTATGATGTTGGGTTATGGAGATAGACGCAGAAGTTTACAAGACGTTTGTAATTTATTTAATGATACGCATCCAAATAGAAATCCAATATCTAAATCCGTTGTTGGTAAAACTTTAAGACGCTTTGAACAAACGGGTAGCGTTAAAGATTTGCCAAGGAGTGGTAGACCTAGAACAGCAAAAAGCGATTATAACAAACTGGATATTTTATTGGCTGTATCTGAATATCCCCATTTATCAACCAATCAATTAGCGACCAATTTCAATATCGATCGTGTCATTTTTAAAAAGTGAAAAGTATAAAACTTATAAGGTACACCTTGTACACGAGTTAACGGAAGATGATTTTGATAGGAGATTACAATTTTCTGAAGAAATGTTAAATACTTGCAATAATAATGAAAATTTTGTCAACAATATTCTTTTCTCTGACGAAGCTACTTTTTGCCTTACCGGTGAAGTAAACAGACATAACTGCAGATACTGGTCATCGGAAAATCCCTCTTGGTTTTTGGAGCACCATACGCAGTACCCCCAAAAGGTTAATGTTTGGGTTGGCATTCTAGGCGGTCATATTATCGGTCCCTTTTTCATCAATGGCAATTTAACTTCGGCTCTGTATTTGCAGTTATTGCAAAATGAAATAATACCTGCTTGTGCTACGCTCTATCCTCATGAAAACAATGAACACCTGCCCAATGACAGTATCTGGTTCCAGCAAGATGGCGCCCCACCACATTATGGTGTAAATGTTCGTCAATATCTGGACAACGTTTTTCCCCACAGATGGATTGGAAGACGAGGAACCATTGAATGGCCAGCCCGTTCGCCAGATTTAAGTCCTTTAGATTTTTTTCTTTGGGGATACGTAAAAAACAAAGTTTACAAAGATAAGCCCGATAACGTCGTAGATTTACAAATCCGAATTACCAGAACGATACAAGAAATTCCCCGAGATTTTTTACAGAACTCTGTTCGGTGTTTTGTAAATCGATTGGGTCATTGTCAAATTACTAATGGACGGCAATTTGAACACTTACTTTAATTTACTTTGTTAATAATTTCTTTAATTTTTCTTGTAAAAAAGTTATTAAAATGAATTTAAAAAAAACAAAAATATTATTGTAAAGAGAAAAAATTCTCTATCGAATGGTAGAGTAAAATTTACTAGTTCCCATTTAAAAAAACTGCGCGGACAGGCGTAACTAAAAAACAATTGAAGAAAAAAAAAATTCAAATATTCTCAAATGTAGATCAAAATATCCTAACAAACTTTTATATTGAACATAATTCCCTAAAATGAATATTAACGACAATAAATCGCCATCTCCATACTTTTAACTAACCCTGTATATGTGCGAAACGGGGTTCTCAGCTTATTTGTCGACAAAAACTAAATACCGGAACAGACTTGATGCCGAAACTGACATAAGAATTCAACTTTCATCAATTAAGCCTAATATTAAGTATATTTGTGATAATAAAAAGCAATATCACTCATCCCATTAAAATTAAAATTTAAAAGTCCTGTAAATGTAAATTTAAGTTGTTTTAAGAACTTTTGTGTTAATTATTGAATTACTTTTTGAAGAAAATAAATCTTTTTCGAAATAATTGTCATTTTTGTTGCATATAATCCATTTACAGAATGTTACATTACATACTATTGAAACAAACCAGGGGTTCCACAATAAAAGTGACTACTAAAAAGGGTTCCACTTATCAAAAAGATTAAGAAACGCTGGGCTAGAGATACAAAAAAGTTTAAGTATATCAATACGTTAAGCACGTATTACGCATTTGTTACAAATGAAACTGGAAAATACGAGGTGTGTTGTCCATGTTTACAAAAGTTTCAATTGTAACAAATGCGTAATACGTGCTTAACGTATTGATATACTTAAACTTTTTTGTATATTTACTGCCATCTGGCATCGTGTTAATGGACTTACACCTATATGCGTATTTTCTTCCCTTTTGTACCAGCTTAGCCGGTCAAGGGAAGGGTTGCCATTTTCGGCATAGTCTCTTTCGTCCGTCAGATGTCACTATATTATATGGTGCTACCTGCTAGGACGAAATTTGCTATACCATATAGGCGATTTAAGCTTTTAAATTACTTCACTAGCTTAACTGACGACGCTTAATAGTAATAGCCAGAAACATATGTCTTAAGCAAAAGTAAAAAGCTGGAAAATACGAGGTGTGTTGTCCATGTTTACAGTTACAGATGTGTATTTTTTTTACATGTCTGTTTCATTTGTAACTGGGCTAGAGAATTGAAAAACAAATCAAAAAGAATGTTTATATTGGTTACCGCCGATTAGATAAACGTATTATAGACGCATGTACGATGTCTTTTGTGAAATGTAAAGAAAATGGAGTTGCTTTGATAGTGATTTAAAGAAAAATGAAGTTATTTTTTTAAAATCATATAAATCTCAATCACATATCATCTGCATTTTAGTAAGACAATAATCCAAAACACACTGCTAGATTGTGAACATTTAATAGGTTGATCAAGAAAAACTACTTTGGGAATTACCAAGTAGCTAAAGCAAGAAGAAATTGCATAAATGAGAATAAAGTACAGTTTGCGCCAAAATATACAGTACTGTATTTCGCGCCGTTCTTATGCGCATGTCTACTTATCGGCGTATTATTGTATCAGCGTTATGTATTCGTAGAAGCGCAAAAAACATTGTGGTGTGAGGTTGGAGTTGAAAATGGGTCTTACGACGGAGGAAAAAGTGTTTTCTATCGTGGAACATTATTTTCGCTGGTACGGACACGGCTATCGGTGTGGGCCAAGATTGAAGTTAGTGGCGGTACAATATCATGAACAATTTCATAAAACGACACCAAGCAAGTTAAAAAATTTCGTAATAATAGCAGTGTATTGAGTCAACGGAAGGGAAGGTCTGGTAGGCCATTAATTGAACGAATGAGAATCATGGATGCGTCGCCAATCAGGTCTTGGAGTCACCTGAGCGAAGATTTCGACGAACGTCCTTGAAATTGAATATCAGCCATACCTCGCTTCGTTTAAGAGTAGATGGATTTCTGTACCGAATTCAGGTTGGACAACGAATGACAAACCAAGATATGCATGCCAGGGTTGTGTATTGTGGCTATAGTGTACGAGGATTTTTTGCATAACGTGTGGTTCTCTGACGAAAGTCACATTCATTTAGAGGGTTACATCAATAAGCAAAGAACTCGCTTCCTTGGTTTTGAGAGCACTGACGTTATCGTCCAAACGGCTACATAATGAGCATGTGACGATATGGTGTGCACTGTCAGCACATGGTGTGCTTGGTACGTATTTCTTTGAGAATGATGATGGTGTACCTCTTACTGTTGCCCAGGAACGTTATAGGAACACGGTGCTCAGACCATTTATTCGGAATATCAAAAGGTTTTGTCGTGGCAGGAACCTCTGGAAAGAAACACAGTGGTTTCAACAGGACGGGGCGACCAGCCACACCGCTCATCGGTCTATAGCAGTTCTGCAAGAAACTTTTCAAGGACGAAACATATCCCACGGGACTGATTACAACTAACCCATCACATTTCCCTGATCTTACACCACCTGACGCCTACCTATGGGGAATGTTAAAGGAGAAAGTGTTCAACGGTACACACCCACCCAGAAGTGTGAATACATTACGTGAAAAGATCTGCAGATGCTGCAAAATCTGCAGTAACATGTGTTCTCGAATATGTTTGAAAATCTGCGTGGCCGTTATGAACAGTGTCTAAAGCGCAATGGCGCACATTTTGAACATGTATACTTCAGAATTTATAAGTAATATCTATTGCTCCAGTACTGTATATTTTGGCGGGTACTGTATAAACATTATATAAATAAAATAAAAATTACTATATTAATATGTAGTTTATCAATACTTTTTACAGATATTGATAAAATATCTAATAAAATTCTGCAGTTTTTTGCATTATAAAATTACTAGCTGCTTTCTATCATTGTCATATTAATATATATATAATAATATTTGAGTGTTTAATAACGGGTGTCCGTTAATGATTGAAGCTGAGAGTATGTCAAATTTAAATTTATTCAGTAACAATTTCATTTAATCACATTTAACGTAAATATAAAAATTGATAAAATCAAACACAATAACCTTACTTTTCGAAATCTTTATTGCCAATATTTACTAATTACAATTATTTAAGAAAGAGAGATAGATTGTGCTGCATTCCAAACAAGAAATGTGAATAATAAAAGCTAACGGAAAACAAGCATGTATGTATGACTATGGCAAGAGATATTAAACACCAATTGACAATAATTATAATTCTCAAAATTTAATTCTTAAAAATTAAGCAAAGAAATTTCCAAAATGTAACAAATGTCAACCTTCAAATAATAATGGACACCCAATATATATACCCACATAATTTAGTTTAAAAAAAAATAATAAAACAAAAGCATAGAAATCCAAACAATGTTTAGTATACACAGTTCTAAAAGATATTATAAGTTAGTACAAATGATTAATTTTTAATGAAAATAATAATAGTTAAATTACTTTAGAACAAACCTCATTAACTCCTTGTCTTAATTCATTTGGAATTTCGCCGCGTCTTACACTATCTAAAAATTCCCTATTAGACGGATCATTATAAGCCCGCAAAGGTCCATCATCTACACTAAAACCATCTCTCCACAGCTTCATAGTCACTTCTGCTGGTGGACTTGGCTCGGCTTGCCCAGGAATAGTTTCAGAATCATTTCCAGTTTGGCCAAGTTTATACCCTGTGCCTTTAAATGCTCTTGTTGTAGAAGTACTTGCAGAATCTAATATTTCAACACTGTGTCTGAAATACAGTATAAAATTATTCTAATAAGAACATGATTTATTGTATCATTACTCTTGAACTGATTTAAACATTTCAGAAACAATATCTTTCTTCTTTTTTGAAGGTCCTAAAACTTGCTGACCACTATTTTCTGAACCTCCTGCATAAAATGCTTGGCCCTCTTCTTCATCACTGGAATTAGCATCTAAGGTATTTAATGTAGCAAAACGTGAATTAACCTTTGATCTTGGCTTTGGCTTAGCTTTAATTGGAGGATTATTTACCACAACTTCTTCTTCTGGATCACTACGTGGCGTATCAACAGAAACCACTTCCAGCGGTTCCGAATCAGCGTCATAAAAACTTGTTAAAGCTATCTGTCAGCAAAAATCATTATTACAATAAGTATTAAAAATTATTTACATGACTTGACAATATAAATATTATATTCTAACCTCTAAATCCCATGCAGATGATTCCATATAAAACCTAGCTCTTTCTTCATCTATTCCGGTAACAGTAATAAACTGTTGCAATTTTTCATTATTATCTGACATATTTTAAGTATTTTTTTAAATACGTTTAATTAATCAATCATCTAAACTCCAATTCAGAAAAACAGGCAAAACCAATCAAACAGATTCTGAAACTGACTACTGCGGACAGAAATGAAACTAAAAAGTACTAGTAAAATTAAAGCACATATTCTGGAGATATTTACTTTATCTAGGCACTTTTTCATTTAAATTACTTGGCGCAACCTTCAAAGATGTCATTGTAACCAAGTTTACGTCGGTATCATTCAAGGTTATAGTCATTGAGTTAAAAATTATAATTTTTCTATGTACCATAATTCGATCCCACCAATTTATCTATTACTGAGAGTTTTTTTTTCTTTGTATTTTACAATGGATCAAGAAGAAATCCTAATTCTATTTTTAATTTTTTTTTATAATCTACCGAACATACTATATACAAAACTGGTTGATTGCCTTATAAAACTATTAGTTCTAATATAACATCTGTTGACCATGTTACCTTCTTTATGTTTGGGGAGGTAATCATGCATTTTAGGTATAGCAAACGCCAATTAAGTTGGCGCGAGGAGGGGTAAGTTCGCGGTGCAGAATTAGAAGTAGTGGGGAGATTTGTATTTGGCTCTACATCAAATGTCAGATAATTCTAACCTCTGAGCGTGTATCACTTTATGATCCCCTAGCAATGACATTATGTTCCGTCAAACGTCAATGACAAATGTATTCTGACAATTACTTGAGTAGTGGGGGTGGACGTTTTTAAAAACTGCTTCTGCGCACCCCCTCCTCGCGCCAACTTAATTGGCGTTTGCAAGCAAAATATATACATGAATTTTATGACCAATCATAGCCAAGAATTGTTTTCGTAACCATGGAAACATGATTCAAAATTTAACAGAGTTGCAATGTTACCTAATACGTTTGAATTGAAAATTCAGTTATATATCGTAGTTGTATACCGCTGTTTATTACAAATTACCATATACAAATTCGTTTAATTTATTGTTTTTCAGTTATTTTATAGGTTTTAATTAAGAGTTGTTTATATTTTACTTAATTAAATATATATACATAATACGTAATAATTGAAAGAGGTGGATATTCCAGGATTATTTCTAGGAGACAATGGTTATACGTGTAGACATTACCTACTAACTCCAGTGTTATAAACAGGCAGGCGCGGCTCGTGATGACGTATTTTGGTTTGCAGTACAATGATACGAGTGCCTCGTGTGTTTTCGGTGTTTACTAAGCAAACGTTACAGTTAGTACACGAGAATACACGAAGCACTCGGATCATTGTACTGCAAACCAAAATACGTCATCACGAGCCGCGCCTGTAAACAGGTGTTGTGATACCCACAGAATATTAATAGTTGAAAATGAATTCAATTTCTACATTATAGATTCTGATCAATTCATTGAACATAATACACAAAAGAACTTCATTCAACAATATTCGGTGACTTGGCATTTTGTCATTGAAACATGTTATTGATACTTATTGATTCGTATTAATTCGTTATTTGTTCATAATTTCTATTAAAATGGCAGGTAGAGGAGGTATTGCAGGACACACCATAGATTTTCATTATAGACATTCACATATTTTAAACAATTTTAGCGAAATCCGCTTAAAGTGATATTAAAATTAAAAAAAAATACTTTAATCACCTGCTACAAATAAGAATAAATCATCACAACTAAAACTATACCTGCTATTAATAAAATTCATATTCTCTTAAAATATAATATCCTATTGCTGATATTCAGATCGCGCCTATAAAATTACAAATTAATAAAGTGTTAATAAATATATTTACTGTCTCTCTAAATTGCTCAAGCTAAAATAAAGCCGCTTTATCTGCAGGTTTCTGAAGATCCGGTTTTACTGGCTCTATTAATAGTTCCACTCTTTCTGTTTTGAACTTAACCTTTGCCAGTCCTTCCATTTACCTTTTTTTTAATAAGGTGAAGTTCTTTCTGCTGAAGAATGGATTCTGTTCTTACCTTAGCATTTCTCTCAGTTACTGCTCCTACTCCATCACCCTTCCTTTTGAGATTTCTACAACACATACATTATTACTTATTATAATAGGAAGCGATTCAGCTATATTTTCCTTATTTTCTAATATCAAACTGGGAACTTTCATTCATTATGTTTATATTTACCTAATTTGTCCTCCTTTTTCCGTTAGTACTACCTCCACATCACCTTCCTTCCATGAACAACTAGGTTCTGTATTACTGTTAACTAAAAGTCATGTTTCCACTTAATTTCATATAACAATGTATATGTATATATATATATATATATATATATATATATATATATATATATATATATATGAAAAATTTGTGAAAAACTTATCTGCGCGGAATGTGCAAATATCGACATTTCACTGTTTTTACAGATCATCAGTGCACCTTATCCGAAGACAGACATGATATTCACTTCTATACTACGTGTATATATACGAACTGTAATGAACTTCATGTGTATGAGAATTAATAATTATTAAATCTCATTTTATATGCGATGCAACAAATTATAGCGACAATCGCATGTAAAATGAGATTTAATAATTATTAATTCTCATACACATGAAGTTCAATATATATATATTGAAGAGAAGCCGAAAGGGCTTAATGAAATATACATACAAAATTTAATGTTTAAATAAACTGGTAAGATAATTTTAAAAATGTGAATTATAAATCTCTATATTAAATATGCTATCAAATGTTACACACAGATGGGGTTGTATAACGTTAAATTTGTTACTTGCGTATGATGCAAAGATACATAATTGTTAATAACGAAGTATACTTAACCTAAACAGCTGTTCATGTATATAATTTCTTATAAGTATATTCGGGTGGGCTAAAATTTGTGTTATGTGTCCGGCTTCGAAGAACAATTAGACTCATGTGTGGGCATAGAAACATACCCTTTAAATTGTAGGTTCGGTGACTGCAATAGAACACTTACAAAATCAGCTGATGCCAATGCAATAAATAATGGTATTTTTTATATTCAAATCTACTAAATAAAACGAGTGAGATAAGGGATAATGTAAAAGACTTTAATGAAATTATTGGAAAACAGGTAAGTGATCAACTTAATTAGATTATGAATATTCAAACGTATCAGGTCACGTGATAAACTAAACATGAAATACATTCTAGGTTAAACAAAACAACTAAATAAACGTGACATGAATAAAGCTAAATGCATAAATAATTCTATTATTAAATTTAATTATATTTAACAGGAAACTGTATTCTTCTAGACTTAACTTAAATTATGTTAATATTAAAATGCAACATAAGTTATAATTATTAAAGATAATTTGATTATGGTTTTATGTGTTGAAGTAAATTAATTTATCATTTTCAAAAATTCGTAGGATGTTTAAAGAATACTTATGTGGACATAGACAGGAATTGGTAATTCTGGACTTGGCTGGTAGATCCGTAAATGCAGGATACAAGTTTGAACGGGCAATCGGATGGCGTCCCCGCTTGGTCTTCCGATCTAACGGCAGGTTTTCCCGGTGAAATGGAATTTTCGTTTTCTTGGACACCAGTTATCGTCTGGACTCGCAAAATGCGTTAAACAGGAACTGGATATACAGGTAAGGTTTGACTAGGTTCGATGTAAAGGTTTTCTAATTTTATTAATGATTTTTCTTTTAATTTGCAGAGAGGCACTTAAATACGTCGAGGTGTTTAATGGAAATTTTTACCTAGTGACGCCAACTCTCATTTGTTCTGAATCCTAACTTCTGATTCGTCCAATCTGTATGTATTTCTATAATCTCGACATTTAATTATAATGAAAATGACAATTTAATCACTCTAAATATACATTTGCTTAATATAAATTATATATTTTATTTTTGTAACCAAATAATTGACGTGTGAATGTTGATAATTGTACATAATGCTCATTTTATGGTTGGGATAATTCCCGCTGTAGTTATTTTAAATTAGTACAGTCTCGCCTAAATAATTGGCGTCATTTATTATTGATCAATTAAGTTGAAATATCTTTGGAAATACAAGATATCAGAATAAAATGACTAATGCAAATGAAAAGATAAAAATAAATAAATGTGAGAATGAATTTTAAACAATTAAAAACGCGAAATCAACTTTATTGATATTACATAAGAATTCAGTTTCAATATTTTTTAATTATTCTAAGGATTACATATACACATTCAAATTCTGTCACTTGCTAACTAAGGCATTCTTATGTGTAGGCTTGACCTACATCAACTTCCCCAATAATTTGGAAAGACGTTATTGTCTTGGCAAAGAGGCTTGTCCAAATTATTCATCAAGATTTTATAAACTGAAAATTCTGCCATTTAAAATAATGTGCATGTATTTCATATAATTGTCATATATTATACATTCTATATATTAAGTGTGTTTATTATTTTTGTTTTATATCTGTGTTTGTATATAAATTTTGCTTCCGTATATATATTTGTTTAATAGTACCATTATAAGTTATATTATCATAATTATTGTATTTATATGTGTATAGTTTTTCTATTTGTCTTCTGGTGTTTTGTTTTTCGTACTGTTAACTACATTGTTTATATATTCATAGTTGTTGTCTGTATTAAAAGCTTGTTTTATATTCTGGTATTAGTTATTCTGTTAATGGTTATGGTGTTGTACTTAGGGTTATTATATTTTATGTTGATGGTACATGCTTAATATTCTATATATTCCTTGTTATTCTTATTCTTTGTTTATACATCATATATTAGTAAAAGTTTTAGTTTGCATAATAAATAATTCTTTCCTTTTAAATACATATCATTCCTATCGAGTCCTACTCTAATCATTATTATCCATTCCTTAACATATATTTAAATTCCCTATAATAAGACACTTGTCTATATTTCAATATATTCATATTAATAATAATAATTCATTTATTTATATATACTTTACATCCCCATATCATATATTAATTCCTTCTACATTTATTAATCTATACCTTTCCTATATCAATTAACATTTCAGCACTCTTTTATTTATTCTTGTCATACTATTTCTTTAAAATATACTACATTTAAGACTTTCATTTTCTTTAACTTTAGCATGTTTATAATTGTTTGGTTTCCCCATTAATATGTTTTATATTTGTTACATAAAAACATATAATAATTTTTCTTTCTAAGTTCTTTACCATTTTAATATATTATAGTGCTTTTGTCTCAGAATATGTTCTCCTTCAGTAATTGTTTATTAGTCATTAGGTTTACAAGCTCTAATTATGTTACATATTTTTCCTCTTTATTGTAAATTGTTTGACTTGTTTACGATATAACAGTTATTTTTATTTGGTTATGTGTTCTTTTTCTTTGTTAAATTCGATTGTGTTTTATCATATCTTTATATATATTTAGTGTTCGTGTACTTAGTTTAGTTATTAGTCATCAATAAGTAATCATCTCCCCATCTTAGCTGTAGTCGTCTTTATAATTTTAGAACACCGAGATTCTATTATCATTGTTTATATATTAATTTTTCTTCGACGCACCTTAGGTGTGTTCCTATTGTTATTATTATATGAATGGAGCATATTACCTCTGTCTAATGTGATATGCATGTTTTTAATGATCAATGTGTGTGTCGTTTCAGTTTTTGTGTAAGTAGATGTATAAGAGTTGATTTGTGTTTTAAGTATGATATTAGAAAAATCGTTGGTATCAAAATATTCATTTATCATGGAATTGTGTGTTGTTCCTTCTATATTTATTAAGTTATACATGTTAGCATATATTAGTGAATATTGTAGATGTGTGCTGGTGTTCTGAGTGTAGGTGTACCTGTGTTTTGCTTGTATGTTGTTCATAGTAAAAGTGTGATATATATTTTTGATTGCAGATGGGTTAATGTTTGCTTCGTTTCTCCCCATTATTAATGTTATAAGATTGTTATTTTCTTGAGTAATGTTTATTAGAAAATTGTGATATTCTCTATCATTTGTTGGAAATTGATTATGTGAGTTAACTTTGCTTTTGCATCTAAGCGATTTGTAAGGCTTTTGATTAGATAATGGCTTGATTGTGTTTTTGTTACATACATTATTAGTACTTGTTTTTCCCAACATCTCTTTGTGTTCCGGCCTAAGTTGATCTATTTTTATCTCATTAATGATCTCGAATTTTTGATTTATGCTTGTTGTTAATTTTTCATTGAAAGTATCTATTTTTGGTATTAAATTTGTTATTAATCTTACATTAAAAGCATCTATTTTTTGTATAATTCTTTCTTCCATTTTCGTCTGGCTCTCCTTTAATTCTTTTATATCCCCTTTTATTTCCTCTTTGTCCTGCCTAAGTTGGTCTAATTTACTGTTAATATTTGTTTCTATTTGACTTATATTTGTCTCTAATCTTATGTTGTTGTCTGTGATAAATTGTTTTAAATTAGTTTCTTGACTTTCTATTTTTTTGTTATTATTGTCTAATTTTTGATTTAAATTTTCATTATTCATTTCTAATTTTTGTGTTAAATTAATTTCTATAGTTTCTATATTTTTGTTATTGTCATTTTCATTATTTTTCGTCATGGTTTGTTTAAAGTTTTCATTATTTGTTTTGTTACTAGTTTCCATTGATTCTATTTTTTGAGTTAAATTAGTTAAAATAGCTGTCAAAGTATTAAGGTTCAGAGGCACCTCCTCTTTTGGTGTTTCTGGTTGAGCAGTAACTGTGGCAGAATCACCCTGATCTGTTTCTCTTTCTCTCTCTGCAAGGTTTTCCCTTGACTTGCTCCTGGTGCGTTTGTCCATTTTATTATTATGATTGTAAATATTGATATTATTGTATTATAGTTATGTATTAAATTAGTTTTATGCAAATAAATTGTTTCTTATACAATTATTTTTATTTTTCCCCTTTTTATTTAATTAATTCAATGTTTATATTTTAATCTTTGTATTATATTTGTAAATTAATCGTAGGTAAATAAATTTTTGTTTAGAAAAAATTGTATTTGTTTTGATTCTTGACTTATTCTTTCAGAATTAATTATAAAAGCAATTACCCTTTATAGAAATTGACTTACAAATCCTGTTCCTGAGTATGAATAAGCGTCCTGGCACATAAGAAAAACCACAGAAAAGCAAAATACAGACTCACAAGAAAAAGATGTATCTCTTAAATAAACATAAATAGAATACAGTTTTCCTTGTTTTTAATTTTTATCCTCTCTCGTTTATTTTATAAATTGTGTTCTATTGAGCACGTTTTCTAATTTGCCCCACGTTGGGCGCCAAATTGAAGAGAAGCCGAAAGGGCTTAATGAAATATACATACAAAATTTAATGTTTAAATAAACTGGTAAGATAATTTTAAAAATGTGAATTATAAATCTCTATATTAATATGCTATCAAATGTTACACACAGATGGGGTTGTATAACGTTAAATTTGTTACTTACGTATGATGCAAAGATACATAATTGTTAATAACGAAGTATACTTAACCTAAACAGCTGTTCATGTATATAATTTCTTATAAGTATATTCGGGTGGGCTAAAATTTGTGTTGTGTCCGGCTTCGAAGAACAATTAGACTCTTGTGTGGGCATAGAAACATACCCTATAAATTGTAGGTTCGGTGACTGCAATAGAACACTTACAAAATCAGCTGATGCCAATGCAATAAATAATGGTATTTTTTATATTCAAATCTACTAAATAAAACGAGTGAGATAAGGGATAATGTAAAAGACTTTAATGAAGTTATTGGAAAACAGGTAAGTGATCAAATTAATTAGATTATGAATATTCAAACGTATCAGGTCACGTGATTAACTAAACATGAAATAAATTCTAGGTTAAACAAAACAACTAAATGAACGTGACATGAATAAAGCTAAATGCATAAATAATTCTATTATTAAATTTAATTATATTTAACAGGAAACTGTATTCTTCTAGACTTAACTTAAATTATGTTAATATTAAAATGCAACATAAGTTATAATTATTAGAAATAATTTGATTATGGTTTTATGTGTTGAAGTAAATTAATTTATCATTTTCAAAAATTCGTAGGATGTTTAAAGAATACTTATGTGGACATAGACAGGAATTGGTAATTCTGGACTTGGCTGGTAGATCCGTAAATGCAGGATACAAGTTTGAACGGGCAATCGGATGGCGTCCCCGCTTGGACTTCGATCTAACGGCAGGTTTTCCCGGTGAAATGGAATTTTCGTTTTCTTGGACACCGGTTATCGTCTGGACTCGCAAAATGCGTTAAAC
Organism: Melolontha melolontha; assembly: GCA_935421215.2. Taxonomy (NCBI): domain Eukaryota; kingdom Metazoa; phylum Arthropoda; class Insecta; order Coleoptera; family Scarabaeidae; genus Melolontha; species Melolontha melolontha. Next base: position 102,241,654 of record OW285236.1, on the reverse strand, counting down.
AGGAACTGGTTATACAGGTAAGGTTTGACTAGGTTCGATGTAAAGGTTTTCTAATTTTATTAATGATTTTTCTTTTAATTTGCAGAGAGGCAAAATCTCCATTAAACACCTCGACGTATTTATACGTCGAGGTGTTTAATGGAGATTTTTACCTAGTGACGCCAACTCTCATTTGTTCTGAATCCTAACTTCTGATTCGTCCAATCTGTATGTATTTCTATAACCTCGACATTTAATTATAATGAAAATGACAATTTAATCACTCTAAATATTCATATGCTTAATATAAATTATATATTTTATTTTTGTAACCAAATAATTGACGTGTGAATGTTGATAATTGTACATAATGCTCATTTTATGGTTAGGATAATTCCCGCTGTAGTTATTTTAAATTAGTACAGTCTCGTAGTAGGTATATACAACGTGACTATAAATGTTTGTAACAAATATTTACTTTGGCAACACTGAAAAATTGGCTAGCCTGGTTATTCGTATATAGGTACAACTTTGTAGGTTATGTCATTTGTATCATATGGATGCATTAAAAATCAGGTGTGCTAACATAAAATTACAGAAGTGTTGCCAACTTAAGTCGAAAATTTACAATCATTTATAGTCTCGTTGTATATATAATGTATAGTTTTAGTTTTCGTTAATAAAGAAAGAAGAGCTATTGCAATAAAAAAAAATGTAAAGCAGTAGGTAGGTATGTAAATAATAAAAGAAACACAAGAATTTCTTGATATATATTTATATATATTATATATATATTGGTATAATATTGCATAAAGTCGTACCTATTTTACAATAACACTGTACAAGCTGTTTTAAACTTAAGTAAAATTTACAAGAAAATAAAAGGTAATTATAGTAAATTACAAATTAGAGCTTATATAAATTGCATTAAATAATATATTTTTATTCTGATGAATACATATTGTTATGTTTATTTGTTACAGTTACAGGAATTTTGTAATCAAAACATGATTTATTATCACTATTTATTAATCTCTTAGAGTGTAGAATTCCAGTTAAGGCAAGGTAGTAGCAGATAACCGATTTCTGATTTTACTTTTGTTGAGAGATACTGCACTGAATATTCTTTCTACCGAAGCACTACTGTGAGGTAATGTTAAAACTAAATTGACAAATTTTGATAGTTCTGGATAAACAGCAGTATTGTCACATCTAATTTGATTACAGATATTTTTCCAAAAAGAAATATAATCGGCTGCATCCTCATTGAAGTTACTGTTTTGCAATAATCGCCACTCTCTATCCAATGAAAGAAGATATCTTTCCTATGAAAATTTGCTGCTGGACCTAATGAACTTGTAGTTTTAATAAGTTTTTGGTCCAAAAATTTAAAGAACTTAAGTGTCTTTACATCTTCTGCATTAAATGGAAAGCGTTTATTGATGAGGTCATTTTATACAAAAAGTTCCTATAAACATAGGTCCGCATACGCTTCGTCTTCGTTACCGATCTACAGCGTGTTGAAGTTTAATTTTAAAAAACAGTAAAAACTTGATTTTTCCAAAGCGGCTTGAGATATCATAATGAAATTTTAGGCGTGTTAATAGCTGTGGGAGACACATACTTTGCAATACAACACGATGTTTCAGTCGTACCTGTGGCGCGCGTGTTGGCACGTCACAGGCTATTTTTCAAGAAAAAATAGGACGCCTCTGATTTCTCTAAAATTACAAATATGCTTTTATTTATTGTTCAATTATGAAGAAAAAAGCTCTCTTAACTTTTTATCGATCGACTTACCGTTTTTTAGTAAAAAAAAAACATTTTAGTGCATGTCCATTTATTCCAGAAAAAAAAAATAAAAAATCAAGGTTTTATTCAAGGGCAAAAACAAATATTTTACCAAACCACAGTCCTGTTTTATTCACTGACATATTGAATGAGTCTCGTGATTAATAATTTTGTATGTGTCGAATTTGTTGAAGTTCCTTATCATGAATCGCTATACGAATGCCGAGATGACCGACATGCCCTACATTTATGGGCGTGCTGATGGCAATGCATTAGAAGCTAGGCGGTTGTATACTGAAAGATTTCCTGGCCGTATTGTTCCTGATAGAAAAACTTTCGAAAGTATTCATCGGCGTCTTTATGAAACAGGCACATTAAGACGAAATGGAGGAGCAGGAAGGCCAAGGACAGCAAGAACGGTAGAGCTGGAAGAGGATGTGCTAGACATGATTGAAGAAGATAGAAGTACTTCTACTCGAAAAATTGCTGACGCTTTGGATGTAAGTAATGGGACTATTTGGCACATTCTGAAGGAAAATTTGTTGTATCCATTCCATATACAAGGCGTTCAAGCACTTCTTCCTGCTGATTTTCCTCCTCGCATTGCATTCTGTCAATGGCTTTTGCACAAAATGGTTCAAATCCCTCAACTCCTGATGTTGATTCTGTTCACCGATGAAGCGAATTTTTCAAGAAATGCAATACGGAATTTCCATAATAACCATGTATGGTGTGACGAAAATCCACATGAAATTGTTGAAGATCGTTTTCAACATCAGTTTTCTTTGAACGTTTGGCTTGTGGGTGACTGCATAATTGGACCGGTATTTTTACCAAGGAGACTTACCGGAGAGGTGTATCGCAACTTTTTGGAAAACACGCTCCCTGGATTTCTGGAGGACGTACCATTAGCAATTAGAGATGCAATGTGGTATATGCACGATGGCGCACCAGCCCACTTTAGTCAAGTAGCTCGTGATTTCTTAACACAAGCATACGGAAATCGCTGGTTAGGCCGAGGTGGACCTCACTCATGGCCTGCACGATCCCCGGACTTAAATCCTGGATTTTTTCATGTGGGGCCATTTGAAGTCCTTGGTGTACGCTACTCCATTGGAAAACGTAGAACACTTAAGAAACCGAATCATTGCTGGGTGCAACTCATTTAAAACCGATCCTGGTGTTTTTCAGAGAGTTCGCCAGTCAATGAGGAGAAGATTGGATTCTTGCATCCGAGCTAGAGGTGGTCACTTTACACAGTTTTTGTAATTTTTGGTTGATAAAATTGGTTTGGTAAAATATTTGTTTTTGCCCTTGAATAAAACCTTGTTCTTTAATATTTTTTTCTGTAATAAATGGACATGCACTAAAATGTTTCTTTTTTACTAAAAAACGGTAAGTCGTACGATAAAAAGTTAAGAGAGCTTTTTTCTTCATAATTGAACAATAAATAAAAGCATATTTGTATTTTTAGAGAAATCAGAGGCGTCCTATTTTTTCTTGAAAAATAGCCTGTGACGTGCCAATACGCGCGCCACAGGTACGACTGAAACATTGTGTTGTATTGCAAAGTATGTGTCTCCCACAGCTATTAACACGCCTAAAATTTCATTATGATATCTCAAGCCGCTTTGGAAAAATCAAGTTTTTACTGTTTCTTAAAATTAAACTTCAACACGCTGTAGATCGGCAACGAAGCATATGCGGACCTATGTTTATAGGAACTTTTTGTATAAAATGACCTGGGCAATCACCCACTTTAATATTGCCGCATCTTTTTTAAACACACTGTATAACAACTAATAGTCTTGTATACTGCTAACATTCTGTCATATATTGCATAAATTTTAGGAGATTCTGATTGAAATTCCTTATTTAAATCAGTAAATACAGGTAAAACATTCCAAAAACTCTAAATAATATTTATTCATAGGATTTTGTAAATTATTGTGAATGGATTCAGATGCATCGATTTTATTGAAAGATTCATTTTGGAAATATAATTTAAGAGCTTCATACTGCTCCAACACTCTTTTAACAACAGAAATTAAAGAGAGCCAGCGTGTTTGGCTAGGTTGCAGCAGCATATGGGGTTTAATATCAAGAAACTGCTGAAATTCTTTGTATTGTGTTTGTCGTTTAAAACTAGAGTATCTCAGCCGATTCTAACACCTCCTCATTGACCTTGATCGCATGCATTATTGGCGATCAAGGTCAATGAGGAGGTGTTAGAATCGGCTGAGGATGAGCGACCTTGATTTCAAGGTCACTGAGGAGGTGTTGGAATCGGATGGTGGTGACCAAGGTCATTCGAAGGTCAACGTCGTGTGTAGGTCGTTTGAATGCCAATGTCACCTTGATTTCAAAGTCACTGGGGAGGTGTTAGAATCGGATCCACAGAGTTGTTTTTTCTTTCATTTTATTGATAATTAAACATAAATAAAAAACCACAGAGCTGTTTATCTAACATTTTTATTGATAAATGAAGATAATCTTTAGTATATAAAATATATTATTTAAATCATATTTAATGTTTTAGTTTTTTCTTTTTCGGTATTCTAAATTTTCTAAATTGTTGGGTAATACTCTTTTTACAAACTGAGCAATTTCTCTTTGAAGGGGCTGGACCGTCAATTTGTTCCTCACCGGTATTATAGTGTCTAAAACACGGTCGATATTCTTCTAGTTCAACTTGTTTGTCAGGTGAAATTAAATGCCAGAACTCCTCTATCCATATTGGGGCCACTTTCGTTTTAAATAAATCTAATGGAATATACTCTATTAGATTTGTTTTAATACCAGATAGATGACCATAATTTTCATAAACAAACTTGACTGCTTCTAATATCAATTCTAGGTGTTGAGACATTTTGTTTTAATCGCTGGTTTCAGTATACTAAGCTTCTATATTATTTGCAACAATATTTATTGGCGATCAAGGTCAATGAGGAGGTGTTAGAATCGGCTGAGTGGTCAAGGTCATTTAAAGGTATTAACATTCAAGATCAATGAGGAGGTTTTAGAATCGGCTGAGGATAATCAATTTTCTTATATAGGGCAAGGGGGCGTGGTGTATATGAGGTGAAGGTTAATTAGGAGGTTCCAGAATAATATTAGTGATCAAGGTCGATGGGGAGGTTTTAGAATTGTTTGAGGATGATTAAGGTCATTTGAAGTTTAAAGAATAAAGAAGAATGTTAGGGTGGGGACAATGTTAGGGTATATAAAGTTAGCTTATGTTAAATAGATGCTAGTATTAGAGAATATGTTGAAGCGGAAGTTTAATGAGGTACCACAGAGTTCTTTATGTTCTTTAATTGTGGAAGAAAGTGAATTGGAAAAAGATAATAGTGGTTCCTTGGTAGTGGAAGAAAGTGAAGTGGTAAAAGATAATAGTATTGATAGAGGTTTACAAGTGGTTGGAGATATTGAGGCAGATTTGGGTATTGAAGAATTTTTTACTAAAATGTCTGAATCAAATAAATTTTGGGAACATATAGATGTAGCTGCAGAGAATTTTGCACGAGAGACATCAAGTGGTGAAAGATTTGTTGAAAAATATGTTAGAGAACCAATTTGGGAGTTACCATTAGTAGGAGAAAAAATTTTCTTTTTGAATAAAAGTCATTCAAAATGGATATGTATTGGTTTATTACCACACAAAGATTTTGAACCAAGGTTAAAAATTGTTGGTGTAAAAAAACAATGTGTATGCTTGAATTCAAGGGAATGGAAGTGGGTAATGGCGGAGAGTGCAAAGTTAAGGCAGTATTTTGATTATAATAATGGTATATTTCCAATTTTTAGAGGTATGAATATTCGAATATCACCTGAATCATTTGATGGAGTAAGTAGAATTGTGAAGATAGAAAAAGGTGGCGAGTATGTGTATTTAGCGTTTGGAAGTTTATCGGAGTTATGGCGGGTGAAGGAAACATTGGATTGTCGATTAGCTGTTTTAGAAGATATGAAATATAATGTATTTTATAATGATATGGTCCGATGTGTAGCTGAAAGTGGTGGAGAAGTGGATGTAGAAATCGATCGAATGTATAGTGGTGTAATATCCGAATGTGTTTGTATAATGAAGGAGTTAGTTATGTATTGGCCTCAAAAAATTAAAAATGATGTAAATTATTTGAGGAAAAATTATATATGATTATGAAATATAATATTAAAATAAATTTAATGTGCTTTATTTTTTAAATTTGTAAGAAATTAATCCTGTAAGATAAATTTTAAAGTTTTTAGGATTAAGTGAAATCGACTATTAAGTATTTATATATGGTAATTGCAGATGCGGTTTTTGTCATTTAGATTGTTGATGTTGACTGAGATAGTTTAATATATAAGATTGTGATGGTATTTAGAAGTGGTAGTTTGAATAAGGCACGCAGAAGGAAAGGTGGTGGATTGTTGAATACTGTGATAAATAAGCTCCCAGTAGAATTGCACATACCGGGTTATAGATTTTGTGGTCCAGGAACGAGATTAGAAAAACGATTGAAAAGAGGTGATAAGGGGGTGAATATTTTGGATGAGGCTTGTAAAGAGCACGATATATCATATTCTCAATCAAGTGAATTGTTAAAAAGGCACGAAGCGGATGAGAAATTGTATGAAAAAGCTGTGGAACGAGTGAAGAGTAGAGACGCAGGTATAGGAGAAAGGTTAGCTGCAACTGTGGTTTCAGCTGCTATGAAAGCTAAAACAAAATTAGGTATGGGTTGGAGTAGACAACGGAAAGAAACGAGTAAAAGTGGAAGGAAGGGTAGTAGAAGAAGTTATAGGAGGAGAAGGCAGGGGTATCGATTAGGTGGTGCTATTTCGTTTTTGCAAGCAATGAAGAAAGCACGGAATGCAATAAGACGGATTGGTAAGAAGAAGGGTGTTTTAGAGAATGCTAGAGTTGAATATCAAAGTTTAATAAAATCTGGAAGAATAAAATATCCGCGATCCAGGGTACTTGCGATACCAAAAAAAGGTGTATTTTTACCGTTAATCCCATTATTTGCAGCATTAGGTGCTTTAGGATCATTAGGTGGTGGTGCAGCAGCAATTGCAAAAGCAGTAACTTCTGCAAAAGCTGAAAGGGATCAATTAGATGAAGCAAAGCGACATAATATTGCTATGGAATCAAAATCTGGGAGTGGTTTATATGTGAAACCATATAAGTCTGGGTGTGGTGTCTGTTGGAAGTGGATTATATGTAAAGCCGTATAAATCTGGTTGTGGTGTTTATTTACCTGAAGATGCTAGTTCAAAAAACTGATAAGCAGTTTACCTCGAAGGCCTTTAACAGAAAAAGATTTGTGGATGTACGTTCAAAGGTGGAGAATTGGTAAATTTAGGGGTATTTTTAGTAAAGATGTGTTACCGAAAATTATACGCAAAGGAGAGAATGGAATAGTAAATTTGGATGATGATGTTGGTGAAGGGACTCATTGGGTAGCATATAAGAAAAATAATGCTGTAATCAATTATTTTGATAGTTACGGTGATTTAAGACCTCCGATTGAGGTTGAAAAGTATTTATTATCGAATGGTGGTGGTGTTTTACAGTATAACTATGAAAGATATCAAGACAGTAACAGTGAAAATTGTGGACATTTGTGTTTATTGTTTTTGAAAGGATTTATTAAATAAGAAGGAGTTTGTTGCGATTGTTTTATTAAATATTAGTGCAACGATTTTGGAAAGTTGAATTTAAATTAGAAATGGATGCGGATGGTAATGGAAGTGTGAATAATTTGGCTTTTGTTTTGACAGGGAGGGGATCTGAGGTGGGTTGTGTGCTGAATCCACCTATATATTTAAATGGTGAATACGAGATGTGTATGTTAAGTTTGCAAACTTATAATTCTATCCCTAATGTTACTAGTAAAAATAATGTTTTTAAATATTCAAGAAGTAAGTCAAGTGCTTGGAAGGAGATAATTATTCCGGACGTTACTTATGATATAATGGATTTACAGAAATATGTCGACGAGCATTTACGGGTTGCGGAAGGAGTAAAACATTTTTTCTTATTAACTGGTAATAGTAATACTATGAAAGTGTTTATGAAGGCGTCTGTAGATATTGATTTTGGAATGGAAAATTCAATTGGTTCTTTATTAGGTTTTTATAGAAGGGTAATAGAACAAAGGATACCGATTTATAGCGATGAAATAGTTGATATAAATAGAATTAGTGCTATTGATATTATGTGTAATATTGTAGATGGATAATATATTAATGGTGAATTATCACATGTTTTGTATCATTTTTATCCAAATGTTCCACCAGGTTTTAAAATTATAGAGGTTCCGCAAGAGAAAATTTATATGCCTGTAAATACTAATGTATTATCTGATATTATTATTCGGGCTGGAGATCAGATAGGTCAACCAATTGATTTAAGAGGTGAAGAGATGACAATATATTTGAGGATTAGGAGACGTTAGGTTTTAAAAATAAATGTTTTATGTGTTCTAGGAATAGTAAATGATTTATTGAGGGAAATGATTGTATATATTAGTTAATATTTAAATAATTAATGGATAGTATTAGTACAGTTGTTGATTAAGTAGGGTGTGTAGTAATAGATGTCAAAGGTGAATATTGGATATTTCACATATTAATTTGAATTATTGAGTTTATAAATTAGAGAATAATGAGGAGCAGTAGTATTAATAAAATGTGGAGGAGGAATAGAAATTCTTCACGGAAATTAGTGAATAAGTTGTGGAGGATTATTGGTGGGGCGAGGGTACGAAATTGTTTAACAAATGAGAATAGGCGGTTTTTGAAAGGTATGGGATATAAAGTTTTGGTGTAGATTTATTTAAGTGAGAGGGAGTTTTGGTATGTTGATTTTGGGATATTAAGAAATAAAGAGAGGATTATGCTTTAGTATAGAAAGATATTTGTCTAGAGAAGAAGTTTGTTGTGAAAGTGTGTTAGTAACAATTTTAAAAATGGAAGTTTTAGATGTTTTAAGAAGGGTTCGAATAGATAATTCTATTGTGGAGTTGGAATATCATAATCATGTTCCGTTTGGTTCACCAAGATATGAAAATAATGATGAGATTAGAATTGTGGTACCAGAAATAGATAAGTATACTTTACCATCGGAGTCAGAATTATTAATTGAGGGGAAGTTACGATTGTTTAGTGATGAAAGTAAGGCTAGTGCTACAGCGTATTTAATTAATAATGCGGCAGCTTTTATGTTCAGCAATACCAGATATGTGATTAGTGGAGTGGAGGTAGATGAAGTAAGAAATGTAGGTATTACATCTCGACTATGAAAGGATATTTTTCTCATAGTCCAAGTTATATAAATAAATTGGAAAATTGTGGTTGGAATTTTCTACTGGAAGGGCTCCGGTTTTAGATAAAAAGGTAATTTTAGTATATGTATACCATTGAAGATGTTAATGGGTTTCGCAGAAGATTTTAAGTATGTTATTTTAAATATGTCTCAGGAGCTTGTATTGAAGAGATGTGCTGATGATAATGATGTAATATATAATTCAAGTGCTGCTATTAATGAGGGTGTTAGGTTAACTATTAATGCTATTGTATGGCGGGTACCACATGTTAAAGTTGGTTTAAGTCAGGATTTGGCGTTAACTAAATTAACAACGAAAAATACTATAATGGAAATGTTTTTTAGAGGATGGGAAATTCATGAAAATTCGGGAATTCCAGAGACAACAAAACATAGTTGGGCTATTAAGACAGCTCCACATTTAGAGACACCTAGATATATTATTTTGGGTTTTCAGACTGGGAAGAAAGGGAAAGTGGATCAAAATATGAGTAGATTTGACGCAATTAATTTAACTGATGTGACAGCTTATTTAAATGGTGAAAAATATCCATATGAAAATGTTCGAGTGGATTTTGATGAAAATCGTGTAGCCGTTTTATATAATATGTATGCTAGATTTCAACAAGTTTATTAAGGTCATGAATATACTGAGCCAATGTTAAAATTAAGCCAATTTAAATTGTGTCCATTAATTGGTATTGATTGTTCACATCAGGAAGGTGCTATACATAGAAGTGGTGTGGAGATTAGAATTGAATTTACGGCGAAAGATAATATACCAAAAGATACGGTTATGTGTTGTTTGATATTACATAATAAATTGTATCAGTATTCACCATTTAATAAGGTGGTACAGCGACAGTATTAGTATTTTTTGTTTGTTTGAGGAGTAAGATGGGTGGTGGGAGATATGGTAAATATAGTTTATGGAATGTGGTTGTGTAGTGTATGGTTACTGATTGGGTGAGAAGGTTGTTTAGTTGAAGATGCAGGATTTAAGTGGAAGGAAATATATAATTATAGATTTTCAATGGTATCGATTTAATAGTTATAGTTTGATGCCTAAGGAGTTGGCTACTTGTGATAGTGAATTTAAGAGGAGTCATTTTATATTCAAACCGGTTTTGAGTTTTGGTGTATTGGCAGAAGAAGATCGGCGAGTTGCAAGATATGCTTTTAATTGTCATCATGGTTTGAAGTGGGAAGATGGTTATTTAGCTGCAAGTGAGTTTGATGTTATAATTAAACGATTGTGTAGAGGTGTTGATTTAGTGTTTGTTAAGGGTAGAGAAAAATTGGATTTTTTGAAACGTATTATAGGTCGACGAATAATAGATTTAGTACATGCGGAAAAAATTAGAAGAGGAGAGCCAAGTTGTAGTTTTCATGTTAGTAATTATGTTGTTTGTGCTTTGTCTAATGTGGAACGATTGTATAAGTTTTTGTTAGAAATAAAGTTGAAAGATAATAAAGTTTAATTATTGTTATAATGGGTTATGCTTGGAGTGCTAGGAGGAGTTATGTTGTGGAGAGGGTTGGTAATGTATTGCGACGACTTGAAATTGATGGAAATGTTTCTGGAGTGGATGATGACGATTTATTTTATGTACCTAAGACATATTTAATGAGCAATATAGGATGTTTGAGTTTAGAATTTGGTTGGCGTCGATTACCTAGAAGTTATCAAGATATTGATTTAATTGGATGTAGACCATGTGTAAGTCATTATGTAATTGACGGTGATGTTGTTGATGGACCTGTTAGGAGAAGAAATTGCTATATGTGTAGACAGAATGATTTATAGTTTTTGTATTAATATAGTGTATTAATCTTTGTAATATATTTATGTATGCAGCTATAAATAAATATTTGAGTTTAAATTTTTTATTAATATAATAGGTATTGAATTTAGACGAGGGGTGTGGGAGGGTTTTCTAGAAACAAAGGAAAAAAGGGAAAGGAAAAAAAGGGAGAAAGGAAAAAAGAGAAAAAAAGGCAAAGGAAAAAAAGAAAAAAAAGGAAAAAAGAGAGAACAGGGGGGTTGGGCGAGCCCCCGAACCAATCCACACCGTAGCGACGCCACGGAGCGCGATAGCGCGGAGTGTGCGCGCGGAGGTGGGGATAGGGGCAGCCGCCCCCCCCGGTGACCTACATTCGAAAGTTTCCCCCTCCACTTTTCGATGAAGAACTGAAGAATTTGGGAATTTTCCCGGTGTTCAAGGTCACACCTAATATCTAAAATGTCAACTTGACCTTGATTAACATATGCAAATTTATAATGCAAATTTGTACATGTATTATGTAATAGGTCAAGAATGACGTCAATGGAAATTTCTAAAATGTAAATTTACATAATTGAAACTTGACCTTTTGCAAAAAGTGCGACGGAATTTTTGATTAACATATGCAAATTTATAATGTAAATTTGTACGTATTATGTAATAGGTCAAAATTGACGTCAATGGAAATTTCTAAAATGTTAATTTACATAATTATTTGGCACTATTTTCATATAAATACGAGTTAGTTTTACTGGGATAGACATTACAAGTTATACAATGGTAAGTAAACATCTATATTATTAATATTATTACTATATTTATATTTGTTTTTTCTTGTATTTGTTTATTTAATTATTTATAATTCACTGTTATATATTTCTTATATCTGAATAAAATTTGAAATGTAGCATTTTCAAAATTAATGTATTACATTTATAATACATTAATTTTGAAAATATTTTATTTCTTTTGTGTTCTAAAAGTAGGAAAGTAATTACTTCTTTTATGTATCCTGAAAAGTAATAAAATTATAATTCAATATTTGAAATTGAAAGTTTAGTATCAGTATTTAAATAATTCGAATTAATTTGATTCCTTCCCTCATTTTTATTATTCTTTAGGAAACACCAACTTTCACACAACCAACATCACAGCAACAGGTGTTTTCCCCTGATACTGACAACCCTAACCCTGAAACCCTCATAAATATTTCCAATATTAATATTTCCAATCAAGGACCTTTTATGCAAGGACTAGAGCAACTGGTATTTGAAAAAATAGATGATGAAATACTGTCGACGGCGGCAGATAAAGCGGTGGATAGAATTGGAACTGAAAATATTGGAAGTGCTTCAACATCAATTGTAATACCTCCACCACCTCCCCCACCATTGATGATTTCTCTATCATCGATGAAACCTTTTCCACCATCGACGGCACTATCTACCGTTGCCCCTGCTAATGTAATCGGAACAATTACGAGGGCAGCTGTAATGAGAACTCCTAGCGTATTTGTTCCTACTATGACAGAGACAGAATTTCCGACGGTGTTGTCTCAAGTTGCTACTATTGCACCGCTGGGCAATGCTGAAATGAGTAGAGCAACTGCTGAAATGAAAAGACAATTCGATTACGAACAGTACCAACAACGACAATTCGATTACGAACAGTACCAACAACAACGACAACGAGAACAACGACGACGAGAACAACGGAAATTAGAACAAAAACAACGACGAGAACAACGAGAACAAAAACGACGACAACTGACAAATACACAGACGCGATGAGAACAAAAACGACGACAACTGACAAATACACAGACACAAACAGTTTCTTGGACGCATGCAATTGCTTCTACACCCATTTCTAGTGTGAGAGAGAGTAGTAGTACTCTCAAGAGACTACTTCTGGGTAGACAGGTACACTCTGGTACTGTAATGGTGTCAGCTGCTGCAGTACCACCACCAGTGGACCTATCACCTATAGAAAAACCAGTAGTGGCACATGAGTCATCATTAGTTATATTTCTATCTGCTCATTCACCTGGCAATCCACCGCTTCAACCTGATCCCTCTCGAGATCATCCTCAATCAGATCCTCAACCAGATCCTTCTCGAGATCCTCGAGATCAAAATTCACCGCTGCCCCATCGTTCGCCTTGGATTACCCCTTCGCCTTTGATTACCCCCTACAAAAGAAAAAAACAAGCCTCCGAACCTAGATCAAATGGAGAACCTCAACCACTTCCTTTAGAAACTCAACTACATCCACCTTCATTAGAACAAGAATGTCATCCACCTCAATATCAACCATTTGAACCAGAATATCAAGCACCTCAAACACAACCGCCCTTATCAGAACCTCAACCATTTCCATCACATCAACGTCAACCACGGAACACTCTCGCTGCGGATTTTAAAGAACTTTCTGACAAAGTTATGTCGCACCTTAGGAGAAATTCGTCAGTTAGAGATGCCTCCCTTGCCCATATGAATGAGCAGGTATCCGGTTGGATCGCAGACCTCCACCTGTATCTTCAACTTCATAATGGTGCCATTAATACGAACATCCCAGATGTTCATATTAATGAGAAAGTTCAATCTTACCGGAGGAAGAAAAATCGATTCGGACAAATCAAAGCTTTGATAGTTGAACATATCAATAGTAATGATGATGACAGTGATGATGGATAATTTATTATGCTTTTAAACTTTGCACTACAGATTGATTTATTGGTACTTTACTAATTACATGCTTTTAAATTTTGCACTGCATACTTTGATTTATTGATATGTTCAATAACGAAGTTAGACCCTCGTACGTAGACATAGACCGTAGTAGTATGATTTGGGAATAATGATTTGGAAATATTTACAGTAATATTTGTAGTAATATTTAAAGTAAATATAACTGTCCATCCTTCCACCTTACAGTAGTAATATTTATAGTAAATATAACTGTCAACATCCTTACAGTTAATATATCACTGTATATTACTGTAAGGATAACTGCCTAACTGTCAATATCCTGGGGCGACATCTGGTAAGGAAGTATGGATTTGGGAATATTTACATTATCTTTTCCATGGGGTGATATTCGTCAGAAGAAATAGTGTTAATATGTTTGTTGATTTTAACCTTTTTCATGGAGCTCAATATAAAGATATTACATTTACAGGAATTCCATCTAAATACTTCCGCACCTACTAAAGTGCTGGTGACGGTGACATCGACACCAGGGCCGCCGTTCATCGATACTCAATGTATCGGTATCGGCAGCGATGCCACCAACACCAGCAACACCAACACCTACAACACCAGCACCTACAACACCACCGCCGACACCACAGCCGCAAACATCAACACCGCGGCCGCAAGCATCATCACCAAAGCCGCCGCCGTATTCAGAGGTAGCGGATGACTCTTGGGGATCATCAGATGCAGATGATGAAATTGTTGTTCACACACCTGCCCAACCGGTGCCAAAACCGGTGGTGATGGCCCCACAGAAGGTCATCAGAGAACTGCTGAAGAGGTATGAAAATAATAAACAAAATTAATATTATTAATTTTGTTTATTATTATTTTCATATCTCTTCAACAATTTCCTCTTCAATAATTTCTTCAAACTTTTGTGCTTCACCATTTCCAACATTTGTACTTCACCATTTTCAACACGTCCACCTTCACCATTTCCATCAGGATATGACCCACCATTTCCATCAGGAATATTACCGATGCCAAAGCTTGTGTACAGCTAGTAACTTAAATAATAAAGCAAATATTGCACAAATTTGAAATAAAATAATAAATTTAATGTCTTTTAATATGTAAAAATATAATGAAATGTAAATAATGTAAATAAATATAATAAAATTTAATGTCATTTAAGATGTAGAAATTTGCTTTTTCAATTAATAAGAAGCGTCTAAAACTAATATGGTTCAGTATACATCGTGAATTCATGAAGTGTAGTATGCAGGTAGAAGCACAACCATTATCATTACCTTTATACAACTACGATTCCGTATTTAATGAGAAGAATTTTAACCGACACAGCAATCTATTTGGTGGTACTTGTAAGAGAGCACTAATAGTGGGTCCTTCAGGATGTGGTAAAACGAATGCCCTCCTTACTTTATTATTACATCCTAATGGGTTGCGCTTCAAAAATATTTACATCTGCTGTGGATCTCTTCATCAACAGAAATATGAATATCTTAAACATGTAATGGAAACTATTCCAGAGATAGGTTATTTTGAATATACGGATCCGATTAATATGATAACACCAGACCAAGTTGCCGACTATTCAGTCGTTATATTTGACGATATACCTACTATTAATTTGAATATTGTCAAGCAGTTCTTCTCTTTCGGTAGGCATCGGAATTTAGATTGTTTTTATTTAATTCAAACATATAGTGCTGTTCCTAAACAATTGTTGAGGGATAATACAAATCTTTTAATTTTATTTCAACAAGATGGTACTAATTTGAAACATATATTTAACGATCACATCCATGACTTAAGTTTTGAACAGTTTTTAAACGTATGCAGAATGTGTTGGAAGAAATCATTTGGTCTATTATTTATCGATACTGACTGTAAGTATAATGAAGGAAGATACCGTTTAGGTTTTGATACTTATATACATTTACAATAAGTTCCTCTAAAAAACACCATTAAAAGGATCCTACTTTAGGAAATCTACATCAGTATTTAAGTATTCGTTAAATAGTAAAGAGACATGGATGATAAATTAATAAATAATTTAGTAAAAGCTCGCACAGTTTTAAAAGAAAAATTGAGAACACAAAGGGCTGATATCGCGAAGTCTCAAAGAGATATTGATATACAGTATGCACCTATATCCAAACCTTTGCAAGAAATTGCCGTGAAATTAGGTAGTACCATTCCGAAGCAAAGTAGAACCCCCCACTCAAAGGACGCTATGGAGGATACACCAGACACATGGTCTGAAATTTTTCCAGAAAAATCCTATGCAGCAGTACAAGGAACGTCTATTATACGGCAAGGGACACCTTCACGAAAATATGTGTCCTGGTTTAGCCCATACACTCATTCTTCCCCGACCAAGCGCAAATTGGAAGGAGTTGGTACTACACCTCAAATATCTAAAGTTCTAGCAACACTGGACTCTGACCCAGATGCCCAACACCTAAGATGTCAACGTCATTCACACAACCTACATTCTTAGAAGATGACTACATAGGTCACCTGTTGCCAGAAACGCCAGAAGGAAGGGAAGAAGATGGAAGTAAAGAAGACGAAACAGATACAAGTGGAAGTATGGATTTAGATAAATCAATGGCGCAGGCCGTATCACTATTGAGTACGCGTCCAGCTAAGTCGATAATTGCTAACAAATCGTTGAATGAAACCCTTCTAGAAACGGATGAAGTTAAAGAATCATTGAGAGATTATGATCGTACTATACGGCCATATCTTATCGGTTTAATGACCGATGAAAACGATGAATTTGATGAAAAATATGGTGTTCACGAAGTCGGTGGGGATTTAAAAATTGGAAACGCTGATGTTAGATTTGATGGACCCAACATTATCATCGGTCAATTCACTTATAAGGCAACAAAAGGTTTACTAGAATTGCTTTTCAAGAAGAAACCAGGGAAATTTTTATATGCTGATGCAAAGAATTATAAATTTATTCTCAGTGATACAAACTCTCATCGAGTTGATTACGATCCTGATAGGAAGTTTGCAGCCAGTAAAGGTTTTAAATACAAATCAATTATAAAACCTATTATACAAGGGAAGAAACCTGAAGTTTGGTGGAGTCGAACTTGGAAGACTGGCTTAGGTTTGTCAAATAAGGTATCCATGCAAAAGATGGTTGTACCTAAAAGTAAAATTGAATATAAGTACTGGGACGATGTGAATGAACTGTGTGATAGATTGAAGCTACTTGTAGCATCGAAGGATGCCGGTCACTCAGGGCACCAGAACGAGATATTGTCAATAATAGAGGAGATGAAAGAGTCAAAAATTATAAAATAGTCTCTCTGTATACTCAAGTCTTGGTTGTATGACAGTTTATATTTCGACACCAATGATAGGTAACGATGACAATAGATACACAAGCATGTCCTTAAGAGACATTTAATGGATGTAGACGTAGTCTCAGACTTTCTCAAACATCCTAAATTTCAAGAAGTATTACAAATGCATAGAAAAAATATTCCTTCTCCCAGTGCAACAGCAACTTCGAACTATATTATTCCAATATATAGTGACGGTTCCATTGACCTCATGGGTTATTATGTAAGTACGTCATTGGCGAAACATACTTATTTATATAAGAATAAATTATATCGTGGGAAGGTTATAAATGTACACTATTCTAACGAGAAATTAACAACACTGCAAATTGATAAGGAACTATTTAATTCCAAGAGACCGATAGAATTGACAGAAGGAACAACGTTTAGGTTGATATACGTTGGTACCAAACCTACGCCACCAAAAACAGAAGCAGTATTTGCGGAAATAGTTATCGAAGGAAATGTCGTCAATTAGGAGGGATGTTGTAAATGAAATACATAGACCAGCTCGGAGGAGGTTTACTCGACGTCGGGTCATCATAAAAGGATTGCGGGACTTATTTCAAATCGATCTGGTTGAAATTTTTCGTATGTATAAACACATTTTCAAAATTCGCCTGGGCATTTCCAATAAAAAATAAGACAGCGATTGAAGTAATGAACGCCATGAAATCCATACTCTCAACTGGGAAAAAAATATTCCGAAGAATGTTCAAAGCGACCAAGGAAAGGAATTTTTCAACTCTCATTTCAAGAAGCTTATGGATCAGTATAATATTAATCACTACACTACCTATTCCAATCTAAAAAGTTCCATTGTCGAACGTTTTAATAGAACCCTAAAAAATAAGATGTGGAAGGAATTCAGCTTCAATGGGAATTATCGTTGGATAGATATGTTGCAAGGACTAGTCAAAGATTATAATAATACCGTACATCGAACAACAAGGCACAAACCTGTAGCAGTTAATCAAAGAAACGTTAGAAGTATTTTGAATACAGTTTATAGTAATATTAAAGTAGGTGATCCAAGAATTTCAAATTTTAAGGTGGGAGACTTCGTTCGTATCAGTAAATACAGGCATGTGTTTTCTAAAATGTATACGCCAAATTGGTCGAATGAGATATTCACAGTAAGAAAAGTTCAAAATACCTTCCCCAGTACCTATTTACTACAAGATTCGCAAAAACAGAATATTTTAGGGGGGTTTTACGAATCAGAGTTGCTGAAAGTGAAGCATCCGGACGTATATCTTGTTGAAAAAATTATACGACGACAGAAGGGTAAAGTTCTCGTAAAGTGGCTTGGCATGCCTTCATCACACAACTCTTGGATTTCTAAGGATAATGTGTTGTAGAGGTTTAGCTGATCATATAATTTAAAATAAAAAGTACTAAATAAGTTTGAAATGATTTTTATTTTATAAATAATTAATACAAATAAGTAGAATTAACTAATATCAAGTTCGATTAAACAACTTACAATTATTTATAAGACACATTTACAAAAGATGCACATAATTTATATCATTGCTAAAATACATTAATGACTAATACATTTACAAAAAATTAGATATCTATGTCAGAGCATTTAGTTCTAAAAGAATATTTTGTAAGTTTTCTTCCCGTGTAATGCCTTCTATTTTATAATGACCCCACGCCAAAGTATTGCTTTTATCAGGGAGAATATATCGTTTATCATCTTTAGATGAGAGAGCAACTTTATTCCTCAATTCCGTGTATATTGTGTGTAATTCAGAACGGAATATGTACATTTTCCTCATTATATTTCCATCATCTTCCACCACAGTTTTATAATCAGTTACTGATAAATTTTTATCAATAACGTATTTCTTTACTCCCTTTGCAGTTTTTACAGTTTTATCAAGTAGTTTTAGACAATAAGTTTTAGCACCTGTTCCATAAAAATACTCAATAATTTTTCCAGCATATTCATCCTTAAATTTCCCAACCTGGGTGAAGTGGGAGGTATTCCATGAATATTATCGACAGTAAAATTCGATGTATCAAACATATGTAAATGTTCTTTTATATCATTATATACATTATAATTTTGCACACTTATAATCAATGAATCTGTATCTGTATACAATAATGAAACGTCTGTATCATACAAAGGTTTTAAGAAACCATAGAAAAAACTATACATTACCCTCTTAGCTAGTTCCAAAATTGTGAATCCCACATATATAGGTTTTACGTAATCTACACGTACCTTTATTAATTCGATGGCTGTAAGAGAGTCACAAAAGATTTTACAAGATTTAAAATTTGGTTTTGCTATATACGCCTCAGCGCCAAGCCTTTTATGAATAGTTTCCCAATGTGAAACCAATTTTATATTTACTCGGTTTTCTACATTTTCCATCGTCTTTCCAAATATACTATTCACCATTAATTTATAAAACTGTTTAAAAAACTCGTTTGTGGATTCATTTCGTTTTCTTGTATTGAAATCAATATATTTCTTTAACCAAGTATAGCAATCGCCAAATAAGTTGGCGCGAGGAGGGGGTGCACAGAAGCCGTTTTTAAAAACGTCCACTCCCACTACTCAAGAAATTGTCAGAATACATTTGTCATTGACGTTTGACGGAACATAATGTCTTTGTTAGGGGATCATAAGTGATACACGCTCAGAGGTTACAATTATCTGACATTTGATGTAAAACCAAATACAAATCTCCCCACTACTTTTAATCCTGCGCGAACTTACCCCTCCTCGCGCCAACTTAATTGGCGTTTGCTATACTTTGTTTAAATCTAATTCCTCCACGTATTCCTCGTAATATCAAACCATTATTAAGACATTGTTTCAAAGTTAAGTAATGTATGACGTAATTTGATTTATCGACAAGGTTTGGAATCAATTTCCCATATTTTGAATTAGGTGGAATAACATGTTCGGGGCAAAAAGGAAAGTCATTGTGCTGTTCGTGAAGATTTGCAGGATATTCTAAATCTACTTCGAAAACATAACCATAATCTCCATCGTCTTCTAAGGCTTGTATATCCATCGTCGGTAGTTCTTCATTTGTTAACCATTGAAAATCACTAACTGGTAAACTGAATGACATGGCATAACCATATAAATTCGTTGCATCTAAATATAGAATATATTTTTTCGCTTCGGATGAATCAAAATCCGGTAAGAATTCGTTGTTAGCTTTTTCCATTCTTTTGCAACACATGCTCACACCTCCACGTATACCGCTTTTAAAAAAGTGAAACATATCTGCATCTGTTAATAGTTCCAAACTAATACCCGTCATACGCAGCATAGCATCCCAGCTTAATCCTGGAGAAGTAAAATAATGTGCAGTATCTAATTTGTAATTGTGCAGGCAAATGTTTCGAAAATTTTCAAATACATCTGCTAGTAATAATACATCTGATTGTATATATATATATCACTATATTGGCCTAGTGTTTTACAATCGAATAAATTCCAAACCCTTTGAGCTCTGCAATAGTCTTCATCACTTATGTCACTATCTGATAGTATATCATAAAAGCACTCTTTGTTGGGTAATTCCGAGAATGAAAGAGTTTCATATGACGTAACATAGTTATATGGGAATACACCCTTCTGTCGGATTAATTCAAATTTTTCACCCATATAATATCTTCTAATTTCCTCACATTGTTCATTGTCTAAATAAGATGATAATTTCGTCAAAGAGGAATTCATAAATCGAAATGAGTCTCTAAATCTCAACTTGTAGAACACGTTTCTTTTCTTACCATTACAATCTATTATATCTCCCACGTGAACTTTTTTGGAAAATGAAATATATTTCTCTTTATTTTGTGCAATAACATCTACATCCTCCTTTTCCAGTGCCAGCACTTTTACAAACAAATGTGTATCATAATTCGACAAATTATGAAAGATAATAGGTATATATCGGGGCTCTTTATAATTTATATTACATACCATATGTGCTGCACCCCGCTGAAATCCTGTCATATGATCATGGTCACAAACTTTTTCTTCAGGGACTGTTATTGCTTTTTCACAAATATGACACACTGTCTCGTGCTCATATTTATCACGCTCCTCATCAGTTAAAGGTTTCATTTCTACCTCTTTACTTAAATAATTTTTATATAAAAAAGTAACATCAGTTTCTAGCTCTCTAATAAAAGATGTGGCTGCATTTTGTCCACGATATAAACGCAATTTACTCAGATTATCATCAAAACTACATTTCACATAATAGGCAAAAGAATATGGTTCATGTTCGAAACATTTCACAGTAAATGGTTTGGAAGGATCCGGTTCTGACGTATCAATAGGTTTTAATATTGCTTCGAAATCAGCATAAACCACAAAAGGAACTCTTAATTGTCGTTCAAATTTATCAAATTTTAATACATATTCTGGTAGTTCCTCTCCGTACTTATTGATTTTTAATTCTGTGCCGGGAAACACTGCCTTCACCTGCTTACAATCTTCATTTTCATGTCTTCGTAATTTATCTTCACATGTGAAGAAAATTAAACACCCTTCACATATGTATTTTTGATGTCCTGATAAAGATTTCTGTGACGAAACTAGTCGCGACAAATTCTTTATCCAACAGTAATGTGAATTTACATTTTCTGAGGTAACAAGTAATAAATTAATATGAGCTATTCTTCTCCGCTTCGTAAAATATAATGGGCCCACTACTTCTTGAGCTCTCACATTACTCTGAAAACATTCTTCTATACCATATACATTAATGGATATATTATTTTGCTCTTCAAACTTATGGATATCTTTTAAATTTACAGGGAAATGTATATCAGTAAAATCTGCAACTGTACTATAATGTGGATACGATGAAACTCTTTGCGGGAGTCCTACTGGTTCCCTTAAAGCAGAAGTAACGGCCCAAGCGAAACATTTGTTGTCAGAATTTTGAACATTTATTATAGCCTTCTTTTTCTTTAGTGATGGTGGTAAGTCCATATAAGTGGAACCTCTCAATGGACTAAACTTATTCATATTTACTTCCAAATATAAAACGTTGCTCAATGTCCACCCTGAAATATAATAAAAATAGTAATTTATAACACTGTGAGGAATTAACAATAATCTTATTTTACCTGAATCGCGCTCCTGAAATTCACTCATTTCATTCTTAATCTCATCAATAAAATCTGCGTATAGCTCATATAAATTACTTCCATGGGTTATGACTTTATTTCGAGTATTAAACGATTTTATTTCTACATTTTCCTTCGTCAATAAATAATATAAACCATACAATTCCAAATTCTCTTTCATAGAAGTATGTATACTTAGAATACTATCCATAAGTGCTATCACTTTCTCCCTAATATTATTTGCAAATTCTTCCACATCAACGTATATGCGAGACGAATCACATACTTGATAACTTACTATTCTATCCCCGAACATGCCAACACTCTTCTTTACACCATTATCGATTATTACGAATGCTTTAGTACGGTGTAAAGTACTGCGGATATGTGCAGTATAACAATTTGTTTCTACATATACATCACAGATATCACATTTCATTAATTCTACTTCGTTATCGCTAAATTTCATTCTCTTCCCTTTACAAGAAGTTAACATGTGGCGACTTCTGTTATCACCTCGAGTAAACGTCTTCCCACAGTATTCACATTCAAACATATTAACTTATTATTTTCCAAATATACACTGAATAGAAACAACACCTCCGCTGTACCGGCTCAACTGTTGCTGGAATGAAACGACCATCACCATATATACACCTCATCGAAGGTCATGCTTAATATTATACTATTTTATGTGTGAAATCATTTCAAACTTATAAATTACATTGACTTATTTATACTAGTAACAATAAACATCTTAGCATTATATGTATAATCAATCAAATTAATCAAAGTCATACATTCTACTGTCCATATCATCGATTAAAATAATCGTCTCTTTCAAATATGTCCTCAATTTCTTCCTCCTCAATATCTACCTCGTCTATATCATCTCCTTGCTCCTCCTCAATATCGTCTTCAGCTTCACTTAACTCATCATCACTACTCCATTCTAATTCCACTATAATCACTCTATTATTTCTTTCGTGTGCAGCACCCATATCTACTTATATGTTCAAACAAATATTAAGAAAACTTAACAATTTATGATAGAAAAATTCATTCGTTATTATTTATATATTCACGGTTGAACCCCTACCTCGATGTAATCTTTAAGTGATGACTTGACCTTCAAATGTCATTGACCTTCAAATGCCCTGGACTTTCAAATGTCATTGACCTTCAAATGTCATTGATCTTCAAATGTCCTTGGCCTTCAAACACCATTGACCTTCAAATGTCCTTGACCTTGGTACGCCATTGCCCTTCACATAACCTTGATTGACCTTTAAAATGGTTTTGACCTTGACATGACCTTCCAATAACCTTGATTGACCTTGGTGCGACCTTGGCCTTCTCATGACCTTGACTGACCTTGGAAATGACATTGACTTTGGTGTGACTTTTTAATAACCTGCTTCGACCTTTAAATGACCTTGACTACTCAGCCGATTCTAACACCTCCTCATTGACCTTGATCGCCAATATATATGCGATCAAGGTCAATGAGGTGTTAGAATCGGCTGAGATACTCTACTTATATTGCATATAAGTGTATACTTCTCGCACCAGTTTTTCCGTTGTAGAAGGTAATTTTTCACAAGCATGAGAAGCTATGAGTTCTATTGAGTGACATAGACATTTTACAGTAAAAAGATGTGGTATTTCATTTTTTAATAAAGTTTTGACGGAATGCTTAATGCCCATCATTGGATTTGCCCCATCAGCTGCAAATCCTACCATATTATTTTTATATGTTTATTAAAAAATTGAACAATAACATTATGTATATTTACTGCAGTTGCATCATAGATTGGTAATAAAGCAAGAAATTCGTCATTTATACTAAAATTTTGATTTAATCGCACAACTAATGCTAAGTTTTTAATTCCGGTATGATCCGTAGACTCATCAATTAATAAAGAAAATTTGCTGCACTTTAAAGTTTCTATTAGAGTTTCAAAACTTGATTGACCAATTACGTTATTTATAATAGCTGTGCATTTTGTACGATTACAGAAAATATTTTTTATAACATCACTTTCATTATTTATAGACCTAATTAGTTGTACCAGATGATCAACTGAATTTATAGATATATTGTGTTCTGCAATGAAAGATGCAATTCTTATTTCTATTTCTTTTGTACTAAGTTCCGTGCTTGTAGAGCTTCTTACATATTGCGTAACACAGAATATTTGTTGTTTGATTAATTTAGATTTAGATTGGTGTTTTATAGAATCATGGTGCTTACGTATTGCAGCTATCCCTCCAAGATAGTCATTATCGCATATTTTACATCTGTAAAACTCTTCTCCTTTTGAACTAGCTTCTATCCAATGTTGGTATCATTGTGTTTCTCCCAATCAGTTTTGTATTTTTGTTGATAAATTTTCTTTTTTTTTAAGTAGATGGTTGATCTGTAGTCAACATACTAACTGCTAGAAATTAAAACAGATTTAGGAAAACTAATAAAAATATGTAAACGGTTTTATATGCAGTAAATACTTACATGGTAATAATCCGAAAATGAATTTATTTAAAGAATTCAGTGCGATTTGGCGCGCGTGAATAAGATTCTACCATAAATATCTAATATGATTTAATCCAAAATTCCCCCGGCCAAGAGCTTTTATACTTTCCCATTTTAAATAGGTACTTACCCTTTATCGTATCATTTCAAAAATTACAAATTTAAAAATAATTTGAACGGTACTTCCCGTAGTGAGCGTATGTATTATATCAATTATGTATTTATTGCGAGAAAATTGTTTCGACTACTAAGGTATAGATGTCACTTTACGTAGGATCTATAATATTTAATAATAATAAATAACGCAATCTATTTTGATAAATATATGATTTCATATAAACTACAAAACGAAAAATACGTAAAATAACTAGATTTTACTAAAATACAGAAGTTTTTCACTAAATCACTAACACAGTACTCAAATCGCTAGATCTAGTGAAAAATCACTAGACCTGGCAACCCTGCTTGACAATTTAATTTGGTTCCATTGTAAAAAAAGGTTATGGCATTGAAATGATACTACAACAAAAAAGAAAACAAATAATTTATTTAATATCGAAATCATAATCAAAATTTACATATAGCTACAGAAGTTGTTGAAAATGGTGTCCATTTACATCTAAACACAAACAATTTTTTTTTGAAAAATTTGACACAAACTTATAGTTTCAATGTCAAATAATAAATGTCATTATGTAGAAGTGGTTAAAGCACCAACCCAATTTCACAGTCTACTCCAATTATGAATTTCTTCGATGGCTCGTTAGTTAGTCAATAATTAATAATAATATTTTGCCTTATTAAGGTACCTAAAATGCATGATTACCGTTTGGGGACATTACTACCATATAAAAATAAATTTATATTATAGACAAAACCAAAAGTCCTGTTAGGCATATACAGGGGTTAAGTATTAATTCGACAGAGACCATAGATAAGATATTGCGCAAAATTTGAGGCAAATGTCGCTTATGCTAGAGCACAACCAATTTAATTCTAAATTCTGTTATACTTGATTGCATTCACCACGAGTGTCTAGTAGGTTGGCTAATTGCCCATATTTATGACAAAATATAAAAACATTCTACGCGTATGCCTAACCGCGCGTCAAAGTGGAAGTAAATATTGATATGTGATTATCGGAAAGTGGAGTAGGATCAGGGCAATCATTTTTACTCTCTATCTGTATATTCAATATACACTTTAATAAAAAAATGGATGCAATAGAGAAATGGAATTACATAAAAATAAATATGATAAACAATGGATAAAACATCAACTAAATATGTACCACACGAAAGAAGTTAGCTTCAGTTTATTTAAAAACACTTAGCTGGGGTGCGTTCAAATTTCACATCGGACGAGGGCGTCTAAATCTGAACGCAGCCCATGACAATTACGTGGACATTGAATAACTTCTGTTACTTTTTCAAAATCGCCCAAATTGCAGTTTGCGCTTTTGCATAAAATTTAAGCGCAAATTACTTTAAAAAATCGCCCAATTTGCGCTAAAGCGCTCAATTTGGCAACACTGACTGTCAGACTCTTCACTCACTACGCCGCGCCAATCAAAACGAAGGGCGTGGATTGTTGTCCAGCGGTATTGTGCTTCTTCACAATAAAACTTTCATCAAATGTCGTCGCAGTTGACCCTTTCAAGAAAATTTTGAAGCAAAAAATTGATGAATTGAGCATTTCACGTGATCAAATATACAACGCTGATAAACCGGCTTATTTTGGAAACTGCTGCCTGATAAAACATTCGTGTGGCTTCATTTGAAAACATTGCTCCTGGTCGAAAAACTGAAAAAGCAAGAGTGACATTTGTCGCATGTACTAATGCTTCGGGACGACATAAATTGAAACCTTCCGTAATTGGAACTGCAAAAAACCCCCGAAGTTTCAGAAATTATGTATTGCCAGTAGACTATGACCACTCTAAAAATGCGTGGATGACTACCGAAATTTTTAAAAATTGGTTTCACAAATCTTTTGTATCACAGGTAAAATGTTCCTCATTCTGTTTATTTATTTTTGCTTTAATACAAATTAATGAACTTGTAGGTGAGAAAATTTTTGAAGCAAAAACATTTAGATGAAAAAGCAATTCTTCTTATCGATAATGCCCCTTCTCATCCTTCAGAAGATCAATTAAAAAGTGACGATGGAAAAATAATAACACTGTTTTCCCTCCCAATGTAACGCCATTACTTCAACCAATGGATCAAAACGTAATCAGACTTACCAAGTTACATTATAGAAGTTCTCTTTTATCAACAATAATAAGAAATGATTCAGGTGATGTCAAGGGCCTCATAAAAAATTTGACTTTAAAAGATGCTATATTGAATTTACTGAACGCCTGGGAAAAAGTTTCAATGGAAACCATTGTCAAATGTTGGAAACCTGTTTTGGAGTTTGATGAGCCAGATGAAGATGACATTCCATTAAGTACCTTAAGAGAAAGATATCATTCACGTGAAATAAACAGTGTTGTTCAACAGACACTTGGAATGTTGGATATGATAGGTCCAAATGTAAGTCACTTGATGTTTTTGCATTCATGTAAAAAAAGTCCATCTCCAAAACTGCATTTCAGGTAAATTACACTGCTACAGAAGTTTTGGATTGGAATGAAGATCTACAAGTAGATACACAAGACAATGATTTTGAACAAATTAGCAGTGAGGAGGACAACGTGGTTACAGAAACTCCAGTTATTATTCCATCACATTCGGAAGCCTGTAAAGCATTTGATACGTGTCTGATCTGGGCAGAAAGAAATATTCATAATATTAACGATATTTTGGTGCTTAAACGGTTGCAAGAAGCAGCTATACTACGAAGTACACAATATAAAACGAAACAAACAAAATTAACTTCTTTCTTCGATACAGTTTAGTAGTCGTAAGTATGATATGTATACATATAATAAACACATGTGCATTACATGGTTAATAGGTTATATCCATATAATACTTCTACACTAGAAATATACATAGTATGTATAATATAATTTATATTTTGTTGTCGTTTTTTAAACAACCTCATTAAAGTGAACACCTTCGATAAAATGAACTGGACTTGTCTGAATTAGTTCACCTTATCGCGACTCTACTGTAATTTACAAAATAGAATTACAAAAATATTATCTTTCTTTATCATCTTCTTTTGGTTTATTTCATAATTTTTTCTAGCGCCATATCAATAGATTTTTCTCTAGCCTCATTAATCTTAAACATCGCCTCCTTAAAAACAATGGTGTAAAGGATTAATTTCAAATCAATATTCTTACACAAGAATGTACCTTGTGCGCTTCTATAGTCTCTTGAATATTGTTATGTCTTGCTACTATCAAGTCCTCTGCTCTTGACATCATTTTATCTTGTAATAACTTAAGCTCGGCATTTCTGAAAAGGAAATAAGAACACATATTTTGTAAAATATAGTATATCGATGGAAAAAACTTTTCTCATTAGAAACGGCCATGCTTTTTTTTTAATGGTTGGTGACAGTGTACGTATTCTACCACAAACGTATAATTTTTATAGTTTGGTTATGTCATGTAAATGTGTGTAATAATTAGTAATTTAGCTTTTCAAAAAATTTCTATTACAATAATCCAAATTAAAAGAAACTAAAACAGATGTTTGAAATGTTGACTATTATTTTGAAGACAAAGTTGAACTCTAAGCTTAATGCTTTCAAAGCCATTTATTAGGATTTCTTGGGTTATGTCAGCTCAAGAATTCACAATAGCATTACGAAGCTCTTTAATTGTGTGATGTCTTGTTTTGAAAACGGTATATAAATGTTGAAAAATAAAATAGTCTAAAATTGTCAAATCTGGAGATCTTGAAGGAAAATTAATAATTCTTGTATCGAAAAATTCTTGCAAAAAAGCTATTGTTTCTCGAGAGTTGTGCGCTGCTGCATTATCTTGCTGAAAATATCGTTGCGTAAGTTCACAATCATCGACAGATTTGTCCCTAAATATCTAGTACATTCTGATAAATATCATAAATGGTTTTCGTCTTCAACAAAGAAATTAATAAAGAAAAAAATTAATTTTATAACAAATTTAGAAAAGGCTAGGACAAAAGTAACTATCTCAAATACAAGGAGTTAAGATTATATGTTAAGCAATCTATCGACAAGGACTATAAAAAGTTTGTTTGCTTCTCGCAGCAATCGACGCCTGGAGATGTTAGCGCTTTCTGGAACTTTGTTGATTCGCGAAGCAAAAAATCAAGTCTACCCCAACGTCTCAGTTATAGTGGGATTGAATCTGACAAACTTGAAGAAGTGTGTGACACGTTTGCAGATTTTTTTTGGAACAGTATATGTTAGCCATAATGATATCGCGAATCAATTTTCTAAACTTGATCTGTCTCATTTCACAAATCCATTTACTCTTTCCTTTATCAATTATTTACCAGCTCTCTATAAAATTAAGATGTTTTCCCGGTCAGTGGAAATTTGCTCACATTTTTCCAGTTTTCAAGTATGGTGACAAATAATCACTTATTAAATTAATAATTACCTTCCAATATAGTTA
Source organism: Melolontha melolontha (assembly GCA_935421215.2). Classification (NCBI taxonomy): domain Eukaryota; kingdom Metazoa; phylum Arthropoda; class Insecta; order Coleoptera; family Scarabaeidae; genus Melolontha; species Melolontha melolontha. The sequence continues at coordinate 102,212,491 of OW285236.1, read as the reverse complement.
TTACCAAATATTTCAAAAGTTTTTGAGCATATTGTATCTAGTTCTATCTATGACACCTTCTGTTAAGTAATTCACGTTAATCAACATGGTTTCTTGTCTGGCCGTATCACCCAAACGAACTTATTGCAGTTTTGCTGCTATGTTAAAGACGCACTGGAGCAAGGATCTCAAGTTGATACCGTATGTATGGATTTTTCTAAGGCTTTTGACCGTGTTGATCACAAGCTGTTGCTCCACAAACTTGGTCTTTATGGAAATGGTGGTAGCTTGATTTTGTGGATTGCCTCTTACCTTAGGTCTCAAATAGTTAAGTTGTCATCGAAAACATCCAGACCTATATCGGTTATTTCCGGTGTTCGTCAGGGCAGCCACTTAGCACCAATTCCCTTTCTGCTTTTTATAACCGATTTATATAAATACTTCACTTCTTCCAACTTTTTGGCCTACGCAGATGATTTGAAAATATTTAAATGTGTGGACTCTAGCAATGGCGGTAGAGCGCTTCAGTATGATAATGATTTGCTAGAGGCATGGTGTATAAGCAACAATATGTCTCTTAATCTTGGTAAATGCCATATTACCACTTTTTCAAAGAAAAATAATACTTATGTTTTTAATTACATCTTGCAAGGTACTGCTCTGAAAATAGTTGACCACGTTATCGACTTGGGTGTTATTTTTTATGGTAATTTATCATTTACTTTACATATAGATCATATTACAAATAAATCCTTGCAGTTATGCGGCTTCATTAGACGTGTATGCAGTGACTTCACGAACGTCATCTACACTATACAAATTAATAACGCCCTGGTCAGATCTATACTCGAGTATTGTTGTGTGGTATGGTCTCCTTATCATGGGGCTCATATAGATCGGATTGAGCGAATTCAGCGTAAATTGGCTAACTTTATACTCTTCAAATTAAAAATTGATAAAAACTTATGTAATTACGCGGATAGATTGCAAATACTGGGTATTGAATCGCTGGAGAATAGAAGGCGTAGAGTATTTATTAAGCTTGGATATCAGCTGTTACACAATAAGGTAGCAAACAGAAATTATATTTGACTTTCGGCTGGCAGTTAAACTACAGTTGTGTAAGAACGATTGTTGTTACCCTTATATTATGATGCCTAAAATTACAAAATCTGTTCTTTTGAGAATAATACTGATAATAAATAGTAATATCAAATAGTGGCAATGAGTACGAAATTGTTTGATTATCACTTTGACATTTCTAACCTATTTATTTTACAGAATATTTCTTAGATGCCTGGTAAACCTATAATTTGAAAACATATATTGAGAACTCAAAATGTTTTAATTCTTTTTCAAAGAGTTACAAACATAACTTTTACATTATTTTCCAATATTTTAAAACTTATTTAAAATATAAGCAATATATAAATTAAGTTGAAATCTAAATTATACATCGAATTCCCAATCTTCTTAGCTCAGATATAATTCAAGAAAACTATTTCGGTAGGTATGTCATTCTTAATAATGCAAACATTTTGTGAACACTAAAGATCTTTTTCAATATCTTGGCATTTCACTATTGATAATCTGACTTGAAATATTTCTTTTTAAATAAATTTTTGATGGAATATTCTCGTGAGTTTATAATTATAAATAACATTTAAAATAATTTGTTTGAATATTAAAGTAATAATTTCCGCATAGTTTTCTTGGATAGCTATATAGTTATACATAGCTTGGAAAACTATAAAAGAAACAATACTTTTGAACTATTCATGTTCCTACTTTACTCATTATTATTATTTTGACATGTAGGTTATGTATATGCTTTCTTCGGTTATACTGCCAGCAACTAAAATTTTGACAATATTTCAAAACATGACATTTATGTTTTATGATGACAAACAGTTATTTCCGCCATTGAATATTAACTTTATTTGACTCTGCAGTACTGATTTGAACCACATGCTTTGAATTTGGCCTTGAACTGAAAACTTATACTTTATGAACTATAGATTACTTATATATTGTATATATAGCATATTGCTATGGATTTTTTTTTTAAATAATATTTAAATGATTTAAAAATAAATATTGTAAAACCGGACTGTATATAAATTTTGCGAAGAGAAAAACTGGTTATCTGTTGTCATCTGATGAGAGACCGAGGTCAATTCTAGGAGACGACTATAAGCTGTGAAACGATAAGGTTGCTTTCTTCGATATATATATTATATATATAGTTAATTATTTCGGGTTGATTGTTTTATTGAAAGTGTTAATAGTTGATATATTGATATTAAAGCCCGATATTTAAAGAGATAAATTCTCGTTGTTTTGATAATTAAATTACAATTCTTTGTTTAAAATTATATATGAAAGTTTGTTCGAGTGGATTCAGGGTTTTTTGTGCTTGGTGTTTGCACATGCATAATTTTGTTCACGTATCAGTATTTGAGTATACAGCGAAGTTTTCTTTGAAGAATTTAATATTAAACTTGATTATTTTAGATAAGTTTGATCGGAGTCATTAAAGAGGATGTTTTCCATTCATTTAGCTGTCAATTTTCAATGAATGTTTTTACCTCAAGTATTTTTGTATGATACAGCATCTTTATACTTTGTAAAGATATATTTTTTTATTTTTGTATTAAATATTTATTTCACCTTTTAAACTGCGTTTGTTTTACTTACTCACTCCAATTTTGTTAAATAGTAATTTTATATAAAATAAGTAAATAAATTTTTGTGAACATTTCACTGGCGCTCAACTTATATTGTAGACACGTATTTCCTAAGTGGAACCCGAGAAGTTAGAGGTCTCACATTTGAAAATTCACCGGCTGAGAAACCTAGTTGGGAAAACTAGTTGTGGATGGTGGCGTAACAAATCTTCAACCTACTATTCATAGCAATATGTATATACAATATAATAAATTTCGTTTTATATCGAAACAGTACTTGCAATGTGTCCGAAAATAATTTTTCAAAACAACCTTGTCTCTGTACTTACAACGCATTATGATAATAATGTTTATTTAATCCCAAAATTCAACATAGCAGTACAAACAAATATAAAAAAAGGATACATACGAATGGTAATATGATGATTAACACTTAAAAAGAAAACTTTTTACAAATAGCAAGAAGAACAAAAACAAAATCCATAAGAAACCCTAATAAAAAGAAGAAAAAAGTATACATTTGGTAATTCAGCTATCAGCTTTTTATACTACAAAAACAATGTGTTAGCATGTAATTTTTAATATACTTCTTAAACAGACTTGCGTGTAATGTTTAATATTCTGTGGTAAAATTTAATTTTTATTAATAAAGGATTATGTTCAGTCAGGACTAAGTTTTGAATAGCGTTTGACGGTCATCTTTGCGACGAGTCAAATAACTATGAAATTGATTATTTTTTGCCAATGTATGTCAATTCTGATATACAGTTAATATACTTCAACTATATACAGACATGGCAAAGGTAGTATTCTGAAACCACTGTCACAGGATTCGGATAACGTCAACTCTATTATGTTACGTTACGTAGCTATAGCTCGTTTTTGGATTTTAAAAACTCGTTACATACTGGATGGTGAAGAACGAAGAATCCTAAAAGACTAATCCGTAACGTAATCTAGATTTGAAAGCGGAGTAATAGTAAGGCAATAATACAGGGTTTCTCTGAAAGTTCCCCATTTATTTGTCGAATATTTGGTAAAGTAGTTAGGGGTAACAGTCTCTGCACATGTTATAAATGACGGTCATGGCTTGGAAAATTACTTACCATGGAGCAGTTCACCGGTGAATAACGTGCTATATGTGTCAAACCGTATTACGAGAACAATAATTCTTTCGTGACAGTTCGACGTCTATATCGTGCCCATTATCACCTTCATCACGTAAATCAAGCACCTTGGCCCAGATTAATTAGATTTTGGGTTCGGAAATTTGAAAGAGAAGGCACCACCATAAAAAATAAGCCTACTACAGGTAGATACAGGACCGCGAGAAATCCTGAAAACATCAAGCATGATCGTGTCACAGTTACGCGCAATTCTCGACGTTCGTTCCGAAAACATGCAGCGGCATCAAATGTATCAAAAACGGTTGTTCAAAACATACTGACTAAAGAGCTAAAATTCCACCCATACAAACTTCAAGTGATACAGGCTTTGAAAGTTGAAGATTATCCAGTTTGATCTGCTTTCGCGGATACATTACTTAACAATTTTGAAACATTCGATGACATCTTATTCAACGATGAAGCTCACTTTTCCTTAGACGCGTATGTAGATAGACAAAACTGCCGCTACTGGTCGTCTAAAAACGCTAAGGAGAAGCATCAAAAACCACTTCAGTCTCCCATAGTTAATGGGCTGCAATGAGTGCATATGGAATTATTGGCTCTTATTTTTATGAAAATGCTAACGGTGTTGCACTCACGGTTACTGCTCGGCGATACAGAGACATGTTAGACTATTTTCTCAGATCAGAACTAGATAATTTTGCTGGATTCGATGAGAACACTTGGTTTCACCAGGATGGCGCCACCTCAGATACTACAAGCCTTTCTATGGAAATTCCCGGGAAGAGTGATAGTTAAAACAACAAATTCGCGATGAAATTCAAGAAATAAATTATATTTTCCATTTTTTAAATTTTATGATAAAATTGACTTTAAATGAATATGTTTTTTATTAGCTGAGTTATACCGTTTCCAAAAGGGGAAAACATTCTAGATCATTTCCTTTTATACCAAATAACGCAGTCTGAATAGAGCGTAACATACACTTGCCAATTTTTGACGCAATTCGTCCGTATGTCGATACCACGTCAAGCCACTATCCACGTACATACCAAGAAATTTAGTACATTGCACTTGTACAGATTTATTTTCAACACTTAACAGCAAAGATGTATCACTAGTCGAGGGCTTTGTAGAAAAGTTGATGAACGGTGTTTTGTCCATATTAAGAACTAAATAGTTTTCATGGAACCAATGGGTAAATATATTCAGCATCCATTGTGTTAAACTTTTTGTCTCATTCATGTGACCTGATCCACACAAATAAGTATTGTCATCAGCGTACATTGTAATTGAGGTGTTTAATACATCGGCAGTTCATTTACGAAGATCACAAATAGAAGTGGCGCAAGGACAGAGCCCTGGGGCACACCTGAACTAATATTGTAGTTCTTTGATAGTATGCCATTTAAATCAATGACCTGCTCTCTGTCTGGGAGGTATGAGTAAATCCACGCATGCCATATAAGTCCAACTTTCTTGACAGAAACTCATAATTTATCAAATCGAATGCCTTACTCAAGACACGCAGCGATTGTCCTGATCCAAGTGCCAATACAACTCGTTAATAAAGGTTAAAACAGCTGTCGTGGTAGATTTATTCTTTTATAAATCATGTTGTTCAGTCGGTGACGTTATTTCTATAAATACGGAAGAATAAAAGCATATTTAAACAGATGCCACAGGTCACGTTATATGCACATTCCGCTATGAATTCATTGTTTGGTTTTAGGCTACTTTTTTATGTTTGTGTTGTATGTTTCATACAGTCACATTTGTTCCAGCATAACAACGGTTTATTCCAAACTAAATATAATATTTTGCATATCATTAATATGCACTTTGCAACGTACAAACGCCCATATAAATATGCGCGATGCACCATTGGTCTGGAACCAACTTCGGCGATCAACGTTAATATTTGCTTTACACGGTAACGTAGCAGTGGACGGTTTGACTCTGTTGTACGGACATAATTCGCAACTCTAGTTATAACAATAATACTAATAATCCAGTTTACGTTTAAATTTTAAATCCGGAAGCGACAAGAGACGAAATGAAATTAAATATTATTTTGGCTATGAAGTACCGATTTCATTCATATGCGAAAATATTTATGGCGTGGGACTCATCTGTCTTGACTTGGTCTGGCAGAAAGAAATAAAAAGAAACACAATACTTACTCTTTTAAGGAGTTTTCAAGTTCTCGCTTAAGACTATCGACATCAGGCATTTCGAGAGCTAGACTTTCCTCTTCCAATGCAGTAATTTTTGAACGGGTATTATTAATTTGTTCCTTGACAAAAAGCTCAGAATGATGTAACTTGTTATAGTGGAATTTAGATACTTACCTCGCATTTTTCTTTATTTTGGATGAAAGAATTTTCATATACTTTTTGTTCTTCAATCTGTTTAGTTATTTTCTTTTCTAATATATCAATTTCTGACGCGCTCTGAAAATTAAACGTTTATTTAAGTTTCTTTCAACACGCTTTATAACAAAGAAATAGCGACACAGTACAGGACGACATTCTTATAAAATTTTGAGATTATAAAGGTGCTTTAATTGAAAGTGACTGTTTTGTTATTTAGATAAAATTATTATTAACATTTTGTATTTGTTTTATTTATTACTACACTTATACTTGGAAATTGTGTATGGACTATAAGATAATTTAAATGTCCACTTCGGCTAGAGGTCATTCGTGTAGCCATATTATCCTTTACTTTCACACATAAATTCACCTGTATTTTGCTGATGATGAGTCATATGTTACTTTTAAGGCCAGGAATCGGTACAAGCCTATCAGAGCAGGTTTTACTCTTAACGAAACATCAAACGAAGAAGTCCATAGGTGTTAGGTCGCATTCAACATTTGTCGAATATTGATTTCTGTGTTCCGAGGATAGCCACGAGACATGTCGATACATTTTAGACGATTCGTCATAGTAAAGGAACGATGCTGAGGAGCCCCATATTCCAAATGTGCAAATATAGAAATATTTATTACGAAGACATTTTTATAGGGACTAAGAGTGACTGTTTAATGATGGTTGTTTATCAATTTTTCCTTTTCATTTTTCAATTGTCGATTTTTAGTTTGTGTTAAAGACTGAATTTAATATGTAATTTTAATTTTAAAATTTGTAATGCACATACACAATTTTGTTATTGTAACCCGTTTTGGTTTTTACCGTTGGGTGCAAATAAATAAATATTATATCGTAAAGGCCAGTTTATTTCGCCAAAATGGGAAATTACGCAAATATAGTTTGCAATAAACTACGTGTTTTTCGTGGGTAGAACAGGTGGCGCCATGTTGTCAGTACTTATTTCGTTCAATTCAGGTCGAAAAAAAATTATTGAATGTCACGACAACGAGCGTCATCAACACTTAACACATTTGCTGCGGAGGACGCTAATTGGCGTCATCTAACAGCTGATTGTAAGCAGTAACCACAATTAATAATAGATGTCGTTTTTGAGGATGAATTGGATACAGAATATTCTAATTCAGCTTTTAATTTGAAGAAGAGAAGAAATTTTCTAATTGAGCTAGGAAAGGAGCTAGCAGAATACAAGGACCACGAAAAACCAGAAGCAGAAGCATCTACTAGTTCTGAGATTCCAAGAAAGAAGAAGAGATGTGATGTTTGTCCGTCTTCAAAAGACAGAAAAACAAGAACAACTTCTGCACGTTGTATAACCAATGCATGCGGTGAACACTCAGTAGTTATATGTAAGAAATGTGTTTAACCCACTTTTACTTTTATGTAAGTCATTTATATATTTTATTTTACAATATTTATGTCTTATTATTATTACTGCTTCGGTTTATTTATTCTAACGGTATTTTCTTATGTTGAATAAAGTAAAAGTTAAATATAATAATGCTGACGCTATATTGAATTCAAAATAATCGCCGAATATTAGCTCAAACCCAGCATATAGTAATACAGATCCAATGGACCTGCGCGGTAAGTAGCGATAGGCCGTTTTCCGGGTAGTCCTGCATTTAAAATCGCTCAATTTATTTCTTGTGTAAATATTAATTAAAACACTTTCAAGACAACGCTGTTGTGTTTAATTTTATTTAATAAGTTGTAATATATTTATTTCAGCATACGACACACGTCCTGGACTTTTAATGCATCATCATTCATCATCATCACCATTTAATTATTTAAATCTTTCCCCTTATTGTTAGCACGCCAGTCCGAGCAGCGTTCTAGATAACAATACGGTGTTGTACTTACCTTTTCAGCTTCTTGTTCCAATGTAGTATACCTTACTTTTAAATCATTGAGTGTTCTGTTTACATACGTATTTAAGTTCTGCATTTTTTGGTCAAAAACTTTAATATGCTGTAATCAAAAAAGGCACCTGTTTAAACTAGTTGCGATAAAAAAATTCTTGAATTTTGATATATTAAAAAACAATACTTACACATTCGAATTTCGATCCGATCATATCTTCTTCAGGTATTTTAAAATCTTTCAATTCCGGAGCTTTGCAAGTTAGAGCACTTATTTTATTGTTGATTTTGTAAACTATTGAGTTCAGCTAAAAATAAATTAAATATATTAACATTACAAATGAGTTTTACCACTACTTTGAGCTTATTAAGTTATATTAAACCAGTGGCGTAACTATACCGACACAAGCCCCCGCGGTTCGTGGGGGCCCAAGGGTCGTAAGGGCACGGACCCAAACAAATCTAAAACGCCAAAAATATTACTTCAGTAATATTAGATCGGTTAAATGAAAAGGGGCTAGATATTCATAATTTGCAAGAGACGAGAATAAGATGGGGCACATGTTATGGGCGTTATACAGGTGTCCATTTTCTATATCCGTATATGGGTAACTCTCTTAGTATTGAAGATACTGATATGTTTTGGTCGAGATGGTGGAGAAGTTTGCGATTTCAATAGCCGAAATTTCGAGAAAAATTCATAATTTGAGAATCCAATTTAAAAGTCAATTAAAAAAGAAGAAAATGGGAACAGGCACCGATGAATTGCACATTTCAAAAAGACTATTTCAAGGAGTTACTTTTTTTGTAAGGAGGTTCATTGTGCAGACGAACGCAAGGAAATATACTGGTAATAGTCGTTTTTATTACATAATATATTTTTGTCCACTATTTAAATTTAGAATAAACATGAAATATTTACAAAAACTTGTATTGCCGGGGGACTTCCCCTTGAGGATTGACGAAATATGCTCGAAATTCTATAATAATTATTATAGTTACCGAAATATATTGCTCAGACTCAGTGGCGGCTCGTGCTAAAAATTTTAAGGTGTTCTGCAAGTTTTACAAAAAAATTTACCTTGCACGGGAAGTAAGAGGTTGTAACTGATAAACAATGTAACCCGCTATTTTAATAATGTCCCTGTCACTTGGCTTTTGACACATTGTCGAAATTACTTCAAAAACGTCATCTTTCAAATATCTCAGTGTTATTTAAATTCTTTTAATAAAATTTGTATCGTATATGCTGTCTTTTCTTCGATCCTACCTTGAATAAATACAATAGTGAGTGTATTCTCTTAAATATTTAATCTTCCTTTCTTGTGATCCTTAATTTTTGGATTTTATATCACTTTATGTTTAACTTCTTTCTATAACAGCTTCTCTGTGCCTGTTTCCTATTACTTTTCATTCTCATTGAACTTGTTATTAAATTCCTTCTGCCAATACTATTCTTATTCCAGTTATAATTTTTCGATTCAATTTATTACAAACAAAATGAATATGGCCATCGCAATACTACTACATTATATTATAACATTATTTTCTTTAGATTGACATTTTTAAATTCGTTATATCTTTTGAATGGAATGTCCGATTTTAATAATTAAAAAAGTATTTTACTGGTATTGAAATGGTCTTTAATAAAATATCATTTAATAGGATAAGAAATAATATTCTCCTACTTAGTGTAAGTAAGTATGGATAATATGGTTTGATTATTGTCGGCACTTTTATTAACTTTTAAAATGTAAAAAAGTAGTTATAGTTGGACATATGGTTTCGCGGACTTTTTTGTAGATATTAATACGTTCTATAATACTGTAGAACATTTTTTTGTTCTATCAACAATAGTTTCCGCAGCGTACGCGATGGCAGATTTTTTGTGACTAATTTTTTCACACCTTGGGTTACATTAATGGATTTTTATTGGGGATATCTTTTTTTTTTGAAAATGTAATATAGCCTATGTCACTCAGTGAAAATGCAGCTTTCTAATGGTGAAAGAATTTTTGAAATCGGTCCAGTAGTTTTTGTGTGAAAGCATTACAAACATACATACAAAAACACAAATGTTTCCTCTTTATAATATTAGTTTAGATACCGAATCATATCGCCCTCGGCGCTGGTGTAAATGCAGCGAACATGCCTGGTAAAATCACGCATTGGTTTAAGACAACCGCGGGGGTAGCGGGGTGCGCGCGGGTGTTTGAAAGAGCTCTGAGCGCACGTACGTGTGGACCAGATAAGGAACAAGTGAGCGATCGCGCGAATTAGGTTGGTTATTCCACTGGTCGCCTATTGTATATTATTTGATAATATACTATAGGTATATAACCGGCGTTAAATGTTGGAATTTCGGAAGCGAATATCTCGGCTTCTACTGATCCGATTTTGATTATTGAGATGTCAAATTGTAGGGTTTGATGTCCTTTACAGGATGATGTAGAGAAATATGCAAATTTTTTGATATACAGGGGGAGAATTTTCACAACAATATGTTACGCTTTTATAAACATCAGAAATGTCGGAAAAATTATGTAAAAGAAAACTAGTTATAACTAATACAGGTTCGCCCGCCCAATTTTTTGGGAGCTCTGCAGCACTGCAGCGCTTATGCGCCAGCCGCCACTGCTCAGACTTTAAAAATAATAGTATATTTTTAAACGAGATATTAAATAAAATCGATATAGCTTACCGTTTGTTTTTGTCGAGTTATATCCGCATCATATTCTTCCAGCATATGCGACAGTTTTTTGCGACATTCCTGTTTGTGTTTCCTATTGTTCTGAAATTCATCGATCTTATTTTTTAATTCGTTGATTTCGTATTTGGTGTGAGTTTGTTCTGATACAATTTCCTTTAAGTTTTGAATCTCCTCTTTGGTTTTGCAGATATTAGCCTGGATGTTTCGGCTCTTGACAGTGATTTCTTTAATTACATCCAATAAATGATTTCTGCGATTTTGACTTTCCTGTATCATTTTGGCGTTAATGTTTCGAAGATGTAAGACTTTTTCAGATATTTCCTAAAAATTGGAAACGATTTATTATTGATAAGTTAAAACTGAAGCTAGCAAAAATTATCTAGCACTGAAATGATCCATTGTAGAGTGGTGTGCATGTTCTATAATTAATTAAATACGTATCTAATCACTAAAATAAACATTTTTAAATTAATTTTATGGCAGAATTAAGGGCATGGAGACATGGATATATGTTTATGATCCTGAAACAGCAGATCAATCCAGTGAATATCATGCTAAAGGTGAAGCAAGACCGAAAAATCACGTTCTAATGTTTACAGTTTTCTTTGATTACCATGGTGATACGCGTCGGTTGCGCAAAGTCATGCGTTCAAAAGTCCTAATTTTTGGAAACATACCTTGTGGTGATTACATCATTATACTGAACGATGTCATCTTTCATTGCTTCTTCGAGACTATTTCGCCAAGCATTCAATACAAGCACAAAAAATAATTCCACGCCATTAAGAGTATCTGTGCTAATTTTTTTTTGGCATTTTTCTAGATATGGAAGGAAGGAGCATTTAATAATGCTTGCAACAAACTCTTTAATTTAAATCTTAGAAAGGAAAGAAGAAGCACTTGTAATATAGCAAAATAGGGCGTGCCTAGAAAGGAGGATAATAATATCCACCATTGAGGCCAGAGCAAGTGGCAGTTGCTCACAGGCTATGTGCTGTCACCTCTCTAGTGAGTGATCTTAGTAAATGATCTTCTTAGGAGACTATCTAACGAAGGCCTTTCACTGCCTGGGCTATATAGACAAACTAGCTATCGTCGTCCGGGGACGCATTGCAGAAGTTATTTCAAAACGAGCGCAAACTACCCTCAATATCGTAGACGACTGGTGTAATAAAAAGCGGCTATCTATAAACGCGCAGACGACACAAATAGTCGCTTTTACAAAAAAGATAGCACTCTAAAAGCACTGGTGCTCGGAAATACAGGAATGCCATTTGCTAAGGAAGCTAACTACCTAGGGCTACTGTTTGACCAAAAACTTATTTACGTGGAATCCGCATCTCGCAAAAACTGCAAATAAAGCAACCATTGTCTTGAGCAGGTGTAAGCGAATGATTCCTGAAATGACTCTATGGCTATACATAAGAGTAATTAGACCCATAAGTTATAGAGCGGTCGCGTGGTGGCCAAAAACTAAGCAAAAAGGAGTTAGTAAACGGCTAAGTGGCATACAAAGTATGCCAGATTAGCATGTCTAAATGTCACAGGTGACATGAGAACAACTGGTGGTACTAAATCTACCACCTCTAGTTATACATATACAAGTAGCAGCCTACAGACTAATGCAAGGCCAAACACTTATAAGCTAAGTCTACGGCGCTAACCATTATAACTTATAATGGTCAACTTATAATTTATAAGTTGACAGAAAAACTCCAGGCAAATCCAATTACAGGAAAACCGAATGATCCCGTGGTTCAAAAATTCAAGTTTGATAAGAAATATAAAATAGAAATTCCAGATGGGGAGGAGTGGAGAAAAGACCCACCCGTCTAGGCGGAATCTACCCGGTACACTGTCATTTCTCGGGTCTTGACGAGTTCGGACGCCTCCATATACTTGATTATTGTTTAGTTTCTGGATCATAACCATAAATCCAGCTCCCATCGTCAAGAAATACATTTTTACAAAAAGTTTTTCATCATCCGCAGCAAGTTGTTTCAGCTCAGTGCAAACGGCAATTCGTTCCTGCTTTTGATCGCAAGTCAGAAGTCTCGGTACAAATTTCGCGGCAATACGGGGTATGGCTAATTCTTCAGTCATATTCAATTCGCTGACGTGTACCATATCTAATCCCAACTAAACCGCAGATATCAAAAAAGTCCGACGACGGTCCCGATTAATGAGCCGTTGAACTGTTGCGATATTTTCTGGCGTGGTAGACGTTAAAAGTCTCCGCGTTCGTTCGTAGTCATTAATGGACGTTTTACTGGTCTTAAAATGCGCAAACAACTCAGAAGTTTGCTTGACTCATTGATTGTTCACCGAATGCTTGCGGAATCATTCCGTAAGTTCCAGTAGCCGTTTTTCCATTTTTAGTAGTTAATTGCAGGTTAATCGAAAAACAGTTCGACTAATTTAATTGAAAAATTTGACGAAATTTATACCTCAGGCCTCGAACTAAAAGCAGCATCGACTTTATGTTACAACTGATATTTATTCAAAAACTTGTTTTCAGAGCGAAAATATATTTCACGTTTATAGTTTTTGCCGTTTTTGTTGATCTTAAGGCAATAGTCCACTAAGAGGATATTGAACAGTCAACCGACGACGATATTTAGAAATTTTGTTTGAAAATAAATACTTGGATTAAATGAATAAAAAAATTAAAAACCCTTAATTTTTTTTATTCACTTAAAAGCCACAGTCTCCGATTTTTCAGTAAATACTTGGATTGTATACTCAGACATCAAGGCAACGCGTTAAGTCATAGTGCGTTCACTGTGAGAAACTTTCTGGCAAAAAAGCTATAGTTGAGGCAAGATAAATATCGATGCACGTATTTTATGACTTATTATTACGTCACACTAACAACTCTAAAATACGTATTTGCCATTGTCCATAATATATGTAAGTTGTGTTTTATAATTGATAGATTAAGGCGTAAATGATCGAGATTGCTACACTTTCGCGCATATTATTACTTTCACTAATTAATTATTTTAAATTATTTTAAAACACTGTTATCAATGAACGCAAACCGAGTTTATTCAACGCCTATGTTGTCTACGATATTACATATTTTATCAAAATTAGTTCTTATTAGAACTTCTAGTAAATATTCACGATATTTGGTGACTGTATTGCGCTAAAATGCCGTAGTATATGCGTAAACAAGCTAAAGAAATGGTTGCATCGTTATCAACGTTCTTTGAACAAGAGCGTGACAGTATTCGCATTCACGGACAACCTTTGATATCTTTTGAAGCAGTAAGGGAAGTAAGTGGTGTATTTTCATAAATATAGTGTTCAAGGAATGAAAACTTTTGTAATTTTAGCATGTTGCCGCAGGTTTGAATATCAGCATATCTTCTGTTAGTGCAATTTCACAAGCAGTGAAAGAAAATGAATCCCTCCCTGATCCGAAAACAAATCGACAAAAGTCTAAACCTGTGTTAGGTATAGATGATGCTACAAAAACATTTATAAGGAATGTGATATATGAAATGAATCGTACTATACCATTCTTAATTTACTTCTAAATATTTTGTATATTTTAGAACAACACATTAGACGGCATAGTGTGCTACAAATTTTGAGAGATAGGGACATATTTCATGGAAGTGTCTCTTCTATAGGGACTATTTTAAAAGAAACGACCTACCACAAGCTGGAAAAAAGAAAACATTCAAAACTGGCTACGAAATTATAAGATTTCCTTTGAAGCTAATATGTTAAAAATTTAAATTAAATTAAAATTTATTTCATTTGCACGTGTATTTAATTAATACATTATAGCAGGGGTCGGCAAACTGCGGCCCGCGGGCCGCTTGCCTTGCGGCCCTTTGCAACTTTTTGCGCGGCCCGCCAAAGCACCAATATAATTTTAGGAAAAATCAACAAACTTAGAGTCTGAGCGCGCCGAAATGTGGCCGGTGACAAAAATGCGCGCTAACAGAAGCATAGTGGGAAACCTATTTTACTGGGTAAGTTTAATCCCCACTCCCCAGCGAATACGACGGCTCGCTTAGCAAGTGTAGCATTCTTTCATTTCGCCAGTTTGCTACTGTATGTTCATATGTGCATTTTGCACATAAACACATTCATATTGACAACCGTATGACGTTTCACTACAATAGGTAATGAGAAATACATGTTATTTTTATTGGTTATTAATTTATTGGTAAAATAATTCATATTTTATCGTAGGAAAAATGAATAAAATACCAAAGAAAAGAAAAATTAACGAGGAAAACCGCGAATTTAATGAAAAGTGGACTTTTGATTATTTCTTTATTAATAATTACGATAAAGCACTATGCTTAATTTGCAAAGAATCTATAAGCGTATTCAAAGAATTTAATTTGCGTCGCCACTACGACACGAAACACAAAAGTTAATATGATAAATTTGAATCTCAATTCAGACAAAATAAAATTGATTCTTTACAAAAATCATTAGAAGCACAACAAAACGTTTTTAAAAAATGTAAGGAACAAAGTTCAGTATAATAGAAAGGTATTTTTAATAATATTTTATATTATTAAAAATACCTTTGTATTATACAAAACTGGTGGGGTTTACCTACTCATGTATGTTTCAATTATTCTGAAACAAAGTTCAGCATTGGTCAAAACGTCCTTACATACATATTTCGAAATTAATTGCTGAACATAACAAACCATTTACGGATGGAGAGTTCATTAAAAAATGTATTTTGGCTGCTGTTAATGAAATTTGTCCGGAAAAAATTAAAAAATTAGAAGATATTAGTTTGCCTGCACGTTCAGTAGTTCGACGTATTGAAAATATATCAACTAATATGTTTAATAAATTAAAAGAAAATTCTTCACAATTTGAGTATTTTTCACTAGCACTTGATGGAGGCAACGATATAACTAGCACCGCTCAATTGTTGATTTTTATCCGTGGAATTGATAAACAATTTTGTGTAACAGAAGAACTTGCTGCTTTAAAAAGCCTCCATGGGAATACAAGAGGTGAAGATATATTTTTGCAACTATTAGATGTTATCAATATGTACGATCTCAAGTGGGAAAAATTTAAAAATGTGGCAACTGACGGTGCAAAGGACATGACGGGTCACAATACTGGTTTGGTAGGCATGATTAATAAAAAATTGAAAGAATTAAATATTACACAGCCTCCTCTACAACTTCATTGTATTATCCATCAACATGCACTTTGCGCAAAAGTTGTAAATTTGAAAAATGTTACGAATATTGTAGTAAAGTCCATCAATTATATTCGCAAAAAAACGGTATTAACCATCGAACATTCCGGAATTTCTTAAATGAAATTGACGCAGAATATGAAGATATCATTTATTTTTCTGAAGTAAGATGGCTCAGCCGTGGGAAAGTTTTAAAAAGATTTTTCGAGTTGATAGACGAGATTGAAATGTTTTTGACAGAAAGAGAAAATAATATACCAGAATTATCGAATTTTAAATGGATAAGCGAGTTAGCTTTTCTTGTGGACATTACAACTTACCTCAATAAATTAAATATAACACTACAAGGCAAAAGAAAGTTAATCAACGAGCTATTTACAGAAATCAAAAGTTTCCAGCTTAAAATAAAATTGTTTATTTCTCAACTTGAAAAGAATAATTATTGTCATTTTCCTACTTTGCAATCGTTTTTAACAAAAAACGACAAACAGTGTCCTTCGAATATTTTGATTGAGTCACTAAAAGTACTAGATAAAAATTTTCGTCATCGGTTTCAAGATTTTTATGCAAAAGAAATGGACATATTAATATTTGAAAATCCTTTTAAATTTGATATTGTAAAAGCACCAGACAATTTACAACTAGAGTTAATTGATTTGCAATCTAACAATGTACATATATAAATATAATTTTGATGAAAATAATTTAATTGCATTTTATTCAAATCTACCAGAAAATAAATTTCCCAATTTAAGAAATTTTGCAAAATCAATGATTTGTATTTTTTCAAGCACCTATTTATGCGGACAAACATTTTCAAGAATGAATTTCATAAAATCAAAATATAGAAAGAGGTTGACGGTTGAAAATTTACAAAACTTGTTGAGGGTCTCAGTATCCCAAACACAACCGGATTTAAATGAATTATCAAACAATATTCAAGAACAAAAAGCGCATTGAATTTTAATGAATGAATAAAATGAAAGATAAACTATTTTCCTTAATATTTTATATATTTTATATTTACATATTTATACATATGTAATTGGAATTGTATTTTCTTTTTTTTCCCCCTTTTAAGTATTGTAAAATTTTTGTTCTCTGACATTATTGTTTTTATAGCATGTCAATAAAAAATAAACTTTTTCTATATTTATTTTTAATAATATCGTATATCGTATAATGATATAAAAGCACTATTTAAGTTACATTTGAATGTGCGGCCCGCATAAAAAAAATTATTTTGAAAATGGCCCGCCATCCGAAAAAGGTCGCCGACCCCTGCATTATAGGAACAAGCCCCAAAAATCATATGTATTTGATAACCTTGCAGAATACTATGGTCACAAAGTTCTGCGACTACCTCCTTATCATTGCATATTTAACCATATAGAAAATATTTGGGGTATCACGAAGACGTATTATAATAAACACATTGGCCGAGATGGGTTTGGTGCTGACAAATGTATTAAGGTGTGGGAAGAAGCCTTAGGCATCATCACAAAGACAACGTGGAAAAATGCAATTCATCACACAGACAAAGAAATTTTAAAGTGGTGGGATAGTGAGGTAGGATTTGATAAAGAAGATATCAGCCCAATAATCATACACCTCGGAGGAAGTGACTCAAGTGACAGTGATATGAGTGAATAAACAATTATAAATGAAATAGGAAAGAGGTTAGAATTATCTGACATTTGATGTAAAACCAAATACAAATCTCCCCACCACTTCTAATCCTGCGCGAACTTGCCCCTCCTCGCGCCAACTTAATTGGCGTTTCCTATACCTATATCTAACTTATATTATATTGAGAATATTCACTGACAGAGACAAATCATATGTAATTGTCAAATTATTGAGAACGTCGCTAAACATAACCTAATGTTCATTTATTCACTGACAAGGACAAACCATAGATGATTGTCAAATGACCTTGGCAAACTCGCAATATATTACGACATTAACGATCAATTTACGTACATTGATATTTATCTTGCCCCGACTTTAGTACATACAAGTGTTCATTTGAAAAGTCAATCTAGTAGCATGTGATTTACTGAGAACATTTTGAAGTATGTCGTAAATTAAAATTTACTACTTAACCTACGAAGTCGTATATTTTGACAGTTTCATACATACAAATAAATAACAAATAATAGGTATTTATTGAAAACTATAACAAATGTTGAAAATATTGTCCTTCAAGATCAATGCACTTTCATGAACGTGCAGGCCAGGCAATTTCAGTATTTCGACTAATTATACGCTCATCAAAAAATTCTCTTAAATAATCCAAAGATTCTGCAGTACAGTGACAAGGTGCTCCGTCTTGTTGGAAATATGCATTTTGAAGTTCATCATCATGCAACTGATTGACAAATGGTTGTAAAATTTCCGTACGGTACCTTTGAGCAGTTAACGTTCCCTGAAAAAATATTGGTCCAATGATTCGCCTTTGGCTTATCGCTGCCCAAACACCAATTTTCTCTGGATGTAGCGATTCTTCATTAATTACATGTGGATTTTCACTACTCCAAATTCTTGTATTTTGTGAATTTAGGTATCCCGTTTTATAAAACCATGCTTCATCAGTAAAGATGACCCTTTGCGAAAGTTCTCCATTATTGTTCATATTTACAAACCAATTACAAAACTGTAGTCTACGTGGGTAATCAATTTCTAACAATTTTTAATAACTTGTGAGTTGTACCAACAGAAAGGTTTATTTGTTGACTCAAATGTCGAACAGATGTTTGTGGTTCATTTTTCATTATTTCTTCAACATGATTGACAACATGAGGTGTACGTTTCTTAACTGCTCCGCTGCCTGATTTTCTTAAGATACTACCAGTTTCAGAAAAGTTTTAAAGTTCTATCCAAAGTATTCTTAAATTGTATATAATCTATTACAAAATGTGGAAGCTCAACTTGAAATACTACCATGCAATCTTGAATTGAATAACCCATAAACCATCAATTTTATTACCACTTCGAAAATAAGCCTGGACTAAAAAAATTAATTCCGACAATTAAGAGAAGGAAACTGCTGTACATGGGACATGTCATGAGGGGAGAAAAATATCAAATACTACAAATAATTATGCAGGGAAAAATCCCGGGCAAGAGATCTATAGGAAGAAGACGGAATTCATGGCTGAAGAACCTTAGGGACTGGTTTGGATGTAATAATAATGAACTGTTTAGAGCTGCGGTTTCAAAAGTAAGAATTGCTATGATAATTGCCAACCTTCGAAGCGGAGACGGCACTTAAAGAAGAAGAAGAAAAAAATTTTATGTTCTAAAGTGAAAGCCATTTTAAAACTGAGAAGCAATTTATTTAAACCAGAATCGACGCACAATTATTTTATGCACTAACTGATATTTGTAATTGACATTATCAAATGTCATTTGGATTTACGTTTACGGAACAACAAACACATACTAATATATTTGCGTCTTATTCTATCAAAGTAACCTAGATTGACTTTTCAAATGAACACACGTTAGTTAATTAGATCATACTGCCTATTTACGTAACTTAGTACCGTATTATTTCTTGCTAAATTGCACCAAAAGGACGAATTTTTTCTAATAAAACTATTACTTAGCAAAATACGCGTCAGTTTTTCAACAGTATTCTGGAAAACGAATTTCAGGTTTGTTTTCGAAAACAGAAAGGCCGTTTCAGTGTAAAGATGTATCAGAGAACTTTGAAGGCGACAGTAGTCTCCGGTGTACCGCTCCATATGTATATTTATTAAAGGAGCATTCCGGAAAATAAGTTATCACATCTCATACTTAACATCTTACCTGAATCGCCAATTCCAGCTTAGCTTGCCTCGCTTTTAAGGATTTCAATTCTTCATTTAAATATATTTCTTCTTCTTCTAATGCTTTATCATTGCTTAAGTCTATGTCCATTAGTTGTGCTAAAAATAATATAATAAAAATAAATCATTTATTTCCAACAGTTTTGAACTTATTTCTAATGATAATGACTATTAAATCTCATTTCTACGTGCAACTTTTACGTTAATTACTAAAATTTAATAAACTAAGTTTGTACCAGTATACAGAACGCAACACGTCGCAACGTCAACCTTCCTGGTTGCTAGGATAAATGAAAATTCGTGAAAAGCCATATCTATCCCTGAACGTGTGGATGCATTTCGCTCTTATTAGAGCTCGTCAGCACAACGAGATCCTGGAGACAGACAAGACATGACTCTTCACTTCTATACTTCATGTATATATAGTTAACATTTTGAACTGACTGCAAATGAGAATTAATACATATCATAAATCACACTTCCAGGCGCGGCTCGTGATGACATACTGTCGGGGCACGTACAATGTGAGTGCCTCGTGTGTTTTCGGTGTTTACTAAGAAAACGCTACAGTTAGTACATGTGAATACACGAAGCACTCGCATCATTGTACGTACCCCCACAGTACGCCATCACGAGCCGCTCCTGGTCATTTCTACATGCAAATGTCGACTAATGTGTTGCGTTAATTTGTACAATTTGACAAGTTTGTAGCAGTATGCTGAAACGCAACAGGTTGCGACGTCAACCTTTCTGGTTGTTAGGATAATTAAAAATTCTTGAAAAGTCACATCTATCCTGTTACACGTCCAACAGTTTGGTGCCACCGCACACACTGCTCGTATGTCTATGTCAGTGGTTCGACGTGTATTCCCAGAAAGGGTAATTTCATGTTATGGTGAGGTCCCATGGCCCCCAAGATTACCTGACTTGTGCACTTGCGATTTTTTTTTGTGCGGGTATCTGAAATGGAGGTTATACTCTGACAAACTCCACACATTGACACAACTTAAGGCAATCAGCGAGGAAGTGGCTACAATCAATGGCGCAATGATGAGTCGGGTGATGACCGATTTTATGCGAAGGCGGGAAAACTGCGTTCAGGAGGATGGACACCACCTACCCGACATAATCTTTCACAAGTGCTATTCAATTTCGAATGGCATGTAATGACAAACAATTTATGTATTAAAATATAGTTTTCCGTAAAAACTAACTGTGTATTGTTCATTTCAAGAACGTCATGTTTCCGTCGGTCAGTCTGTATGTGTACAGAGGACGATAGAATAAATATATTTTTGTTTTCGCAAATGTATTTAAAAATTGTTATTTTATTTTCTTTCATTTTTTTGCCGTTGAATTGTGACGCAATTACTTCAATATTACAGTGAAATTTCTTTCTTCATGGACGTAGATAGAAGAGTGAGGAGTTTTTATAATTTATTTTATTTATTAGTTTATATTTCGTAAGATAAATAAAGTACGGTGAGTTAGTTTCTTTTTTTCATTGTTTTAATTGTTAATTACATACTTCGTCTACTACTTTTGTAATAGATCCTGTATAATATCGTTTCATCGAATCTACTTCTCCCAATTATTTTGATGTAAGTGTTCAGTAAATTTCGTTAAGTTTCATACATTTTTAATTTTCATATATTAAGATCTAGAACATTGTTTAAGTTACTTTTTCAGATATGATATGGAACAACGTTGAGAATGGAATCGTAAAACAATGGCGAGTTGAATTAAAGCTCATACTGATTGTATGTCCATTGCCAGTGATTCCGAAATTTATTCCAAAGTCTGTAAAATATCGTTAAAAAATACCAAGAAATCTCACGTAAAACGTCATTTAGCATCGCAAACACATACACAGAAATTAGATTCGTTGGAATCTGACAATTTTAACGAAGAACAAATATTCCATTAAATAAACTTAATAATCCCACCTTCAAAAATATACTAGTCGAAATGTTCCTGATGAATCCACCTTACGCAAATATTATGTTCCTAAGTGCTACACGAGAGCAGTAGAACGAATTAGAAGCCATCTTTCAAATCAGTACCTATGGATAAGTGCCGATGAAACTGTCGATATATTAGGACGCTGTGTGGTAAATGTTGTAGCTGGTGTACTACATCCAACTATTCCATATAACCCATATGTAATAGCAACAAAAGTTATAAAAACAGTAGCTAAAATCATTTACAAGAATATGCACCAAATGCTTCAGTCGGACAACAGGTACAAAGAAAAAACATTTTTATTTGTCAGTGACAGTGCTGCATATACCGTATGTGTTAAATATCATTAGGCATAGAGAATCAACGTATGAGTACATACAATGTATACGTACATGAGAAAACCAGTCCAATGCCAGCGAAGACCGTGACGACTGACGATTGTCTGCGATACCGATTGACTGGAAATTTTGCATTCAGTCTAGCTGCGGCCGTTACAGTTTGAAAGCGTACAATAAAATGAATGTATAATGGCTCTTTATACACCCACTGAAAAGCTTCAGTTAGTAAAATGGTTTTATGCTGGCAAGTCTGCAATGGAGTGCATGAATTTGTTTGCGCTGACTTTTGCAGACCGTTCTGTACCTTGCAGACGAACAATTTATAATATTATAAATAAATTTGAAACTTGTTTTTGTCTCAATAACTGTACGAAATGCAAACCAAGAGAGGTATCACCACAAAAAATTGAGGAAAGAGAACGGCGGGGTGTATTAATTTGTAGTATTGTGGAAATTGATAACACGAGATCTACTAGCAGCGCTGCCGAGGAATTGGATACAAGTAACACATCTATTTCACGTATTTGGAAACGTAATAGTTTAAACTGTTTCAAATATTCGAAAACTCAACAAATATTTCCCGAGGACAATTTCCGGAGAATGGAGTTTTGTCAAGACGTTATGGAAAAAATACATCGAGATGAAAATTTCGTTAAAAATATTACACGGAAAGCACAATCCCTCTGTTTTTCGATATTGGGCTTCGGAAAATCAACACCGGCATTTTGCAAATCGCACTCAGTATCCTCAAAAACTAATCGTTTGGGCAGGTATTTTAGGTGACCATTCTTAGGCCCCTATTTTCTTGATGGTATATTAAATGCCGACAAGTATCTCGAATTACTAAAAAATCAAATACTTCCCGCCATTCAAAACATTGGAATAAATCAAGAAATCGTTTGGTTTCAACATGATGGCTGTCCAGCACATAATGCAGTGAGGGTAAAGGAATTTCTAGGAAATACTTTTCCTGACCGTCTTATTACTGGAACAGGAAACATTAATGGCCCCCGCGATCTCCTGATCTATCTCCAAATGATTTCTTTTTGTGGGGATATCTAAAAAATATTGTTTATACTCATGAAGCTGGTAGAGCAGAAAATCTAGTTGCCTTGAGAAAAAATAACTGAGGCTGCTTTTGTTTATGCGACGCACCGCAGCTTAAAAATTTCCTGCATCTACTGAAAGAAATAAGAAAAGCAAATTCCTTGCAATTCGTAAATGTTATTTTAGAACGCATTACAAGTACCTATGTCGATGGTCAAATGATTACTGCTAACTTGTATTTGCGAAACAATCGGAGACAATCGTTGCCGGCCGCCGCGGTCTTCGGCCGCATTGGATCGGCTTTTCCATATACATATACATCGTATTTTTATTTGTATTATAAAGTATAGCAAGCGCCAATTAAGTTGGCGCGAGGAAGGGATGCGCAGAAGTCGTTTTTAAAAACGACCACTCCCACTACTAAAGTAATTGTCAGAATACATTTGTCATTGACGTTTGACGGAACATGTCTTTGCCAAGGGATCATAAAGTGATACACGCTCAGACGTTAGAATTATCTGACATTTGATGTAAAACCAAATACAAATCTCCCCACTACTTTTAATCCTGCGCGAACTTACCCCTCTTCGCGCCAAATTAATTGGCGTTTGCTATACTCATACGTATTCCCTATGCCTAATGATATTTGACACATGCGGTATGTTAAAAACGGGCAGACTATTAAAGGAAACATATCCTAATATGTTGCATATTACGTGTGTGGCACATGCTCTACACAGAATCTGTGAATATATTAGACACCTTTCCGTTGATAGACTTGTACCCGCTTTTGAAAAAGTTTTCAGAAAAGCACCATTAAGAGTAGCTTTTTACAGGGAAAAACTTACATCTTTGTCACTGCCTCCCTTTCCAGTAATAACTAGATGGGAAACATGGTTGGAAGCTACCACTTTTTATGCAGAGAATTCCGATAGTTTACAAAATTTCGTTACATGTTTAAATGACGATGCTGGAAGTATTTCTGAGTGCAAGGAACTAATACAAATTCAAAATTTGAAAAATCAGTTGTACTTTCTTCAGGAGCACTTTGGAAATTTGGCAAAACTAATCACTTACTTTGAAAATCAAAATTTCAAATTAAATGATGGATTAACCACATTAGATGTGGCTATTAATAATTTGCCTATAACCTGTTGCGATGTATAAAGGACGGTTTCTATCTACAAGGATGTATTTCATGCAAAGAGAACAAATTTTACAGAAGAGAACCTTGAGAAAGTATTGCTAGTTAATTTAATACTCCTTTACTCAACTTGAACTACAAAATGAGTAAATAAAAATGTATTTCGTATTTTATAGATCACCACCCGTTTGTTTTTCAAAAATACAAATTTTCAATAGTACGCCAGTGGGCGATGAGTCATCGGCCTCTCGTGTTTGGTCCCTAGTAATTATGTAGGTAAATTTTAGATCGTTATTCTGTATTATTAAATTGTAATAATTATATGTACTACTAAGATTTTATATGTCATTCCTGTTATTGACTTTTTTTTTTAATAACAAGAATGACATAAAAGATCTTAGAAGTATTTATAATACTTATAGTATTATAATTTAATAACATAAAATACCGATCTGCAAATTACCTACATAATTAAATATGGATACACAGCTTTTTGTTTCTACTGTTGGATAATAAATAATTATTATTGTTAATCAGATTTTTCTAAACACTTACCCAACTTCTCCAAAAATTCTTTGTCAACGTCTTCTTCTTGTTTTTCTTTTTGCATGTTAAAAGCCCTGAATCGTTCAGCCATATAGTGTATACCGGTAAATGTTAATTTAAGGGGATCCTTGTTCGTTGTTTGTGGCATTAAAACTCTTTCTGGGTTTTGTATAGATTCTATTAAATCTATTAGCCATATCCAAATTTGTAATACATATGGCCAACTAGACGGTACTGCGGGTGACTTAACAACCGATGGTTTAAGAGCAAATGGATACTTGAATGATTTTAAGTAATCAGCCACCGATTCTTTATACTTTTCCAGTGTTATCGATATGCGGTTATCAATTTGCTTGAATAAAATATCCATGCTATACACATATGTTCTGATTGTTATAGGTTTCAAAGGTGGCATCTCTGGATCGATTTTATGGAAAAACGTTTTTACCTTAAAAATAAAAATTGACTATTTCAAAACATTTAATTTAAGACAATTTTTGTGATATAACCAATATTTCCAACGAGAATTTTTTTTTTATATTAACAAGTTGCTGGTCATATACGAAAATCTCTGTCCAAAGGACACTTTATCTGTCGCAAAACATACGACGGTAGACTGAAAAGTAATGCACACATGTTTGTACAGTGCGAACGAAATGACCTTCAGAAGCACGCCAGGCGGAATGTGGAAGTGACATCCCCTATCTATACGCATGCACAGGTTTGAGGTAGTTGAATTCTGTGGCTTGGAGCTAAAATGGCCAATGTCAAAATGGTCCCATTTGAGAAAATTGTACTTGAAATATAATGTGTATTTAGATTTTTCGAAAAAATATGACTTTAACCCTTGTTGCATAAATTTAAGATTTTGTTATATGTCTCTTATTATATTGGCCCTCTAACAAGAGCGGTAATAAAGAGAATAGCATTATATTTGAGTGGTTTATTACATTGTTACAAAGTTTATTGCAATCAAAGGCAATAGAGAGCAAAACTAGTATAAAAAAAAAAACTAAAAACAGTAGCAAAAAAATCAGAAATAAACGATAGGTATTCTGCGACTGATAAAACTTTATTCTGGTAAATCATCTTCAGGAGCTTCTGGCAAGTAATCCACTATGTTGTCATTTGCAGTTAGTTCTTCAATGAAATGTTTGTAGTATGTACGATTAGTATTGGTAATATAAGGTAAAAGTGCTTTTAAGTCAGTTAATTTCTGTGTTCAAAGCAAGTGGCTTGTTGTTAAGTGGTAAAAGCACAGGAAGATTACCCTGTCGTGTTTTCTTGTTGTTCTAGATATATCAAAAATTTTAAACTGTCCCGCAAACGAATGTTTATACAAAATATTTAGGGTATCGGTTGAATATTGCATCCATTTAATTTGCAGCCACTGAATTAGTTAATTTCGAGTGTTTTTTTACGATGCACATAATGCGTATTTAACCCTAGGACTACCGAGCGGGTCCAATGGACCCGAAACGATTTCTTACCATTGTTTTATCGTACTTATATGGTTGCGCTAATTTACTGGTATTAATAGACTTTTTAAGTACGAGTTATAGCTTTAAAATTATGACAAAAAATTATTTTAGGAAGAATGATTTTGGCAGTATAAAAATACTTTCGCGATTTACCAATTGGGTCCGTTGGACCTATATGTCGTTTACTGTATAAATGTAGGTAAAACGAGTGTGTTTTACAATGATAGTGGTTCGTTTATAAATTCCGGACTTCCGCGCTGCTGATAAACCTTTCTTGGCATTCCCCGATGTATACAGAAAGGGGAAATCCCTTTATCATGCGGATTTAGGGTCTTCACGTGTTTCAGCATATTTATCGCCGCACGTCGTGAACAATGCATTAGTGCTTGCCGAATCTGTGTAGTGGTACTTTGTTACTGTGAATAAGACAAAATTTATATCTTGTTCAGTTGTGATGGGCGATTTGATATTTCAGCATCATTTTTGATCAATTGTCAGGTAGTTATTTCTGAATCTTTTATTGCGGCTATTTTCTATTTTGCGTTTTACTCATTACGGAAAATGGATCGTAGAAATAAGGAATACCTTACACAACAACCGCTAGAGGCGATAGTAGCCGAAATGAGTTACGTTGAATATAATAGCGGATATGAAGCTTCCGACGACGATGGAATGGTAGATGCAGCCGAAGACCTCATCGATGGAGGTGATACACATACAGCCGAAGAATCAGATAGCGAAGAATCTGCTGAGAGCAGCAATGATGACCCCACAACAGATATCCGGTTGGAGCTAATTATTTTATATCGAAGAACAAACAAGTTGTTTGGTACCAAGATCCTATTTTACCTCATCACGGAAGACAACCACGACACAATATTTTACGAGAACGTTCAGGCCAAACATGTTTTGGAAATCAGTTTTTCCCATCACCAATATATACCTCCTTATTCTTGGTCAAAACGCGTTATCTGCGCCAGTGTCAGTGGAAAACGTGCGGACTCTACGTTTGTAGGGGGAAATTCGAATAGGGGCTGGATTCTGCAGGTTTACACGGCCTTCTTTATATATTTCGTATCACAGATATAAATGATAAACAATAGACAAGTGAAAAATAAAAAAAATAACAATCTAGCTAAATTTTAGCATGCACTTTGTACAGCCATCATCGACCTGTTGAAATTTATAGAAACATTTTAATTCACAAACAATATTATAGGTGAAACAGTGGTGAATAAAATGCAACAGATATTTTGTTAGTTCTTAAACTATTATTAATATGAAACCATTTCAGACAAATTAAAAAATATAGATAATCTAATTATATTTTGGTTCAGCTTTTAAAGACAAAGCTGTCTCCGGATTAAAAAATTGTTTTAGCCACAAGTTTTTCACATCTGTATTCACACATAAATGTTCTTACTCTTTAAAAAACAAGATTATTTAGGGAATAAAACACTTTGAAATTTGGCTATATGTTAAACAATACAGTGCAACTTTTATTTGGAACAGGGCAGAACCTATGCCATTTTCTTAAATAATTATAATTAGCAAATATTGGCAATAAACATTTCAAAAAGTAAGGGTATTATATTTACACCAAAGGTGATTACCACATGGGACACTGATGTTAATTGTTGCTGTTGAAATTAAGTGCAGTCTTTCAAACTTAACAAAAATTTGAGACATGTTGTCAGCTTCAATCTCTAATGGACACCCAATATTAATACGGTTCTACATAAAATAAAATATATAAAATCTATGTACTAGCTTGTAATGAAGCTTGAATAGTGTATTTCAAGAATTTGTATAACGTCATAATTTTATTAAATATATTTTTGTACAAAACTGATTGTTTTTCACTACATTACCAAAGATAACCTTTGTTCAAAAGACTGTATAAATTTTATATAGCCACTGGAAATAAGCTTTTCTTACCTTCAGAAAAACTCTTTTTTGCCAATCTTTGTCATGAATTTTACTATCTTTATGAGCACTAGACGTAATAGAAGATGATGTTCTAGGTGCTAAAAAAAATAGAAATAGAAAAATATATTACAAAACCACATGTAGTCAAATATTTAAAATTTGAATTTAATAATAAATTTCATTAATAAAAATAAATCTGCATTCTATTGTTTTTAATGATGTTATGCCAATGAGAAATCACGTCACATTCCCAAGTGCAAAGGGAACATGAATTACGGGAGTAATAACAAATAGATATTAACCCGTACTTTTATTTTGATATTTAAATAGTAATTATGAAATGAGGAACCTCTTACTTAATCTTATTGAAGGTGTAAGTAAATTGGAGGCGCTATTTGACCTGCCCATGGTACCTGATCCAAAAACTGTTAATAAATTATTAACATTACTTTGTCTGGCACTGGAACTTCTTTGTGGTCTTGAAACATTTGATTGTCTGAAAAAACTACAAATATCAATTTGTCCACGAAAATAACTTTAAAAACTGTTACCTTACTGGAACTCTTGAAAGTCTAGGTATATTAGAAACACTCGATGATCTTTTTAATCCAGACATGATTTTAATTATAAAAAACAAACTGGTTTATTCAAAATAAATTATTCTAAGCAAGTGGTCTGCGTTACACAGGGCAATTGATAAAAACTTCGTTTAAACCAAACTGATTTAAACCTTATTTTTTGTTTGTAACTTGAAAAAAATTAAGCAACCAATCATATTCACATATTTGGTCAACGTTCACAATTATTTCGGACGAGATGTGCGTGCTATCTCGGTTTCATATGGCGTACTATATGTATATAGTATTGTTGCCAATTTGTATCTGAAAAGACTATAACTCTGTGCTATAACCAAAGAAGGTTTTGGTATGAAGAATGAGATAGTTTGAAGGGTTGTTTTCACCAAAAAGTCTTTGTTGCTAATATTAAAAAAATCTTTGAATAAATATGGTTAATTATTAGAGTATGCGACATGGCAACAATACACGGTACCGAGGGTGCAAGTTATAAGTGCGTAGTGTTTACAAATTATTTTTAAAAGAAACAAGTTTTTGGGTAAGTTTGGTTATTATTAATTGTTGTTTTGTTGTTATTAATTATTGTAGTAATAATTAAAATACGCACAAATATAAATTTAAAATTCCAAGTTGCGAAAATCGGTATTATCCCAATATTTTTCCTGATTCCAGTTAACAAAATAAACATTTTTTCACTCTCCCTTCTGATGATTGTAGAAAATAGGCATGATTGAACTCTATTAAAAGATTAAAAGTTTTTCAGGTATTGATGTTTCTTCGAATTCAAAACAAATATATGCTTGTGAGGATTATTTTGAACATCTAAATAAATAATTTTGTCTTCTCGTTCCATCGGGTTCAATTGTGAGAAGGATAATGGGCATATCTTATACTCTATTTTTAAAGTAGAGAGACGAATTTCTGAACAGACCACTTTAACAGTGAAATCTCATTGGTTGAAAGCAAGGCCAAATTGCTTTCAACCAATGAGATTTCACTGTCAAAGTGGTCTGTTCAGAAATTCGTCTCTCTACTTTAAAAATAGAGTATAACTAATCTGCAATCATTTGTCTTTTATCGAGCTTAAAAGTGCTAAGATTAGTACAATGGACACGAATGAATTAGAAGATTCTTCTCTACATATTCCAGTTAATAATGAGAATGATTTGAATTATCAAGCTGTCGCCTACTCAAATCGCTGACCAGATTCAGTAATCACGTTGGGTTCACGTGATCACGCCAAAACCGTTTGCACACAGGCACATGGAATCATTCAAGGATCAATGTCGGTAAAATAGTTATCGCCGTAGTATTTGACATAAGAAATTGTGCATATTCAAATGTTTTCTATAAAAACGTTTTACAATTGTATTGTCTCTATAAATTAACACGTAGTAATCCCCAATATGAACGAATAAACTATTTCGCAGATGAAAAAACTATGTTATTTTATATAATTTTTCTCAGTTGTTTAAAAACGATAAAAACATATGAACACTCAAATCATAAAACAAATTCAAGTACGTTAAATAAATGTAATATTTTATTATTGATGAGAACTTTTACACAATTGTATTGTCTCTATAAATTAACACGTAGTAATCCTCAATATGAACGAATAAACTATTTTGCACATGAAAAAACTGTTATTTTAAATAATTTTCTGTTGTTTAAAAACGATAAAAACATATGAACACTCAAAGTGGCTATAATCATAAAACAAATTCAAGTATGTTAAATATTAATGAAATATAAATGAAATATTTTTATTATTGATGAGAACTTTTACATTTTATAAGTATAAATATAATAATAATATCAGTAAATCCTCCGTCTGATCCTATATGGCCAATAATAAGTCGTTTTCCTTTTCCGGAGGGATTTTTAAGTCCTGTAGACAACCCTTCTATGAATGCTTGCCTTGCAGTCAGAACAGATTTATCAGTCCATACTTTGCTTACAGTATGCCCAGCATTCACCCATGTTTCATCTAAATAATATATAGGCCTTCCTTCTATACGAAATTGAATAATTTGACGTAGGTATCTTCTTCTCCAAGCAATAATTTCTTCTTTTTCTTTCAAGATGCTATTGCGCTTTCTCTTTTCATACCTAGAAATCAGGCGCGGCTCGTGATGACGTATTTTGGTTTGCAGTACAATGATACGAGTGCCTCGTGTGTTTTCGGTGTTTACTAAGCAAACGTTACAGTTAGTACACGAGAATACACGAAGCACTCGGATCATTGTACTGCAAACCAAAATACGTCATCACGAGCCGCGCCTGCTAGAAATATAACATCAACTACTATGAAACACGTAATACCTAATATAAATAATATTTATGTAGTAAAGTTCAGGTTACAGAACTTAGATAGTTTACCGAAAATTTAGTTCCTTTAAGATCATCCAGGCGCGGCTCGTGATGACGTATTTTGGTTTGCAGTACAATGATACGAGTGCCTCGTGTGTTTTCGGTGTTTACTAAGCAAACGTTACAGTTAGTACACGAGAATACACGAAGCACTCGGATCATTGTACTGCAAACCAAAATACGTCATCACGAGCCGCGCCTGAGATCATCCTAAATGTCGTTATTTTAAAATTAGGCAGATCTTCTGTTTCATTTACAACTGCGAGAATTTTTTGCACACTTGGTGGTTCGTTTTTAAAATAGTATGAATGAACAATTCTACGAATTCTGTTTTTCGTTTCTTCATCAACAGTACCCAAAACACCCCTTTTCCTCTGATATTTTTTTGGTGGATTAAATTGTTGCTCAGTGTTATGTTCTTTCAATATATTATAAACACTGCAAGTGGTAATTCCTATAAATATGATAAAAATAATATCAGTTTGTTATAATTTCTTATAATGGCTACCTGCCGCTTTTGCAGTCGTTTCAACACTATCAACTTTTGATGTACCTGGCTGGTCAAGACTGGTTTTAAATATATTCAAAACCACGTTTTTTTTTCTTCCACTGAGAAGTGTTTTGCTGGCCTCTTTCTTGGAGGTGAATATTCCATAGCTTGACACAACTTAGCTTGAAACAAAGAAATTGAAGTAATATTTGAATTCCTGTCGAATTCTAACCTAGAAGATAGAATTACTTATAATTCGTTACATTTCGGTTTACTAGTTACTTACGTCCGTATTTAAAAATACTGATCAAAATATCCAAAAGAAAACAGAATAAATGCAGACAAAACAGAATTAACGCAAACAGAAACGTAAAAATAAATAAAAATCTGCCATCTGTGATTGATCTGTGATACTGTGACAAACAATTTAGTTTACTGAATCGCCTAATGTAAACGGTCGTGGCCGCCGACCAATAAAATGCATTTTTGCAGTGTTGCCAACTTAACGGATTTTCCGTCATATCTAACGGATTTTGGTGAAGGGGAGCGGAAAAAAAACAGTTTCAACGGGTGACGGATTTTTTAACGGAAACTAAGTTTCCGTCAAAAAATTCTAAATTAAGTTCTGTAAGTGTGTTAACTGACTGTTTACCGATTCAAGCTATTTTTGGTCTGTAAATATCATATTACACTATGTCATTCGTTCCGCATGATTGGCACCACAGACTACTGGCGGTAGTCTACCGCGCGACCGGGACTTCCCCTGGCCCCGAATCCTCTCAAAATAATTATTGGATCATTGCATTGGATCATTGTATGTGGCACTGGCGTATAGTCCTTTTACGATAACAGACGAGGCACGTCATAACCGGAAACTTCAGAATTACCTACCTATACAATACTAAACCCAAAAAGAACTGTCTTTCACTATCGTATATCTAGAGATTTCTTCTTTGCAAACGTTCCTATCCTGCGTAACGTTGCCAACTTCTATTTTCGCTACTGTCATTCGTATCTGTCACTTGTGCGCCATTTGTTGTTCTGTATTTTTCGTGTCCCTTTTATTCAGTTTTGTGGTATTATTTGCATTTCATTAGTTAGGCGTTAGGTTTATCTAATTGTTTTAAAAGTATGTAAATTATCGTTATTTCCTAAGTATGAACAAGACCTACGTAACTGTCAACGCGGATTACATGTCAACTTATTTTTAATACATAACCTCTGTGATAGATGTAAACAAAAGATTTGGCAAGAGTGCGTGACGCAAACATGACGTATGTTGATGCCTCGTCTGTTATCGTAAAAGGAC
Organism: Melolontha melolontha; assembly: GCA_935421215.2. Classification (NCBI taxonomy): domain Eukaryota; kingdom Metazoa; phylum Arthropoda; class Insecta; order Coleoptera; family Scarabaeidae; genus Melolontha; species Melolontha melolontha. The sequence goes on along the minus strand of OW285236.1, from coordinate 102,179,511 downwards.
TATATATACGTCTTGATTTTAGTGAGTTGAATAATCTTATTCTCAGTGTGTTGTGCAATTAATCTTGTTTACAGTGACAAAAATGCCGAAAGTGCAATATAAACAAAAATTTCGTAGTGAATGGCTTCAAGACAAGCTGTTTAAAGACTGGATTATTATGAAAACAGATAAAAATTCTGGTGTCATTCCCTGAGTGCATATTTTGTCGATGCATCGTAAGTAGTAGCAATAAATATTCTGATTTAAAAGCTCATATGATTTCGAAGAAACATAAATAATACAGATATGTTGGCGCCATCACGCCAAGCAACAATTAATTTTACTCCCAAAAAGACAGAAAAAAAGCAAATATTTGGAAGCTTATACAACACTGTTTATTGCCGAACATTGCAGCGTACTAACAGTAGATCATTTAGGGCGGATAATAAAAAAGGTGGCAGATAATTCACAAGCAGTTAAAGACATGCAATTGCATCGCACAAAGTGTTCCAATATTATTAAAAATATCTTAAGCCCTCACTTTAAAGATGAGTTAAAAGTAGATATTGGAAATGGAAAATTTAGTTTACTTCTGGATGAGTCTACGGATATAACTGTGGTAAAATATCTTGACATTGTAATAATATTTTACAGCACAAAATCCAAGAAAATAAAAACATATTTTTCAAAATTGGCACCACTAACCGCATGCAATGCAGAAGGAATAGTTTCCGCGGTTAAAGAGACACTAAACGAATTTGGTTTGGGGTTTAAAAATATTCTTGGCATCGGAACTGACAATGCCAGTGTTATGACAGGTGTAACTAATGACGTACATGCAATCCTAAAAGAAGATATTCCAGGATTAGTTCTTGTACGATGTGTCTACCACTCGATTCAGCTTGCGGTATCTCACGCCTCAGAAGATACCTTACCGAGGAATCTGGATTTTATGGCTTCTGAAACATACAATTGGTTCTCTCAATCATCAGTTCGACAGGCTGAATACAAAGAGCTGCATCGCACAATTAATAAAGGTCACGAACCATTAAAAATTATTAGAGCTTGTCAAACCCGATGGTTATCAATTTATTCGGCTGTATATAGAATTTTGAAACAATGGCTTGAACTTCAAACGCATTTTGAAATATCCCGACGAAATTATACTGCTGAATTGTTGTACAATATGTATAAAGATGAGAGTAATTTGGCCTTATTTTCATTCCTATGTCCCATATTAGAACAATTGCAACAAACGAACAAATCTTTTGAAGCCAAAGATGCTGATCCATGTAAATTGTTTACGGATTTATCTACGCTTATTGGATTTCTGGTTTCAAAAGTAGTCATGCCACGTCCCAATATTGATCCGCTAACTATAATTGTGGAGAATCATTTAGACCCTAAGCCATACCTTGGTTACGGATTCGAATCCAAGATACGAGAAATGAGGGAAAAAGGTCTTATAAACGGGCAAAGTGAACATGAACAAGATCTTCGTCAACGGTGTATTAACTTTCTTTTAAAATTAATTCAACAATTACGTTTGAGGTAAGTTGTCAGTTTCTCATTTCTCAATGTTCCCTAAAAGAGTCTCTGTCTTGTTTACTGTAGGTTACCTGACAATATCGAAATCCTACAGAAAACCAATCTACTCTCATGCAAAAACGTATTAAGGGTTCACAAAGAATCTTTAAGTCCCTTATTGGCCCATTTAGAGTATTCAAAACATGAAATATCTCTAATCGACACGCAATGGAACGCCATAAATTACATTAAATGGGAGAACATCAATGACACTGTGGCGTTTTGGTCCGAAGTCAAAGAGTATGAAGATGCTACAGGCACAAATCCTTTCAAGGAGTTATGCGATTTTGCTTATTCAATTCTGCTTTTGCCATACTCCAATGCAGAGGCAGAACGGGTTTTTAGTGTGACGAATATTGTGAAATCAAAGCTGCGCAATAAAATGAAGGAAAGTATGGTAAATGCAATTTTGAATATAAGATCAGGGCTGAAGAGGAACGATAAAACCTGCTTTTAATATGAGTTGCCTGAAAAAGTAATTCGTATAGTGGGGACTATGCAAAGCTATAGGCAAAGCGAACCCTCAACCTCCACTGCTATGGGCTAACCTGTTGATGGTACGGACAGTGATGACGATTTTAATTTCGATTTTTAATATAAGTTCTTCATTTATAAAATTTTAATATAAAATAAATTTTATTTGTTTGGCACATTTTTTATTCTGACGGATTTTATTGACGGTAAAAAAAAATTTAACGGATTTTTGACGGAAACCTATAACAAATTTAACGGAATAAAAAAAATACTGTTGGCAACACTGCATTTTTGTCTTGTTCACGAGGTGATCACGCACTTTTATTACTGAATCTGTTCGGCGATTCCAATGGATTTCTCCTAAAATAGCTTAATTTACCCAATTGTGACGTTTGTAAACCTTCTTTATTTTCTGCTAACTTAAAATCTCGTCACACATTTACAATGTTAAGGAATAAGGTCGATATTTATAGTCAGACCTTAAGGCGGCGTCTATGCTTAAGTATGTGATTGTGACGCATTTGCGATTTATAAACCAACCTTAAGCACCAGCTGATGCTTAAGGCGGCGATTATCTAATAATTTCTTAAGGTTGTGTTGGCGCTACCTTAAGTAGTTGTTTGACAGTTCGAGCATAGAAATATAACCTCTTAATATTTTGAACTTTAACATTTATTTTTTGAGCGATATGGATGTGTACCAAGAATTAGAATTAGATGAATTTTTGGAATATATAGATGTTCTAGATGAAGAAATGCATGTAGAACGTGTCCGAAAAAGATACATACGAGATGCCGAAAATCCAATGGAATTTTTTAACGGGAACGAATTTCGTCCCCGTTATGGATTTCACAAGAATACTGTGGCAAATACTTTATTACCATTAGTTTTGGAGGGCCTACAAAAACCTACTAATCGTGGTTTACCAATACCTCCAATATTGCAGTTGCTTGTTTGCTTACGTTTTTATGCCACTTGTAATTTTCAGGTTGTATCCGGTGATTTGCGAGGTATAAGTCAAACTACCATAAGCGTAATTATTAAAAGAGTATCAGTATTGATAGCGGAACAATTAGGAAATTTTATAAATTTTCCTCGAACTGTAGAAGGAAGATGCACAAATATTATAAGGTTTTATGAAGTTGCTCGTTTTCCAAATGTTGTAGGTTGTATTGATTGCACCCATATAAAAATATCAAGCCCAGGAGGTAATAATGCCGAAGTAGTCCATAATAGAAAGGGTTTCTTTTCTTTAAATGTTCAGGTATTAGTATAACTAAAATAATAGTCAACTACACTGTACTATTATCTATTGTAGGTTGTTTCAGGTCCTAATAGAGAAATAATGGATATAGTTGTTAGGCATCCAGGCTCAAGTCATGACAGTGTTATATTTGACCGTAGTGCTTTAAGAGAGAGAATGGAAAGAGGAGACATTCCAGGTTTATTAATTGGGGACAATGGGTATGCATGTAGATATTATCTGCTTACTCCGGTAATACAAGCAGGTATTTATAATAAACACCAAATATTTATGGCTAATAATTCACAACATTTTATGTAAATAGAAAATGAACACGAAGAAAGATATAACAGAGCACACAGAACAACACGAAATATTGTTTGGTACCTGGAAAAGACGATTTCCTTGCCTTCAACTAGGTCTTAAAACTAAATTGGAAACATCAATTGCAATTATATGTGCAACTGCAGTATTATATAATATTGGTTTAAGAGATAATGAAGATTTTGAAGAAAATGTTGAAGTACCAGCTGTTAGGAATGCCAACGATGGAGAAAGAGGGCTAGATTTTCGGAGACAATTCATCAACAACATTTTGGACACTAGTAGGTATTAAATATTTCTGTATGTTGTTATCAAAATATTCTAATGTATATATTATTTAATAAACATGGGTTTTTCTCCCATTGTGTTTAGACAATTCCAAAGAATATGTATTTACTGAACACACGGAGTTTCCTTTTAATCTTAAAGTAGATTTTTATTAATGGTTACCTTCTCCCATTTAAGTGAATATAGGAATACATTTAAAAAAAAGTATACATGTCAAGTAGATATGTTTTATTTCGTTTAAAAAAGTTTAAATTACAAAGGTATTTTTAATAATATAAAATATTATTAAAAATCTGGTCTGAAGAACGGAGAACAGTTCAAATTAAACAAGTGATTACACATAATTAATTTATATAGGAAAAGTACATTAAAGTAACACCTTTTCAATTAATATCTGAAAATCAACAAACAACACAAAAATGACAACATATACTAATGTAATGTATACAGCAGGAAAGCACCTCTTAAGTTGTTTAATACATAGCAAAAAGCACCTTAAAACTAAGCTTTCAAATTTACAACAGAAAAACAAATTTACATTGCAAAAGTACCTCTGTCCAATTCCAAAGGCAAATAAAACACCTATGACTTTTAATATATCCCATAAACATGCAGAAATATAGTATATGAAAATGAATTCAAATTTTCAAAACATAAAAGTATTTAAAGAAATTTAGTTCATTTAGTTTTATTATTAAAATATTTGAGTTAATAATGTTCATCAGTGTTCAAATTAACAAATTAATTTAATTCTTTAAGTATTATGATTTGAAAATATATAGACAAATGCAACAGTAAAGCTTGCCGATAAAAAAATACACGAAAAAACTAAAATTTTCCAATCACCTTTTAAATTAGCAATATAAATCAAGAGCAGCTCATAGCCTTTGCACAGAACAACTATAAATTAACTACAATACACACAATAATAAAAGCACTTCTCACCATATAATACCTATGTCTATATATACCTACACCAACTAAAGTCTATCGATCTTCAGAGAGCTAGCTCATAACTCATAATCTTTACACAGAGAAACTATAAATTAACTTAAATATACACAATAATAAAAACACTTCTTACCATTTAATACCTATGTGTATATATACCTTACATGTTATATAGTCAAGTCTATTGATCTTCAGAGAACTGTAAAAACAATGAATTACAAAAGATGAAAGTAATGTAACAAAATTGCTAACCATACTCATCTTTCTTTTAAATTGCTGAAGTTTGAGCTTTGCCAATTCACCTTCATCAGAAGCTCTCTGTCGATCTAGCTCAGCTCTCTGTCGATCTCTCTCAGCCCTTTTTCGATCTAGCTCAGCTGTCTCCACTGCTAATTTAATCCTCCTCTTTTCTCCCTCAATCCTGGATACCTCTAGTTCAGCAACCCTTGAATAATATTTAGCCCTCCCCAGGTCCTCTTCGATAACCATTTTCCTAAGTTGATGAAGCTCCTGCTGATGTCTAATGGAGTTATTAAGTTTTTGAACCCTACCATCTTTTTCCTTTAGTGCTTTTACTGCAATATGAACATGTTATGGTCTTTGATGAGCTGTGCCAGAAGCATTTTTTCCTTCGTGGTAAATGTTGCCGATTTATTCATCTGCAAATTTATAGATAATTTTTTTATTGTTCATGATATTTTGTATTTCTATTTCATCAATTCAACAAAATCTATTTATTTTATATTTACCTTTAATAAGTATTTATTAAATTTAACAAATTACACTATAAACTGTGAAATCTTTGGTTTTCAATAAAAAACGTGCGAACCAAATGCAACTTAAAAAGATCCACAAAGAAATTTCGCGCCAAAATGTCATTCCGATAACAAAATTCCCTAACGTTCCGTGCTTGGAGCGAATCTATCCCGAGAATTTCCGAAGTATTGTTTATAAAATAGAACGCGTACTCAGGGTTGCCAGACGTACCGTAATTACGGAATTATACCACTATTTCATCCTTAAAAAATATAACGTACCACTACACCGTCATATACCGTATTTCAATGCTGCATACCATATTATACCGTAATTCCCTATGTTGGAAATCGTGAATATGATTATAGATGTCGCTTCAATCGAATCGAACTAACAAGTACGTCGGCAATTCAGGATTGCGATAACCATTGATGTCGATTGTTTTCGGGACTTCCCGGATATCTTTGGATGTTTGTGTTTATCTTTTAATCATGATTTTATGTTTTTTGTTTTATTTTTATATTTTTATGCATTCTTATCCAAGTAAATTTTAAAATATAAAGTATAAAGAAATGGATTCTGATGAAAGTGGTAGTGGAGTTGAGCGCGCAAAAAGAGCGAAACTTATTAAAAAAAAACAAAAGTATCGTCAGGAATGGCAAAATGAATTTAAGTGCCTTATATCAGTTAAAGGTAAAGAATTTATGAATAATTTACTAAATACATTATTATTGTTTGCTTTGTGGGTTTAGGTAATTGTATTCGAGCATCATGCAAATGCTGCAATGTACAGTTTTCTGCAGAAATCAGTGTCATTAAACGTCATGATAATTCTGAGAAGCACAAAACTTTAGCAAAAGTAATTTTAAATAGTAATGAACCTACTATTATTGAAAAATTTAATGCAAATACTGTTGAACAACAGATTAAAACTGCAGAATTAAAAATTTCCTCATTTTTAATCGAACATAACATTGCATATTTGGCAACAGAACACTTGACACCTTTACTAAAAAGTTGTTTTCCTGATTCTGCCATAGCAAAAGGATTACATTTAAGTAGAACAAAGACTACAAATTTAGTGAAAAATATACTTGCTCCAATACATTATCAAGATATAGTCACAATTTTAAAAGCTGTAAAATTTAGTATATTGATAGATGAATCGACTGATATTTCATCGACTAAAATGCTTGCTATATGCGTTCGATTTTATAGTAAAGATGAAAAACGAATAGTGACCAGATTTCTTACATTAATACAACTTTTTCATAAAGAGGACGCAGAAGGTAAATATATCATAATAGAAAGAATTCCCATTTTTATTTACACATTGTAGGAGAAAATCAAGGTGCAACTGCAGAAAATATTTTTAATAAATTAGTAGAAGTTTTTACTAATGCTAATATTCCATTGGATAACATCATTGGTTATGCTGCAGATGGATGTAATGTGATGTTTGGTGGCATAAGTTCTGTTGCAACTAAATTAAAAAATAAACTGAATGGAATTGTCACTAATAAATGTATTTGTCACAGTTTGCATCTATGTGCCAGCGAAGCTTGTAAGAATTTAGCCAGAGAATGTGAAGCATTGCCTAGAGATATATATAATTTTTTCAATACGAGTGCAAAGCGACAGGCTCAGTATGGTGAATTACAAAAATTTTGTAATATTGAACCGCACAAGCTTTTAAAGCCAGCACAAACAAGGTAATAATTTTTATTATTAATTTATTACTTAAACTTAAATATGTTTTTCAGATGGTTTTCATTAACGTGTGTAGTGAAACGCATTATTGAACAATGGAATGCTCTTTTATTATATTTCCAAAATCATTATCAAGAGTATAGGTTAATTCAATCTGAAAATATATTTCATTCTTTACAAAATCCACAAAACCGAATGTTTTTTTTGTTTCTGGATTGGATATTACCAAAATTTACAACATTAAATTCATATTTTCAATCAGAAAAAGTAGTGATTACTGAATTATACAACAAAATGAAATCTACATTTATAGAACTGTTGAGTATTTATATGGATATGAATTATATAACTGGAAATAATATACATGAGTTAAATCCTGAAGAAAGAAGTAAATTTCTTCCTCTGAGTAAACTTTACCTAGGACTTAATGTTTTGAATAAAATGAATACTTTAGATGACATAAAACGTGACGACTTTCTTATTCGTTGTCAGAAGTTCGTTATCACTGCTTGTGTGCAAATAAAAAAAAGATTTGATTTTGGAGATCCTCTTTTACCAAAACTAGCTTTTTTAAATGCTAACAGTACAGATTTAGCTGATAGCTTAGTAGACATATTAAATTTATGTCAAAGACTAACAAAAGATTTATCTTCAGAGGAGATTCAAGCCATAGATGATGAGTGGAGGTATTTAAAAATGAATCAAGTTGTCATTGACAAATATAAACATTTAGATGTAGATGTTTATTGGGCTGAAATTGGTGTTCTTGAAGATGCTACTGGTAATAGGTCATACAAAAATGTATCGAGATTTTGCTTAGAATTATTGACTTATCCTCATTCTAATGCCGATGTTGAACGAGTTTTTTCAAAAATTAATTTGGTAAAGACTAAGCTAAGAAGCAACTTACTAACAGACACAGTAAATTCCAAAATTTGTTTAATGTAAATAAGTTAAGTGTATTGATTATGAGTCTTTCAACTTAAAATATGCCATAAATGAAAATTGTATCAATATTATTTACTACATAATGTTTCAAAAATAACTTCATTTATACTAAACAAATTGATTAAACCCACAAGCTTCTAAATATATTTGCCTAAATGTAATGAAATGTTGCTCAATTAATAATGTAGCTTAAATGTTTATATTTTATATATTTTATTTTAACAAAAATATAAAACTATATATTTACGACACTATGTATTATTTACTACCTATTATTTTTCAAAAATAAATTTTCTAGCTTGATATTTAAATATTTATTCCTCAAATTATTCTGCGAAAGTTTCTAGATATTACTTTTGCTTTCACATACATTGATGTTGGTTATTAGTTGTTATTAGTTAACATGCCGAATTATGTCAATAAATTGCACCGTACTTATACCGTAACTCAATTTAATTATACCACCGTATACCGTAATAAGGCAACTGCTATACCGTATTTTAGCTTTTCATATCTGGCAACCCTGCGCGTACTTGACACAAACTTCGAAGTAAGGCGTGCTTATGTTAGTACGCAACTTAAGTAAGTATTAGCACGGACTATAAATATGGGCCTTAGTAAATCAAATAATCTTCTTTATCCCAGTCTTAGTTTGGTATTATATGTTAATATATTTATAGATATATCGCACTGATGAGATCAAAAAAGATCGAAACATGTATTCAGAGCATATTTAGGACATAATAAAACCAGTAACTTAAAAATGTCGCCATCGCAGCTATTTACGAATTTAGTACTACCATATGAAGATCAGAGGCGCTAGCGTCAGGATCTAATATTTAACATGGAATGAAGCATTGTTATAATTCATGCTTTGTGGTCACATTGCCAGTTAAAAATACTATTTTTCGCCGCTCAACTGCAACAAAATTCCCCACTTTTCATCACCTAGCATCTTAAGTTTAAACATAAATTAATAGTTAAAAGGGAACTGTACAAAATCGTGTATAAAAAAAATTCTGTTACTAAAAGATGACAAAGTTAATTTAAGCTTACGTTTCGCTGTTTTCAAAAATGTGGTTCTTCTTGTGAGGAAATGAAAGTGTTGAAATTTATACTTTAAAATCGCATTTTGAGGTTACATTTCTCTAGTTTTGTGTTGCATAAAACTAAACATCAACGATTTCTGAATTAAAATGATGGACAACCGCCAAATATAAATTTTACAAAGTTAAAAGGTCTCTTAATATATATTTTTGAAATAAAAATGTACTAATTATTTAATTACTCGAGTATACTTAAATGTTATTTAATAATCAATTTTTGTATTAAAATCTCATTTCGAAAATTTGTCATTTATATTTAAAAAACATTAAATGGTTATATACTTATATATTAAATTGTTCAACTTACCTTATAAATTATGCTTTATTTTCTTAAATAAATATTGCAAGTAATAAATAAAAATTAAGACTAGAATTATATTTAAAAAAATACAGTTGCAATTTCATTATATATACATGATACTATTTATTCTACATTCTATCTATTCTCTCTTGAGTTGTTAAAAATTGTTCTTGTGTAGGAATATCTTCAAATGTTTCAGTTTCTTCTGTAAGAAATTTATGTGTTGCTTCTAAGACAGGTGCTATTCTCTGTGGTACAAATTTTTGTTTGCCTTTTTTGGGAAATTTTGGTAAAGAAATAACCTGTGATGGTGAATCTTCATCTATATGTAAACTTTGTTTTGAAGTACTTGGTGTTGGTTCCATTTCAATATCTACATCATCATCAGCTATGTTGTGTTCATTATCTGTTTCATAATCAGAGTTCGAATCGGAATCAGAAATAGTTTCCAATTTTCTTTTTGCTATTTGTGAAGGACGCTGGGATATTACAGTATTAGTTTCATTTTCTTGAACAGCATCAGGATCTATATCTTTCCGTGATAATAAATCTGTCAGGAACTTGATTCGCTTTTTCTTTTCATTTAAAACAATTACAAAATTACTGTACATTTCCTGCTCCCAATTTGTTTTTAAATTTACAAATTCAGTTAACTTGTCTTGGCTTAGTTTTTTATCTAGAAAATCGCATATTTATTTTTGATACGCATTTATTATATGGATCTACCTTCTTCCAATTCTGCAATTTTTCCCTTTATATTTTTCATATTTTCATAAAGAAGTGCATGTTTACTTTCTAATTCATCAAGAAAATTAAATAAATTATCTTGGAAATTTACCTAAAATTCATTGCATTCAAAAAATATTAAAAAAAAAAACAAGTCACATACCTGAATTAGCTTTGTAATAAAATATAAAATTGTTCTGCTACTAACTTTACGCTTGACTATAAAATCTACAGTTTCCTTATCTGCAGTATTAGGTTTTATTTCAAAAAAAACATTTGAGTCGGATTTATTGAAATAATGCATAATAGTATTGTAGTATTCATTTACATCTTGAGATCTTTCTTCTGCAAGTTTTATCAACTGTTCTTTAGTAACCTAGAAACAGCAGTTATAACACCTGTAATAAAGTCATAAACATTGATTTACATCTGCATGCCAAGCAGTTGAATCTTCAAGAAAAACTGTGATGTTGAAAGAGTCGTCCTTCCATTCAGGTTTCACACGATAAGTTAAGGATTTATCTTCATTTTTGAGCTTCAAAATATTAAAAGATTCCCCATTCATTTTTTGTATAATGTGCCGATTTAAATTTATTAGATCTTTTTTAATTTATTGCACTATATAAAATATTGAAAGAACAAAAAATGCCAATCTCTTTGAATACTAACTTAACTTAAAAACCATAACATGCCTCACAATCCATACAACTCATGACAACTGTGAACTTAACCAAACTTTTCCCTCTTTGTCCAGATATTTCAAATCGAGGAGCAGCAGATTATGCAGATTTACATGTAAATCAAAAATTTAAAATGAATCGCGGTTTTTTAAGAACCAAACTTATAACACACTAAATAAAAATGTTTGCAAAAAGTAAAAAGCATAAATTAGAGATGTTATGTTACATATACAATTGTAAATTAATTCAAACATATTTAAAATATCGATAAAAGATTTAAAATCGTAGTGGTCTGAAATAATACTGTCGTGAGGAAAAAAATCGGGACAGTGTCAAAATCGTTATGTCAATTTTCCTTATTTTTTAGCGTTGTAATTTTGACAATATTTGATTAATTTTCAAACTGTACGTCAAATTATCTACCATAGTTGCTATTCAAAATTGAAAATGCCGCACCTTTCAAAAACTGATAAAGCCAGACTTGTTACTAATAGTTTGGAAAATTGTAAATCATTAAAAATTGTATCGATTCAATTTAATATTGGTAAAAGTTCAGCCGCAAGAATATATAAAAAATGGAGGGAAGAGGATAATTTAAATCGGAAAATAGGTTCTGGACGTAACAACATTTCAAATCCGCAGGAAGGCGAAACATTAGTTACTGAGATGAGATAAGGTACAACCCTTTCAAAACATTGAAGGAAGCTATAAGAATACAATTTGCTGCCTCATCTTGTAACACAATGGTTACAACAGAATGAAATTTAAACTTAAGATTTCCCACCCTACAGTCCTCATCTAAATCCCATTGAAAATGTATATGTAGCTGCTGCCCAGGAAGAATTTTGGGAGATTGTTCAAAATGCTTGGCATCAAATTCCTATAAATGTTGTACAAAATATTGTCGCTTCAATGACCGCAAGATTAGATGCAGTTATAAATAATAACGGTGGAATGACGAAATACTGATTATTTTAATTATATTCTTTCTCTATCGTTTTTAGTAATTTTTATTTATATATATTTTAAAAATGTTTAATAAATGTCAATGAAACACACATTTTTGACAATTCCTGACTTTTATGACAGAAACCAACGAGACCGGCAACTAATAATAAAAATTTGTCTTAGTGAAATGGAAGATCATTACGTCCTTCTCTATTAATTGGGCAGTCAATTAAAGATGGCACTGTCCAACGAGGACGCATTCACCTGCCAAAATTTAAATTTGCTTTTCTAATTTATTGTCGTATTTATTTTTTATGTTCATACGAAATGTTTATCTTTACATTTTCAGTTTCTTCATGTTTAATACATAAAGAAAAAGAACTGAAAATGTATAAACATATCGTACAAACATTTGTATTCTTCTTTAGTGGTACACTTTACTATGTTCAATGAAATAATTGGAATACTTCACATAAAATTTACTTTATTACAACTACTATACAATTCTAAATAACTAAAATAATATACAATAATATAGACCTATGAAAATTAATATCTTTAATATCGATAATGGTATAGAATAGAATATTTGAAAAGTACAATGAAAAAAGCATATTTTCTTAATAAATAATTGATGATATAATGTTTTTAATTTTCTTGTAGTATTTTCATTCCGTAAATTCCTTACTAACCTTGTGCAGTACCAAGGAAGTCTGTTTGACGCAAACCATCTATTATTAAGCATCAAATAAAATGGTAATGCTTTGTGGAAGACATCCACGAAAAATCTAATTCAATCATTAAGCCAATACCTTGTCCTTTACTGTGGATCTCCTACCTTTTTGACGTAAGTAGATATTTTACCTAAGTGAGATTACTTATGAAATTGTCTATGGACCCGTAACAGATAAGATAAAACATTGCGCGGTCCCAAATAGTTTCCCAGATCCTCGAAAAGAAATGGTTAATAATTGATCCAAATTTGAGAAACAGAGATCCAGTGCTAATTTATAAAAACAAACAAAAGTGCAGTAAACATTTCTACCTAGCGATATTAGTGGAAACCAATATCTATTCAAGTCAGCTATTCCTAAAATAAATATGCTTGTGGAATGTAAATAAAGAGTACCTACAATTTATTATATATAACCAAAAGATTTAATTATGCCTCTTTTTATTTTAAGATTTAGAAGACCATGATTATACACAATTATCAGTAAAACATTCTGCACATGACCACATAACAGTAAGTGACCATGATTACACTCAATCATCATCATTCTTAGGAATACACGCAAGTGTGCAAGCAACAATAAAGGATCATGATTATGCCACTAAGCAATTGGATACAAATTATGAAGTGTACTACTGGTGAGTTTAATTTATTTAGTTATTCCGTTATTTAAAATTCTGAATTTTTATAAATAGAATTACACTCTGAAACCTCTATAAAAGTTCTGCTAGTCTAAAGCAACAATAAGTAATCACACTTACAGTAATTTTGATTTTTCCTTGTGTATTATATTTCTTGTCTCTTTTTACAGGATATGAAACCCTACCTTCAACTTCTGCAAGTGGGGTCTTTACTTCTGCTAAAGTTGTTACAGAAGATAGTAGTGTGTTGGAAACTACTAAGGTAAAACTTTCTCCTGATAAAACTAATATCTGCCAATAACTAAGAAAGAAAATATTAAGATATCAGTACAGTACTTCCTTTATTTCTATTACCGGATATACAATTGATGGGTTTTTCTAAAGAATTTTAATTTTGTTATCAAATAAGTTAATAAGTGGAGTAAACATTATCACAATAAATAAAAATTGCGTAGATATATTGTCAAAGTATACAATTTATTGTCAGTAGTTTCTTTTATTGTTGTAGGTAATAACAAAAAATCAATACTTGTTGAAATTTCCCCAGGAAAAAGTTGTCATAAGAAATCCGACTATATTAGAATTAGAAAATGCCTTAATATGTACAAGAAGCAATATTCTGTTCTAAAGCAAAGATTGAAATTAGCAAAATCTATTGCAGATACAAACTTGTTTAAACAAATACAAGATTCGCATCCGATAGTGACAAGTTCATAAGTCAGTGCAGAAATTTAAAAAAACGGCCGACAGGGCGAAGATATTCGTTAGATGACAAGGTATATACTGGCTTTGGCACTTTTGAAACAAATTAGTAAGGGTTACAGATTCTTATCTAAACTCTTTGCTTTACCATCAAGAAAGTCTTTAACGTCGCTGTTAAACAAAGTAAAATTAGAACCAGGGATTAATACGTCTATATTTAACAACGTGAAAGAGAGAGTCAAAAAACTGACTTAATGAAAAATGTTGTGTATTAATATTTGACGAGATGGCGTTACAGCCAAATCTGCATTGGACTATATCTAAAGACGTTGTAGAAGGTTTTGAAAATCATGACTTTGCAGACATCAAATGTCGCTGACCATGCATTAGTATTCATGTTAAGGGGCGTATATAAACCTTGGAAACAACCAGTGTACTATGCTTTTTGAGAAGGCACCACAAAAACGCAAATACTTTGCCGAACGATAAAAGACATTCTGGATAAAACGATAGCCACTGGCTTAACAGTCCTAGCGTTAATTTGTGATCAAGGTACCACAAATGTAGCAGCAGTACACCAACTTTTAAGCGCAACACGTTCATTATACGTAAAGAAAGAAGAGCCACCAAATCAAAACACTATTGAAATGTATGGCCAAAAATTTGTATGTATATTTGATCCACCTCATCTAATGAAGGGTATACGGAACCAACTGTTACTTAAGGATATAGTATATGTTAATAATGAAGGAAAAACATGCAAGGCCACATGGAATGATATTGTGAATGCCTACCAAATAGATCTGCCATCAGGAATGTTGCGGCTACTACCAAAATTGACGGACTACCATGTTCTTGAATGTATGAAAAAGAAAAAAATGCGAGTGTCCAACTGTACTCAAATTTTCAGTACGAGAACAGCTTCAGCTGTTACGACGTATGAGTCTCGATGGTAAGTATTTTCTCAAATATCTTTTATAGTTTGTAATAGTTTTATTTTCCTTCCCGAAAACACAGGTATCGATGGAGCAATACTTATAAGAGCTGAGGGCATTGAAACTGCTGATATACTTTTATTTTTTGATCAGCTCTTCGATTAATGGTGGAATTTATGAATCTAAAGCAGGGAAGGAGTTACCCTAAGAAGAAGGGTAACTCCAACATAAGGGCATATGGAATGTTGGCTTAGTGCCATTAAAACTCTTGAAACTATGTATTTTATCCGAAATAACAAAACATTCAACCCGCCGTCACTTAAGAATTTTCACACTAGAAAGTTTTAGAATACTATTTGATAGAATTATCAACGAATTAAAATTACCTTATTTTACTCCAAAATCATTCAATCAGGATCCATTAGAAAATTACTTCGGACAGTACGTCAACATGGAGGACGAAATGTCAATCCAACCTGTGCTGCATTTACTTGCTATTATGTCATTACTTGTTAACAAGTTTGTGGGTACACATATATGACATCTTTTAATTGTGAGGCTGATGACACTACAGATTATTTAGTAACTTTAAAAACATTTTGTAATTCAAGCGACATAGATAACGTTGGAATTGAAAATGTTGCACCAATTACCCAGCTTTCTTGGAACCATGTTATTGTAAATGATTCTGCTTTATCATTTGTGTTAGGATTTATAATAAAAAGGGTACTAAATGTTGTAAAAGACTGTGAAACATGTAAAGAATGTGTACTTTCCTCAAACAAGGAAGTACATTTATTTACCAGTACATGTATATAGCGATAATCTTAAGTCATTTCATTATTGCAATCAAGAGTTCTTTGGCAATATGAAGTGTATATATTGTGATGACTCATCCAATAACGCGTCACGCGTCATTCCTCTGGTGTTTTCTCGAGGCCTACGGGAACGCTCTAGAAAAGTATTCACCACGATATAAAAGCCGCGTCGAAGAAGGCATGGGACATTCAATCCTAGAGCTCGCGCAGTACACATAAATATAGATACATAAATATAAATACATAAATGTGCTTATTGTTAATAATTAGTTTTATATTGTTATACGTTTTATTTTAATATAGTGTGTCTAAAGTTATTGTTAGTTTTATTTAAGAACCCGAAAAGACAAACTTTTACAGTGGTGCAGGTGTGTGATTTTATAAATAATAAACTAAGTAGACAATTAAGTATTCGTTTAAATAAATATACAGTGTGGAAAGTCGTTATTTTGTAATGTAGCCTGGTCCTGCGGGGCTACATCGTTGCGTTGGTACGCAGATGCGTATAAGAATTTAAATAATACGCAGATAAGGTTGTTTTAACATAGTATAATTAGTTAACACTTATTTAAGAGGTAACATTGACTATATACATAACAACAAATAGAATAGTAGTCAAAGGAGAGATCTATCTCGCACTCGCTATGTCTTACTGACTATCTAGCTATGTATGATCCCTTGTTCTCTGGTAGAACGTCTTATATACATTAGAGTGCCCTCCTTTGACTATGTCCTTACTTTACTATAAACAAGATGTGCAAGCGTGTAACCTCTAATTAAGAATGCTTGTGTTTAATAAAACAGGTGGACCGAGGTCGTGTTTTCGAGTACAATACAAATAAGACCAGGGCCACACCTTGACTACATCAAGAAATACAAACATTACCCAATTAGGTTATCACAATTTTAAATATCGTGATGGCTAGCAGAATGAAACTGACGGAATTAAAAGTGACCGATTTGAAACGAGAATTAGAAGAGAGGGATGAGGATACAACTGGCAAAAAGTCAATCCTCCAGCAACGGCTTCGCAATGTGTTGATCCAAGAAGGCGAGGATCCAGAGAATTATGTCTTTCAAGTTCCAGGCGGAGATGCTGACGTGAATTCGCTGTTGATGAAAATGGAACAACGATTAATAGAGAATGCGCAAATTCAAATGCAACAAATGGAGCAGAAGACCCTGGAAACTTAGCAAAAACTCTAGAACAAATGGAGCAGAAGAATCTGGATAGTGCGAAAAATATGGAACAACGATTAATAGAGAATGCGCAAATTCAAATGCAACAAATGGAGCCGAAGAATCTGGACAGTGTGAAAAGTTTGGAACAACGATTAATAGACAATTCGCAAACTTTGGAACAGCGTCTAATAGATTCACAAGCGCAGATGGAAGAGAGAAACCTAGAAACTTCTAGAATTCTCGAGAAAAATCTAGAAAAGAAATTACTGGAAAATTCTAGAACTTTCGAGAAAAGTCTGGAACAAATGGAGCAAACTTTGGAAATGATGGAAAAGAAGAATTCTGAAAATTCGAGAACTATGGAGAAAGTTCTAGAACAACGACTAGCGAAAAACTCAGAAGCGTTAAAGGAAGAGGTTTTCATAGCTGTAGAAGAGAAAATTGGAGAACATTCTAGACTTTTAGAGGCAATAATGACTCAGATGAAATTACCCGTTACTACGAGTCATTCTAATCCCAAGCAGGTCAACGAAGAAGTTATACCACGGCCCATCGAAATAAAAGAAGAACTTGTGACTATTTCAAAGACCAGAATCAAGCCACCAACCTTTGATGGAAAGACGTCATGGGCAACTTACCTGACGCAATTCGAAGCGGCCGCAGAAGCAAATGCATGGGTCTTCTATCGAGAAGGCGACTGCTTTAGTCATAGCACTGAGGGGCGATGCTAGTGATATTTTGCAGACATTGCCTCCTGAGGAACGTAAAGATTATTCTCAACTCATTAAACGCTTGGAGATGAGATATGGCCATGCGCATTTGGAGCAAGTATACCATACCCAACTGAAGAATCGATCACAGAAGAAAGGCGAGTATCTTCAGGAATTTGAGGCAGATATTGCTCGTCTAGTTCGACTTGCATATCCGATGGCGCCAGATAATTTCATGGAACACTTAGCTGTCCAGACGTTCATAGATGATTTCCGGGATATTGATACGTAGCAAGCATTAAGGTTGGCAAGACCGAAAACCTTGATCGATGCTTTGGCGCACGCGCTTGAGTTTGAGACTGCAAAACAAGCCTCTCGGAACCATGCTCGTGTCTGCACTGTTGACAAGCAGGAAAATGAGGAGTTCATGGAGCAGGTGGTTAGTAGAGTTCTAAACCAGATCAAATCAAATAAAAGAGTGCTGCGATGCTGGAATTGTGGAGAGATTGGTCACTTTCGGAGTAAATGTGGTAGGGTGGCCAAGAAAGCATCGTCTGAGCAGCAGGAAAACTAAAGCGGGTCTATGAGCGGGGGCAATCATCGATCCAGCATCAGGAAGCCCCAAGGACGCCTGGCCAAGTCGCATCCTTGCAACATCAAACCAACGGCCTGTATGTGGACGCTGCTATGGAAAGAAAGACCTATGCTTGCTTGCTAGATACTGGATCGACGAAAACCATCGTGCGACCTGATTTAATTCCCAGAAATAAAAAGTTATTTTCTAGCAAATGGAGACTTAGGACAGCAACAGGAGAAGCAGCTTCTGTGGCAGGTGAAGTAGATGTCAACTTTATCATAGGTCCAACATCAATCCGACATCGTTTTCTCGTAGCCGACATAGAAGAACAAATAATCTTGGGATTAGACATCATGAACACCTACGGCTTCCAGTTAAACATGAAAGAAGGCACTTTAAAAATAAATAATGAGGAATTGTTTCTTCATGGGAAAGATTATGGAAATGTACAAGTAATTACTGCAGAGAATGTTGTTCTGGATGGAAGAAGTGAGACATTTTTGACGGCGTGTATGGAAGGTGATTATTTGGACGGAAATGTTACAATGTTGGAACCAAAGACTGATGATGACGAGGTGGGCCGAGGAATAGTAGTTGCCAAAATGCTGGTTAAGACTCAGAAGACTGTACCGATAAGGGTAATGAATGTGAACCATTACCCTGTTTCATTGAAGAAGGGTACTATTTTGGGGTGGTGTTCACCGGTGTCGGCCTTCGTTCATCGTATAGAAGCGAAGAAGAATGGATTTGTGCAGGTTCCTGAGAAATTGTCCAAGATAATCGACTCCGCCTGTCAAGGATTGAGCAAGAAAGGAACAAAGCCAAGTTAAGGACCTAATCAAACATTATGAAGACGTCTTTGAAACTGAGACTGCTACGAAAGGTAAAACCAATATTGTAATGCACAAAATAAATACCAGCGATGCAAGTCCAATTCGACAAGGACCAAGAAGGTTACCACTAGCAAAACGTGAGGAAGCCGAGCATATTATACAAGATATGGAAGGCCAAGGAGTAATTGAACCATCAAATAGTCCATGGGCTTCACCAGTGGTCCTTGTCAGGAAGAAGGATGGATGTACCAGATTCTGTGTGGACTATCGTCGTTTGAATAGTGTGACCAAAAAGGTTCTCCACTCTCGACTTAAAGAGCGGTTATTGGCAAGTGGGAATGGATCCCAATGACAAAGAGAAGACTGCCTTCAGTTTAGGTACAGGACTCTGGCAATTCACAGTCATGCCATTTGGACTGTGTAACGCCCCAGCTACTTTTGAGCGACTCATGGACACTGTACTGAGGGGACTGTCTTGGAATACCTGCCTGGTATATCTCGATGATGTGATGTAATGTGATGAAGTGTCACCTTTTCCGCAAGGAGGTAAATTACCTTGGACATGTGGCTTCCAGAAAAGGAGTTGCTGTGGATCCAGAAAAAGTAAAGGCTGTGGAAAAATGGCCGGTACCCAAAGACAAACATCAATTAAGAAGCTTTTTGGGATTATGCACATATTATCGACGCTACGTACCTGGATTCTCCAACATTGCAAAACCACTTACTCGCCTAACAGAAAATCGAGCATTCATTTGGAACAACGAATACCAAGCGGCCTTTGAGTTGTTAAAAGGTACGTTGATCAGTGCACCTGTTTTAAACTATCCACTGCCATCTGGGAGGTTTGTTCTGGATACGGATGCTAGTAATGTCGGGATTGGTGGCGTGCTCTCTCAAATCCAAGGTGGACAAGAAAAGGGCATTGGATACTTCAGCAAGACCCTGTCCCAACCGGAGAGGAACTACTGCGTAACCAGATGAGAGAACTATTGGCAGTAGTTAAGACCATTGAGCACTTTTACAAGTACCTGTATGGGCAGAAGTTCCTGATCCGCACTGATTCCTGATCCGCACTGATCATGCCGCCTTAAAGTGGCTCTTGCAATTTAAGAATCCAGAGGGTCAAGTAGCTAGAAGGATTGAGAGGCTACAGGAGTATGACTTTGTCATTGAACACAGAGCAGGCCTCAAACATAAAAATGCAGATGCCCTTTCCAGAAGGCCCTGTCCAGAAGACTGTCGATATTGCAACCGAATCGAAGACAAATCGGCCAACGCTCTTCGAACTACCGTGGTTGATGACCAATGGCAACCTGACAATCTGCGCGCAGATCAAGAAGCCGATCCGGATCTTGAAGTCCTCAGGGCTTGGAAGAGAAATGGGCAAAGACCAACCTGGCAAGAAATTGCTCCCCATTCACGAGAATTGAAGTCATACTGGGCACAATGGGATTCCTTAACCATGAAAGACGATCTCTTGAGACGTGAGGTCGAAAATCACGATGGAACTGAGAGCAAGATGCAAATGGTGGTTCCCAAGAAAAGAATACCAGAGGTATTGCGAGAACTCCATAATGGTGCTTCTGGGGGACATTTTGGAGTCCATAAAACACTGGAGAAGGTGCGCCAGAGATTTTACTGGGTGAATTGTTCACGAGATGTGAAAGAATGGTGCCGAAAGTGTGCTAATTGCGCCGGAAGCAATGGTCCCCAGAGGCGTCGACGTGCACCCATGCGCCAATACAATGTAGGAAGCCCATTTGAAAGGATCGCCATAGATGCCGCCGGCCCTTTTCCAGAAAGCGACAAAGGAAATAAATACATAATAGTGGTCATGGATCACTTTACCAAATGGGTTGAAGCATATGCTCTACCAAATGGAACTGTAGCAGACGTGATTGTGAAGGAGTTCGTCAGCCGTTTTGGTGTACCCTTGGAACTTCATTCCGATCAAGGGCGAAATTTTGAGTCCAGTCTATTCGAAAAGATGTGTGGACTTTTGGGCGTACGGAAGACGAGAACAACTCCCTTGCATCCACAATCAAATGGGATGGTAGAGCGAATGAACAAGACCATGATCAGACACTTACCCAAAGTGGTCTCCGAACACCAGAGAGATTGGGACGAACATTTACCATTGTTTCTAATGGCGTATCGGGCCTCCGTTCAAGAGACAACTGGCCAATCACCAGCAAACGTGCTATTCGGGAGGGAACTCCGATTGCCCTGTGATTTAAAGTTTGGGAGCAAGCCAGGTGAAGATCTTGCCGGAGAAGACTATGTCAGCACGCTCAGACGACGACTAGATAATATACATGAACATGTCAGACACAATATCCAAGATGCTAGTGGCAGAATGAAGGAGAGCTATGACATCAACGCCGAAGAAGAGTGGTTACCATGAAGGCGATCGGGTTTGGTTATATAATCCACAACGCCGACGGGGCCTATCTCCAAAACTTCTAAAGAATTGGGAGGGGCCATACGAGGTGTTGAAGCGGATCAACGATGTAATATACCGCATCAGGCGAACACCTCACACTAAGCCAAGAGTCGTACATTTTAATCGATTAGCCCCATACTCTGGAGACAATAATGACGAAACCGCTGACTTGCGTCGGTTGGATAGCCAATACAAAGAAGACTTTATGGAAGAGTATTCTGGTTCGAGGAAAGCCCGATTTGGGGTAACCATCGAGAAACAGCAAGATTTGTTTACGGTGCCGCCAGGCTACGCGCTTGCTCATTGCGTAGCCGAGATCTGCGAATGGCCAAGGGAATTGCCAGAGAATTTAAAGAGAGATTTGGCAGAATCGAAAAATTAAGGCAGCAGGGGCCAGCAATTGGGAAGAGTCTCCAAATATTAAATGAAGGAGAGCCCGTATTTTATTTGGTCACGAAAGAACTGTCGAGCCTGAAGCCAACCTATCGTGCCTTATGGGAGGCCCTGGCCCACTTACGCGAACAAATGTTACAGCAAGACATTCTGAAATTAGCAGTTCCAAAATTGGGTTGTGGATTGGGCCGCCTGGACTGGAGAATTGTAAGGAGCATGTTGGAAGCAATCTTCCGACATACTGGTATGGAAATTCTGGTATGCAGTTACCGGCTTGAATATTCCTGTCCATCCAGGCAAGATAAGACCGTGGACTGTTATTTCGATATGACGTCACAATGTAACAAAGGCCCTACCTGCCGATTTCGCCATCGGTTGAGGACCCAAAACTTGACATGTTTTGGGACGAAACTTCATTTTTTAAGAGGGGGCAATGTGATGACTCATCCAATAACGCGTCATTCCTCTAGTGCTTTCTCGAGGCCTACGGGAACGCTCTAGAAAAGTATTCACCACGATATAAAAGCCGCGTCGAAGAAGGGATGGGACATTCAATCCGAGAGCTCGCGCCGTACACATAAATATGAATACATAAATGTGCTTATTGTTAATAGTTAGTTTTATATTGTTATACGTTTTATTATTAATATAGTGTGTGTCTAAAGTTATTGTTAGTTTTATTTAAGAACCCGAAAAGACAAACTTTTACAATATTGTATATGTATGTCAATATTGTCAAAATACGGCTATAAAAAAATATATATTTAAAACTCTTTATGTAAGTATTGCTACCCAAATTAATTTAAAATATTTTATAAAATAATAAATTTACAAAAAGAAACGACGGTTATAAGGCAGTTATGGGAGAAAATGGAGAGGAAATTAGAAATGATAATGGAAAAAGAATTTTGGACTTTTGTTTAAACCATGATCTCGTAATAACTAAGTCATTCTATAAACACAAGGATATTCACAAATATACGCGTGTGCAACACAATAGAGGGGAAAAATCTATAATTGACTATGTGCTGGTAGAAAGGGAAAACAGAAGAACTGTGAAAAGTCTTTCTTTGGAGACTGTGGTTAAGTAAAAACTTAACTTAACAAAAAAAGGTATATAACCCCTTACCACAATTATTAATCGTTGTGCTAGCTTTACTGTGCCCCATGTGCGACACCGGATTAATGGTTTTACCTACTGATGATGACAACTTAGTTCTCGAAATACGTATTTAGGATACGATTAATAATTGTGGTAAGGGGCTATATACCTTTTTTTAAGAAGAACTGTATTAGATGTCAAAGTTAGGAGAGGGGCGGAGATACAATTGAGATGAAATTATTCAAAGATACATTCTAGTTTAATAATAATAAATCATCCCTTAGTATTCTAAAAATAGTTAGACAACAAAAACAATTTACCATCATAATATATGTTGCTGTTATATAAATATATATCTTATGTTATTTAAATATCTGTACATTTGCTCATCATACTGACAGTTCCGTGGTAGATCCCTGATTGGCTGTCCGAGTAGGTTTTCCTTCTCGTTTAAGGCGAATGCCGACAGCTTAACATCTTAAGCCGCTCCACGGGCGCATACATAATAAGAACTCATGCCTTGCCATTTCCCGTTTTTGTTGTCTAACTATTTTTAGAATACTAACGCATGATTTATTATTATTAAACTGGAATATATCTTTGAATAATTTTATCCATGACAACTACAAATTGTATAAGTATGACATTAATATACTGTCATTTATATTATAAATTCTTTGAGAAACCCATCATATGCCGAAACATGTAAGATTGTTTTAAATATACATATATATTTTGAAGAAAACCAGACCTTAAATCGCCAACTAATTGAATCTACCATAACATACAAAGGTCACGAAATAATTATCTATATATATATATATATATATATATATATATATATATATATATATATATATATATGTATATATGTATATATATCGGTGATTATGTAGAAAAATAAATATATGATTTTGAAGCTTAAGAATTGCACTTTAATGTACTTTTTCCCAATCTTACTATTTGTTTTTGTTCGCGCTGTACAAGCATGTGTGCATTACTGTTCAGCCTACCATCGTATGTTAAAATTCACTAATTCGGGTAGGCACATTTGATATATTGTTTCTTATTATTTTCAACTTCGCAGTGGAAGCGCAATTTACTTTCAAAGAACTACAAAAATCACATATTTAACATTTTCATTACTTGAATAAATTATAGCAAGCCATAAAATATTTATTACCGACATCACAAAAAGATAAACTTATATTAACAAAAGCAAGAGAAAGCCGCAACGTTTGCCTGTTAAAATGATTAATACTCTTTATAACATGCTTTATTTAAAGGTAAGTATGTAATAATAAACAGAAAATTTCTAAACAATATACTTTATAATTCATACAAATTTATTAACTTATCAATATCCATTGCTGTATATTTATTATCCTGTTTTAAATGATCGATTATATTTGATAAATCTAAAAAATAGAAAAAGGAACAATAACACCCAAACTAATAAAATAATCTACTTACTCTTTTTATCTTTTGAAGACATAAACATAATTATAGTTGCAAATCTTTTGACATTTGACAATCCTAATAAATATTCATATACAGGTATTTGGTTTTCCTCGCAACTATCATTAAAAACCTCAATTATCTCACTAAATACTTTACTTTCCAGAGATTCCTTAAAAATCATTGACAAATCATTTGCATTGATTTTCTGCAGGTATAATTTTTTCCATTCTTTATTATCACTGATATTTTTCCAATTGTTATAAAATTGAACTGCTGTTTTTGGACTTAAAACATTCAAATGATCAAATGTATCGACATTTTTATTATATGTATTTGTTTCATTTTCAGCAACTGTTTTAATTAAGATGTCTTCTCGGTTTTTAAATTGAACTGTTTTTGAACTTAAAATATTCAAATGATCACATTTTTCGGAATCATATATTTCAACTTTTTTGTTACATGTATTTGCTTCATTTTCAGTACCTGTTTTAATTACTACGTCTTCTTGGTTTTTAAACTGAACTGCTGTATTTGAACTTAAAATATTCAAATGATCACCTTTTTCAGAATCATATATTTCAACTTTTTTATTACATGTACTTGTTTTATTTTCAGCAACAGTTTTAATTAGTATATCTTCTTGATTTCTTAAAGTAATTTTACTAGGTAAATAGTTCTTTTCAGTTTTTAAGTCCACATCAATGATTTCTATTCGTTTTAATGCCTTTTTAGATCTGTTTTTTGGAAGTTTATATACACTATTAAATAAGGTAATGTCACTAGTATTAGGTCCAGATAATAAAGATTCTGGTAATTCCTCCGTAGAAATAACTTTTTCTGAAGATTCTACTTCTATCTGTGGTTCGATTTTATTTTCATAGGATATACTTGATTCTCGTTTATCAATAGCTGTTAGATTAATAGGTGCTACTCGCTCAATAATATGTTCACTTATAGCTGGGACTTCTTTCTTCACGCCCTCCTGTAATTGTAATTCCGCACCCGAATTCTTATGTTTTTGACGTGATAGAGTAAATTTAGACACAGGTCGTTGAGGTTCTTCTACTTCTACTTTTTCCTATACAGCAAAACAAAATATTAATAAACAAGATATATATAAATATATATATATTTCTAACTAGAAATTATTTTCAATTTTGCTATAATGTAAAATTTAAATAAAATACTAGCTTGTGACTTTTAAATTTAGTGGTGAGAATTAAATACATATATTAAAGGAATACTTCAAATAGTACAAGTGGAGAAACTAACTCCGCTCAACAGATCCATCCATTAAGTTACAATTTAGTGGATTATTAAAGTCTTGTTTCGCATTATGATATTTTGTGCCTTACTGAAAGTTGTGTGATTCCATTAATAACGCCGAACTCTTTCAATATAATTAAAATGCTGTACTTTGTGACCGTAACGCTGAATCTACCGGTAGATCTAGGTGGCTTTCTTACTGCACTTATGACGTTTTCGATACCTCCTATATTGCAACCATGATTTCTCTAATTACGATTCTGATCTGTAAATGCTGTCTTGTTCGTTTTTTATTTTTGTTGTACTGCCTGGATTACATGAGTTTTGAACTATGTATTATTGAGTTGTCTTGAGTTGCTTTTGTTAGGCAAATCAATTATCCTGGAAGATCCTAATCTTCCTCAATTTCATGATTGTTCTTCTTCACCTTTGTCTTTTGATACTAAAGTATCACTTTTCACAAACATTATTAATTTACTTACTCTTACTCAGTACAATAACATTTTTAACGAGCAGGAAAGGTTGATGGATTTAGTACTTTCAAACATGAACTGTAATTTCTTACTTGAACGTGATTTCTTTCCCTTGGTGCCGGAAGATAAATATCATCCCTCCGCATATATCGATATTGAATTTCCGTATTCGAACAAACGAGTTATATTTCCTTCTAATCGCAATCCTAGATGTAATTTTAACCATAAATTCAAAAACTTTATTCTGATTTCTCGTGAGCTCGTGGATTGGCCTTTTCTGAACGATTATGTTAATGTAGACTCAGCTTTTGAATAATTTTACAATGTGCTCATACGATTATTAATTCATGTGTTCCTAAGATCGGAAAATCCTCCAGGTTTCTTCCATGGTACTCCGAAACTATCCAAGAAAAAATGCACAGGCAATCAATACTTTAAAAGTGTTTTATCCTGTCAGGAGAGAACTGATTTTATAAATTTCTGTGGCTTATAAGAATTACTTTCACAATCCATGGTAACTTCAAAACTCTTGAAGATCCTCAAGAAAAAGGTGAAAGTGATGTCACAGAAA
Source organism: Melolontha melolontha (assembly GCA_935421215.2). NCBI lineage: Eukaryota > Metazoa > Arthropoda > Insecta > Coleoptera > Scarabaeidae > Melolontha > Melolontha melolontha. The sequence goes on along the minus strand of OW285236.1, from coordinate 102,152,650 downwards.
TGTCAGGAAGAAAGTTGCCCTTCTTAGGACGAAATCATCCAAATGCGGCCGACGGACGCTAATATACCGAGTTTTTCTTTTGTCATTACACATAGGTCTAACTTATTTTCATTTCCAATTACACATAAGCATAATTGAATGGTGGCGTAGGCAACCAGTTATACATCAGTAACATTTTCAAACTGTCAAAAATTTGTTTTTCGTTCATACTTAAATTTTAAATTAAATACATTTGATTGAAAAATACATAATTTAAAACAGTTAATTATCTCAACAGGCGTATAACTTGTGAGAAGACAATTTTAAATATTTTTAACAAATTCAAAGAAGATGGATAGTATTTCTTTACTGTTGAAATACCTATATCTACGATAGTAAAATTAGTGTATCAAAAAAGGTAGAAAATATAACAAAAAAGTACAAATAGATTTTACCACATAATGAAATTGTAGAACGTTCTCACATTACTTCTAATGAACTACCGAACGTAACGCACGCATTGGGGCCATTTCAGTAACACGATAAAAACAAATAACACGTCGTGGTATCTTACAAATAAGTGGTTTTATAAAATGGAGAAATTTATCTTAAAAAGCAGTAGTGGGACTTGTAGGTATTAATATGTTACTATTTCTTTAATATGTAATTACAATAACATTTGGACTGTACAATTATTTGACAGCATCACTACTGGAATTAAAGATTGAGGTAGGGAAGACACTATGCAACAAACTTTTAGAATCTGTTAAAGCCAGGCTATTTTCATATGAAGGAGGATCAGTTACTAGAGTAGCAACTGTTTGAGAACCTCGATTTAAAGAGAAAGTTTTCGTAGTACTGAAAATGCTACCGGGGTTACTTCTTTTCTAGATCAAGAAATGTTTTATATTATGAAGAATGTAGATCCTGAAAATAAAGAACAAATGCCTGTAATCGAAACAGACATTAGCCCACATTAAAATTCACTTTCATTATTTAGATTTTTGAAAGAAAGAATAAGAGAAAGTAAAATCAATTACAGACGACGTAATAATAGCTATAAGGCAATACCTCGAAAGGTCAAATTCAGGACGTAGACCCTCTTTTATTTTAGAAGTTTTAAGAACAAAGGGTAATTACATTTTTTTTGGGATTTTCTTTTAGGTAACAGGAATGAAGCTGAAACCCTTAAAACAATGTGCTAGGAAATACTTCTGTATTCCAGCGAGTTCAGCAGAAAGTGAGAGTGTATAGTACAGCTCGTTTAATAATAGAACAAAGGTGTGCAAGACTAAAACCGAAATATGTTAATATATTGTTTATACAAAATAATACAAATCTGTATAAAAACAAATTTGTATCTGTATATGCATGGACACACAGTACGTATTTACCAGCTTTTGCTTCAACTACCAGACGCATGCGTTTCTGTGTAACCACTTTGTCAATGATAGATTTACGAAGACAAAAGACTGTAGGTACGCTTGCGGTCATGTAGCAAGTTTTGTCCTATCGGAAGACATCAGATAACCTCATGCCATCTGACGGACAAAACCGACCACGCCGGTGCAGTGTTTCTTCTCGAATAGCCAAGCTATTACTGGAAAAGAAGAAAAAATACGCATATTACTGTGAGTTCATTAACTCGTCGCCAGGTGGCGTAGTATAGCAAAAAACAAACTACATGTCGGTGCGACAATTCACATCAAGTTTTGATACAAAATACATAATACAAATCTGTATAAAAACAAATTTGTATCTGTATATGCATGGACACACAGTACATATTAACCAGCTTTTGCTTCAACTACCAGACGCATGCGTTTCTGTGTAACCACTTTGTCAATGATAGATTTACGAAGACAAAAGACTGTATTTACGCTTGCGGTCATGTAGCAAGTTTTGTCCTATCGGACGACATCAGATAACCTCATGCCATCTGACGGACAAAACCGACCACGCCGGTGCAAAGTGTTTCTTCTCGAATAGCCAAGCTATTACTGGAAAAGAAGAAAAAATACGCATATTACTGTGAGTCCATTAACTCGTCGCCAGGTGGCGTAGTATAGCAAAAAACAAATTACATGTCGATGCGACAATTCACATCAAGCTTTGATACAAAATAATATCTATCATTGACAAAGTGATTACACAGAAACGCATGCGTCTGGTAGTTGAAGCAAAAGCTGGTAAATACGTACTGTGTGTCCATGCATATACAGATACAAATTTGTTTTTATACAGATTTGTATTATTTTGTATCAAAGCTTGATGTGAATTGTCGCATCGACATGTAATTTGTTTTTTGATATTGTTTATAAATAAAAATTTTAAAAATAATAAGTAAACTAAGTATTTATTTGTTTAAAATTACACTCTACCTTAACTCTAACTCTACCTATTAAAATTACACCCAATTTTTTCCTATTAGCTGAAGATATAACTCAATGAGTTTCATCTTACTATGCTTTCTAACTATTAAAGATATGAATGTTTAAGCATTCAAAGAGAAATTATTTAGATTGCCATACAGAATTTACACGAAACTCTTTAAATCTTTTCAAAACTTAAAATTTATCGCGAAAGTATTCTAGAATCTAGTTTGGCAATAATACTTATACTGGCGACAGTGGGTAATACCAAAGAAAATAAAGCCACGAAGAATTAGGTTATGTTTTTAGAAAAGAAATAAAATCTCAGTTTGAATGTAAAAATTAATTTATTCTAACGATTAATTAAGATAAACAAAACAACATAACAAAAGCGTTTATAGCAAGTTTTCGAAATGTCCTCCTTGTCTTTCAAGGCAATAAGCAAGGCGATTTTGAAAGCAATGCAGGGTATTCCGAATAAATTCTGGATTTATTCCATCACATGCACTAAGTATACGTTCTTTCAATTCATCAAAGTTATGAATTTGCACGTTATTATAAATTTTACTTTTTAGGTAATCCCAAAGAAAGAAATTATTTGGATAAATCAGCTGATCTTGGAGGCCATGGTATGGGGCCAAACCTGCCAACCCACCGTCTTTGAAATGTGTTACTTAAAAAATTCCTGACGGCGTGAGTAGAATGTGCCGGAGACCCATCCATTTGGAACCAAAGTTGTTCAACATTTAGTATCTCAATTGTTGGAATGGTTTCGTAAGAGATTTAAATATTTTTCTGCAGTGAGGTTTACCGTCAATAAAAATTGGGCCAATAAGTCTATCGCTTATCATTCTAATTCCAATCCAGACATTGACTTTTTGAGGGTACTGCGCTCGGGTTAGGTTTTGGGCATGAGGATTTGTACGGGACCAATACCTAATGGATTAATGGGAAGGAAATTTAGTATTTTCAATGGATAAATGTAGGATACAAATCGGAAATTCTGAGAGTTGACTTCACCATTTATAGTAAATGTAGCTTACCAGTAAAAATTATTTTATTTAAAATTGCTTCGTTTTCATTTAACATATCAAACATTTTTTCACAAAAATCAGTTCGTTTAACTTTATCTTCCTCGAAAACCTCTTGATGGTTTGATACCTTGTATGGATTATATTTAAATTCTTTCAGGGTTCTGTAAACCGACCTGTACGATACTCCAAAATGCCTGGCTACATCTAAAAGCGTTCTTCTGCATAACACAGGATATTCAGCTTCATGTCTTCTGTTAACACATGATTGATTTAATTTTTTTTTTGTGTGAATTTAGAAGACAACCATCTTCTTTGAATATATTATAAATATTTAAAATTGTCTTTGCACAAGATATAGGCCTGTTAGGATAATTAACGGCAAACATGTCTCTGACCGTCCTTAAACTGTTATTCTTCTGATACCACATTACCATTGAAGCTTTTTCGACTTTGCTATACGTATCCATGATTTAAATAAATTATATATTTTTCAATAAAATATATTTAATTTAAGATTTTTGTAAAGAATAAAAATTGAGAAATGTGACATTCAAAAAATTTTATTCTCCATGACAATCTATTTAAGAATTAATTTATTGTTTGTACGTAGATTTTGGTGTATAACTGGTTGCCTACGCCACCATACATTTATGCCTATGTGTAATTGGAAATGAAAATAAGTCAGTCAATGCCTATGTATAATAACAAAAGAAAAACCCAGTATAATAGATAATTAACACAGCAATTCAAATCTGTAAAAAAATTTATTCTATCGAAACTTTAATTTTTGTGGAAATTTAGGAACACAAACTTTTCAAATAGGGACGTGTGTACAGATTGACTCTAAATAAATAGAAATTATATTTTACATGTTGATCTAACAAACAAAAAGGCTTTTATTTGTTCAAGTTCACAAAAAAAAAATCTTGACATTTCAATTACGTGTTTGTGTGATAAGTTTATAAACACGTAATTCATTAATTTCCTATGTGCATCAGCTGTTCTGTTGTTACATATAAGTAGGTCAATGGTCTGACCTTTGTAATATCCCGAAAAAAATAGAATATCGAGTTTCTATAAAATTTTTAAACGGTATAACCGTTTTGTGGTGATATGGAGTTTGTAATTTAGTTGTCTTGATATTAAATTCACGCCGAGAAATAATAAATTACATTTGTAATTTTTAATTGAATGTTCATTTTTTTCTGTTATATTTGTCTCCTTTATTAATGACGCCCTAAAAAGGACAGATTTGTGTGAAACAGGTGGAAGTCTTAAAGGATATGTTCAATGTGGCTGCCATTTCCGTAAATACAAGTTTCTAACCGATCGGAAAACTTTCGAAGTACACGATTTAACAGAGTTCGATCTTCACGAAAATCATTTTTTAAGGTCACAGCCTTCGTAACTTGGATGCAACGTACCGCGATCTCTCAAGCTCTACACGGTTTGTAAAATTAAATCATTTGATGAACATCTTCGGTTCGGAAATCGTCCATAAGTACGCCTAGTAGCTCTAATATTTCTACCTGTTTCACCTTATAATGAGACGATATCAGTGAATTCATGATTTTAACAAGTCATACTTCACGAAAGTTGATAACAGACTAACTTCTGATTTACAGTATGCATCATCGCATCTACAACTTCCACCATTACGCTTCAGTAGGGGTAGCGCTGCAGTCATAAAGGAATATTAAATGTACCAGAGTCGGATCGAGCTACGTGCATTTATTAATTTTTTTTTTTGATCTCGTTCGTGATAGAGTTTTTGTGCATAAGCATTTTATACGTAATATTAGTACAGCTATTACATATTAAAGTATGTCGCGTATTTTGTTTACACCCTGTATATATATTTTAAAAAACGAGTGATAACTTGAAATCGTTTGCTATCATACACAAAACTCAACTAATGTACCTATCAAAAGAAATAGCCATGGAAAATGGATTTAAATCTCTATCTACTTTTCAATATTTTAAACATGTATCGCACACACTTTCTATACATCTCACTTGCACTACCTGCTCTTTACACACTTTCATAAAAAATATTGCTATTGAGAATTAACATTACGCACCATCGCCATCGCGCCACCATCGTTGCTAAGATGGCGTCGGATGGAGGTATACCTTTATAGTTTTGTATATAGCGTATCGTGTTTATCATGTTTACAAGTGTTTTCGAAGTTGGTTCGGGGTTTTATTTTATGTTGATTTTAATTTCTTCATCAAGAAACATCTTTTTTTAAAGCTCTACTTCATCTGCGTACACAAACATGTAAGAATATTGTACTAATAATAAAGCTTTTTGACAACCGATTATTTAACTCGAGCTGTTAAATAATACGATGTAAATACGAAAACAAATTGTTTTGAATTTGAAGAATTCTTTAGCACGAATCTCTAAAAAACTGTTTCATGCTATTGCTATTGCATATTATTTAATGATTTCCGACACAACATGAGCAATTTTAAAATTGAAAAGTACATACATACTTAAAATTTTTTTTTATCTTTATTTTTACATTTACATGCACCATTTATTTATATCCTCTTTTTTAAAGTTGCAATTAAATTATATGAACATATTTGATCAAAAGACACTGTAATATTGATGTAACTCGAGTCCTATCAAGCAAATATAAAGAAGTCGCACTCGTTTAAGTTTAATTTGGCCATCCCTAACTGAATTTGCGCATAATATGAATGATTTTTCTTTAGCACTGTGTTATTTTCTTCCGATATCAAATAATTACATGAATCGATGCAATTTACAGCACTTTTATCTTTTCCACTGTATGGACAGTTTATTTCTAATAATTTTTTCGGTGTATTATTTTCGAAGATAATACCATCTGAAGAATATACGAACCATGGGTGATGTTTAGAAAGATGAATTTGTCGTAAAACAGCAGCGAAAATATAAAATAGTAAGGAAAAGATGAAAACACAATACAGTTTTACATACGATAGAACCCAATAAACAATATAAGTATACCTCCAACGCTAGTTCCAAAATTTACCGTATGGTGGCGTGTCACTTAATGTAAATTCCCAATACCCTAAAAGCAATCACTTCTTCCACCATGTTTACGGATTTCCATTCTCTGACGTGATGAAATTCCATTACATCGTAAAGTGGAATAGGGTCTATACAGGCATTTCAACATAACGTTGCAAAATTATTGCCAGCTTAAGAAGAAAATCATTTAAACGCATTCATTACATGTCAGACAGGATTTCCTCGCTATACCTAATAATTACAGCATATTAACAAATACGACCGACACATTTCAAAGCGGTTGTATAAATCTATAGATATAGTTTATAAAATCAAAGTGACATAACAGACTTTAAATTTCAACACGTATTGAATTATACAAATATGCTAATCATTGAAAAAACAAAGGTTTTTGCCAAGAATAGAAAACAAGGTTTTGTAATTGTACTTGTATTAATTATTTATGTCATATTAATTGACCACGACCTGAAAGTCCGTAAGATTCTCCAATTTAAACGGCACTACTAATAACAGTCGAAAATTAATTATATTTTGCTAGGAAGCTTATCAAAATGGTTTGCCATTTATCAATTAGTATTGATGTCGTTTTATATATTTTTATTGTTCTCTCATACCTTCATTGTCTTGTATTTTTAATTCAATTTCAAGCTGCCTTTGTCAAGACAATAAAAATGACTTAATCTCGTTACTGTAAGTTAAATTTCTTATATTTAATTATAGGTATACAAATTCCATTACATTTTTACTTAATTTTAGAGTTGAATTGATATCAACAATATTCCATTTGCTGAAGGATAAGTTTCTTTTAAAAGCTTATTTTCGTAGAGAACTGTTGCCGAATGGAGAATGGAAATATCCCACTAACTGATGTATGCATCGGGTCAATGATCGATTTCCAGAAATGGAATTTCAATATGATTTTTTTTTCTAGATATCATCGCCTTATCGTTTTCGAGAAACTGGTAGTGTATCAAAGAAAAAATTTAACAATAATCTGACACATGATAATTTGTTAAACATTATATTGTGCTCTGATGCGATCTGGTTACATCAATTCACAAAATTATCAACACTGGTCATCTGTAAATCTCCATGCTTATACAGTGCTTCCCAAAAGTTCCCTCCCCCCCTCTTATCTTTGGAACGATTATACATTCACAAGTAAAATTTGGAAACTAAATATTATCGGTTATAAACTTCCTTACTAGTGATGATAGATGACGAAATCGTCATAGATGACGTCACAAAGCCATTGTGACCAATAATTTTAAATGGAACGCTACGGCAAGCGACACCTCTTTTAAAAGGTATCGAAAAAACCTATTCAATGATACTAATTTTGTTTGTGTTTGAGGCAGTTTTAATGGCTCATTAGTAAACATGAAAATTTAAATTCCATTCAGTATGATATTAAATACAGATTTAAGAAATAGTATGTACTTAAAGAAATTGCTCGAAGTGACCTCCATTTACTTCCTGACAGTAAAATATCCTATTTTTAAACTCTTCTCGTACTTCTTCAAATGTGTCTGCGGAAACAGCCTCACATTCTGCAACAATACGTTGCTTTAAAACGTCAATATTGTCAAGTTAATACTAAAATTCCAAATTCAAGCTCCGCCTCTGGATAGTTGTCAAATAATCTGACGTTTTTGTTAGTCTCCGAAACACGACGTTTTTGTAATTGTCCAAGTTTTTGTACATTTAATAATTTGTGTCTTGTTGAACGAACGTCTCACTGTTTTAACAGCTTTTGGTACTTTTAATAATTTTGTACATTTAATAATTTGTTAAACTGTTGTGAGCCGAAAGTTTAAGTGCTTCAAGAAGCGAAATGGTACGTGCTTTAGGTGATAAAGTAGCAGCGGTCCTAATTCTTGGTGAAACTAGACAAAATATTCATGCAGCAGAACGCATATTTAATGAGAGGTTTCCCGATCGCCCCATTTCAAGGACTTATTTAAGGGAGCTTCTTCGTAAGTTTGAAACAACGGGTAGTATTAATGATGCGAAACGATCTGGCAGACCACAAATTTCTGATGAGCAAAAAATTGATATACTGGCAGAAGTAAGCGTTAATCCTACTTCTTCAACAACTCAAGTTGCACCTACCTGTGAAGTCAGTCGAAGTACAGTACACAGGGTGTTGAACAAATACAAATTTCATCCATACAAATTAAAAATGGTTCATCAACTCTCAGACGACGACCCAGACCGAAGACTAGAATTTTGTGAAAATATGGAAACTAAAATTAACCAACAGCCAGACTACGTCAAAACAATTTGTTTTAGTGACGAAAGTACTTTCTATCTAAATGGAAATGTAAATACACAGAATGTGAGGTATTGGAGTGACGCAAATCCTCACCTGTTTCGTGAAACACATACCCAATTTCCCCAGAAGGTGAATGTTTGGGCAGGTATCCTGGGAAACCACATCGTTGGGCCTCTTTTTTTAAATACTAATTTAACTGGTGAGGTTTATCTGGAGATGTTGCAAAACGCAATAGAACCGTTAATCCTTGAAATTTTGGAAGATAATCCAGTTGAATTCGGCAATTTGGAAATAATATTCCAACAGGATGGTGCTCCTCCACACTATTACGGTGCAGTAAGACGGTATTTGCATGAGGAGTATCCTGGTAGATGGATTGGACGACGAGGTTCAACGGAATGGCCACCTCGATCACCGGACCTCACACCGTTGGATTTTTTTCTGTGGGGGTACCTTAAATCGAAGGTTTACGCCACTGAACTTGACAATATTGACGTTTTAAAGCAACGTATTGTTGCAGAATGTGAAGCTGTTTCCGCAGACACATTTGAAGAAGTACGAGAAGAGTTTAAAAATAGGATATTTTACTGTCAGGAAGTAAATGGAGGTCACTTCGAGCAATTTCTTTAAGTACATACTATTTCTTAAATCTGTATTTAATATCATACTGAATGGAATTTAAATTTTCATGTTTACTAATGAGCCATTAAAACTGCCTCAAACACAAACAAAATTAGTATCATTGAATAGGTTTTTTCGATACCTTTTAAAAGAGGTGTCGCTTGCCGTAGCGTTCCATTTAAAATTATTGGTCACAATGGCCTTGTGACGTCATCTATGACGATTTCGTCATCTATCATCACTAGTAGGGAAGTTTATAACCTATAATATTGTTTTCAAATTTCACTTGTGAATGTATAATCGTTCCAAAGATAAGAGGGGGGAGGGGACTTTTGAGAAGCACTGTATAGAAACCAATAAGCATTCGATTAAAGTGGGTATTTGGTGTGCAATGTCACATACAAGAATAGTCGGCCCAATTTTCTTCAACAATACATTTAATCCACAGCAAAATAGAACTCTTATTTTGAAACCATTTATTGGACAACTCAATGATAAAAAAATATAATTTGGATACTTCGAACAGTATGGTGCTCCTACTCACACGTTGAATTATTGCAGCAATAGATGGCCTTCATGCTCACCTGACTTGACACCTTTAGACATATTTCTATTTGCTTACTTAAAGAAGACTGTATATAAAAAGTAGTTACATACCTTACCTGAGTTGCAAGTATCAATTACAGAAGCTGTTAATACTGTTACAGAAGAAATTATTCTGTCAATATTCAATTTCCTTTAAAGTCTGCTTTAATTCATGCTAAGAAAATGAAAGACATCATTTCGAACATATGTTATGATAATTTCTAGACTATTTGTGGTGTAAATTGCAAATTTATTTCTAAAGGACAATAAATTCTGATTAAGATGTAATATTGTTGTCTATTAAAAACTATATTCAATAAATATATTTTAAACAGGAGAGTATGTTTATGAGTTTATTCAAACACAAATTATTGTTTCATAAATTATTTGAAAAATGTTAAATAATTATCATGCAATAATAGAATGTATAGAAGTAATTTGAATATAAAAACACAGATGTCGCACGAATAAAATGCAATTCCGAATATGACATACGTTATTTGAATGAAGCGGAAAGGAAGTTATTTGATCTCTCTATTTTTTCTCTATTATTTGATCTCTCTATAATGGAATTGTTGCAGTGTGGCTTGTTGTGCCATCTTACTGGAAAAGTGTGTTTTCATTCAATGGAAAACGGGCAAGTTGTGGTGTCAGAAAGTTACGAATCATTTCAACATATCGCTGAGAATTAACGGTCACCGCATTTAAAATTGATTCTCGAAAAATTGATTCCATTTGCCGAAATCGAGCACCATACTGTTACTTTTTCAGAATGAAGAAGCGTTTGATGAGTAACCGAGGGTTTGCATCTGCCCAATATCCGAAATTTTGTTTATTAACAAAACCTGATAGGTGGAAATTCGCCTTATCACTCATCCAGGAGTTGTTCACTTGGTCGTCATTTTCTTCGAGTCTCCATAACATATCCTTACAAAAACGGATTCGTTGTTCACTATCACCCGGGTCATCTAAATTTTGTACAGATGAAAATGTAAGTCTTAGTAGAGAATCCTTCTGACAGATCTGTCACTTATTGCTAGGTGTGCAGCATGACGTACGGCCGATCGGCGTGGATGTCTTAGCACCGCCTATCGAACAACTTCGATGTTGTTATGGGTTCAAACTGTTCTTGCACTCCCACCTCTTTTTTTGGTCGTCGATTTAGTTTCCTCGAGGTTGTTAATCCACGTTCTGATCGCGTTATCCGACGGAACAGGCTGGTTGTGCGGTATATTGAGTAAAACTCTCGTTATTCTGATAATAGGCTTTCACTGCGAAGCCGCGTTGTTCACCCGTCCGACGGTTCATTCTCAACTGAACGATAGGCTGTGCTGAAGGTGGGAGGACAACGACATTCGAACCTACTACCAACTTACGAGTTCTAAAGTTCACTTCAAATCATCCCATTTTTTTGCCGGATCTGTACATACATATCAAAGACAAAGACTTTCCATCTTTAGAACTTCATTCTGTCTCCAACAAACTTTTTGTCGTAAATTAAACTGGAATAAATTTATTTTGGTTTCAACGGAAAATATCACTGCGTCTCAAAATTTAAATTTTTTAATAGATAGTTCTCTGTAAGGGTCTTTTATCAAACATAAAGGGACCTTCCATCATCGTAAACAGCTTTTATGTAATATACATATTTCACACTTACTGTACCATTTATTAGTAATTTTGACTGTTATTTTTGAAGAACTTAATTAAGGATCTCCGTATATCTCGTATAGATGACTTTGGTCATGAGTTTATAAAACATCAGGAAGTCCCGTAGATGATTATGTAATAATCAAGTCGTTTTTTTTTGTAATTATCAACAATATATTAAAATACTGACCAAGATTTTCCAGTGATATTACTAAATAAATTTCCACAGTTTTACAATTATATTATAAGGTTCTGAATCACTTGCTTTATTTGTAGGACTCGTTTTGTTTATATTTGCAGTTATACAATCCACAAGTCTACTAATCAACTCCTTTACCAATACATTTATCCATCCTTTTTTATACAAAAGAAAGTCTTATGTCTGATATCATGCAATACTGCTACTACACTACAATTATATTTTGTAAACTTGTTTAACAATAAAAATTATAACAATTATAAAAGTGTCATTGCTAATTATTGAATATATAAAATATTGAATTCAATAGTCTCAAGTAGGTACATAATCTATTTGTTATATGATCTTTTTGCCTTCTTGTTATTGTGTACAACTGTCTAGAAGATTTATCGACCGACTCTTTATAGCTCTCAAACTGTAAAACATTTGACATTCAATCTTTAAACTACACTACTATAACTGCATATTTTATGAAAGATATAAATCTTTACAATATGTATTTATAAAAGACACAAATTTATTTGTTCACATTCATAAAGCTAACAAAAAAATTTGTTTCAAAACATGTTTAATTAAAAATTAACAACCTTTAAACACAAACTAGTTTTATATATATATATATATATATATATATATATATATATATATATATATATATATATATATATATATATATATACCGATAGGTCCAACTCGCAACGGGCCATAGGCAACAATATACGTATGGAACGTAATGCGACGTGGCAACGTGTGTACGATGCCTATATTGAGTGCCTTTCTTAAAATTTAAATTTATTTTGCAGAATTATTGATTTTTTTACTTTTATCTTTTAGAAAAGTTATTGTTTTTTTATTACTTAAAATTACTTTATATGAAAAATAGTATACCATAAAAGTGTAAACAAAGACAGTATACATTGACACGAATATTCATTCAATTGTATTGTCATGAAATTGAATTTGTCAATCGTTGTTAAATTTGTTAGAATGAATAGATATTTATATTTATCGGAAAATACTAATACTTAAAGCAAACAAATAAGGTGTAGTATTTTGTTATAGGAATGAGGAATGTATAATATCCATTTCTTCCTGCATATTGATTATGCAGCTGATGCTTTCGTAATATGCTCATATTTGTATTTCTACTATTATCGTGATGTTATTATAATACAGATACCAAAATCTCACATAATATTTCCATCAGCCTTTTATTAACAATAAACAAGTAAAGTACAACTTCGTAGGTCGACAAACGCTCCAGTCTTCATTATCACTGTATTATACATGAACTGTAGGCTTAGTTTTTCGTAGAAATTGAAGTACGTGTCTGTTCCTTTGTAAAATTATAATAAGGGCAGGGGTTAATTTTATTCTGGCATTTTTAAAAATGCAGAGATCAGTTTTGCGACAGCATTCAGCTAATTACAATCTAAAATAAGCAACATTGTAACGTATTTTGGAATTGTGAATATCCGTAGGTAATAAAAAAAAGGAAGTATAGTTTAATTACAACTGTAGCTTCCTCCTGGTTTGAAGAAAGTCGGTATGTATCGACCGAAGTATAAGTTGAAATAATACAAATATGAGCATATTACGAAAGCATCAGCTGCATAATCAATATGCAGGAAGAAATGGATATTATACATTCCTATAACAAAACACCACACCTTATTTGTTTGCTTTAAGTATTAGTATTTTCCGATAAATATAAATATCTATTCATTCTAACAAATTTAACAATGATTGACAAATTCAATTTCATGACAATACAATTGAATGAATATTCGTTTCAATGTATACTGTCTTTGTTTACACTTTTATGGTATACTATTTTTCAAATAAAGTAATTTTAAGTATGTAATAAAAAAACAATAACGTTTTCTAAAAGATAAAAGTAAAAAAATCAATAATTCTGCAAAATAAATTTAAATTTTAAGAAAGTCACTCAATATAGGCATCGTACACACGTTGCCACATCGCATTACGTTCCATACGTATATTGTTGCCTATGGCCCGTTGCGAGTTGGACCTATCGGTATATATATATATATGTATATGATTTGGAATTGAATATAAAAAAAAATAGAAAACTTGAATCTATTAATCACATATCAATGAGCATTTATATGTACATACTATCAAATTTAAAAAAAAATGGTACAGTAGTGAAGTTAGATGTAAAGTCAATTTTTAAACATTTTAGTATTGTGACGTTGCTAACGTACTTAAAATCGTAGTAACGTGCAAAAGTAATTTTTTGGCACTTATATGCTATTTAAATATTTCAATTTGTCGTCTACATTTAATATGCACAGTTGTGGCCGCTACAAACTCAGTCACCGACTTTTGACACATTCTGTTAAATTAAAAACTTCGTACAAATTAATTGCGTTTTCGCGAAGTAATGTAATTGTAAATATTCTTTCTACACTTTACGACGCTATTTTATTCGAATTTTTCATAGAAAAAATTCGCCCTCAAGTAGGAATCGAACCCACGACTCTGGCTTGCCGGACCATTGCTCGACCACTGAGCTGTTGAGGCGTGAATTAGAAACTTTTATGGGGATACTTTGAGTTACATCAAAAGAAACAGATGAATATATCTTGCCCGTAGTACGACAGTTGTACAAATTAATTGCGTTTTCGCGAAGTAATGTAATTGTAAATATTCTTTCTACACTTAACGACGCTATTTTATTCGAATTTTTCATAGAAAAAATTGTAAAGTGTAGAAAGAATATTTACAATTACACTACTTCGCGAAAACGCAATTAATTTGTACAACTGCCGTACTACGGGCAAGATATATTCATCTGTTTCCTTTGATGTAACTCAAAGCATCCCCATAAAAGTTTCTAATTCACGCCTCAACAGCTCAGTGGTCGAGCAATGGTCCGGCATGCCAGAGGTCGTGGGTTCGATTCCTACTTAAGGGCGATTTTTTTATATGAAAAATTCGAATATAATAGCGTCGTAAAGTGTAGAAAGAATATTTATAAAAAATTCGTGATTTGTAAATTTGACTTTTATCCGGTATGGTTATGTTAGTGTCCGTTTATTGTAAGTCAGAACCGTACACAATTTTTAAAATGCCTCAATTAAACGAACTGCAAAAGTGGATAATTAGAACTTTTTATTTTATACGCCACTGACTTTCTTTCGGTTAGGTGACATTTTATAAACTTCAATATTAAGACCATGTTACAAAGCCAACATTCATTATTTGTTAAACTGTCTGAGTTAGTAGGAGCCGCAACTATACAATTAAAAAAAAAAGTGGTAGTCATATTTTAATCGGTTTAAATTAGGCTGCGTGAATGTAGATATATATTAAATGTAGGAGTCAAATTTAAATATTCAAATAACGTCTAGTGTCACATAACATATAAGTGTCAAAAATGCTTTTGCACGTTACTACGATATTAAGGACGTTAGCAACGCCACAATACTAAATTGTTTAAAAATTGACTTTACATGTAACTTCACTACTGTACCACATTTTTTCGAATTCGATAGTATATAACAAGTGTTCATTTGAAAAGTCAATCTAGGTTACTTTGAAATTTTGATAGAATAAGACGCAAATATATTAGTATGTGTTTGCATGTATGAAACTGTCAAAATATACGACTTCGTAGGTTAAGTAGCAAATTTTAATTTACGACATACTTCAAAATGTTCTGAGTAAATCACATGCTACTAGATTGACTTTTCAAATGAACACACGTTATATCAATAACTACAAACTTTTAAGTACTACCTAGAAAATAACAAAGGTGATTAAACTCCTTTTTAATGTAGTGAGGAATGCACAGATGTGATTCCAAACTTACAAATATAAAATTAAAGCAACTTTCATAGTTCCAAGCGTTCTATGTTTTAGTACATGCACAAAATATATACAGTAGTCGACAAATTTTAATTTCTGTTTGAGTATGCAAGTGTCCTGTATCGTTATGTTCAAATTTTAGGAGTGTAAAGTAGACTTAAGCAACAAAAACGCAAAACATGTATATCCATTTTTCTTTGTTTCAAAGTTACAAATCTATGAATGTGATTGTCAGATCATGAAAAAAAATGTAATCCTAGTCAATAAAAACTGATTTTATTTAAAAAAGTTCAATTAATAATATTTTCGAAATGTCCACCTCCTTGTTGAATGCAGGCTTGTGCCCGTAAGCCAACAGAAGATGTACTTATTCGAATTTCATACTTGTTTTGTCGGATTTGCTCGGCAGCCAGGTGAATACGATCCAACAACTCTTCTCTTGTGTTCGAAACTTGCGCGTAGACTAAATTTTTCATGTACTCCCATAAATAAAAGTCAAGGGGATTAAGATCGGGTGATCTGAGTGGCCATGCAACGGGACCACCCCGACCAATCCATCTTGGATAATTGACGTTAACCCAATTTGGCACAGCAATTCCGAAATGTGGTGATGCCCCATCCATGTGAAACCACATGTCTCATCGAACATTCAGTGGGACATTCTCTAAAAGACCTGGCAGTTCGTCAATAATAAATTGAAGGTAATTGTCCGCATTTAACCTCCCAGGAAGAACGACAGGACCAATCAACAAGTCATCGATTAGGGTCGCCCAAAAGTTAATACAAAATTCATGTTGAAATTTAGATGGGCGTATAGCTTTGGGATTTTCTGATGACCACCTGTGCAGGTTTCTCAGATTTGTAACACCACTTCTCATGAACGTAGATTCATCTGTCCAGAGGACTGTTCTGCAGAAATTAAAATGAAGCCGTGACTGTCTTAATATCCAGGTATCCAGGTAGAATAAACTAGACGAGCATAGTGGTCTGCCTCAAGCAAACCGTGTCCCCTGCGATAGTGATATGGATATAAGCCCTCACGTTTCAAAATTCGCCAAACTGCCGTTCGTGGCACTCCTAGTTGTCTAGCGATTCGACGTAAACTGAGAGTTGGCTCCCTTGTAACAATAGCTACTACTTCTTCCTGTAAGTCTGCTGGCAAATTTACTCCTCGGTCGAAAAGATAATCACGCAGTCCGCATTCCCGAAATTGTCTGTGTACTTCCAGAAACGTTCTGTAATGAGAAATGCGCCTATCGGGAAACCAATGTCGGTATTCAATAACTGCTTGACATGCACTGCCGTTACAGTAGCCATACACAAAATGCATGTCCGCATACTCTTGAGAAGAAAATCGGTAAGGCATTTTGAATAAAGAAAACGTGTCCACTCACTAATAAGCTGTTGAATGAACGGAAACGTAATGTAATCTTTTATTAAAAAATTCAACGTTAACAGACATCTGAACATTTGTTTATTGTATGATATCCATGGTTCAGCACTTACGAAATAAGTAAGACCCTTCTTTATCATAAATCAATTTCCAGTACTCTTTTTTGTAGATTTTTATTATGCGACGTTAACAATCACAGGCCTGTTATTGAATCGTATAACTTTTTTTAAATAAAATCAGTTTGTATTAACTTTAGGATTACATTTTTTTTCATGATCTGACAATCACATTCCCAGATCTGTAACTTTGAAACAAATAAAAATGGATATACATGTTTTGCGTTTTTGTTTCTTGAAATGAAGTCTACTTTACACTCCTAAAATTTGAACATAACGATACGGGACAGCTTGTATAGTATATGCTTGTTATATCCAACGATGCCAGCTTTAAAAACATTTGAGGGAGAAGCAGACATACACATTTAACATGCTCTATTCCCTAACAAACACTTACCGGGTATACAACACTTATTTCTCTACGTGCGTATATTAATAGTCGATTTCAACATGCATGTTTTTACAACTTAAGATAAGACACAAATCATAAGATGGTATTACGCCGGCAGACACCTCAATGTACCTGTACAAACCTGATATTCACAAAAATTAAATGTTTGGGCTGATATTTTAAATAATTCAATTGTCGGTTCTTTCTATAGGGACATATCAGTAATGTCCGCCTAGAATTTTATTATAGGTGGCATACTGCCAAGAACAATGTGGTGGATTATTTGAACCTTTAATTATCGGAGAAGAGTTAATTTATTTTCTTTTCATAAGAGTTACATTTATTTTTTTTACATAATTTAGAATTAATATTTCATTTCATTTTATTTATACGCGGAAAATATAAGTTTTGTTGTACATCCTCATAAAAGTAATACACCATGAAATAAATATTTTTCTGTAAATATTCGTGGCGAATTTTATACGTATTTCTAAGATGCGTTCTACAACCCTCTGAAGCAATAGACTTACTGACTAGCTATAATCTGACTGAACCTTACTTATGCATACATTCATTGGCAACCTCGCTATATGACTTTCTTTACTTTTCTCTGTCGCGCTCTTTTCATCTTCTACTTTCGTACCAGAAATTAAAATTTGTCTATTACGGTATAGAGAAAACGCGTTATATCCAATTGTACTATTACCATCGAAAAATAAGGGACAAGTCTTAACACATAAATTCGTCATATTTTTACATTGTAAGTCTGATTTCAAATACAAACTGACGTTGGTGACATTTCATAAATTGGCAAATATCATTTTATCATGAAGTAGACTTTACAATGTACAAAAATAAGTGTCCCTTAAATTACGATCGCAACCGTACGTCATACTAGAACCATAACGACACGTCCTATATATCTTACCGGCAAGATCAAGGTTAGTAAATAGGTAAGGGTGCCTCGTAACTAATGGCGATCGCCATATTGTGCGTCATCGGGCGTGCCATGCGTTTCCTGTCTAGTTGACCAGTTCTCAAATTACCGGTCTAGATTGATGTTTGTAGTATTCGTAGCGTTATTTTCTAATTTTATAGTGTTTTATATTGGGAGCAAAAAAAACGGGACAGTGGCAAAATCGTTATATCAATTTCCTTTATTTTTTAGCGTTATAATTTTGACGATATTTGATTAATTTTTAAACTGTACGTCAAATTATTTATCATAGTTGCTAATTCAAAATTAAAAATGCCGCATCTTTCGAAAACTGATAAAGCCAGACTTGTTATTAGTTTGCAAAATGGGAAAACATTAAGAACTGTATCGGCTCTATTTAATATTGGCAAAAGTTCAGACGCAAGAATATATAAAAAAATGGAGGGATGAGGATAATTTAAATCGAAAAATAAGTTCCAGACGTAACAAAATTTCAAATCCGCAGGAAGGCGAAACATTATTAGTTACTGAGATTAGGCACAACCCTTTCAAAACATTAAAGGAAGCTATAAGAACAACAGAATTTCCAGTCTCATCTTGTAACACAATGGTTACAAAAGAATGAAATTTAAACTTGAGATTTCCCGCCCTACAGTAATAATAATAATAATAATATTTATTGATGTATATATACATACATACGTCATATTGATATATTCAGTATAAAATATAAATGAGAAAAGTACAAATATAAATGAGAAAAGTACAAATAACAATAAAAGAAAAAGCACATTAAAATTGATGATTAAAAAAAATCACTTAACGAGTAAAAACACTCCTTTAGTAGTATGTCTTTGGCTTTGATTTTAAATCGTCCACGGTCCAGGCCTTTCACTCCATTGGGAATTTTATTGTAAATTTTTAAAGCTAGGTAATTTGAACTCATTTGACTTCTCTGTAACCGATGGTATGGTATCACTATGTTATTTCTATTCCTGGTGCCGTAATTGTGGAAATTACTATTTAAGTAGAACTTTTGGTGTGTATTGTGGACATACTCCAGACAGGTAAGTACATACAAGGATGGCAAGGTCAGTATTCTATGTGTTTTAAACAGTTGCCTGCAGCTAGTTTTGCTGGACACACTACTAAGAGCCCTAATGGCACTTTTTTGCATTTTAAACACCGACTCAGCTGCACCTGACGCACCCCACGCTAGGATGCCATATGTAGCTCTACTCTGAAAATTAGAAGAGTAGGCCGTTCGAGCTGCTTCGTATGTTGCTATCTGTTTTATTCTACGAATAGAATAAACAGCCGCAGCAAAGCGGCGACACAAATCTTCCACATGGCAATCCCAACTCATGTCGCTGGTGAGTTGTATACCCAGAAATTTGATGCTCTCTTTGCTCTCTGCAAACTGGGTAACTTTCCCTGCAGATATGTTATAAGGTAGATCATTCACGTAAATTAGAAAGAGCAGAGGACCTAATATTGACCCCTGTGGAACCCCTCGATTTATCGATAATGTATTCGAATATTTATTAGTCCAGTAGACTGCTTGCTTTCTGTTCGTTAAGTAAGAGGAAATAAGTTCATTTGCTCGTCCTCGCACGCCGTATCTGTGCAGTTTCTGTAAAAGTATTGGATGGTCCATGGAGTCAAAGGCCTTACTCACATCCCAGCAACCAAGAATCACCACTTCCTTGCGATCAAAAGCATCTGCAATATGGTCCAAAAGCTCAGTAATTGCTGTGCTAGTGGATCTGCCTTTTAAATAGCCATGTTGGGTATCATTTAAGAGTTTGTATGTCTCAAAATAATTAAGTAATCTTTTCTTGATGATGGTTTCTAAAATTTTTGACATGATTGGCAGTATTGAGATTGGTCGGAAATTTGCTTTATCATCCGTGCCCCCCTTATGTATAGGAAGCACTTTGGCTACATTCAATTGATCAGGGAATATGCCACTGCACAAACAACTATTGAAAATCTGCGTTATAGGATCCACTATATAATCTATACTCTTTTTTAATACAATGACATTTAACGTGTATATATCAGTGGTTTGTTGATTTCTGAGGCTATATACTATTTCTTTGATTTCTTCATTTGTTGTAGGGCGAAGAAAAAAGGTATTTGGTGCACTTTTAATACTTTTGGCAAGTAGGTCATCAGGAGCTAAATTTGGTCCCCCAATTGACCTAACTGAATCATTGCCAATATCAACAAAGAAAGAGTTAAACTCATCAGGTGTAATATTTGACAAAACATTCCCATCACGCTTATTATTTCCCACTTCTCTATTTATTATATTCCACACTGCTCTAGACCTATTTTTAGATCTTTGAATGTAATTTTAGTTCATCCTTTTCTTGCTCAGGATTATCTGTTCTTTGTATTGCTTTTTTAAGTGCCTATATAATTCACTAGCTTCCCTCTCGCCTGTAGCTCTACTTATTACTTCAACGCTATCAAGAACATTTCTCATTTCTTTAATTTCCTCGGTATACCACGACATATTGTTGTAGTTGCTACTAATATTTTTTACTACCTCAGGAAATGATTCATCAAAAATATCCCAGTAGAGAGCAAAAAAGCATTTGAAACGTTCCTGTATGTTGTCAATAGTATACAGTGCACTCCAATTTACATTTAAAAGCTTGTTCACAAACGTGCAAGAATTAATCTCATTCATTTGTCTGGTGTTTACCTTAGTCAGCTTTAGTGTTTCAACTTCGTCCTTAATTACTATGGATATTCTCTGACAAAAATGGTCAGACAGATGAGGATTAAAGGTCTCAAAAAATGTTTTGTTTATACCCTCCGATATAAAAATATTATCTATGCATGTCTTGGAGTTTTTTGATACTCTGGAAGGCTCACTAAATATTTTATGTAGCCCATAAGTTACAAATAAATTGCTCATACGAATCGCGTCCTTCGTCATGATACTGAAATCCACATTGAAGTCGCCTGCTACTATTAAATTTGCATCAGGCAGGCATTCATTTATTTCCTGCAAAGCACCATTTAGATTTTTGAGGGCGCAGTCCAAATCACCTGTTGGGGACCTGTAGATACAGACAACAACGATATTTACATTTATCAAATAAACACTCTCAAGTTCAATATCCAATTCAACCGAATATTTGTCCGGTATGTCAATTCTACGAAAGCTCAAACCTTTTCGTATCAATATCAGCACGCCACCGTGCATTTTATGACTTCTGCAGAACGCCGCAGACATACTATAACAATCCATTTTTATATTGTTAATAGACGAAGTCGTCAACCAGTGTTCCGTTAAACACATTATATTTGGTTAAAATTCATTCAAATGTATATCGACTTCGTCGATTTTACCGGATAGAGATTGTATGTTAATACAATATGATCATTTATATTTACCCTCTAGCAAGCCATGAAATTATTTCTTGAAAATATCGTGTTGGTAGTGACAAATAAAATACATCTGTCATTATGTGTATGTTCTGATAAATAAAACTCATCTGTCATTAATGTATTTATTAATTGACACTTAAAAATGTTTACAATAAATCATAAAGTTTTTCTGATCGAATCATACTTTAGGAATGGTGTAAAATTAGAAAATGGAGAATGGTCGTACTCCTTGCAGCCTTGTATAGAAGAATTTCGGGCAGAATTTCCAAATTTTCCAACAACATATGACAGTTTGCGGCAATTAATTTAAAAGTCAGTGGTTAAATTCCGTGAAACAGGGTCTGTGTCTCGAAAACCAGGTGCTGGTAGACCACTAAAGCGGACAGTTGAAAATATAGCAGATGTTGAGGGACGAATAAATCAATCACCTAAGAAATCGATTCGTAAGCTTTCACAACAAACACAACTGTCATATGGGACCTGCCAGAGAATCCTTAAAAAAGACTTACAAAAATTTCCATACAAATTTCATAGCGTGCAAGAGCTTTTACCAATCGATCATGTAACCAGAGTTAATTACTGTCAGTGGTTCTTAGGTACGATTAATAACGATGAGGTTCTTGACAAATCCTTCTGGTCCGATGAAGCATGGTTTCATTTATCAGGATACATAAATAAACAAACAATGCGCATCTGGTCTAGTGAAAATCCACATGAAATTCTTGAAACACCCTTGCATTCACAAAAAATAGGCGTTTGGCTTGCTGTTTCTCGTAGACGGATTATTGGTCCAATATTCTTGAATAATACGATAAATGCAGAACGATATCGTAATAATTTATTGCTACCATTTGTAAATCAATTACATGATGATGAGCTCCGCGAGGGATATTTCCAGCAAGATAATGCAACAGCCCATAAGACAAGAGAAACGATGGAATTATTGCATGAATTCTTTGATAATCTAATAGTAGACTTTCCACCACGATCTCCGGATTTAACAATTATGGACTATTTCATTTATCCACATCTAAAAAATAGAGTATTTACGAATCGTCCACATACAATTGAAGAACTTACTAATGCTATCCGAAATGTCTGTGAGGAAATTACACCATATAATTTAAGGAATGCCTTCAATACAGTGGCGGCTCTTGATGACGTACGATGTGCGCTGCTGCACGGATGAGACTACTTCGAACTATTTCGGAAGATTTCGGTACGGTTACTTGCTTCTCTGTATATATGAAAGCTTAAACGAAGCAGTCTCATCCGTGCAGCAGCGCACATCGTACGTCATCAAGAGCCGCCACTGCTTCAATAATATGAGACGAAGAGTTGCGATATGCATAGAAAATGAAGGAGCTCACTTTGAACATTTATTGTAGCTGTTTTTATTATTAAACTTTTTATTTTTTCAACTGAAACGTTTGTATGTAATTATTTGTCAAAATGACAAAACCTAATCTGTCATCAGTATAAAATAACCTATATCACACACACGCTGCAAAATAAGTTAACTTAAATTATGGTACCAACTTAAGTTTAAAAAAGAAAAATGTCATTGCCTTCTAGAGGGTAGAAATATGTGATCATATGGTATTATGCATTGTAATGCATTCGTCGCTAGATATAGCCTGTATATTTGTATTTTGGATATTTGTGTGTCCATTTTCTAATATGCTTTTATTTAAATGTACATTAGCACTATTTTTCGTTGAAGGCTCCGGTAGATCGAAAAAATCTAAATTTTTTGACTAATATACCTTCAGGCCAGAACAACGGATCATATAGTTCATTTTTAAGAGAAACATCAGCCCCCATTTTAAAAGACGTGCTATTTCCCTTAGAATTTAATTTAGTAACATCAAAAGTATTATTTGGAAACTTCCCCTCTAAATATGTCCGCACCTGCTGCTCGGTTGAAGTCGACTTACATCTCCCAACATAAATCCAAAGCCGTCGCTTGGTCGCCGTGAATTCACCAGACTGAGATGCGGTACATGTTCCGTATATTTTCACGTTGTCGGGAGTTTTTTCTATTGCAATGTTTTTCTTAGTAAGTGCAATATTTTTACTATCATTATCCTTTTTTTCGAGATATATAACGGTTTCTGATGAAAAGTTTAATTTGTCGTTTCCCTCTATATTGGTCTCTTTTAATACTTCGCATTCATTACTTTCAGTATTTTTCGTGTCGGTTTTTATTGCTTTTATTTCTTCTTTTAACAATTCAATCTCCTTTCTTAATTCAGTTGTATGTTTTTCTAGTAGATCGGAGAATATTTGTTTAAATTCAGCCAAAGACCGCATAATTTGACTTTTGTGCTCTTGTATTGATTTTCCTCTTGTATTTATCATGTTGAATATTATTCACTACAAATAATCACCCTTTTTTAAACAAAGAATTTAAAGAGTACCAGAAAACACGTCTAAACTCTACGCACACTCTGACACGAATCAAATCTCTAAATCCCATTTAAAATGTATATGTAGCTGCTGCCCAGGAAGAATTTTGGGAGATTGTTCAAAATGCTTGGAATGAAATTCCAATGTTGTACGAAATATTGCCGCTTCAATGTCTGCAAGATTAGATGCAGTTATAAATAATAACGGTGGAATGACGAAATACTAATTATTTTAATTATATTCTTTCTCTATCTTTTTAGTTATTTTTATTTATATATATTTTGAAAATGTTTAATAAATGTCAATAAGACACATTTTTGAAAATTCCTGTACTATTATTAGTAAAGATAGCCCCACTTAAGTAATCTCAATTTAAACCCACGCAGAAACAGTGTCCCGTTTTTTTTGCTCACGAAGTATAAACTTTGACTATTTACAAATGTTTTACAGTATAGTGAGAGCAAAACATTGAAAAAAATTTAAAAAATTGTGAATTAAAGTAATGTATTAACTCAATAAGGTTTTTTGTTTATAAAGATTGTACTTTTATTTTGGTTATTTATAAGAAAACTGCATCAAATAATATCTTGATATCCAGTTAGTAGTTGCATTTGTGAACCCATTTTTTTCAGACACACAAAACCTTTTATTAACTATGTAATAATAATTTAATGAAAGAACTGGGTTGTGACAGTTGAATACTAAATTAATTAATTAATATGTGTTTCATTGTGTCAACCACCTTCACTTTCTTTATAATTTATAAGCGCTTTTTTAGCAAAAATATTTACATTAAATTCTTTTTACACCCATGACTACACCAATGACTAGCAGTCATTAACCATTACTTAAAGCAATATTTTGAAATAAAGGACGACATGCTTTGTGTAAGTATATGTGATTAGATCATACATAAACCAATCGTTTTGTTTATAAAAAATAGTGATTTACTTTACTCGATTTATACCTATTTAACTAATGATAAAATTAAAGTCAAAATCATTCTAATTTGAATGGGCACGCTGCGCGTATTAATATTATTGGTGGAGTTACGAGGCAACCTTATACATTTAGTAACCTTGCGCCAAGACGTCAATTATAAGATGTCAACTAAAAAGCGTTCAAATAAGCTTTGCCTCTAGTAGGCCATTCCTTTAAAAACGTATGATTATTAATAATTTAAATTTGCATTAGTTGTCAATTAGACAGATGCATAGTTGACAAAAATTGCTTTGTAATTTAAAATTGATTTAACATGGATTTTACTATACAACACAAATCATTCATGCTAGAATCTTATTTTCGAAACGGACGTAAGATTGACGGACAATGGCAGTATTCTCTTCAAGATTGTTTAGAAGAATTTAGAAATGAGTTCCCTAACGTCATCTTTGATTATGACGGTTTTCGGCACACAGTGACACATTCCGTTATGGTTTTCAGAGAAACAGGGAGTGTTAAACAGAAAGAAGGCGCAGGTCGGGCGAAAAAGCGTACAGAAGAGCTAGTTAATAATGTAAGAGAAATTATAAATAATGCACCAAGAACTTCCGTACGAGCATTATCACAACAAGTGGGTGTGTCAATTGGCACGTCATACAATTTTAAAAATGGACTTACATTTATTTCCATATCACATGACCTGTTATCAAGAAATCAAGGAAATCGACTATCCCAGAAGAATAACGTTTAGTCAGTGGTTCTTAAATAATTTTGATAATGACCTTCTTGACAAAACCGTTTTTTCTGATGAGTCATGGTTTTATCTGAATGGATATGTGAACTCACAAAATATGAGGATGTGGACTAATGAGAAACCACATAATTTTTTTGTTGAAACCGCACTTCATCCGCAGAAAATTGGTGTATGGTGTGCGATTAGTCGAAGGAGAATTATTGGCCCTATTTTTTTTAACGGAACCTTAACAGGAGAAAGGTATCGACAAGAAATTATTATGCCATTTATCGAACAGCTTGACGACGAAGAAATAACACAGGGTTACTTTCAACAAGACGGAGCTAGAGCACACACAGCAGGTGAAACAATTAATATTCTGCAATTTTTTCAAAATCGGTTGATAAGTTTAAACACTGAACATGAATTTCCACCAAGATCTTGTGACATTACCCCATGTGATTTCTTTTTATGGACATTCTTAAAGAACTCAATTTATCAAGTACAGATACCTGATCTTGCAGGCCTTCAAATCAGAATTGCTGAAAGAATTAATGGAATTGACAATGCGATACTACAAAACACTTTTTCCTCCATTAGAAGAAGATGTGAGAAATGTTTCGAACAAGGTGGTGGACACTTTGAACAATTTTTATAAAATTTTGCTTGTTTGTTGGAAATAAACATATTTCATTCACTTAAAAATGTTCGTTTTATTATTTTGACATTTGTCATTTCAATCAAATATCTCATCTCATAACCAACAAAATTCCTATTAAAATTAGTAACAAGCTAAGACATAATCATAATTTCCAAGGGCTACTTTGAGGTAAAATTTATTTGAATTCTTTGTATAAAAAGGTTAATAATGAAGCAATTAATTGATTCGACTGTTTACCGAAACCTTTTGGCATTATATCCAAATGACGCAACGAGATAGTAAACACAATGTGGTTCTAAAAGGAACTGTTTTTAAACAGTCAAAATAAATTGGAAAAATCTACACAAAACTAGGATTATTTGACAGATATGTTATCTTTCATTACTGCAAGTAACTATTACCCTGTTAAAAATATATACAAAAAAGATTTAGTATTGAACCGGAAGTTATGTGTTTAGTTGCCATGAATGTCTATATTATCATCAATTTAGAACATTGTGTATTTAAATTAATGAAATAAAAGCTTTCAAATATAGTTTAACAAACTAATTTTTTTAGTTTCTCTAATACAGTTATGACAACATGTTGACGTACAATTGGACTTAACATATTTCTTCTATAAAGTTAAGCAATAATTTAAGAATATCTTAAGTAAGTTTGTATAAACTACTTAGCATACAAAATATTTCTATTAAGATCAAGTACCTGTTTTGTATTTTCTAACTTCTTTTCCACTCGTTTCAAAACAGTTCTTGACTCTTTATTTTTTGGTTCTAGTTCCAAAACTCTTAAGAGATCACTTTGTGCTTCACAAAACTGATTTAAATTTTCTCTAGCAGCTGCTCTCCTTTGATATGCTTTTACATATGTTTTATCTAATTGTAATGCTGTTGTACAATCAGACTCAGCATATTGATATCTAAAATTTTGTAGTTATTTAAGTAAAATAAATTTTGGAAAAGCACTTACTTTTCTTTCTTCAAATAGCAGAGTGCTCTGTTGGCATAATAAATAGGATCATATGCATAACATTCTATTGCTCGTGTATAACAGTCTATAGCTTGATTCCATTGTTGTTTTTTTACAAAAACATTACCTTTTTCTTTTTCTGAATTTGCCAAGTCCATGGTACTTTCATCTACTTCATCACTTAATTCTGATTCTGTAGAACTATGTTCTTCTATACTGTCATTATCTAATTTAACACAATAAGCATCAGCATCAAACTTATCCCATGCTGCATAATCACATCCCTTTATTTGTTTGCTTTGCTTTACATTTACTTCTTTTTTATTTTTGTCCTTACTTATTTCTGAAATTTTTGATATCTTATTTTTGGGCAGAGGTGCCTAAGAAATATAAGACAAAAAATACAATGTAAAAATAGATACAATACAAAAACATTAAAAATATGTATACAGTTTCATTACTGACTTGGTATTATTATTACATTACTACTTGGTATGTTCTGTGATTAGATTAGTGATTACTAACCTCAGATTGATTATTTTGTGATCTCTTCAATGATTCATCTTTCGTTTTTATCTCGTCTCCCCATTCTTTGAGCTCCTTACAAAAATCTTGTAAATCTTTTGCATTATCACGAACTTGTTTTTGTAGTAAAATAGAATCCATTATTTAGGATTTCTCAACCGAACTCATAAAAATAAATTTGACAATTGGTTGTTATTGCCAATCAATAACGTTACTATGAACGTTACAAAGTTAGAAACAGTTTACAATTATCGAGTGACATGAAAATAGATAATAAGCGATTTCGATCAGTAGCGGTACTCGCAACCATTTATTTTCGATTTACGAAATAATGACGTCACAGAAATTTTCGTTAGGAAGAAATATGGTGTTCAACATGGGAAACGGTAAAGCAATAACACACATAGCTGTAACACACATAGATCGCGAAACGTCTAGATGTCCAAATACGTACTTATGATACGAATATTAAAGTGGTAAGGGGTTTATATCTTTTTTATTAGCCAGTTTCCAATAAAAGACGTCTTTTATATAAAAAAATAAAATTATCGCCGAAAGTTAAACGCCTAAATAAATTTAATGATAATTTCATTTAAACAATCGCATAGTTTTTCTTAATTTTTGAGAGGGAATTTAGTAACTATAAGAACTTGCTCCAAAATCGAGCGCGAAACCTTGATTCCTTAAAAATGGTTTGCCTTCCAATTTTGTACTTATTTGCACAAGACGTCACAAGTTATTTCATAATTCAGGATTCGTGAATAATTAAAATATGGCGTTTTGTTGTAATAACTCATGTTACTTGTACTTTTTAGAATTGTTTAGAATGTAGTCATTTCTTTAGTTTACAATGCATTTAAATGTCATTTGTAATAGAATTAAAGATTGCAAAAATAATTTGTTACAGAATGCCCTATTTCTAAATTTAAGGAGAGACTTCTAAATTACAACTATGAATATATAGTAAATAGGATATATAGTTTATCATCCTTGTAATGTAATTATATAAAACATTAAAAAAAACATTGTATTAAACATTTTACGTTATTTTACATTCATCATTCCCGTGTTAAGTACTTATTTTGTTGTGGAATCTTCCTGCATTTTCTGAATTTCTATATATTATATAAGTATATACTAAGTGCTTGCTATATGGCTGCAACTGTGAAAATTTATTATCTCCATTTGTTTGCTTTTCAGCAATTTCCAACTGTGACGCCACTGGTATATTGAAAGTATTTGTGAAGTTCTTTTATTTTATTACCAATTTTTTGCCTTTACCAACATCTGGTACCAATCGGCACATTTTTTATCATTCATTTAGAATTATCCGAAAAATTCATGATTGGTAACTTGGCTTAGATTGTCTTTTTGCTTTAAATAACAATATAAAAATGGATGTGAAATAAAACCAACCTGACAAATTTAACAACTTGACAGTCTCTTGTCAGTTTTTGAATTGTCACCATATAAAAAAATAATAACAATATATAAATATGCATACTTGTTAGTCAAAATTTATCAAGGAATTTTAGCAACAATACATATCAGTTTCGAATGTTAAATAATTATAAATAAAATGGTGGAAGAAATTTCTGAAAATAAACTCACTGAGCAAAATGAAGAAACATCTGATAAAAGTTCGGTGGATGCTCTAGAAACGGAAAACCAATGGGAAGATATTTTGGGCAGTGGTAGCATAATGAAAAAAATAATACAAAGTGGGAATGCTGATAGTAGACCTCAAAGACTTCAAATTTGTGAAATAAACTATGATGCTCAGCTTGAAGATGGTGTGTCAGTTGAAAAATATAATAATTTTATTATGCAATTGGGGGATTGTG
The DNA here is from genome assembly GCA_935421215.2 of Melolontha melolontha. Classification (NCBI taxonomy): domain Eukaryota; kingdom Metazoa; phylum Arthropoda; class Insecta; order Coleoptera; family Scarabaeidae; genus Melolontha; species Melolontha melolontha. The sequence continues at coordinate 102,122,751 of OW285236.1, read as the reverse complement.
ATGTATGTTAATATTGATAATTTATGTGTTTTAATAACATATAATTATCTTTTTGAAATTATGCTTCTTGCAAGAGAAAAGCATTTTTTTATGTAGGCCTTTTACTAATACATTTAATTTAATTTAGGTCGTACAGGGTCTAGATTTAGCAGTAGGCTTAATGAATGTTGGTGAAATATGTGAATTGCAAATTGAGGCACGATTAGCTTATGGGAGTAAAGGCTTATCTCCATTGATACCTAGTAATGCTAAGTTGAATTACAAAGTGGAACTTGTATCTGCTAAAGATGAAGAAGATCCTGAAATGCTAACAGTTAGCCAAAGAAAGATTGTAGGGTAAATATTTTTGTTTTCGGTATATATGTAATTATATAATATCAGATATAGCAGTTGTTTATTATTTTAGAAATAAAAAGCGTGAACGTGGAAATTGGTGGTATGGTAGAGGTGAAAATACATTAGCTATTCAGTGCTACAGACGTTCATTAGATTATCTAGATGAACTAGAAGGTGGTATTACAGCAGGAAATCCCGAAAGTCAAGATGTTTCTGATGGTGAACTTCAAAACTTATTAGAAGATAGATTAAGCGTTCGTAATAATCTAGCAGCAGCTCAAATCAAATTAGGTTCATTTTAAATTACACTATGTGATAAAAAAGATTATAATTTTGTTCCTTTTTAGGATTATACGATGCAGCATTAAGTTCTTTGGAAACTGTTTTACGATGTCAACCACATAATGTAAAAGCATTATATAGAAAAGCCAAGGTAACTCATTATCAATCATTGCTATATGATATATTATTATGATATATTAGAAAACCTATATATAGAGTGCGAAAATCCGGTCAGCGCATCATGAGACATACAGATGGATGTATGTAGTGCAGTGTGCATCTCGTTCGGATGGGTTTACCTATATTACAGTATTTTATACCTTGTATAGAAGTATGTCACTGCTTAAAAGCGTAAGTGTTTCATATTTCATAAATTTGATATAACTTTTTATTTTATTTACCTACTATCAAGCGCACGCCTCTGGTTCGCCGACCATATTTCGCACTCTACTTATACCGGGTTCTTCTTTTATCATTACACATAGAGTTCACACGTTTTCTCTTGACACCAACCTGCGCGAAAATATAAACGTCGTGCTACAGACAGTCCAAAAAATATCGGTTTAGGATACGTTCATAAGTGATTAATTTAAATACTCTCGTGAGAGAAAAAAGACGGGACACTGTTTCTGTGTGGGTTTACTTAAGTAGCTATCTTCACTTATAATTGGAAGTCAGAAATTGTCAAAAATGTGTGTTTTGTTGACATTGATTAATCATTTTTATTACTAAAAATAATTGAGAAAGAATATACTTAAAATAATTACTAACATATGATCAAAAAGTCTTTGGATCGCGATAGCCATGGAGTGTAAAAACCATCTATAGAATTATTTACTTCTGTAGTTTGAAGTACACATAAGTCACAAATAAAATAGATTTTAGGTTATGGTAATTAGTTGCATTTTATGTAACGGGTGTTCATTTGAAAAGTCAATCTAGTAGCATGTGATTTACTGAGAACATTTTGAAGTATGTCGTAAATTAAAATTTACTACTTAACCTACGAAGTCGTATATTTTGACAGTTTCATACATACAAATAAATAACAAATGTGAGTGACATTATCAAATGTCATTTGGATTTACGTTTACGGAACAACAAACACATACTAATATATATGCGTCTTATTCTATCAAAATTTCAAAGTAACCTAGATTGACTTTTCAAATGAACACACGTTACATTTTATAGCCAGCTGACTTAAAAGTTGTCAAGTAAATGTCAAAACTAATTGAAATAAATAATTTCATAGATATCTCGTAAATTCCACGGCAACCAAAGACTTTTTGATCATACGATATTTCGTCATTCCACCGATATTATTTATAACTGCATCTAATCTTGTAGACATTAAATTGACAATATTTTGTACAACATTTATAGGAATTTGATGCCAAGCATTTTGAACAATCTCCCAAAATTCTTCCTGGGTAGCAGCTCTATCTCATTAATCCCTATACATTTTCAATGGAATTTAGATGTAGACTGTAGGGCGCGAAATCTCAAGTTTAAATTCTTCCCTTGTAACCATTGTGTGTAACCAGACTGGAAATTGTGTTGTTCTTATAACTTCCTTTAATGTTTCGAAAGGGTTGTGCCTATCTCAGTAACTTATGTTTTGTCTACCTATGGATTTGAAATTTTGTTACCTCCGGAACCTATTTTCCGATTTAAATTATCCTCTTCCCTACAATTTTTATATATTCTTGCTTGAACTTTTACCAATATTAAATTGAACCAATACAATTTTTAATGATTTCTAATTTTCCAAACTAGTAACAAGTCTGGCTTTATCAGTTTTTGAAAGATGCGACATTTTCAATTTTGAACTAGCAACTATGATAGATAATTTGACGTACAGTTTGAAAATTAATCAAATATCAAAATTACAACGCTAAAAAATAAAGGAAATTGACATAACGATTTTGATACTTGCCCCGATTTTTTTGCTCACGACAGTATATTCTTAATTATTTATGGTATATTTTTAAAGAGAGAGACAAATTTCTGAACAGACCCCCAGCCCTAATTACAACCTATACTTTAATTTTACGCAGTAGATTTAAATTTGAAAATCTGAAATATGAAATCTGTGGCAAATTAAATTGTATATGGATTGTCAGGGATAAATCCACAGTTACGACAGCAGAATGGTAAATGTAGTAATTACAGCACATGAAAATAAGTAAATTTGTCTAAAAAGCACATGTTATTTCATTTATTTGATGAAAAAAAAGGTCAAATAGTACATGTCCTTACTGATAAACATTGTATGTAATACATACTATGCAATACAGTAGTAAATAGCTTAAATTCTACGACTGTAACAGTGTATGACAATTAATTCCAATTAAAATAGATTAACAAGTTAATAACAAAAATATCTTATTTTATAAACTATTTGAAGATTGTTGAATTCAGTCTGACGTTGTAGAAATGGAATCATCACTACCACTGTCATCTCCAAGAGAAATTATGAATGGTTCTATAACTTCATCGATAATTCCGTCAATATCTTTCATCCGGCTTCTTCTTTACTAACATGATTTATGCATTTTTGCCAAGTTGTTGCAGTTACATTATTGATAGCATTATGTAAAAGTTGCTTAACTTCATTTAATTTAGAACTTCTATTTTTTACAGCTACCTCATTTTTATTTGTGCCCACACAAGTTCAATCGGATTCAGCTGGGAGTGGTATGGAGGTAAACGAAGAACAGTTTTGTTTTTTGACTTCGCAATTTCATCAATTACATATGAATTGTATTTATTTTTGACCATATTTACGAAGTTCAACAATTCTGCTCTAACCATATCCTCCTCATACTCTATCCCCTTAGTTCATAACCAATTTTGTATGTCTGCTTTTCTCCACAATGTTGTTGGTGTCTTTTCAGCCTTGCGGCTATGATACAGTGCATTATCCATCACTACAAAAGCATTCTTTGGTAGATAAGGTAATATGTTAGAGAACCAATCATCAAACACTGCGGCATTCATTTTCTCATGATAATCAGAGGTTTTCTTCCCCTCAAACAGTAACAAACCATTTTCAATGAAACCATCAGAACTGCCAATATGTAATATTATCAGGCGATGTCCCTTACCAGACGGGTTTTTTAATCCTGTTGTCCTTCCACAAAGGCCTGTCTATGGCTTAAAACACTTGTGTCCATCCATATCTTCTGCACTGTATGGCCCTCATTCAACCAGGTTTCATCTAAATAGAAAATTGGTCTATTCTGGGATCTGTATAGTGAAATATAAATAAATATACATAAAATGAACACATTACATAGTTTAAAAAAGAAAAACAAAACAGATCATATTCACATGCAAAAATTATAAAATGTTTTTTAATCTGATAAAATGCTGCCGTCGTCAATTTACGTTGTTGTTGAATGACTTAACTTAAAATATTCGTCCAACTTTGTCTGCCTCGCCCTCCTTTCTGCTTCTTTTTGCAACGTTTTGTAACATCTATTGGCTGAGTTTACTTCCCGAAATACTTTATCACTGCGATCTTCGTCGGGATCATTTTGAAGAAAGATGTTCATTCCCTTCTCAAAATACGAAAGCGTCAAGGTTTTTGCTGTTAGCTGCCTGGATATAACAGGCTCTGGCTCCTCATCAAGTGTTTGTTCGGTTACTAACTGGATCAGCTCCTCGTTTGAAAGAGGTTCTCTGTCAGCATCGAGCGAATCAACCAAATCACCTTCTTCTAAATCTTCAAACCCAAAATCTTTTGCTAAACTCAATATGTTTTATCGAACTTCAGGAAGAGAATTAACTCCAGACTCATTCGATTTTATGCATTCTGGCCATATTTGTTTCCAAACATGGTTCATTGTGGTTGATTTTAAGTCTTTCCATGATTCGCTAATATTGTACACGGCATCTTTGATGCTGCAGTTTTTCCAAAATTGTTTTATCGATGATTCACCATCGGTTTGTGAATAAGTTTACGAAAAGTTCTGCGTAAATAATAAGCCTTAAACGTTGCTATAGCACCCTGATTCATTGGTTGGATCAGAGCTGTTGTATTTTTGGGAAGGTACTCAATCTCCACATCTTCCAATAATTCTGGTAAATTAACCGGGTGCCCTGGAGCATTATCCAAAATGAGCAATGCCTTGTTGCTCAAGTTCTTTTCCTTTAAATATTTTTTTACTTCTGTTCAGCCCTTTAAAACACCTTCGCATTTCGCATTTGAATGATATACTAACAGCGGTTTTAGCCTAAAATCCCCTGCAGCATTTGCACCAAGAAGCAAAGTTACTCGTTCTTTAGAGACCTTATATCCAGATGCAGACTTTTCAGATTTTGAAATGAAAGTTCTTTCAGGCATTCACTTCCAATAGAGTCCTGTTTCGTCTACGTTAAAAACTTGTTCTGGTTGGTATCCACTTCTTTTTATAACTTTCTTCAAAGTGTTTGGATATTCTTTGCCTGCGTTATCACTAGCTTTTTCGCCTTTCATTTTTAAATTATGCAAATTGTGGCGATTTTTGGATTTTTCAAACCAACCTCGGCTTGCTTCGAATTTTTCATCTTTCGCAGATTCATAATTATCCTCTCTCTTTAAATTTTCGAAAATACTTTTGGCCTTTTCTTGGATTGTCATCTGGCTCATTGGGATCCTTCGTTCATTATTGTCTTCAATCCACATAACTAATAATTTTTCCATTTTTTCCATAACACTGCTTCTTTGGCGAGTTAATTTTAAAACACTTGAAGGTGTAGCGGACAGCGAATTTATATCAATTTCTTTTTTTCTATCACGAATAGTTTGAACGGTAGACTTCGCCAGTCCCATTGCATTACAAATTTGAACAATTTTCTCACCAGCTTCAATACGACGTAAAACTTCTAATTTGGTGTCTAGCGTAACAGATTTTCGGCTACTCTTTTTATTATTAGCAGCATCAATATCCAAATTGAATGAACGTTTCGGTGGCATTTTTACTAAAAAAGAAACGATTATATTTAAAAGAATTATTGAATTATTACAAAACCTACCAACTGTGTTTTTAATTCAGCAATTAATAAATGTGCTGGTCACTACCATGCGCAATTTCCATCTAATGCGCGCGTTCTTGTGTGCTTTTGCTCAGTTACGAATAATATGTACATACATACAAAAATAAAGCAAATACAACCAAGCTATTGGCCGTATAATGAAACATTTTAGGCCGTAAATCGAAAAAGTGTCATAATTAAAAAAGGCCGTTATAGCTAAATGACGTATAAAGAGCGGCCTTATAGCGAAGTAAGGGTGTAATTTAATAATATGATAACAAAACTCTAGAAACGTAGACCTAATATAAAGATGTCAAAATGTTCAACCATTGATGGCAAAAAGCGAATGTTCTACGTTGTTATTTTGCCTTGCTCTGGACCAATAAGAAACAACTGTCACTTGGGTCTGTTCAGAAATTTGTCTCTTTGGAATATACCATAGAATAATCTTATATATACACAAAATAATATATGCATTTTATACTTCTAAATTATGGTTCTTAATTAAAAAATTGTTTCTGCAACAAGCAAATATACTTTATAAGTATAATACATGCATAAACTTATATACTTACAGCTTGTATGTATGCATTTTTATTGATTACGAAGAATTTATTATTTGATATAAATTAAACAAATTATACTCGCATATTATAAGTGACCAAAAGAAAATATCGAAATAATTATACTTTATAATTTGAAGTTTCTTCATGTATTCAACAAAAGAAAAAAAAACAAATTTGAACTATATACTTTCTAACAAGTTGTACAGGAAAATAATACAAATGTAAGCAATATATTTTTATTGTAAAGCATTAATAAATACATAATACATATATCGGGTGTCCGTTTAATACTGAAGCTGATGTCTGTCAAATTTTGGAAATTTATTTGCTTTGTATTTGCTATACTGAGAATTATAGTTACTGTCAATTAATGTTTAACATCTTTTGCCATAGTCGTACATGCCTGTTTTCCGTCCGTTAGCTGTTGTTGTTCACATTTTTTTGTTTAGAACGCGGCACAATCTATCCCATTTTCTTAAATAATTGTAATTAGTAAATTTTGGGAACAAACATTTCGAAAAATAAGAGTATTGTGTTTGATTTTTATATTTATGTCAAAAGTGTTTACCGTATAGGACGCTAATGTTAATTAACAGAATAATTGAAACATACATGAGTGGGTAAAACCCCACCAGTTTTGTATAATACAAAGGTATTTTTAATAATATAAAATATTATTAAATATCTGGTGTGAAGAACACAAATACAGGTTCACTATTAATATTTTTCGTGAACGTGTCCGAACATATTCCTCCCCAGAGACGCAGTTACGTATTTCACCTTTTTATAGAATCATCGGTACGCCCCTGCTGGAGAAAAGATATATTCAGACACATACAAAAAGAACCACATCGTTATATCATAGAAATTATCCAGACCGAGCGTAGAAGTAAATTCAGCGCTGCCTGTTGTGAGACGGCCGAAGTACCTTGCTTTGTCCACATAACCAATGCAAACCAACGACGCCCTTCCAAAGATGGCACAGCCTTCTCTCTAGAAACTGTATTTTGTTTGTGTCTTCACTCATACTGCGGACTAACCGCATGTGTAGTGTAACAGAATAATTGAAACATACATGAGTGGGTAAAACCCCACCGGTTTTGTATAATACAAAGGTTATGTGGACAGAGCGAGGTACTTCGGCCGTCTGACAACAGGCAGCGCTGAATTTACTTCTACGCTCGGTCTGGATAATTTCTGTGATATAACGATGTGGTTCTTTTTTTGTGAATGTGTCTGAAGATGTCCTTTCTCCAGCAGGGGCGTACCGATGATCCTGTAGAAAGGTAAAATACGTATATGCGTCTCTGGGCAGGGATATGTTCGGACACGTTCACAAAAAATATTAATAGTGAACCTGTATTTGTGTTCTTCATACCAGATTTTTAATAATATTTTATATTATTAAAAATACGTTTGTACTAATGTTAATTGTTGCGGTCAAAATCAAGTACAGTAGTGCTAACTTAACCAAAAATTGACACAAACTGTCAGCTTCAGTATTAAACGGACACCCGATATAAAAAGCACAGCTATTTGAATTTAAAATGTGAAATATGTACATTCATGTAAAGGACACACTTTATTAAAGTTAATTATATAAACTATTCATTTATTATTGATTATTGCTAAAAGTATTTACATCTCATTTAAATACACACACCTGAATCCTAACATTTGTAAGAATGTTCTAAATGAAGTGACTTGTTCAACAAAAGTAACACCAAGTTTGTTCAAAATTTCTTGCACTGTAGGTTTTAAGGTTTTTGCTTTTCAGTAACATGGAAATTATATATTGTATGTTGAATTACTTTATCCTCAAATTCATCCACTGTGGATTTTGGAAAAGCTTTTTGAGTTGTGTATGGAGACAGAAATGCATCCTTTTCCCCTGTTTCAATTTATCGAGCTTCACCAACAATTCGTACTACTGTATTCTTTGAAGCTCCAGTTGTTTCGACAACTTTTACGAGAATGTTACATAAATACGGGAGTATTATAAAAAGTAAATGTTATAATTAGGTTGAAATATATAATGCATCTGGTGCAGACTGTTTTTTAAAATAATTGTAAACATTCTAGATTATTTCTCGAGTATCTTGAGAGGAATATATATATTTTTTTAATCGCACCAGAGACTTCGCTAGAAAGAGCGGATGTTGACGGTTCCAACATTATAACTTCTAAAAATATGAAATTGTACAATTTATTAATACATGAAATTCCTATAACGCATTATATTACCTTTTAACATGATAACAATACCGTGTAGTTTTGAAAAAACTTTTGTATAATAAAAGAAAATAAAGGCGTAAATATAGAAAAATGACACAAAAAATATAAACAATGCAAAACGGCTGACGGACAAGTGGGAAATTAGCGCGAAATATTCGAAAATAATCACGTGATCTGGTCGATATTTTTACAGCGGCTAGTTCATATCTCCCTCTCATCTCAATCATATATACCTCCTTATTCTTGGTCAAAATGCGTATCTGCGCACGTGTCAGTGGAAAACGTGCGGACTCTAGGTATAGTAAGATTCAAAATATTTTAAAATGACTGCAATTAACACTAAGCGGATTATAAGGAGTACCTGCTGTGAGTTTACCTGTAGGGCATGAAACCTTTAGAAATAGTATTTGTCTATCAGAGTGTATTCAGAAAAATTGTAAAGCGGCAATAGGTGCTGTTTTAAATAATCAATATTGAAAATATGAATCATCGAAGTTTATGATATATATGAACATTTTATTGGGAGAGTTATGATACAAGTATATCTTCTGTAAAAGATTCAAAATCCACTTCACTCACACTTGCTCCACAAGCCCATGGCTGCCACATTATCAGCAGCACAATGTATTATATGAACACGAATAATTAATATGCCATACACTAGCTACCTATAATAAGTAGTGTATAGGTACTACTACTGCTAACAAAGTAACATTAAAACATTTAATGCTTGAGAGAATTTCTAAATATATAAACAGGTAATTAAAATCTCATCTTCAAATACCTACAAAAATTTTTCAATTAACTATTTAGAAAATTAAACGCTAAATTCATAATAAAGATAAACAATACATTTTGACCAACATATTTAACAAATAATGATTTCATAATAAAAAATCAATTAATGGGATCATTACTTGATACACATTTCTATATATTCCCGTCCCTTTTAATCTGTCTGGAAACTAATAAACTAATTAGTTTATTAAATGTAGAGGACAATATTGTAAAATCGGGCTTAAGAATATTCCACCTTAATGCAATCCTGCTGTATTTACTACTGCTATTTACAGATTCCATTCGGGTAATCTTTAAAATCTCATTGCATTTATTTTACATTATCTTGTCGATAACTATATAATGCATTAATTTTTCTTCTTTTAGCTTTACACATAGAGATAAATGTATGGTGGCATAGTAGGCAACCAGTTATACACCAGTGACATTTTTCCAATTGTCAAATATTTCTGATATTTCATTCATACTTAAATCTTAAATTAAATATATTTTATTGAAAAATACATAATTTATTTGAAACAGTTAATTATCCCAACAGGCGTATACCTTGTGCGAAGACAGTTTTAAATATTTTTAACAAATTCAAAGAAAACGGTTGTTTTCTAAATTCCCACAAAAAAATTAAACCAATCACGTGTTAACAGAACATATGAAGTTGAATATCTTATGTTATGTAGAAGAATGGTCTGTAGGATCACTTTTAGAAATAGCCAGGCATTTTGGAGTATCGTACAATTCGGTGTTCAAAATAGAGATGATATATCCTACTCCTTGAGCGGAGTAGGTGCACCTACCAGGATTCCAGTTCCGAACTAGGTGCGGCAAACTAGGTGCACAAATCAGTTCCGACTCCGACCGATTGTGAGTCATATTTTGCGTCCGATCAGTCAGGGTAATCTTTATGTTTACTTAGGCACACAGCTTGGATATACAAATAGCAGTCAAATTATTACATTTTAAATGAGGTGTCAGATTGCAATTTATAGATTTTTTTTTTAATTAAAGTGCATACGATATACATACATACATAGGTTTAAAATAATTTTTGTATGCTTTTCAATGCAACACTAGAAAATCCCATGTCATTCTAATATGCAATGTGTTGAATGTATTTAATTTATTGACGGCGGCGGTTAGAAAGAATGTTTAAAGTTAGAAAAAAAGAAACATTCGTTAGACTAATCACAAAAATAATACCAATAATACCTCAATAGATAAAATGTTATCTAATGTTGAAGTCCCAGGGTCTGCAAATTCTCGCGCAATAATGGAAGTGCAACGATATTTAGAATGTGAAATGGCTGATCGAAATCAGGCTCCATTTCAGTGGTGGAAGGACAGTGAATATTTATTCCCGAATCTAAGTATCGTTGTAAAGGAAATATGTTGTGCAATGGCTACTTCAGTTCCATGCGAGAGACTCTTTTCTAAAGCGGGGTATATTTTAAATGAAAGAAGAACACGGTTAAGTACGAGTAAAGTAGAAAAACTAGTTTTCCTGAATATGAACGATGATTTCATTTAGATTTAAATACAAAAATTAAAACTATTTTTTACGTATTAGTTCTTATTATTTTTACTTTTTATTATATATTTTTTGTGTCGCTAAAAATTTAGTTTTTCTTATGACTAGAAATCATACTAATTATTTAATAATAAATATACATATTTGGTTGCACAATTCTATATACAATTATTCGGAATCGCAGCAACTACAATTGCCAGTTGTATTTATTTATACATAGGTATAGGAGTAGTTGCGTCGTTTATTTCTCACATTTCGCTTCGCTTAGTCGGACTCGTTCGAGGCGGACCTACTCTTTTACATAATACGATGCGTATATGTAGGTGCAACTGCGAGATCAACTCTCGGGCGCTCCGACTTGAACGATCGGAATCGGAATTGTACGACTCGGAATCGTTTCAATCGGATCTACTCTTTTGGAAAATGCGAACTAGGTGCACCTGCTCCGGCACGCGAACTAGGTTCAAAGGAACAGGTTCGGTTCAGAGCAACCATCTCTAGTTCAAAACCCTGAAAGAATTCAAATATAAGCCATACAAGATATCAAACCACCAAGAACTTTTCGAGGAAGATAATGTAAAACGAACTGATTTGTGATATAATGTTTAATTTGATAATGGAAACGAGGAAATTTTAAATAAAATATTTTTAACTGATAAAGCAAACAGTTTCATAAAAGATTTAAAGAGTTTCATGTACATTCTGTATGGCAATCTAAATCATTTTCCTTTGAATGCTTAAACACGCATATCTTTAATGGTTGGAAAACATAGTAAGATCAAATTCATTGAGTTATTTCTTTAGCTAATAGGAAGAAATTGGGTGTAATTTTAATAAAATAAATACTTAGGTTACTTATTAATATTTTTAAAATTTTATATTTAGGAACATTATCATATTAACATTTTCCGGTTTAGTCTTGCACACTTTTGTTCTATTATTAAAGGAGCTATACTATACACTCACTTTCTGCTGAACTCGCTGGAATACAGAAGTATTTCCTAGCACGTTGTTTTAAGGGGTTCAGCTCCATTCCTTTTACCTAAAAGAAAATTCAAATAAAAAATGCAATGACCCTCTTTTTAACTTACCTTCCAAAATAAAAGAGGATCTATGGCCTGATTTGAATTTGGCCTTTCAAGATATTGCCTTTTAGTTTTTATTACATCAGCTGTAATTGATTTCACTTTCTCTTATTCTTTCTTGCAAAAATTCAAATAATGAAAGTGACTTTTGATGTGGACTAATGTCTGTTTCGATTAGAGGCATTTCTTCTTTATTTTCAGAATTTATTTTCTTCATTTTCTATTGCAAATTATTATAAGCCACTTGCCTTTTTTTATAACTATTTATCCAATGTCATTTTGTGACTAGCAATATAATTTTTTCTTACAATTTTTTTTTTACTTAATAAACAATATTACTAAATAATGTACACATTGCAAGAAAATATTTTTATTGTTCAAGCATATTTTCGAAATGCACAATTTCTTAGCAGAACATGGCAATGGCGGCTGGCGCATAAGGGCTGCAGTGCTGCAGAGCTCCCAAAAAATTGGGCGGGCGAACCTGTATTAGTTATAACTAGTTTTCTTTTACATAATTTTTCCGACATTTCTGATGTTTATAAAAGCGTAACATATTGTTGTGAAAATTCTCCCCCTGTATATCAAAAAATTTGCATATTTTTCTACATCATCCTGTAGAGGACATCAAACCCTACAATTTGACACCTCAATCATCAAAATCCGATCAGTAGAAGCCGAGATATTCGCTTCCGAAATTCCAACACTAACGCCGGTTATATATAGTATATTATCAAATAATATACAATAGGCGACCAGTGGAATAACCAACCTAAATCGCGCGATCGCTCACTTGTTCCTAATCTCGTCCACACGAACGTGCGCTCAGAGCTCTTTCAAACACCCGCGCGCACCCCGCTACCCCCGCGGCTGTCTTAAACCAATGCGTGATTTTACCAGGCATGTTCGCTGCATTTAGACCAGCGCGGAGGGCGATATGATTCGGTATCTAAACTAATATTATAAAGAGGAAACATTTGTGTTTTCGTATGTATGTTTGTAATGCTTTCACACAAAAACTACTGGACCGATTTCAAAAATTCTTTCACCATTAGAAAGCTGCATTTTCACTGAGTGACATAGGCTATATTACATTTTCAAAAAAAAAGATATCCCCAATAAAAATGCATTAATGTAACCCAAGGTGTGAAAAAATTAGTCACAAAAAATCTGCCATCGCGTACGCTGCGGAAACTATTGTTGATAGAACAAAAAAATGTTCTACAGTATTATAGAACGTATTAATATCTACAAAAAAGTCCGCGAAACCATATGTCCAACTACTGTAGTTATGCCACTATAACTACTTTTTTACATTTTAAAAGTTAATAAAAGTGCCGACAATAATCAAACCATATTATCCATACCTCTGTATTATTTCTTATCCTATTAAATGATATTTTATTAAAGACCATTTCAATACCAGTAAAATACTTTTTAAATTATTAAAATCGGACATTCCATTCAAAAGATATAACGAATTTAAAAATGTCAATCTAAAGAAAATAATGTTATAATATACTGTAGTAGTATAGCGATGGCCATATTCATTTTGTTTGTAATAAATTGACAATCGAAAAATTATAACTGGAATAAGAATAGTATTGGCAGAAGGAATTTAATAACAAGTTCAATGAGAATGAAAAGTAATAGGAAACAGGCACAGAGAAGCTGTTATAGAAAGAAGTTAAACATAAAGTGATATAAAATCCAAAAATTAAGGATCACAAGAAAGGAAGATTAAATATTTAAGAGAATACACTCACTATTGTATTTATTCAAGGTAGGATCGAAGAAAAGACAACATATACGATACAAATTTTATTAAAAGAATTTAAATAACATTGAGATATTTGAAAGGTGACGTTTTTGAAGTAATTTCGACAATGTGTCAAAAGCCAAGTGACAGGAACATTATTAAAATAGCGGGTTACATTGTTTATAAGTTATGTTAAATGGACTAAACAGATTTAATAAGCGATGAGCCACCACCAGAAAAACGCAAACGTCCAAATAACAGCAGATTTAATCATCGAATTTCGGCTTTAGAGGTGTGTGATGTTATTCTAAATTGTGCAAAAGATCGATTTCATTTTAAAGAGCATCTAGTAGTGGCATCACTTTTTTTTTCGGAATGCTTTGGAGAGTATTGCAGTAAATTTCCTGAGGACAAACTCACTTCCGCATGCTCCTATTATCCCACCCTTGATAAAGAAAGATTACGAACTGAATTGTCTGTTATTTACTCAAGAACTGATTGTAGATCTTTAAAAGGCGCACTACCTCTTCTAAAATTTTTAATAAAAAACAATCTGGGAGATACGTTGAAGGAGACTAGAAAATTATTAGAAATTGTAATAACAACTCCCATGACAACATCAGAGGCCGAACGATGCTTTTCAACACTAAATCGAATTAAGACGTTTCTCAGAAATTCAATGACCGAAGATCGTTTAACATCTCTTTCCATGCTATCTATCGAAAAAAAGTTTATCTCCGAAATAGACAATTTTAATGACAAAGTGATAACAAAATTTGCAAATCGAAAAGAACGTAGAATAGATTTAATTTATAAGAAATAATTTGTTAGTAAAGTAGTGCTTCGTGACTCTTATTTTTTTGTGTGACAATTGACAATCGTTCCAGAAATACATTACTTCAGTGCGGAAGGCGAAGAAAGCACGATAAGATCGATGGGAGACAACCTCTTACTGCCCGTGCAAGATAAATTTTTTTGTAAAACTTGCAGAACACCTTAAAATTTTTAGCACGAGCCGCCACTGGAACATGGCAATATTCCTACGCGGAATGTAAACGACAGTTTCACTTGCAATTTCCTAATAGAGTTGTGGATAATACCGCTTTACATCATCACATTCGTCTAGTTGTGGAGAAGTTTCGGGGTACAGGATTAAATTTAGCGCTTTTAGAAGATTACTTCTCTCATCCAGTTATAAACAGAGGTGTTTGGCCAGCGCGGGCACCACCTCGTTAGATTTTTCTATTTTCGGATTGCTGAAAAATTAAGTATATGAGACAAGAATGAATAACTTAAGTGACTTGATGAATACAATTACAATTAAATGTAATGAAATAATACCAAATGTATTGCAGAATATTTTTGACAACATGAAACAAACGTATTGCATTATACATTGAACAGAATGGTGACCATTTTGTAACTCGTTATAAATTATAATAATTAAAATTTCTACAAATTAGTTATTTGCCTTGGATGTTTGATTAATATCCCATCTTTAAAGTTTTCTTATTAAACAAATTAATAATTCATCACCATATTTCTTGATGATAAATTTTGACAGGGACAGGTAGATAACCTTCTCATACCATTTAATCTATATCCGCATTTCAAGAATGCAGAACATCATAATTTATAGGAGAAATTCATGGACAACTATGTAGATGTAAAGTATTTTTACGATAAGAACGCAGTTGCGTCATCAATGTGCGTCACACAACGTTGACAAATCTATTGTTTACATCTTGCAAATAATTTTCATTTGGTTTATAGGTTCTAGTACATCTATAAACTTCAAATTTTTCTTACTGATGGCATTTAGGTTATATCTTAAACTGTTTAGAATGTTAATATGTATAGTATATTTGAATAAAAAACGGAAAGAATGGAAATAGTTTATTACTATCAGTATTAATAATCAAGGTTTTATTTTTTTTAGTTTTTATCACATTACACTGACAAGTTTCTCTTAGGCACAGGTAATAAATAATTGGTGTTGCATTCGAAGTAGACTGGTTAAGTGCCTCTAGAGCAGATAAATATGGTGTAATATAAAGTCAAATAGACATTAAAATCAAAACACTATATTGGCTTAATTTCACAAATATTTTCACTGAAACAAAAGAATTCATCAATAAATCTATGATAAAAAAGTAAAAGTGCAATCGTAACTTATAAATCTAAAACCACTATTCCTACATTATGAATTTTCAATATCAACCAGAATAGTTAGTTCTTTAGCCCTAAATACATTAAGGAAGTAAACCTTTTTCTAGATTTTATTTTTATTCTTGTTTACACGAAAAAGAATTATTTCATATGAGTAAACATCAAATAGTTCAGAGTTGCTCTAATTTGTCAACAAAATTCAAAGAGACAAAAAGAGTTAATCACTTGAGCTTTAAACATCATCTTCCTCTTGTTCTATCTAAACTAATTATGAAAGGTGCGATATCATTTTGGTCAAATCGCACCATTTTTCAATCTCAGCTTCAGTGTGTGTCACACTATTAGCCCATGCATCAGCAGTTACGATTTAGTGCTTCTTGCCACAACCTTTTACAGCCTTCATTAGTCCTACCATATTTACCTATATTACTAGAGTAATATCTTTTTGTAATTCCCCAAATTAATTCTACAGGGTTAAAAATACAGTGATATGGAGGCAGTCGAAGAACTGTGTGGCCATATTGCTCTGCTAATTCATCGGCTTCATAAATAAGTGACGGCTTATACCTTCATATAAAACTTGTTAACTATTTGAACTAAATTCAGTAATTATTTTATGATTGAATCGATTCTGCCTTTACTTGATGTAAATCCATATCAAATGATAAAAACACACAATGTTGTATTAGATTTACACTTTATTTAATAATATTTAATTATGACTATATAACAGCTGTTTCACCGTACAACGGTTTCTTCAGATATGGATATCTGAAGAAACCGTTGTACGGCGAAACAGCTGTTATATAGTCATTATTAAATAAAGTGTAAATCTAATACAACATTGTGTGTTTTTATCAATTATTTTATGTACTTACTGTCTAACCAACTCCAGTAACTGTATTTTTAATGCTGTCTTGTCGAAGTTGATTTTATTGTTAGTTAACCTTTCCTGAATTTGGTATTTTGTCGAAGATGAAGTAGGAGATTTATTTATTATTGTCGTATGATAGCTCGCATTATCCATAATAATAACTGAAGGGCTTTCTAAATTTTTAAGCAGCTGATTTTAGAACTATACTAGAAAATTTTCTCGATTCATATCCCCATAGTAATCCATGCTTTTACTATTGCGAAGATTAATTCTGCTCCAGGAACAAAACCACTATGTATCTACAGAACAAAAGTCAATGATATATTGCCCATTCCAATACTTTTTAAATAATACCTTTTGCCACCTACTTGTTTTGCTTTTTCGAATTTAATATTATCATTTTGCCATGGTTTTGAGAGCTTCCATCTTGAAAAACCCAGGTTTTATCATGAAAAACTAACTGAAATATATTTTTATTTTTAAAACGCATATACTGTTGCAAAAATGTTATTCTTTTCAAGGCAATATCAGGGAATTCCATTAATGCTCGTTTAAGGTCGTCTTTCTTAAAATGGAAGCCAATATTTTGAAATAATTTTCCACAAGGAAGTAGTGCAACCAGTGAATATTTCACGTTCTCGAGCAACACTGTTCAATGTACCCAAAGTAATATGTTGTTCTGCATTTGTTAAAGAATAGGTAATATTTTTATAAGTTTTATAGAATAATAGAATTGTACATGTCATAAATTGAATTTTGTCTATCCTAACATCATGCACTGACGAATCTATAGCAAGACGAAACACCTGTCTGCATGTTTGGATAGCAATTTTACCCCAAATATTAACTTGTATTGTATTCCCAGCACTTGATTTTTAATAATATTTTTATATAAAAAATGGTGAAGTTTTGCCTACTCAAGTATGTTTCAAATTGCTTTTGTTTTATATTTACTCCTTCGTTTCTGTATCTACTTTTACTTTTGCAGAATGGGTTATAGTCCTGGTAAATTTCTACTTTTAATTTTAACATCCAATATTTTATTAAGTACATATCCCTTCATTTGTATTTCAGATATACAAATCAAAAAATGAGTATGCAACAGCACTGAAAGTACTTCAGAAAGCTATTGACGTGGCTCCGGATGATGGTGACATACAGAAAGAAATGGCTGCATTAAATTTACTTATTAAAAAACAAAGAGTTTCGGAAAAGCAATTGGCCCAAAGAATGTTCAACATGACGAACAGCAAAGAAAATCAAAAGAAACATGCAAAATTTGATAAGAAAGTACATCTTTGTAGATATATTTATTTGTAAATATTACATACATTGTTTTAGGTGCAAGCATTTACGTTATTTGGTGCAAGTGTGGCTGTGGGATTAATTGGATTGGCAATGTACAAATACAAATATGTATAGTATATCCATATTGTATTTCATGGTGTTGTTTCTTTTTATATTAAGCATTTTGTTACTTGTATATTAAAAGTTCATTATTATATTTTATATTTGTTATTACGCTTCCTGTAAACCTTTATTTTTAGATTTTATGTATTTAGGATTGTCAAAATTTAAAGAAATTTGTTTTTTTATATTTACACATTTTTAATTAAATCTTAATAAAGTGTTAATGTGTGATAAATGTTGTGAAATAATTATTTCGTACAAAATTCTAACATGATTTCTAAAAAACTCATTTTCAAAAAAAACACTTTTTCAAATGAATAACGATACTTGTTTTTGTTTTTTTGTCAACTCCCGTCTATTTTATTTTGAATTCGGTACATTTAGTAGTTTTTAGAATTACTGCAACAAAATTCTGTACCTTTATGCAAGAAGCATACATTTTTGTTTACATGTTCTCTTTTTTTACTATGGTGAACTCAGATTCGGGGCGAATTCGAGTGGGAATAGTAATGTTCGGTATGAGTGTGTTACTGATACTTCAAATTCGATTGAGAAATTATGACATCACGGTTAGGTTCAGTCCGTTAAACCTGTGGTTAAACTTGTAATCACTGTTCAAGTACGGTATTAGAATCTGGTATGTTTGTCTGGCGCGATATACGAATATTTAAAAACACTTCAAACAACTTTTAAGAGGTTAGAATTTCTAACGTTTTATTAATTTGGGGGTTTTAGAATATTAAGTTAGTATAGAAACCGAACTCATATTGTTTACATTTACATAAGTATTTTCTGAATTTTGAAGGAAGAAAGTGCTGGAAAGATAATATGAAATAAAATATATTTTTTTGATAATATAATATTAAATACATACAATTAATTTTTTCTCTAAGTATATAAAAAGTAATTAATAACTAAATTAATTTGTATTGAGGCTGATATGGATACATATGTAAAATACTGCTGCACAGTGTGTAATAATAAGAAGCCTTATGCACAGTCGTTTTAGTGACTACCAGTGATGCCAGACGACCATAGTCAAAAAACCCTCGTTGTCCCTCAAAAATTCCCTAAATATTTTTCTATAATTTATATAAGAAAAACAAACATTCAAGCAGGAAAAGTTTATTCAAATAGTAGGTATTAAATATGTACATACATTTTTAAAATGATGAGTATTACATACAGAAAAAATAAATAACTATAAAGTACATACTACGTGACTATAAATGTTTGTAACAAATATTTACTTTGGCAACACTGAAAAATTGGCTTGCCTGGATATTCGTATATAGGTATGTACAACTTTGTAGGTTATGTCATTTGTATCATATGGATGCGTTAAAAACCAGCCGCCTTATGCATAGTCGCGAAGTTAATAGGGTGTTAGTACGCTATTAGTTAGTAGCTACTAAGAGCGTACTAAGATGCTTTTCCGCCTTATGCATAGTCGCGAAGTTAATAGGGTGTTAGTACGCTATTAGTTAGTAGCTACTAAGAGCGTACTAAGATGCTTTTATCTTTTCGTATTCATAGTCGCGTATTTCATCATACTTAGTGGCTACTAACTAATAGGATCTTAGTAGAAAAAAACATGTGGCAACCGTGAAAACGGAGTTCGCAGGCATGCGCATTTTGCATGAAGGAGACATTTAAAATAGTTTACCTATTGGAATTGTGGGTTATTTTAAATACGTTTTAAATAATCTTATTTGTTTTAATAAATTTTATGATTTTTTGCTTTTAAATTTGATATAAGAAAAATGTAAGTGTAATATATAATCTTACTTAAAATTTGTATTACTGAAATTATATAATTTTGAAAGTATGGAAGATCTAGTTGATATACAAGCTGAGTTGTAAGAAGTTGAGGAAGCACGGGTAGATATCATACGAAATCCCAAAGCTTATGGTGATGATATAGGTATAGTTCATAAAGTATAACCGCCTTATGCATAGTCGCGAAGTTAATAGGGTGTTAGTACGCTATTAGTTAGTAGCTACTAAGAGCGTACTAAGATGCTTTTATCTTTTCGTATTCATAGTCGCGTATTTCATCATACTTAGTGGCTACTAACTAATAGGATCTTAAGGGGGCGCTTAAAAAAGTGGGGACTTTCAACAAACAAAATAGGTACGATGCCTCTGCATTGTGCTGGTATCTATGTTTGAAAAGTAGCATCAGGCAAATGGTAGCTCCAAATCAAGTACTTGGTGAATGGGTTGCCTATTGTGTAACATCAACCAAATGTAGAATTTAAATATATTATTTGGGATCCGATCCGATGTTTACTGTAGTTTTCACAAGATACCGGATGCGTTGCGTCAGCTGCGTGCTTTGTGTTGTAACTTGTGTCTTTGGTGTTACCTGAATCTCTTGCGTATATTAGTTATTGTATATTTATATATATTTTTTTTTTGTATTTTGTATTTGTTATTATTTTTGTGTGTTTTGTTGTTTATTTTAGATATTGTGGTGATAGTGTTTAATTTTGCATATTTGTATGGTGAGTAATTTGAGTATTGCAATATCCACATGGTTTTATTTTTTGTTGTAGTGTAGTTGTTTGACTTATCACACGTGTACGTTTGGTTCGATTTGTGTGGTACAAAAGAAGCCCATTTCACGGTGATAGACACTGTCTATTGTGAGTATAGTAGATCATACATCTGTAATTAGCAATATTTCTATTATTTTTGGTAGAACTTAACAACGTCTGCATTGGATTCATAGTTATAGACACTTTTTAGAATGAGTAAAAAAGAAAAATGTAACAGTTTTGCAATTATTGCATGCATTTGTTTAGGATTTTAAGTTTCCAATTTGCTGCTTTTACCACAATGTGTATTAAATTAATACTGTACAATTAATTCTGTACAAAAATTTTCTCTATGTTATTTTTTCTACGAATCATCATTTCAGAGATATCGCAATTTCAAACATCGAAAATACTCATATTTACTCTTATGCGACTTGTAATGCTTCAACGACTGTTCCGCATTAGTAAAATATGAAAGTATTTATATCATTAAAATATAATATTTATTATTATTTCGTATAGTTTTTAAAATGTTTATAATACAAAGAAATATAATATTCCGAATATTATCAGATTTCCACACCACCTCTGAGGTAGTGGACTTAGCGCTTTTTTTTTTACCTGTTTTCCCCAGTAGGCATACTCCACCGTCAATCTTGAAAAAAATTTAATTAGACAGTGCAAATATGAAATGAAAATTCAAACTATTGCATTGAATTGAAAAAATTGAACTATTGCGAATGATTATAATGAAATTAATAATTGTATATTTATGGAAATTGTAATCTTATTGAGAATCTTCAAGTGCTACTTCTATTATAATGTCTTCGTCGCTTCCTTCTTCTTCTTCCTGTATCTCTATAGATTCTTCTAAGAGAAGAGACTCACTGAAATGCTATTTTGACTGGGCTATATCTGATTTGTAATAATTATAAAATGTCAACTGTTGTCTGTCCAAAATCAATCTATCTCAGACATGACTTCATATTTTAAAGGACTGCTTTGACTTCGAATGTTTCTGAACACCAGTTATATCATTTTCCACATGACAGCCATGTAGTAGGAAGGAGTTTTTTTTTTTATTTGAATATATATGTAGGTTTGTTTAATCCGTTGTCTAGGGTTGGTTGATTAATTAGGCCTGAACACTTCTTATATTATTTATTTTGTCAATAACAAGTATTTAACTAATTCATTATAATCATATAAGTATCAGTAATATCGCAGGGTATGTCTACTATTGATGTTTCTATTACGATCGTTGATGACTGACTGCCTGAGGCTGTCGCATCGATGTATTGCGCAACTAAAATCCTACATTCGGCCATCCGACTCTGAATCGGACTCCGATTCATCAAGGCCTTCTACCCATGCCTTCATGTATTCTGCGCATGTGGTGGTTTTGATCGGTCCCTCGTGTATTCCCACTGCTAAAACATTATATCTTTCATTTGCTTTGACGTTTGTCACTTCGTATGGTCCTAAATATATCTTGTGAATTTTTAAACCAGATCCAAATTTAGTTCTTTTAATAGCTACTAAGTCTCCTCATTTGTAGTTCTTCGGTTTCCTCCGGCGCAAATTATATCTTTCTCTATTCTCACGTAGCACTTTCAAAATTTGTTCTCGGCATTCTTCTCTCAGTTCCTCTCTTGTTTCATGGCTTCATCCTCCAAGATTTCTTTTAGCAGTATGTCTTCCTTATTTCTCATCTTGACTCCAGTTGTAAGAACGTAATTTTGCATAGTTTTTTGGTAAGCGGAGCTTTCGGTTACAATTTCGAACTTCGTTCCTAACAAATAAACGCGGAACTTCTTGACTGCCTGAAGGATTGCAAGGACTTCGAGCTCATAGCTAAACCATTATTAATTCTCGGTCCGTCGTTTTTCTCGTGCTGTTCTTCCTCTTCCACCGCAGGGTAAACCTTTTCGTCTTCTTAATCTTCGTCTTCTGCCGACTTCAGGTTCGTCGAGAAAGAACAAATGCGGTCTGCCACGTCGTCAACAGTTCCAGATGAATTCAAATTGAGAATCTGGCACACAGCGATAAGGTCGGCTAGTTCTAGCTTTTGTGTGACTTCTTCCCTTTTCTAGAAATATTCGTCTGAATTCTTCTCGAATCCAAAACCAGTAAATGATCGCAGAGCCTTTCTGACTCTCCGCGGTTGGCCCTCATCTCCAAAAGAAATACAATGTCATGCCTTCATTGCCTTCAAATTACCATGCGTAATGTGATATTCGATTTCCGCAATGTCACCCAACGTTGCAGACATTTTGTAAATGTGCCAAACAAAATTGAATAAACCCTGTATATTACGTTTAAAATATTCGTCAAATAAATACGTTTCGTTTTGTTTTTTTTTTTTATTTTCAAATAGTTTGCGTCTTACAATAATGTTTATTGTGTCTATTCTCTTTTTTCAACGTCGACAGTCAATCATCAAAATGTTACAAAATGAGGAAATACTTAATTCAACAAATAATAAATAAAATATCTTCCTGCCAAGTTACTTTACATAAACGTTACAATATTATTGTATATATTTCCTCAATGAATCAAATCTAACATATAAATTTAAAATGAGTATTTTACTTAGATTTATACCAATTTACTTCAAATACAAAAAAAATATAACATTTGTCGGTCAAGCCGTATATAAAAAAAAGGTTGAATCTACCTGTCGCCCTTCCGTCGCTTCCTATATGAACAACGTCCCTTTCCCCGCAGCTCCAACGATGTCTTCTTTCTCCGTCTTCGTCTTACATTCGCTCATTCTTTATAATCATAAAAGTTTCAGTAATATCGCAGGGTATGTCTACTTTCCATGTTTCTCTTATGACTGACTGCCTGACGCTGTCGCATCGATGTATTGCGCAACTAAAATCCTACATATATAACTTATTTATTCTTCATCACATCACCAAACTAAAGATACACAATAAAGTTAACTTGTTGCTTACATATATACAATCATTCTTCATAAATCATATTTACTTAGTATTGGATACCAACGTAGATATCAAACTATAACGAATGTAGGAACACTTTCTCTCAATTGTTACTGTGGTATCAGAGGTACACATAAGAATACTTATTGAACTTGTTATGTGCAGCAAAATGTTGAAAAAGCCTGCACCAAGTAGGTCCAGGAAACGTACCAAGCAATCTGTAGCTGGACGTGCAGTTTGGAAAAGGAAGAAAGCAACAGAGTAAGTGCTCACAGAAGAAAATATTAATTTTCAAACTAATTGTTTTTGTAGAATCATTTGTGAACAGCCGTGTGAACAACAACCCCAAAGTGATAATGTTCCGGCAGATATGAATATAATAAATGTAATGCATGACTATTGGTAAGTCATAATACTACTGTAATTGTATAATGAATGTTAGTACACGTCACCATACCAGCAGTAAAGCAAAATATTTAAAATGTAGCCAAATTTCACCCGGGCTTACAACAGCTTTTTGTACTTTCAGTGCTGCATTAGGCACAGCAACATGTGAAAGTTCCCAGTCTCACGAAGAAATTATTGATCCATGGGACCCAAGCAATGAGTATGAAAGGTATTACATTTCATTACAGCATATTTGTAATAGTTTTTAACGTACATAAAAATAAATATTACTTTAGTGTACATATATTTTGTAGCCTAATGCATCATAAACTGGAAGAGGCCATAGATAAATCTGAAGAGCCTGTTGCTGCTATAACAGGAAATAGGATTGTTAACATTGGTTTTTTGCTGCAAAATGTATTACAAGTGCAATATGATCATGCCAAAAAATGTACATTTGGGCGCCTTGCTGTTCACAACGAGAAACGCTTTGGTTTGTTTTCGATTTTTACTTTGAAGTGTACATTTTGCAATAAGCTCTTTGGAGTTACCAGTGAGGAATCCGTCGATCCAGCTAATAATACCTTAGTTGCAATGGTTAATGTTTCGTATGTGTGGGGTACATTAGCAAATGGAAGTACTTTCACTCAAACAAATGATGTCGTGAGTGCTTTAGATATACCCTGTATGGCATATCCTACATTTCGGACAATAGAGAATGCACTTGGCGATCACTGGAAAGAAAGTTTGTGGAAATCTATGAAGAAGGCGGGAGATGAAGAAAGAAACCTAGCTATTGAAAATAAACAAGTGTGTGATGGGACAGCATGGATCTATGTCTGTTGCGATGGTGGCTGGAGTAAAAGATCTTATGGACATTCATATAATGCATTATCAGGAGCGGTAAGAGCTATTTATATTTTGTGTACGATGTTATAATTATCTTTTTTCTAGGCTGTTGTGATTGGCAAAGAAACCTGAAAAGTGTTGTTTCTTGGAATTCGTAATAAATACTGTTGTATTTGCACACATGCAAAAATTAGGAACGTAGCTCCTGGCAAACATAAATGTTTTATGAATTGGAATTCTTCATCAACAGCAATGGAAGCAGATATCATTACAGAAGCCTTTAATAGCAGCATTTCCATGCATCGGCTTAAGTATTTAAAAATGATTGCGGATGGTGACTCTAGTGTGTTCAGCAGAGTTAAACGTGATGTAAGTTATGGCGCAGAAGTGGAAAAAGTTGAATGCATCAACCATTTAATTAAAAACTATGGCAAGGCATTATATAATGTAAAGAAGAACACAAACGTTCCATTGGCAGCGAGAAAGACACTGACAAATGAAAAAATTAAAAAACTCCAGCAAGTAGTAATGTATGTTGCTAAAATAAATGAGGATCCAGAGGATTTAAAGATGGATATGGAGAATTCAGTGTACCATGTATATGGAGACCATTTGAATTGCAGCAGCCGTTACTGCAATATTATTGGCCATCTTGATGTAATTCAAAAAACGAGGCTTTTAGAATCTGGATTATTATTCTACTTAAATGGTCTGTATAATTTAATTTGTATATAAATTTTTTCTATAGGCCTTCTCCTACCAGGTGCCCTGGAACCTCTAATGACTAAAGCTCATAAACTAATAGCTTATGAAAATAATAATAAGGCCGAATCATTTATGTCATTGCTTGCCAAATATAATTGCGGAAAACGAATTAATTTAATACAAAGAAGATCTTTTGAAATCAGAAGTATATTAGCTGCATTACAATATAATATGGGTAATATCTTTTGGCCAGACAGTACAAGTTATCATTTCCTTCTATTTAGGGCCACAATGGCAAACTGATGCCCTGCAAGAGCTGGTAGGTATCAGTCCTGGTCATTATTTCTTGAAAAGGTTGAAACATCATGAGAAGAGAAGATGTAACAAACCCAAACAAGGGAGGAAGAAACAACATCTTCTTTTTAGTGCGGATGAGGAGTATGGTCCAAATGCCGCGGAAGCACTTCTAAGTGAAGAGGAATTTAAGTCTGAATACCGAAGGAAAATGAAAACATTACAGGTTTCTTGTTTTTATAAGTTTTAGCTCATCTGTAAAACTTTTATTTTATTTATAGGATATATGACATGATCTAGAGAATATTTCTATCAAAAACTTAGTTTTACTAAGAATTTAGTTCGTAGGAATGATGGGAAATTTTTATTTATTTTTATTGACCGTAAGTCAAGACTACAGATTTAATCATAACGACCGCTGAGATACGGTCTTGCAATCTATAATTCTTTTACGTCTTTGGTTGGGGGTTACGGTGAAATATTTCAACTTTCCCAATGCCTTGCTCACATGTTCTTCTTCTTCTTACAAAGTATACGGAGTTATTGTGTATGCGCTTGATCTTGCTATAGTTACCCACTATTTTCTTTTATAAATAGCTCAAAACTATGTAGAAAGCTTTACAAGAAGTTTGTCTGGCATTTTTCCTTTTTATTTAGTTGCATGCTGCATCGATTGCATTATATTTACATGAATTAATAATTTTTACAAGTGCTTTGTTTAATTAGGTTACGCAAGAACAGCAATGGCAACTCGCCATTGCCACCAGTGGGCAATTTAATGATGATTTGTATAAGCAAGAAAGGGCTTGCCGCTTGACTGCATCTAACTTTGGGTCTGTGATTAAAAGAAAAGATAATACATCTTGCTCGCCATTACTAAAGAGAATGATGTATTCACATTTTACCAACACTGCGATGGAGTATGGCAGAAGGTGTGAAAAAATAGTAAGACACAGATTTGAGGAGTTGTTGCAAGTACTTGTACATGATGCTGGTTTATTTGTTGATGTTGATCATGGCTACTTGGCGGCTTCACCTGATGGTACAAATACTTTTGCAAATATTATTGTGTATTATTCTAATTATCATGTTTTGAAGGGCTGATTGGTGAAGATGCTATTATTGAAATAAAGTGTGCATATAATTTGCATCTTAAAAAGCAGACAATTGATGAGGCAATAAGAACAAATAGGAATTTTTATTTGAAATTTAATGCACATGAGACACCAATTCTAAAGGAAAATCACAATTACTTTTATCAGGTAGCCGAAATTCCCATACTATAGCATTATCAGTTATAAAGTCGTTTATTATTATATTACTATGCCTATAATACTTTCACTATTTTTTAGATACAAGGGCAGCTCAATATAACTAGACGAAACTTTTGTTATTTTGTCGTTTACATAGATGATGATTTTCCCATTTTTATCCAAAAGATATATCGTAATGAACAGTTATGGAAGGAAAAAATGCTGCCCAAATTAAAGAGCTTTTACTTTGGATGCTTTTTGCCAGAACAAATTCAACACTATACAAAGACAAACATACAGTGCACACATGAAGTTGCAAGTTTTTAGAGAGAAAGGACAAATATGAAGATGACAATAGGACCGCTGACCACTCATTGCAGGCTGACGAACACATTGCTATAAACTTTTCCCCATGATTATTTTCAAAAATTTATGAACTTTTGATTCAACTATTAATTTGTAGGCAACTTTAGATTTTTTACATTTTAAAAAATTGTTAAACTTTTTGTATATTGTATTATGAATGAATTTATGTTTTGACTAGCGCAGTTCGAGGGAGCCGTTGGACCTACTGGGTAATATGATTTATAACTGTTATTATTGTTATTATTTCTTTATTGAATGCATTTAGGCTTTTGTTTAGATTGTCAGATTTTCTATATATATATATTTTTATTAGTTCATATATAAATGACAAAGATAGTTTTTACGTTTCAAGTAAATTTTTGGTTACGTTACATTCTGGAACGTTTTGGATTTCAGGGTTTTTTTTTTACATGTGGTATCGCGCATGTGTTAGACATTTGTTCGGTCTGACAGATTTGTCTGTTTACATTAGAGGTTGTTTATCAGGGGTGAAAGTGAAAAGCATCTTTGCAATTTATTAGATATAATTTAGTCCGCGAGTCATTAGAGGACGTTTGCATTTGCTTTGCGGTCAATACCAGCAAATTATTTTACCTCTTTGTGTAAGTTTGTTTTGCACAGTTCTTTATACTTAATTAAGAATAATTTTTTTTTTTTTTATTAAACATTTTATTGACAATTGAGATTTTTATTTATAATAAACACTTTCGCCTTTACCCTTTAACTGGCGATGTATAAATGTAGGAGTATTACTACCGCGTTTTCCCATTGGAAAACCGGAGAATAAGTTAACCGACTGAGCATCAAAGTTGGACAGTGTTGTGGTGAATAGTGGTTCATCTTCATTCTAACCCACTATTCATAGAAACATGTACACGATCGTCCTGTCACAGTGTGTGTAGACGAAGAGGAGACTGCACTCCACAGTCTCTGCAATTGTGGTGCCTTAGCAAGGACAAGGTTTGTACTACTATTATTCAACGACTACTTCGAGAAAGTTCTAGCAATGGTAGCAGGAGATATAAATATTGCGCTGTTATCGGTCACTCGAAGTTAGATTCGCGATAGCGAAGCCAGTCAAATCGAAACATTTAAAATTAATGAGTTTAAGTGCTTTCTTTTGACTTTTCTTTGTATTTGTATATACTGAAGTCTGTAAATAAATCAAGTTAATTTGTCAATTATGTTGTTTCTGTAAACCTGAACTTTCTTTTTAATCCTCGAAAAACGTTACAATAATATTGCGATAATGGCTTCTGCGATTCAAGTGGCACTTATGTACATGGTACACTAAATTCTCCAATAGCAATCATTAAATCTTCTGGATCTTTGTTTATTTTTGCATATTTTGTAAACTGAGTATTGGAAAAGACGATGTTGTGTGCTCTGTTTTTTAACTGTAAAACAAGTTGAACTAAAAAGGTAAATGAGATAGCAGGACGTGTTTGTACATTTATTAATTTCCTTTTGTGCCATTCTTACTTCCAAAATGTTTATATACATATGCTTCTATTGTTTACTTCTACCTGCATATATTTAATTGGATAGTATACATACATTTGATTCCATTGTAGTCAACATTTTCTTTCTCCTTTTTGTCTACTTCATATTTTATAAGACCGGCTTTGGACATTTTATAAAAGAAAAAGGAATACATTTTTATGGAAAATAAAAGTAAAGTCACAGCATTCTTTGCTTGTATTCTATATTGCACAATGTAGAATTAAAGGATTCGGTCAGCACAAGAACGAGCTAGGTGACAATTCGGCATTAAATAACATAGTTTTTAAAAACACTTGCAGTAGACAACTTACGATACATTACATCAAAGATCATTTTTAAATTTAAGCGTTAAATTTTCCAGCGCCATCTTTTGGGAAGATGCTAAAGGTTACTTGCTTTGCTCTTTCCATATGTTCTTTACAGATTGCTTCTTTATCCCCAAAATCTTATTTCATGGGTTTTGTAAAAATTAAGATTACTTTGGAGTTTCTGAAAACTTTATATTAATAGCCTAGGTCCTACAATTGGCCTAAGACTAATCTTTTTATTTTTTTCAAATTGTGCAAATTGTGGATGAAATTAAAAAAGGTAAAATAGCTTAGGATAATTGTGACAACAGTTGGATTGTTTTCGGTTTTGAAAACATTACTTTTTCTATTTCTATAGGTCAAAACCCATGAATTTGTATTTCGTACCGACTTCGTGCTCTCTACTTTATCATAGCGCCCCCTTAATAGAAAAAAATATGTGGCAACCGTGAAAACGGAGTTCGCAGGCATGCGCATTTTGCATGAAGGAGACATTTAAAATAGTTTACCTATTGGAATTGTAGGTTATTTTAATAATCTTATTTGTTTTAATAAATTTTATGATTTTTTGCTTTTAAATTTGATATAAGAAAAATGTAAGTGTAATATATAATCTTACTTAAAATTTGTATTACTGAAATTATATAATTTTGAAAGTATGGAAGATCTAGTTGATATACAAGCTGAGTTGCAAGAAGTTAAGGAAGCACAGGTAGATATCATACAAAATCCCAAAGCTTATGGTGATGATATAGGTATATACATACTTAACCGCCTTTGTAACATATTTATTACTGAATTTATTTTAGCGGAACAACATGGATTCACATGACAATATCCACAGCAATTTATTCCGACAACAATTATATATGAAGATATTTTAATTAGTAGACTTTAACAATGTTAATACATAATTTATTATTTATTGAAATACTTTAGGGATATTTTGATATAATTTTTATTAGTATTAAATATAATATATACATTTATAAGTATCCACATGTAACAAATATTCATACCTACTTTATACATGATGCAGTATTTACACGTAACTTAGATATAATTATACCTACTTTATTCTATATTTTAAATTACATCATCCTATTGTCATAATATCATATTCAATTATCATTTTCACTCAATAACTTCAGCTCCAGTTTCAAGTAAACTTTTTCCAATACTAACGATATTTTTCGGTGCTTGCATCTTCATCTGTTGCCAATGTTCTCGAAGGCGCTTTGAATCTTTAACAAATCCTGTAATAAATATATCATATTACTTCCCTTAAGATAAATGATTCATTTATAGCCAACAAAGTGACATATATATATTAAATATATTACATAAATACATTTAAATCACACCATCCACCTGCTACAGAACTAATATTTGCAAATAAAGCCCACATCATTCATCATACCATAAATACATATTAAACAGACTTTTTCTCATCAGTTTGCTTCATTGCATCTCATCGGTACTTGGAAACAGCATTCAAAAAATAATAATTAAAATTGATTAAAATTTTGTTGATAATGAAATTATAATGAGACACCATGCACTTCCATTATTATTAAAATTGCTGTATGCCGATTATCCGTATACTTACAGTTAATGAATTCATTGTTATGATTTTTACTCTCAATTTTGTATCATTTCGTTAAGTTTTGACAGTTTGCGCTTTAATAGACACTTTAAACACGGTCTCAAACGCTATTAAGGATTTAGTAGCCTACTAACGTTAAAACGTTGTTAGTACGCATGAAACGCGACTATGAATACGGAAATTCTTAGTAGGATGTTAAAATGGTCTTAGTAGCGTGTTAGTAGCCACTAAAACGACTATGCATAAGGCTGTAAGTTTTCAGTTCAAGGTCAAATTCGAAGCATATGATTCAAATCAGTACTGCAGAGTCAAATGAAGTCATGCATTCAATCGCGGAAGCAACCGTCTGTCATCCTAAAATATAAACGTCATCTTTGCAAATATTGTCAAAATTTTAGTGTTACTTGCAATATAACCAAAGAAAGCATATGCATAACCTACATGTCAAAATAATAATAATGAGTAAAGTGGGAACATTAATAGTTCAAAAGTATTGTTTCTCTTCTAGTTCTGTATAAATATATCCAAGAAAACTATGCGGAAATTATTACTT